>CM067552.1:5015000-6265000 GCA_034509755.1 Anisodus tanguticus | reverse complement strand
CTAGAATTATCCGAGAACGAGTGAGGGTCATTGGATGTGGCCATCATCATGATGAAATTTGCTCCAGTAGCCGCCTTTCTATCTAAGCCGGTCTCTCCTAATGTGAGCATGGAACTGGTCTGGTAGAATGGTAGGAGCGAATTACTTTGACGAAAGAGCGTACCAACGTCATTATATGACTCGGGTATGCCTGCAACCATCTGAAGAATAAGAAGATCATTGGTGACGGGTGCACCAACATTCTTGAGTTGATCCACAAATTCCTTCAGCCTTTTACAATAGGCTGAGACATTCAAAAGATCCTCCTTATTGACATGGGAAAATTTCTGCTCAAGAGTGACGGCACGAGAATTTTCATTATCTTGGAATATATCACACACCCTATTCCAAGTTTCCATCGCCATGTCGTCGGGTTCAATAATCATCTGAAACAGGTGCGTAGAGATAGTAGAATAAATCCACTGGAGTACTGTAGCATCAAGAGTCGTCCATAACATCATCGACGGTAGGCACCTTCTCCTTGCCTGCTTCCGCGGGGATGATGTGATAAAGGACTTGATGCGAGCTTGCGTGAACTTTAAATAATTCCGTCACGTCGCGTATTGGACGTTTTCTATCTCAAGAACGATAGGAATGTGGTTCTTGATGTTGGATACTGTAAGGGCAGGATGAAAGGTGTTCTTTGAGGTAGACATACTGAAAGAACAAGAGAAGAATGATGGATTTGGAAAAGAATTTGGGAAGAGGAAAAAAACTAAAGAATTGGCCGACGGCCAAGGAGGCTCGGGTGCCGAGAGGTAAGGGATGCGGAAGTATGTGTTGGAGAAGGAAAATATTTTTCCTAGACTTCTGATATCATGAAAGAAATAATCCCTTGATTATTTTCATTAATGAAGAGGTCTATATATACATGATATACAATATATAAATATGAAAAATAAATCTACATTTTTCTAATAGAAGAATAATACCATAATTACACTTATATAATAATTTTACAAATAATGTAAATTATATAAAAGCTAGGAAAGTGATATACACGGTTTGTCAAACGTGTATACACGTTGGCTTTCACTTGATTCCAAGAGGTTGCCCAAAAGTGTATATGTAGATATCGGTGTGTAGTTTGATTTATAATCATGCTCAACATTATTCATTCTAAACTTATTGATTCTGTACGTGTCAGCATGAATCATTTTCAATTAAAACTCCCGAGAGGAGTTTTTTTTCTTTTCTTTGGTAACAAGGAAATTCATGAAAAACTATTAGATGTCATTACAAGCCAAGCCTAGCTTTAGGAAACATAGTTCCTACGATGTCTTTTTCCATAACAAAAATAACAAAATGAAAAGAGCAAACTATATCATTTTAGGATCCCAAATAACATTTAAACTAGCGCATTTTTCGCCATAAAATGGAAATGCACGGTCGTATGGACCCACCATGGGTGAAATTCTGTGCCACGGAGGACTATCACATAAAATGTTACTGACAGAGAATACACAAATATTCTCCATATATTCTGTAATTAGTATCCTAGTGTAATTATGTAAAGTAGATATCCTTATTCGATTAGAATTACAATTGTAAACTTCTATAAATGTTGTATCAATGAAAAGACTCCAATCAAGGAGAATTATATTATTCTACATGGTATCAAGAGTCAAACTCTACCACCCTAAAAACCCCTAACATCCCCCGCCCCCTCCCCCCCTTCTTCCTTTTTCCGCCGCCGGAAAACCCTAAAAATCTGGCGCCCCTCTTCTCTTTTTCTACACGCCGCCGACAACCATTGTCATGAATTCTCCTGCTTATTCCTCCTCCACCCACGACACACATCCTAATCCCTCTACACCCCCCCCTCCTACCACCTTTCATCAGGCCTTTGCCGTGACGAACATCAAGAACTTCATCCCACTAATTTTTTATCAAGAGGATGGTCAATACTCGTCGTGGGTTGAACTATTATTTTTCAAGTATGTGCATTTAGAATGGATATTAGTAGTATTTTTTAGTTAACTAGTAAAAAAGAGAATTTATATGCCACAATTCAAATCGCGGTCATGATGGCACCCACACTTAACCTATTGGTAGGTGAACCATCCCCCAATTTGAAAAGCAAAATCTAAAAGAAAAGCGGAAATAGTAATTACATAATTTATCCTAAGTCTCAAATAGAACCACCAATAAATAATCTAAACATGTCCCAAAAATCTGATCTGAAGGTACAAGAGCTCTAAAAATAGACAAGTTGGAAATACATGCTCCGTAGAGTGAAACATCAGTATGTGAGTTAATATAGAATGTAAAGATATGATAAAGGTTTCAGGGGCCACGTACGGCCAAGTAGCTCACCCTGAAAGCCTCGAATGAATCTCCTCGCGATCAGCCACGAGGTTTGGAGCTGGATTCTGGGTCAGTATCTGCACAAGAGTGCTGAGGATGGTGGTGGTGGGTGATGGATGGTTATAGTTGATAATAGTAGGTAGTGGTAATGATAGTAGTTGATAACGGTGCGATGGCGCACAATAGTTGAGAATGGATGAAATTGATGAGTTGCCATATTTATAGAAAATCTTAGATAGACATATCAATGATATTAAGACTTTATGACATATCTTAATTATTTAGGTGTATTACGTGTCGTAACATAAAAAAATACACTTAATGATTATATCTGAATAATTAAAATTCAGACCGGTAATATAAAATGGCCTAACGATTAAGATTTGCATAGTTAAGATTAAGACCGTCACTAAGTGCAAATAAATATGGTCTAAAAATACCGTTAGAATCAGTGGTCTTAAATATGTTATTAATTACGTTCTATGACAATTAAAGCATGTAGTCAAGATAAAATGAGAAATAATAGTAAAAGAGCTTTTAATTATAGAAAAGAATTATTTTTAAAACAAACAATAAAGAAAAGGGTGTCATATAGGATAAAATAAAAGGGGTATAAGATTTCAATTCTACCAAAATCTCAGTATATTTTGTTGAAATTTCATTTGATACTGTTACAACTCCTCTAGAATAAGTAATTGTTTTGCTTATAGGATAAATTTGATATTTAATTTATTAAAATATTCAGTTTCTAAGTTGTAATAAGATTATAATAATTTAGTTACACCAGAATCTACTATTTTATTTACGCGAGTATTTTAAGTCCTATAATTAATAATTTTTTAAAGACAAGTTTTCATCCCTATTTTTAACATCACTGCATGCATCTCTCTAAAAGAAATCCTAATATATTTTACCTTCCATTCTTCTAAATTATAATGTTCATTAAACTATTCCTAAATATGATAAATACAATAGTGGTACACACGTGATAATACACCCCCTCAGTCGGAGCGGGAGGAGGCCGGATGCTAAAACTGGATCTGAAGTCGAGGAATAGTTGTCTAGGAAGGCCCTTGGTCAATATATCCGCATACTAATATGAAGAAGGCACATGCAATACCCTGACATGACCGAGAGCAACTTCTCACGAACAAAATGGATGGTGGATATATTATCACAATAAACCAAAGAAGCCTTACGTAATGGACACTGAAGCTCCGAAAGAAGGTTTCGGAGCCAACAGATCTCAGCAACAACATTAGCAACGCCTCTGTATTCTACTTCTGCACTCGAACGGGATAATGTGGGTTGCCTCTTGGCGAACCAAGAAATAAGATTATCTCCTAAGAACACACAGTAACCTGAGGTGGAGCGTCGCGTGTCCGGACAACCTGCCCAATCAACATCCGTTTATGACAACAACATGTTCGGTGCGGAGGGGTATAGATGCAAACCATAATCAAGTGTTTCCTTAACATATCGAATGATACGTTTGAGGGCAGTAAAGTAAGGCTCCCTGGGGGCATGCATAAATAAGCATACTTGCTGAACAACATAAGCAATATCAGGCCTGGTGAAAGTGAGGTACTGTAGTGCACATGCAAGACTCCTGTAAAGAGTGAGATCTGACACTGGATCATCATCCAAAGCACTAAGCTTTGATCTAGAGTCAACTGGAGTAGCCATGATCTTGCAATTCGCCATTTTAGCCCTGTATACAATCTCATCTACATACTTACGCTGACAAAGAAACGTAGTATCTGCAGATCTTGTCACAGAAATCTTCAAAAAATAGCTCAACTTCCCCAAGTCAGTCATATCAAATTCTGTTTTGAGCAGTGTACTGATCTCATTTTTCAACAAATCATAGGAGGTAGTGAGCACAATATCATCAACATACAATAATAAATACGCAATGCTACTACCTCTATGAAAAATTAATAGAGAATTATCACACTTACTACACACAAACCCAATCTGCATGATATACTGTGCAAAGCGATCATACCACGCTCTACGTGCTTATTGAAAGTCATAGAGTGACTTACAGAGATGACATACATACTGAGGGGCTACTGGATGGAAGAAACCAGCCGGTTGATACATATAAACCGTTTCTTTCAAATTTCCATGTAGAAACGCATTTTTCACATCAAGCTGATGAATATGTCAGTTCTTTCCCATAACAATACTCAGAACTGCACGAATGGTGGCCGATTTGACAACCGGACTGAATGTCTCACCACAATCTATAACCTCCTGCTCATTAGTGTCATTAGCCACAAGTCTTGCCTTGTACCTCTCTAAGTCACCAATGTCTATGTATTTGTGGCGAAGAAGACACATGCATCGGATCACATTCACCCCCTCCGATCTAGGAATCAAATTTCAAGTGTGTTGTTCATTAAAGCATTAAACTCCTCACACATGGCTGCATTCCAATTTGGGTCTAGTTTGGCCAATTTTGGGTTTTTTGGAATTGGTGAAATGGTTTGTGTTGACATGTTAAATTGGACTTTGGGTTTGAAAATCTCATGTTGGGCACGGGTTTCCATATGATGGGTGATGGCAGGGGTATTTTCGGGATTAGGTAGAGGATGTGGTATCTGGGGGATGACCGACTGAATATGGTGTGTGGTTACTGGATCTGGGTTGGAGAGGGGTTGCAGTGGTGGTATTGTGATGACATCTATCTAGTTAGTCGACGGGGTGGGTAAATCGATGTGTTGTTTGTTAGGTAACGTTGGATATGGCGTCGGAGGTGGGTTGGGGCTTAACCAATGGTTTGGTGGTATGGTGTTGACAGAGACGGATCGTCGGTTTCCAGGGGTGATGGCGATCGAAGGGATAGGAGATCGCACTGCCGGAGAACCGCCGTCGGTAGTGACAACAGTGGGTGGCAACAATGCGGTGGGGATATTTTCTGATGGGGATATCGAGTCGTCGGACCGACTGGCAATGGTGGTGGCAGTCAGCGACAGTCGTGACAGATAACAGTGCATTGGCTGGGAAAGTGATGGAGGTGCAGATGTGCGATTTCCGATGGTGGCAGATCTAACTGGAGGGGTTGGGGAACTGACGACCGGTCTTCTGGTGGCGGCAGTTTGTGCATCCGGAATAGTGGCAGCCTGGCGGAATGCTTGTTGGACAAGCGGTGATGGGTCCGAATCTTCGAGGAATTGGTAATCAATGACTCATAATTTTTTAATATTGTCAAACGGGAAAACATACTCAACAAAGGTGATGTGGTTGAGAAATTATTATTTTGTCGGTAGAGAGCTCATAGCACAAGTACCCCTTATGGTTTGACGGGAAACCTAGGAAGGCGCACATAGTAGATCTGGGTGCCAATTTTTTGGGGGGCGTTGATGTCAGATTAGGGTAGCACAGACAATTGAAAATTCTAAGATGATCATAGGTAGGGATCCGACGGTAGAGAATTTCGGTGGGTTTTCTATTTTGAATCGCACGGGTAGGTAAAATGTTGAGAATGTGTTCTACTATTTTTAATGCATATACCCAAAAAATCGGGGGAGAGAGACGCATGAAAAATGAGGGTACAAATCATATTATTAATGGTTCGGAGAATTCTTTCGGCTTTACCATTTTGAGGGGAGGTTTATGGGCATGAGAAATGAAAAATCATGTCGTTAGCCGCACAAAATTTATGAAATATGGAATTATTAAACTCTCGACCATTATCACATTGAAATGATTTTATGTCTTTTTCAAATTGCGTTTTAACGAGTGTACGAAACTCAATAAATTTGGAGAACACTTGAGATTTGAGTCTGAGTGGGTATACCCAAAGAAAGTGAGAAATCATCCAAAAATACCAGATAATATTTGTGTCCTAAGTTGCTTGTTATGGGAGATGTCTATAAATCAGCGTGAATAATATCAAATGGAGAGAATGTAGTACTCATAGACGTCGTAAATGATAGTCTAACATGTTTTCCTAACTGACAAGGGGAGCAACTATGAGACAGGTCCCCTTTGTTACAATTGATTAAATTTTGGTATCTAAGAGAATAAAAAATGTGAGAACCCGGATGACCAAGTCTACTATGCCACATAGAGGGAGATATGGTAGTTAAAACGGTGGGAGGAGTGACAATAGCAGCGAATGTGGGTAGGAAATGATATAGGTCCCCCTCACTATTGCATCTCGTAATCGTTTTGCATCTTGGGTACCACCTTGGTGATGAGTTAGTGTAAAAAATGGATCTTGGGTCTAACTCAACCCAAAATCTAGCTTGTAGGATGAAAATTGTCCAAGTCCATATAAGGAGTCCGTATTTCCGTTCCATTTTCGATGTGGCACTTTTAACACTCTCCACACGTCCAGACCTCGTTAACTGGAGCGTGGACAATATAACTTGGAGGCCCAACATCGACGAACAAAGAATTGGAATGAGTCTGACTCTGATACCATGTAAAAAATGGATGTTTGGCATAGTTCAACCCCAAAAGTTAGCTTGTAGGGTGAAGATTGTCCAAGTCGAATCCATTTCTCATTCTATTTTCGATGTGGGACTCTTACCAGTTAGGCTTGGTACTCCACCCCACCAACAATAATTACAATTGAGAGAGGAGGACATAAACCATGTCTCATTTACAAGATAAAAGAAAAGGCGACAAACAAGGTAAAAGAAGGGTGTCCCTTTATGATAAGCTTACAAAACTGGTGGAATGACTAAATAAGGATTTTAAATAATTAGAATCCCTATTTGTTCACAAATCTTAACCAATACATTTCTTATTCATTCTAATCCTAAAATTGGCAACAATTTTATCCAGCTTATGCACAGTAACACTCTATAGCCCATGAATAGTTCATGAGTTCATGTCTTAGTTCAGTATAATAATAATCAGTACTGCATATCAGCACCTCAGTATGTTTTCATGTCTCAGTATCCCATAACAGTGTTACAGTATGACTAAAGATTCACGTTAGAACTACAGTTACGCACATAGCCTGGTAGTGGATGATGCTACCCGTCATGTTATGAAGCATGGTGCATGATCATTATGATATATGGTCTGGCAGTGGATGATGTTGCCCGCCATGTTATGAACCATGGTACATTATGATATACATCCTAGCAGTGGATGATGCTTCCCTCCATGTTATGAACCATGGTGCATTATGATGTATAGCCTGGCAGTGGATGATGTTGTCCCCCATGTTATGAATCATGGTGCATTATAATACATAGTCTGGTAGTGGATGATGCTATCCACCATATTATGAAGCATGATGTATTATTTGAGATACCTATTCTCTGAGTTAAAAAGTATTACGAACCCAGTATGGTTCATTACATAATAGATGTGACTTCTCCATGTTAAGCAAATTACTATGCTCAATGACACTTATGTATATGTTCAATTTCAGTTTCAAGTTTCTATTATATCATGTGCCTGCTTATTCTTTCAGTTGCTTTACATACAGTACAATTCAAATGTACTATCGTCCCTTTTCCCGAGGCCTGCACTTCACAGTGCAGGTACTGAGTTTCAAAATGACGGATCTGCACGCTAGGATTTCATCTGTATCAGCTATTGGTGAGCCCCATTTCATTCGGGGTGTCAGTTGCTTATTTTCACGATTATGTTATAGAGTAGAACCACATTTCATTCGGGGTGTCAGTTGCTTATTTTCATGATTATGTTATAGAGTAGATGTATGTCAGGGCCTTGTCCTAGTAAACAATTTTCAGTCAGACTCATGTTTAGAGGTTTCATAGACTAGCTTAACATGTTATGTCAGTCACTCGGATTCATCATGTTTTATTCAGATAGTTCCGCTATTATATTTCAGACTATATTTTCAGTATCACATTTTATCTGTTTTAAATCATTATTAGTGCATGTTTTGATGCACATATTGATTAGCAAGCCATGTGGTTCGTTCGGTCACATGCAGTCAGGCACTGAGTGCCGTGTTTTGCCCAAACCATGGTTTGAGGCGTTACAGATAATTGGACAGGCTATGGTGCACTTGCTACCTACTGCCCTGACCAAAGCCACTCCATCAAGACCACTGTTAATAATTTCTTCAGCAATCAAGAATGGGATATTCAAAAGCTGCAAACTGTTCTTCCAGGTTGGCTTGTGGACAACATTATTAACATAAAGATTGGTCCCAACACCAAATCTGACTTGCTATTTTGGAATAGGTCTTCTAATGGGATGTTCACCAACAAGACTGCTTGGGAAAGCATCAGAGACTACAAGATTCCTGACCCTGTCTTCAAGAACATTTGGCACAACAATATCCCTTTTAAGCTTTCATTTCTTATATGAAGACTAATCAAATTTAAATTGTCTTTTAATGATGTTATGCAGGTCTTGGAACAGAGCCCCAATGGATTGCTTATGCTGTGCAAATCCACAACTAGAAACCATCAAGCACCTCTTCATAGATAGTGAGCCTGCTCAAGTCTTATGGAAGCATTTTGGTCAGCCTATGGGGATCACATATCAAAGCAAAAGAATTTTTTCTGCAAGAATGGTGGCAAGCTACTGGAACTAATGTAATGCAAAAAATGATGTTCCTAATCATACCCACTGTGATATGTTGGATACTATGGACTACAAGATGTTCTTGTAGATATGGAACACAGACAAGATTCTACACAAGAAGTATGGAACATCAGTGCCATTGATTGATCAAAGCAGCTATGGTGAAAGCCTACCCAATGCATAAACTGAATTTACAATGGGTACAACTATGTGAGACAGTGGAAAAAATGAGGCACAAAACAATCACCAAGATTGTGACTTGGAAACTACCTGAAAGAGATTGGATTAAAATTAACACTGATAGGAGTTTTTTTTTAGAGAAAATGGGAAAGCTAGCATTGGTGGCATAGCTAGGGACTGCCATGGAGATATGATTTATGCTTTTGTTGCTCCTGTGCAATGTAGAGATCATAATGTTGCCGAAGCTCTAGCTGCTCTGACTGTGCATAGTGGTGTAAAAATAATGGTCATCAGCAATGCATTATTGAAATAGACTCTATGCTTATTGTGGATATGCTAAAGAACAAGACCTATACAAATCTCAACTTGAAGACTATTGTGGAAGATATAACTGATTTGACCAACAACACATATATTACTTTCTTACACTGCTATAGAGAAGCCAACAGAGTGGCAGATTTTCTTGCTAAGCTTGCTACAGATCTGAATGAATAAGAAATCTATAGCTTTTTGGAATATATGCATACTGGTGCTAAAGGATCTTTCCTACGGGACAAAAGACAGATCCCTAACATTAGGATTAAGTCTGATAAAGCCAACTTTTTTGTTAACTAGATATATAGTCATATTATTGAGGAAAGTACAGAAGTTTTTTGTAAGTCTTTCCATTGATAATTGCATTGCAATCTGTGATGTATGCATGGGGTCTTGGCCTAGTCCCCCCATGCTTTTGTGTTATTTTTACATAAATAAATACATCACCATCAGGATCCAACCTGATGATTTTTTTTAAAAAAGGTGAACATTCTTCTAGAGACTCATGTCCTTCATCATGAACAATTAACAAAAGTATACATTAAGAGATGCATTGTCACGACACAAATCGGAGAGCCGCGACGGGCACCCGGACCCTACCCGCCGGGCACCACCGATACACTCCACCCTTAAATCACATTTAAACACGGACTGAGCCGTGATAGATTATATAAAGTTTCAACCCAAAAGCCCCAATTTATCCATTTATATACCAAGGCCTTACATGACAACTAACCACAAGACACCTATCTACAAGCCTCTAAAGATTAGAACATACCACGACCAGATCGCGACTCTGAAACAAATAGAGTGCTTTGAATACCAGCTGAACCAGCAATCTACTAGTGTGATCCGTCACCCTCTCAATATGAACCTGCGGGCATAAAACGCTACGTCCCCCGACAAAAGGTACGTCAGTACGATTGATGTACTGAGTATGTCAGGCATGAACAACAATATAACAACAACTGAAACAGAAACAACTGACCAGCTGTAGGGCCCTAACACATATGCCTAAATGTTATGCACAATGCAAATACAGTATACATATAAATATTTGTCACACAAGGGCATCTTTCTTCCCATAACCGCCTCTGTGGGCATCAGGTTATATCGGCCACACAAGGGCATCACATCATCACATCATATTGGTCACTTCGGGCTCTTTTGTGATAGTCTGTACCAGATGTAGGTGGTGTGCGTATATAATGCCTTTCCCTTTCCCCATATCCCCTATATACATAATATTTACCATATAGTAATGTGCATAGCACAAGTGGTCCAGGGTAATATATGAATGCAATGCAGCTGAGAATGCATGAATGACAATAACACATCCTGGCCCAATATCCTTGTACCTTTGGCTAATACTGTGAATATCGACATCTTTTCCGTATGTTTCAATAAGGACTTAGAAACATACCTAAACAAGATTTTAACACAAGAGTCAATAACATAATCATTCTTAACTACTGAGAGTAGAGTACTTTATGGAACAATATTTCGATTATGTTTTGTACGTAGAATATGCCAAAAAGGAAGAAAGAGCCTTGCATACCTTGTTGTCGAAATTATCTAAGTTCTGTGATCCTCGTAAGCCCTATGAACGATTATCTACACCATATGAATGACTGAAGTCATAATCAGACCAATACACCATTAATAGAGTCATTGAGACATTTTATCGAATATCTTATACGCGAAGAACCTATATTCCTTCTATATCGAAACCTATACATGTAGTGAAACACCCATCCCTCTTAATCCTTCTTCTTATTGCTACAATATTCAAAATAGTACAATAATTTCACATGCAACCCCAATTCCTTACAATTACGGCAGTCCCGACAACATCCAACCCAAACTTAGCATTTTCGATAATCATTTTAGAGCTAATATCAAGAATCATGTTCTGAAATTTATATAAACTTTAGGAACAAGAAATATTACCTCTGTTAGACATAGCGACGAAAATCGTCGGAAAACCTTTCGCCTAAATCAGTTTCTGACAAGCAGAAACAGCAGAACCCAAACTCGATTCGCGCCATAATCTTTTCGAATTCAAGGTTCTTGTTTAGCTTCGAGTTTCTAGGCTTGTGTAAGGCTTCGGTTCTACTGGAATTAAAGTTCAGAACGCTCTGAATTTCTCCCAACGAAGCTTACGGGAATCCCCAATTTGGTCGAGAACTTCTAGCGATTATCAATTGAGACCCATTCCTTGTAATAGAAGTTTGGTAAGTGTTTTTCTATGGAAGGATTTCTTCAGAATCATATGAAGATGAAGGCTTTTAGTAGAAGAGAAAGGTGCATATGTGGAGACTGGTGAAGCTCTGAAGCTGGCAACGATCGGTTGTTTAGACTAAGTCACCCCAACCATATGTTATAAGACAACACGTAATATTTCACTGAATTTGGTCCTCCGCTTATAATTAATTAATCCCACAATTAATTAATTATACACGTAACTAAATTCTCGATCCTGATTCACTTAAATCCCGGTGACTTATAAAATCCTTTTATACTTAATGTCATAATCCATGTAATATGACACTAGTCTATAACCTCTTTGGGGATATAAAATTATTATTATTACTCCCCGCCATCGCACTTATCAAATCCCAAAATTATTTCGGGATCACATCCTTTCATATACTAATTTTCTTATTAGCCTACGTAAGTACAACATAAACTTCCCGGAGTCCGGTCTACTTGCCTACGTTTATCCGTTCAACCGTTACCCAAAAGTATAGGGTGTTACATCCATGTTTGATGTATTCATTGAATTGGTGTTTAAACACCGGGTACATACAAATTTTTACCATCATCATGGAATAACTTTGCAAGATTTACATTAGGAAATGTAATATAGTAGTGCAACACTAATAGGAGTTACTGAGACAAAACATATATTTATGAATTATTTTTATATATATAAACTGCTAAAAATCTATCTTTATTAGTATATCAAAATAGGATATGGGAGATATATAAAACCAACCATCAATTATAAAAGACTTGTAACTACTACAATTACAATGAACCAAGAGTCTAAACTTGCTAGCTAGCTAGTAGTTTTGTTTTTTTCTCTATATTATCTCTATATCCCAATAGCATTAGAGCCTTTAGAAGCAAATTTTTGAGCTTGCCTCTAACATTAAGACTCGTAATCTCATTAGAACCACCAACAAATTCTTCTCCAATGAACACTGCTGGCACACTTGATTTACACCCTAGTAATTCAATCAATGCCTTCTCCATTTCCTTTCCATCCGAAACTTTATCGAGCTCGTAAACTATAGGGTTTGCTCCGAAACCTCGAAGTAGGATTTCAATGTTGTGAGAGATGCAGCAAGTGCTTTTGCTGAAAATCACCACTGACCTTTCTGCTCCCAATTTCATCACCATATCCATGAAAATTTAGACCTTGATAAAGAGAATCTATATGGTCTTTACTAGACTATAGCAAGTTGATGGTCCACGAGAGGTGAAAGTTCGGGTGGATGAATTTATTTGAAAAAAGAAATATAGCAAGTTGATTATATGTTTTATTTGTGTGTGTGTGTGAATATGTGTAAGTGAAAGAAAAGAAAATTTGTAGCCTCTACTGAGTTTGGATTGACAATTGTTATGATAAACATGAACTTGTAGGAAGCTATACATAAGGCTTAAAAGTGGTGGGATGATGAAAAGGGACAAAATACTAGAGGATTACAAAAAAAGACAAGTCGGTGGATATGCACATTAATATTCCTTGAGCATATATATGTCAAAATATCCATTCTTCTTAGGAGATCTTGCTAGTTATATCATGTTTTAGTCCTAGCTAGAAATAACACGAGGATAGATGATTACCTTGGAAATATTCTCTCATTGTACAGTAACATCATATTTACTGGGGTAAAAATTATTATTTTTGGTTTCCCTAGTGATGCAACGTTAGAAACTCGATGGATAATAGGTCAATTTTCTATCTTTCTACTCTTAATGATCATGCTTTGATGCAACGTTAGAAACTCTATGGATAATAGGTCAATTTTCTATCTTTCTACTCTTAATGATCATGCTTTGGCCTACGATAGAGTTTGGAACTGTGATGTGCGTGCTTTTATCACTAGACAAATTTTGTGATTTTTTGTGTCTCATTATAAATTATATGAATTTTACTAATTAAATTTAAGACCCTTCTAATATATAGGGCACCAACATAATTGAGCCGCCCCTGTCATTCATCACATAAAATGGGACTTTTCGTCGTTACCTAGCGATGAATTTAACGATATGATACAATAAAATTTAAGTTTCAATCAAAATAAACATTGTATTTAAACTATCAACAAGATCAATACAATAGGTAACAACCATCCAAATAAGTTGTTAGTAAAAATTCTGACTCTGCTAATTCATTCAACAAAATTACAGAACAAATTATGAAGAGATTCTACTCGTTCTCGAATTAATTCTGGGAGAAAAATATTTTTTGACAACTTTATGATCCGATCCATAAAGGGTAGATAACAATATCATGAATAGAGAAGGATGACATGTACTCTTATAGGTTTTCTATGGATCTTAACAAGTGAAATCTACACGAGTATAAATAGAGGCTTTTCCATCGCGAATCAGTGAGAAATTTGTGTTACAAAATATGACTTTTTCACCTTATTCCCAACGAATCAGTTTATTGAGAAAACGCATGGTGGAAAACATGTTACAATTCTAATTTTTTCGTGTGAAAACACTACTGTTTTTTCTTTTTCCACTGATCATTAATCAAAATATCTATCGAATTAACCACTGAACATTTTTCAGTGAGATTATAGTGATTTGTTAGTAGTGCAAGTTAGATATCTTTTCGAACTAAATTCCAAAGTTCTTTTATTCTTTTTCAATCCCATAAACATATAGGCATCTTAATTTTGATTTGGGAAAATGAAAGCCGAGATGTCCTCACAAACGTGTTTTTGCATGAAATCTATAATATAATTTCTAGATAACTCTCTAACTTTACAATTGACTTTGCTTTAGTTAGCTGGATTATTGGAATAAATGCTTTTCAAATATTCCAAACAGTAAATCACATGATAAGGATTAAAAAAAAGGTATACCCTTATAAGTAAGAAGAAAAAGGGTAGGTTGCAACTTCGAAAGGCCATATATTATGTTGTTGACAAATGAAGCATCCAATTCCAAGCAAGCCGCGACTTAATTAGTATTAGGGAAAATTTCATAAACTTTATAGCCTAATTACGAGACGTAACTATAGTTTCCTTATTTATGATTCACAGCTACTGTTTTGGTTTAATATGCTTGTATCCCTCATATGTGTTCGCTCAATTCTGTTGTATCAATGCATATATTCGTGCTTAGGGTTGGCAATTTCACACTAACCCGATGGATATCCAATCCACCCGATCCGATTATATGGATGAAAATCCGACAAAACATGAATTTAATCGGGTGACGGATCGGGTCGGATTCGGGTGGACATACATCCAACCCACCACCCGACCCACCCATCCACCCGTTATAAATTAATTAATTTTAATCTACTCCTCTTGTAGATCTTTTAATATTTGATATAAATAGTTGATAAACATGACTGCTAATTATATCTACCAATTTATGGATCTATTTTTACAAACTATAAACTTGTGGTCAACTTTTACATTTAAAATTTGAAATCTCAAATCATACCTTTTTGAATGATTTGAAATTTCATCTCATTAGATGAAATCGCATGTCCAAACGATGATTTCATCTCATAAGATGAAATTGCATGTCCAAACGCTTAATAAATGCTATTTTTAATTGACTGAATCAGGCTAATCAAAATAACTTGAGTTCAGAAATATGTGGGTCGCTAACTCGTCCAAATTTAAACAGATTGAACAAATTATATTTTTATCTGCTAATTATACCACTCTAAGTTTGATAAAGTAAACCATACATTGAACAACATAAGAAAGGGAAAAAACAAATGTTGATCGTTTTCACATAAAAATATGAACTCACAATACTAGGAGGATTGATGATATTTATTTTATCTTAACAGTTGATATAATCAAATGCAACTTTGTGGGTTTACCAGACTCTGCCATTCTCGAATTAATCCGTACAATTCTCTACTTTCAATAAAATGAACAAAGTAAAGTTCATTTTTGTGAAATTTGAACTGACATATTTATTAAATGTCATAAATTACCTACAAGACTTGAGTATCGACCAATTTTTATAAGTCTTCGTCGCTTCCATCCGCAAAGCACCCAATCCACCCGATTCACCCGTGGATGATGGGTGGATCGGATGTGGATTAAAAAAAAATAGGGTGATGGATGGATCGGGTGATGGATGGATCGTTGACAGGTGGAGGCGGATTGAGCTCCATCCGATCCACCTCCGATCCATTGCCAGCCCTAGTCGTGCTGAATACAATCACGATAGGTTGTATGTGTGCTCAACAGACTATATCAATGCATACAATTGCGTTGGACACGAAAAATCAGCCCAAGAAAACATGACAAGCTCAATTCGCTTAAGTTTAGGTTGATCATTGACCTGCTCATTTATTAGTTCATAGCATTTCAGCCCAATCCATTTCAGTCCATGAAATTGGGCTAATATATAGCGCAAATTGATCCATGAAAAATATTATCAAAATTTTATTTTTTACTATATGTTATAGTTGTTCATCAAGTGTTGAAGGCGAATAAATTAGGGAAATGTTGTTGCAAAACTGTTTCACTTTACTATATGTAGTAATTTATCTAGACTTTGCATTAGTTTAGAAATTCTTGTTTAGGAGAGATTTTTCTCTCAATAATTTTTATGCTTTTATATTAGTTTTTCATAAGTAGATCAAATGATCAAACCATATTAGAATATTATGCATCTTTTGCTATGTGTTTTTCTTTGTCGTCCGATATATAGTCATTTAAGATTCACAATTGTTAGCTTTCACATGACGTATGTCCTGATTATTTCGATCTCAATAAATTATACCAGCGGGATATGACATGACTATTTTCTCGAGCATACTTCATAAGCATTGACACGTGAAAAATGGATGCACCTATGGCAAGGCAAAGCTAAGCCTGTAAGAAACTATGCCAGTCCACTATGATCTCATAATCTGATATACCTGAGAATCATTTTTTCTTTCTTCCTGAACTTTATCACATCTCTCATAAACGATACTTTAAGAAGTACATACTCACCCTCCATGAATACAAGATAACGTCTATGAAGTCCGGTTCGGCCCTAAATCGAAACTACTGTAGCAGCGGATACGTGTTAGTTTCATCCTTTATATTTACATTCAAGATATGGGTAGTAGAACATAAAGTTGGAAAGTAGATACACCAAAATATTAAAATTGGCGCCCCGCTACATTCCTTCTATGCCATTGAGACCCCCAATTGGGAAGAAAATATAACATAACACTCGTAAGAAGGATTTAGAAAAATAGGGTCGTCGTTTGGTAGCTGGTTAGAGTTATGCAGGTACTAGTAATATATGGATTAATTATGAGAAAATTTATGTATTATTAGTTATGCAGGTTTAGTTATTCATGTATATTAGTTATCCATGTATTAGTTATTCGACCTATTGTCCTGCATGAATAACTTATACATGTATTAGCTATGTAGGATTCTAAATTGCAAACCAAACACCGTACTAGTTTTGTACATGAATAACTCACCTAATAACTAGCTACCAAACACAATATTACTTATGCGGGATTTTAATACTCCACATAAATACTCCTAACCAGCTACCAAACGACTACTTAGATCTTGTTTATGCGTGGACTTGTTTAACCACCAAATAAATGTGTTACTTCCATATTAATTACAGAAAGACAATAATCCCTTAATTATTTTTATTAATGTAAATTGTTTATATATATGATATACAATAGTAAATCTAGTCAATAATTATGGAAATCAAATATACATTTACCTAATACAAGACTACTACCATAATTACACATGTACAAGAAGATCTCTAATAATATCAGGGAATATACATAGTATATTAGGAATACATTACGTATATTCTATCACACCCCCGTAGTCATAGCGGGTAGTTGTCGTACGCTGAGACTGTCCCTAAAATCTTCAAACAGAATTAAGGAAAGGCCCTTAGTAAAGATGTCAGCAATTTGGTACCGTGAAGGGACATACAAGATACGTACTTGTCCACTAGCTACCATTTCGCTAACAAAGTGAATATTCATCTCGATATGTTTCGTGCGCTGATGTTGGACAGGATTCTCAAAGAGATATATCGCACTAACATTATCACAGTAGATCAAGGTAGCTTTCTGAATAGGAAAGTGAAGCTCTAATAGGAGGTTACACAGCCAACAGGACTCAGACACCACATTGGCTACCCCTCGATACTCGGCCTCCACACTGGATCGCTATAAAGTAGCCTGCCGTTTAACCGACCAAGAGAATAAGTTATCACCAAAAGACATATAATAACCATATGACGAGCGTCTGGTATCTGGACATCCACCCCAATCATCATCTATATAATACATGAGACTAGATACGGAGGATGGATATAAGTGTAAACCATAATTCAGAGTACCCTGAATGTAACGCATAATACATTAGAACGCGTGCATGTGTTCTTTCCTCAGATCATGCATAAATAAACACACCTGTTACACTGCATATATAATATCAGGCCTATGAATGTAAGATACTGAAGAGCCCCCGCAGATAGTGGGATGGATCTTCATAAGGTGTGCTAGAATTAGCACTCAGCTTCGGTTTGGTGTCAACCGGAGTAGGAGATGACTTACAGGATGACATGTCAGCCCGTTCAATAATCTCAGTTGTATACTTCATCTGGAATAGAAATAGACCACCTGCATGACGAGTTACAACTATACCCAAAAAATAATTCAAAGGCCCCAAGTCTTTCATAGCAAATTCGGAGCTAAGAAAAGATATGATAGACTTGAGTAGTTTATCAGAAGAGGCATTCAATATAATATCATCCATATATAACAGAATGTATGCCAGAGAAGTACCACGACGATAGATGAACAGAGAATGATTAGACCTGTTGTGAGAAAACCCAATAGTGAACACATAATCTGCAAACCTTTTATACCAGGCCCGATGGGCCTGTTTTAGCCCATACAAGGACTTCTTCAGCAAACAGACATGGTTAGGATGATCGGGGTCCCTGAAACCCAAGGGTTGATGCATGTATACCGTTTCCTTGAGATCATCGTGTAAGAATGCATTTTTCACGTCCAACTGATGAATGAGCCAAACTTTGGAGAGATCCAGACTGAGAACAATGCGAATAGTTTCCAGTTTGACCACCAGACTAAATGTCTCTCCACAAACCATAGCAACCTGTTGAGTTTTGCCATCACTTACAAGACGGGGCTTATACCTCTCAAAACAACCATCAGATTTGCCTTATGAGTAAAAATCCACATAGAATGAATCAAATTAACACTAGGCGGATGGGGCACCAACTCCCACATCTTATTTTCAATAAGAGCATTATATTAAACATCAATGGCCATTTTTCAATTCGGGTCATGAAGGGCAGACACGGGGTTACATGGTAAGGGGGATTTAGTTGATAGAATATACGTAATATCTTTCTAATATACTACGTATATTTCCTGATATCATTAGAGAATATATTCAACATCCATGGCTATTTTCCAATTCTGAATGCCTTAGCATATTGTCAGAGGCTCAAGGAGTTATCAGATCAACTCAAGAACGTCAGCGCGCCCGTCACAAATGATTATCTCATTCTTCAGATGGTTGCAGGACTCTCCAAGGCGTATAATGGAGTTGGAACTCTTCTTTGTCAAAGCAATCCTCTCCCACCGTTCTACTAGGCACACTTCATGCTCACCTTAGAAGAAGCAGGATTGACTAAAAAGGCAGTAAACGGAGCCAATTCTGCCATGATGGTGGCCACATCACGCGACATCGAGGACCCTCACTCATTTTCAGAAAATTTAGGCCAAAACAACAACAATAGTGGCGGCAAAAAAGGCAAAAATAAATGGTGGCAAAAACTACGGTGGTGGCAGTGGCGGAGGACAGAGTAGAGACAGTGGTCATGGCCGCAACACCACTGGCTGCAACCTTAGGCTAGTGAACTATGGCCGTGGGGCTGGGCTAGTGGGCAGTGGGCCACTCCAGTGTTTCCGGCTCCTCAATTTTGGGCCAGACCTAATGGCAACCAGCAATAGGCAGCGGCCCAGAATCGACAGAGCCAAGCCTGGCAGCAGCCTGGCCTACTTGGGCCTCGCAGCCTTGGTCGCTGCTGCAGCCCGATGCGCCCCGACCCACACTGATATCGAGGCAGCAATGCACACACTTGGATTAAATCATCTGGATGCAAAGTGGTACATGGACACCGGTGATACTTCTCACATGACGTCTGCACTAGGTAATCTCTTATCTTATTTCAATTTGAGCAAAAATTGTGGCATAATTGTTGGTAATGGTAATTTGATTCCAATTCGTGGTTATGATCACACAAATTTATCTCCCCCGAATCCACCTTTCACCTTGAAAAATGTCCTTCATGCTCCTCACTTAATTAAAAATTTGGCATCTATTAAAAAATTTACAACTGATAATTGGGTTTCTGTTGACTTTGATCCTTTTGGATTTTCTGTGAAGGATTTTTTGACAGGGATACCTCTAATGAGATGTGATAGTCGGGGCGAGCTCCATCCCATCACCACTTCCACCACCACCACCACTAATCAAGCCACACCATCAACGTTTGCCGCCTTAGCACATTCCTTGTGGCATGCGTGTTTGGGTCATCCTGGGGCGTATATTCTTTTCTCTCTTAAAAATAATAATTTTATTGAGTGTAATGGTACGCGTAGTACTAATGTTTGTCCTTCTTGTCCGCTTGGAAAACATGTTAAATTACCATTGTTGCCTCCAATTCTAGTATTATGTTGCCATTTGATATTATTCATAGTGATTTGTAAACATCTCCCGTTTTGAGCTCTTTGGGCCACCGTTATTATGTGTTATTTCTGGATGATTATTCTATTTTTTTGTGAACTTTTCCGTTATCTAAAAAGTCTCAAGTTTATCCCACATTCCTCTCATTTAGAGCATTCATCCGTACCCAATTTGAATGGAAAATTAAAAACATTCAATGTGATAATGGAAAGGAATTTGATAATGGGCCGTTTAAAAATTTTTGTAAAATTAATGGTATATCTTTCCGGTTTTCTTGTCCACATACATCCTCACTAAATGGGAAAGTTGAGTGAAAAATACGCACCATTAATAATATTGTTCGAACATTACTAGCTCATGCTTCATTACCACCTTCATTTTGGCATCATTCATTACAAATGATCACTTACCTACTTAACATACTCCCTAGCAAAGGATTAACATACCAATCTCTACTCAAAATTCTTTATCACATAGATATGTCCTATTCTCATCTTAGGGTGTTTGAGTGTTTATGATATCATCTCTTTCCTCCATTACAATAAACAAACTACAAGCCCGCTCTACCATTCGTGTATTTTTGGGTTATCCGTCTAATCATCATGGTTATAAATGTTATGATTTATCCTCTAATAAATTCATCATGGATGTTGAATATAATCTTTCAATATTTATGAGTACTTCCCATATTGTAATTGATAGAATCCTAATATACTACGTATATTCTATCAATTACAATAAGGGAAGTATTCATAAATATTGAAAGATCTATGTTAGAATATATTGGTGATAAAACGAACACCAAAGATACAAACAAGAAACAAATTACCGTGGTAAAAGCGTACTTTTGCTATAAGTACATCAAGATATAAAATACATCGGCGATAAAAAAACAACACCAAAGATATATAAGAGTACTCAATAACCGCTTCATCTACTATGAGATGGAGGCTTGCAAGCTAGCTAGTAATTAATTGATTTCTATACATATATTATAAGTTGACTGCTTGATTTCTTAATGTGCTTACTCCTTTATATATATATATATATATATATATATATACCTTAGTGAAAATTCTGATTTCGTTGTTGGTCACTTACTTGCTAGCTAGTAAATTGATCTCTACATCCAAATAGCATTAGCCTTTAGAAGCAATTGCTTGAGTTTGCCTCTAATATTAAGACTCATAATCTCATTAGAACCACCAACAAATTCTTCTCCAATGAACACTGCTGGCACACTTGATTTACACCCTAGTAATTCTATCAATGCCTTCTCCATTTGATTCCCATTCAAAACTTTATCGAGCTCGTAAATTGTAGGGTTTGCTCCAAAACAACGAATTAGGGTTTCGATGCTGTGAGATATGCAACAAGTGCTTTTGCTGAAAATCACCACTGGACTTTCTGTTCCTAACTTCATCACCATATCCATATTTTTAGACCTCAAAAAAACGTGATGGCTAAAAATGACCTTAATTTTGTGATTGAAAGAAAAGAAAATTGTGAAGGTTAGTATAGAGAAAAATAAAGTGGTGTGTTTAGTTTGAAGCTTCAAATTCTATGAGAAAACTGAACTTGTAGAAAGGCTATATATAAGGTTTAAAGGGGTGGGATCAAAAGAACAGAAAAAGAGATTACACAAATTCCAAAAGATCAAGTCGGTGGATATATATGTGCAAATTATTCCTTGATCATTTGATTGACAAATTAAAGCCTTCACTTCTTGTTCCTTGAAGTCCATAATGAAAGACCGTGTATACATATTGTTTACTTATCCTATTATTAGAATTCTTTTACATGTATAATTATCGTAGTAGTCTTGTATTAGAAAAACGTAGTAGTCTTGTATTAGAAAATGTAGATTTAATTTCCATAATTACATATTGTATATCATGTATATAAATCCTTTCATTAATGAAAATAATCATGTGATTATTCTCTTTCATGGTATCAGCAGTTTAGGGCAAAAAAATTCCTTCTCCAAAAACATTTGCTTCCGCCGCCCTACTTCTTGGTCGTCGGCCGTACCTACACCTCCCCTCCCTTCAATTTTTTTCTGAATCCTCACTTCTCCTCTTGTTCTTTCATCATGTCTACCACAAAGAACACCTTTCATCCTTCCCCTTGCAGTCTCCAATATCAAGAACATCCCTATTGTTCTTGAGATGAAAAACGTCCAATACGCGACGTGACAGAACTGTTTAAAATTCACGCCCGATCTAATAGAGTCCTTCATCACATCATCCCACTGGCAAAAGGCAAGGAGAAGGTGTCTTCCACGGATGATGAAATTGAGATGTGGGAAACTCTTGATGCTACGGTCCTTCAATTGATCTATTCCACCATCTCTACGGACCTCTTACAGAAAATTATCGAACCCTATGCTACGACAATGGAAGCTTGGAATAGGTTGCATGATATATTCCAAGACAACAAAAATTCTCGTGTTGTGACCCTTGAGCAAGAATTCTCCCACATAAATATGGAGGATTTTCTGAATGCCTCTACATATTGTCAAAGGCTCAAGGAGTTGTCGGATCAACTCAAAAACAGTGGTGCGTCTGTCATTAATGATCGTATTGTTCTTCAAATAGTTGTAGGCCTCTCTGAGGCGTATAATGGCGTTGTGACTCTCCTTCGTCAAAGCAATCCTCTCCCATCGTTCTACCAAACACGTTCCATGCTCACCTTAGAAGAAGAAGGATTGGCTAAAAAGGCGGCTACATGAGCCAATTCCGCCATGATTGTGGTCATATCCCGCAAAACTGATGACTCTCAATCATTCTTCTAAAATTATGGTCAAAACCGTAACAATGGGGGTGGCAAAAAGGGTCAAAATTATGGGGAAAATCGCGATAGACGTGGCGGTGGCAAGGGTGGTAGCCGCGGCGGCGGAAATGGGGAACGCTTAACTGGCGGCAGTGGTGGTCAGCAGGGGACCTGGCCACTGAACCCTTAGCAGGCTTGGGCCGCTGGGCAGTGGCCCATCTCGTTCCTCTGCCCATTTCATTCAAATTGGGCCGCTGGACAGAACATGGCCACTGGCCAAAACAGGCAGCAGACTGTCCTGCTTGGGCCTTAGCCTCAGCAGTCCTGACCCACACGAATATCGAGGCATCGATGTATATACTTAGATTAAATCCCCCAGATGCAAATTGGTATATGGACACCGGTGCTACTTCTCACATGACGTCCGCATCAGGTAATCTCTCATCTTATTTCAAATTGAGCAAAAATTGTGGCATAATTGTTGGTAATGGTACTTCAATTCCAATTTGTGGTTCACACAAATTTATCTCCCCCGAACCCACCTTTAGCCTTGAAAAATGTCCTTCATGTTCCTCACTTAATTTAAAATTTGGTGTTTATTCGGAAATTTACAACTGATAATTGAGTTTCTGTTGACTTTGACCCTTTTGGATTTTTTATGAAGGATTTCACAACGGGGATACCTCTAATGAGATGTAATAGTCGGGACGAGCTCTATCCAACTACCTCTACCAACACCACTATCACTAATCACGCCACACCATTAACATTTTCCGCTTTAGCACCTTCCTTGTGGCATGTGCGTTTGAGTCATTTGGGAGCGTCTGTTTTTCCTCTCTTAAAAATAATAATTTTATTGAGTGTAATAGTACGCATAGTACTAATGTTTGTCCTTCTTGTCCGCTTGAAAAACATGTTAGATTACCGTTTGTAGCCTCTAATTCTAGTACTTTAATGTCATTTGATATTATTCATAGTGATTTGTGGACATCTCCCGTTTTGAGCTCTTTGGGCCATTGTTATTATGTGTTATTTTTGGATGATTATTCTAAATTTTTTTTTGTACCTTTTCATTTTCTAAAAGTCTCAAGTTTATTTCACATTTCTATCATTTAGACCATTCATCCGTACCCAATTTGAACGGAAAATTAAAAACATTCAATGTGATAATGGAAGCGAATTTGATAATGGGTCGTTGAGAGAATTTTGTATTGCTAAAGGCAAATTTTTTCGATTTTCTTGTCCTCATATGTCCTCACAAAATGGGAAAGCCAAAAGAAAAATCTGTACCATTAATAATATTGTTCAGACATTACTAGTCCATGCTTCATTATCACCTTCATTTTGGCATCATGCATTACAAATGGCTACTTACCTTCTTAACATACTCCCTAGAAAAGGATTATTATACCAATCTCCACTAAAAAGTATTTATCATAAAGATCCTATGTATTCTCATCTTAGGGTGTTTGGGTGTTTGTGCTATCCTCTCTTCCCATCCACTACAATTAACAAACTTCAAGTCTGTTCTACCGCTTGTGTGTTTTTGGGTTATCCGTCTAATCATCGTGGTTACAAATATTTTGATTTATACTCTAATAAAATCATAATTAGTCACCATGTCATTTTTTATGAAACTCAATTCCCGTTTGCTAAATTGTATAATTCCATGTCTAATTCTTATAATTTTTTGGATAATGGACTCTCACCGTGTGTGGTTCACCATTGGGCTTGGTCCACACACCATCCTCTGGTCCGGCTGACACCGACAGACCCACTGCCTGCCGGCCCAGACCACTGCTCTTCCATAATTCCTCCAGCAGACCCACTTCCTGACGTGTTCTCGATCTGCCAGCAGGCCCACTGCCTTCTGGCCCAATTCCATTTCCTAGAGTATCTTGGCCAACAGACCCACTGCCTGCTAGCCCAGTTTCTACATCGCCTTCCTTTCGGCCAACAGGCCCACTGCCTGCTGGCCCGCTGCCTCGATCCACCTCCTTCAGTCCAGTCCAATCCCGTGACATTCCCACACTTCCATTACCAGTCAAGGGCCCATTACTCATAGCCAACGGGGTATCTTTAAATCGAAATGATATTTTAATCTAAGTTCTACTGTCATTAAATCACCCACTCCACGTAATCTTGTGTATGTCCTTCATGACCAGAATTGGAAAATGGTCATGGACGATGAATATAATGTTCTTATTAAAAATAAGATGTGGGAGTTAGTGCCCCGTCCTCCTAGTGTTAATGTTATTCGTTCTATGTGGATTTTTACTCATAAGAAAAAATCTGATGGTTGTTTTGAGAGGCATAAGACCCGTCTTATAGGTGATGGCGAAACTCAATAGGTTGGCGTCGATTCTGGAGAGTCATTTAGTCCAGTGGTCAAACTAGCTACCATTCACACTGTTCTCAGTTTGGCTCTCTCGAAAGCATGACCCATTCATCAGCTGGATGTGAAAAATATTTTTTTACACGGTGATCTCAAGGAAACAGTATACATGCATCAACCCTTGGGTTTCAGGGACCCCGATCATCCTAACCATGTCTGTTTGGTGAAGAAGTCCTTATATGGGCTAAAACAGGCCCATCGAGCCTGGTACAAAATGTTTGCAGATTATGTGTCTACTATTGGGTTTTCTCACAGCATATCTGATCATTCTATGTTCATCTATCATCATGGTACTTCTTTGGCATATATTATGTTATATGTGGATGATATTATATTGACTGCCTCATCTAATAAACTGCGTCAGTCTATCATGCCTCTTCTCAGCTCCGAATTTGCTATGAAAGACTTGGGGCCTTTGAGTTATTTTTTTGGTATAGCTGTAACTTGTCATGCATGTGGTCTATTTCTATCCCAAAGGAAGTATGCATCAGAGATTATTGATCGGGCTGGCATGTCTTCCTATAAGTCATCTCCTACTCCGGTTGACACTAAACCGAAGTTGAGTGCTAATTCTAGCACACCTTACGAGGATCCCTCTCACTATCGCAGTCTTGCAGGGGCTTTTCAGTATCTTACATTCACGAGGCCCTATATTACTTATGAAGTGCAGCATGTGTATTTATTTATGCATGATCTGAGGAACGAACAGATGCACGCTCTCAAATGCATTATGTGTTCCATTCAGGACACTCTTGATTATGGTTTGCACTTATTCCATCATCTATATCTACTCTTATGTCTTATACAGATGCTGATTGAGGTGAATGTCCAGATACCGGACGTTCGACGTCTGGTTATTGTATGTTTTTGGTGATAACTTGGTCTCTTGGTCTGCTAAACGCCAGGCTACTTTATCGCGATCCAGTGCGGAGGCCGAGTATCGAGGGGTAGCCAATGTGGTGTCTAAGTCTTGTTGGCTGCGTAATCTCCTATTAGATCTTCATTTTCCTATTCAGAAAGCTACCTTGGTCTACTGTGATAATGTTAGTGCGGTCTATCTCTCTAAGAATTTGGTCCAACATCAGCGCACTAAACATATCGAGATGGATATTCACTTTGTTCGCAAAAAGATAGCTCGTGGACAAGTACGTGTCTTGCATGTCCCTTCACGGTACCAAATTGCTGATATCTTTACTATGGGTCTTCTCTTGGTTTTGTTTGAAGATTTTAGAGACAGTCTCAGCGTACGACAACCGCCCGCTATGATTGCGGGGGTGTGAAAGATCGTGTATACATATTGTTTACTTACCATATTATTAGAATTCTTGTACATGTATAATTATGGTAGTAGTCTTGTATTAGGAAAAGGTAGTAGTCTTGTATTAGAAAAATGTAGATTTAATTTCTATAATTACATATTGTATATCATGTATATAAACCATTTCATTAATAAAAATAATTAGGGGATTATTCTCTTTCACATAATAATATTTTCCGTACGTACCAAGAGGAAGAAGAAAGCACTAAGGGTGTGTTTGGTAATTGGAATGGAGAAAAAAAATCATGTGTGGTTCTTCAAATTTTTTGAAAAATATTTTCTCTAGGAAAATAAATTTCTTAAAAATCAGAAAATTATTTTCTCAGTGCAAATAAAAAGTGCAGCCCTATGCACTAAGCTCCCGTTATGCGCACAGAGTTCAGAGAAGGGTCAGACCACAAGAGTCTATTGTACACAGTCTTACCCTGCATTTCTGTAAGAGGTTGTTTGCATGGCTTGAACCCGTGACCTTCTTAAAATAAGAAAAACAAGTTACATGAATGGTTCCATGTTTGATTGTCTTCTCCACCCCCAACAATCCACCCACCCTCCAGTACCCCTTCCTCGTTCCGCGCCCTGACCCCACCCCCCAATCCCCCACCCGTCATCTCCATGTACCTCTACCCTATAGTGTTTGCTTAAATTATAAATAAATGCTCTTGAAGTAATGTTTTTTATTCACTTACTAAACATTCGTACTTATTTTTGTGAAAACATTTTCCTACATTCCAAACACTCCCTAAGGAGAACTCTAGATAACTCTCCAACTTTTCTTTTGCCAAATCGACTTTACTTTAGCTGGATATTGGAATAAATGCTTTTCAAATATTCTAAACAGCAAATCACATGATGAGTAAAAAAAAGTACTCCATTACTTGGCTACTTATGACCGAGTGATTTTTCAGTAAGAGAAAAAATGGTCGGTTTGCTACTTCGAAAGGCCATATATGATCATAGAGAAGAGATAAGATTATAGAATCATGATCAGTTACGTACTTCAATTTAACTTTGCAAAAACTCATGCATTCACGTGATAAATTTGATTAACAATAACAATATATTCAATGTAATCTAACAAGTAATTAGTTATATATTTGACAATATTATGGTATGTTTCGCCATTTTAAGAAGATTAGTGGAGAAATTTGACATTTTAGTCGAAGTTGGAGGTGCAAGATGGTGTGATGTGATCGTGGAAGTTTTAGGTGGTTTTACTTAACTTTAATCATTACCTCTAAAATATTATCAGTATATCTTATTTTGTACGAATACTCTTAAGAGTCTCACGTCGGAAAATAGAATGGGAACATGGACTCCTTATTTGGATTTGAACAATCCTCATCTTACAAACTAGTTTTTAGAGTTGAGTTAGGCCCAAGATCCATTCTTTACATGGTATTAGAGTCAGACCTATTCTAATTCTTTGTTCACCGATGTTGGGCCCCAAAATTATATTGTCCACGCTCCAGTTAACGAGATTTGGGCGTGCGGGGAGTGTTAAAAGTCTCACATCGGAAATGGAATGTGAATATGAACTCATTATTTGGATTTGGACAATCTTTCCCTACAAATAAATGCAGATACTTGATGAGGCGGCTGAGCAATCTTGAGATCAGGCATTTCTTTTAGGGGGGAAATAAGATAGTAGACTACCGGTTAAAGAAGGAGCGAGGAAGTAACTTTGTGATAAATTAATATATCTAACAGTTCCCCGTGTATGCATATGAATCTTACATATAAGATGTTGGAAATTTTGCCTTTGGCGGGGAGGTGCGTCCACCCATATTTAAAGAATTAAACACTAGTATTCCGTATGTTGGAGGCATTGTCTCTTCGCACATGCATGATCTACGAAGTGAGTAGATGACCGTAGGGCCAAGAATCGTCAAATTTCGTTGAGAAATGAAAGAGATATTGGTCCACGAAGTAAGGTGTTTGAGGCATGGAAATATGGTGTGGGACAAATCTACCACATAGGTGGGAATATGAAGAATTGCTCTCTATATAAGTCTCTAATGTGGTAAAGGGTTTGGGACCCCAAGGGGTATCACATGTGTTTAAAGGAGGGAGGACCTAGATGTGCTTGGGTTCAAGGCTAAGCCCACCCGCGCGCCCGTCCCGTCCGGTCACGGGTCGTGGGCTGTGGGGACTTTCTGATATTATCTTTTTGAACCCCAAATTGCTTAATATTTACAGTTTGGTCCCTAGAGTTTCTGAAAAGTTGATTTTGGGGTGACGGAAGGCAGAAAACTCGTTGGACTAGTTTTCTGGAGCATTAACCAGCCATTACTTGGCTGATTAACTCCTCCATTATCACCCTCCTTCATGTCCATAAATCAGCCTCTCTTAATGGTCATTAACAACCTCTCTAATGCCATTTACATCCCTCCTAATGGCTATTTACAGTTGTGTTTTGGGCAGTTGAACAGCCCTCTTGTGATGCTATATATTGAGTTGTTTTGGCTCAATTGCAAAAGAGACATACATGACTGAAATTCAGCACAAAACAGTGAGCAAAACAGCTAGAAAATAGCACAAAACACAGCTCAAAACAGTGAGTAAAATTGTGACGAAAAACAGTGAGTTAAGACCCTCATATACACAAGATATACACTATAGAGACAATATATACACAGAGACAAAACAAAAGAGAAGATAGAAACTCTTCCTTCCTTTTCCATATCTTCAGCAAGTCGATTCATATTTGTTTTATTCGGCAGGCTCAACCTATTGGCTTTGTAGCGTTGAGATTAAAGTGTTGTTTTATCTTGGGAGACTATTGCCCGCTAACGTAAAAGCATATATACGGGGCAATCTTGTCTTAAGGACAGAGTGCAATCACCCGACTCAACACACAACGTTGTAACCATCCAGATTTAGTTATTTCTTGATTTCAGGTTATCAAGATTCAAGACACAACAAGCTTGTGGCAGTTTTGAAGATTGACTTATTTGTTCAACAAGATTCAATTTCTGAATATTGAATATTTGTTTATCCTTTCAAAACCTGTAATACTTATTTACTTCCCGTACCGCTTTATAAAGTACAATAGAGTATCAACATAAGACATATTAGGAACTACTTTTGTAAAATCGTATTCGAATTAATTATGTAACTAATATAGTTATTTGGTCACTGACTCCTTGGTCCGCGAGGGACCTGTCTTTTGTAATAATGCTTAATTCTATATAGTATTATCTTTTCTACTCTAAAGATAGAATATGTTGATTTTTGAATGTAATTAGCAAATAGTGCAACCTACACATGATCAATAGGATGAAAAAAGTATTTCGTAATTAAAGTTTTACTAAGGCAGAGGTGATATCTTAATTATTTGGATCTATGCATATTATATGGGGTAGCCTGACCAAAGAGTCTAATCAGGCTCCGGTTGACACGTTTGGATTTAGCTCGGATCATTTGATATAGAGTCTGTACTCGGCTCGGCTTGTTCGAAAGAAAAGTTTGGCCTCAGCTCAACTCGTTCGAAAAAGGATCTAGGCTCAACTCAACTTGTCTGCATTTTAGTTCGGCTCATTCAAGAATAGGGTCTGGGCTCAGCTCACCTAGTTTGGAAAAGAGTCCGGATTCGGCTTCACTCTTTTGCATTTTAGCTCAATTTGTTAGACGAGATTGATTTAAGGGAGAAGAGTTAAATTTGCCCTGAATTATGCGAATTGGAACAATGTGTCCTAAGTTAATAGTTGAGGTCAAATATATTATCGTTGTTACTAGTTGAGGTCAAATATATTATCGTTGTTACTAGTTGAGGTCAAATTTTCCACTGAACTATATGAAATGGAGAACATATTTTTTTATTTTCAAATGGTAGAAGCTTAGCACCCGATGATGTCACATGTCATGCAATTAAGAATTAATATTTTTAAAACGAAGGATAAATTTAAGCCTTTCACATAGTTTAGGGGTAAATTTGAACCTTCTACCTAATTTTGAGTTTTTTATTTTTTTATTCATTCTTCGCGCCACTACCTATACCGTCTATCACTCTTTCTTCATCTTTTCTATTTGTCTCTCCCACCAACATTGTCATTATCACCTCCATCACTATCTTCCCTTCCAAATATGCCTTTGTCGTTACAAGTTGATGTCAAATTTACTCCTGAACTATGTCAAAATGGAACAAATGTTATTAACTAATCAGTAAATATATTCCATTTTGCATAATTCAAAGACAAATTTCACTATATATCCTTGATTTAATTTCTAGTGTCAAGAACATTCGTTTATGCTCCTAAAATTCTCTGCCATTCTCTCTTGCAAAAGCAGAAAAGAAGAAAAGAAAAAAGCAAAAGAATACAAAAAAAGGACCCAATTAATAGAAGTGGCCATGTGTGTGTTTTTTGTGTGCGCACAAGAACTCCCGTGTGTGAACCAAAGGTACATATGTTCGCCAGCACACTTGTCTTTGTGACAAAGGCTTGCACCTTCACCCCCTGTTTGGAGGGTTGTTTCCCGTGGTTCATTAATGTGTTGTTTTCTATGAAATTATGTTTGTTTTTGTTGTTTTTAAAATTATGTTGTATGATATTGTAAATTCGTTATAATTCCGTGATTAAATAACTATAAAAAATTAATTTTTATAACCACCTATTTGATGGTTTTGCGTGGTTACGTATTTCGTTTTCCCATTATCCCCTACTCTCCATCCTCAGCCACCAACCCTACCACCACCTACCCCCACCCACTACAACCACCCCACCCCCTCCAACCCCCCACTCCCACCCCACCAACCCCCACCCTACCACCCACCACTCCACCATCACCCATTACCACTCACCACCACCCACCACCACCCCACAAGCACCCACCCCTTCACAACCCCACAACCCACCTAATGACCACCCCTATCCACAACCTACTTATTTTTTAAAGTTTCCATTTTATCCTTTACCTAAATTTTATTAATCTATATAAACTAGTTTGTAGGGTTAATGTTATTTTAGTAAACTTACGTGTTATTATACAGTATCATACAGTCAAGTGAAACAATAAAAATGTTATTAAACCACAACAAATAATACAGTTTATTAAAATAATATATTTATTAATACAGGACATTACAATACAATACAATATGATACTGTACATTATGAAACCATGAGTAACTACCATCCAAACAGAGTGTCAAGATGAGTTGACGACCTCCATGTTTTTTATTTTATTGTTCTATATCTTGATGAAATAAAAAGTTCCTAAATTTTTGTGATTAGTACGTAATATTCATCAGACCAAATTTGTCATAAAATTGAGATCATGTTGTTTCTTTCCTTATCAAAGAGGGGGAAATTCACTGACTTGATTAATTGGAATCGAGTAAAGTGCATAAATAACAATTTTTAAGACTAGGGTTTCATTAGGATAGACTGAAGACCAAGTCAATTTTGAAACAAAAAAGAAAATTTATTATCACTATAAACGTGAACAAATGCTTTCTCATTAGTCTAGAATTCGAACTCACCTTCTTTGTTTTATTTCATAACCTCTTCCATATTCTCAATCAGAATAGACCTGCTATTTAACATATAACCAAATTTATATAGTATTTAAAGTCTAGCAGTCTCAAAATCAAACTTCAAACCTCAGTTCTGAAGTTTGAACTATCAGTGGAGGAGTTTTCCTCATCTAGCGAAACTTTAAATAAATAAACTGGTTATATATTAAGTAAATAGTTTACATCTAAAAGCGGCTGCTTGATATTATTTTTATCTCAGATGAGGAGGTGGAGGAGTTTTCCCCATCTAGCTAAACTTTCAATAAAATATAACAGCTGGCCATATCTTAAATTGCACATCTAAAAGCTGCTGCTTGATATTATTTCTATTTCGGATTTACTTCACGTACAATTCATTTAAAGAAGAGATGTTTTTTATCAGAATTTTTTTTATTTTTAAAATTTTAATTCGAAACATTTGATTAAAAATGAAAGAGGCTCGTTCTTTTCATCAAATTTTTTAATGAATTGACCGCCATGCTATATTGGAAATAGAAATAATATCGAATACTCAATAATTTAATCGACTATCAAGAATTATTAAAAATATATCAGCTGCTTTAATTTACTCCCCAAAAACACACAAGACATAAGTCTTATCTACTTATCAAGATTATATTTGATGTCTTCCTCCATATATTCCCCAAATCTTATATTGGCGACTTGTCTCCATCTGCTACATCTTGGTAGAACAAAAAACCCTTTTAATCTAATGCAAAATTTGGTTCTGTTAATATTGCCATGTATTTCTTATCGTGCTTGATAAAAGGTCGGCTCAATTAAATTGGTGGGCTTAAAGTGAAATTTCATAGAGAGATCCTAATTGTTTTTTAAAAAAAAAAATATCGTCATATATATTTTTATTTAAAGCTTACTTTTCTAATTTTTTTTAGATGTGAAGTCATTAAATTAATTAATTTTTTTCTAATAATTTATTTTTAATGGATAATGTAGCTAATCCAAATTAATTAGTTCTTCAAATTCTCTTTTTTCTCTTTTTGGACACTCGATTTATATTTTCTAGTTTGACATATTTAAATTGAATATATACTTATAAAATAAGAATGTCAACAATCACAATTTTTAATGAAAAAATATACTCCATAAGTTAGAATAATAAAACTTGGCTTAAGAATTTGATAAGTTGAAATAATAATATCGAAATAGTGTTGTCTGTTTCAATATAAGAATTGCTTGTTGCAATGCTTGAAATTTTGAAAAAAAGACCAAAAGCAAATTTTGATCTTTTGTAAGCAAGATTTGCAGTCATTTGGGAATTAGAAGACTTCAAAATATTAAAAATAACAATAGTGAAAGCTAGAACGAAAAAGATAAATATATAAATAATAAATGAGGCAACAAAATAGATATTCACATAGGTAAGAATACTACAATTACCTAGAAATTATTTCATTCTCAATTAGTGCAACAGTCCCCGCATTAAAAGGTAAAAAGGTTTTTTACTTTTCCCCAAAATTTTCTCTTAAAAGTTAACACAAACATACACATGATTTTTTTTGTAGAAAAAGAAATATAGAATATATTTAGAAAAATTAATTCATGATGTGAAAATTTATCTTCTTTTTTTTTTTTTGTACGAATTTCCTTCAAACACATTGGTTTTTAATTTTTGTCTCTCATATTTGTGGTCTTTAATTTTTTTTTCATGCTATTTATTTAATGATATTCAAATCTACTTCGCAAGACATAGTTTTTGTAATATTTTTATCTTCGAAAACTGAATTTTTGCCTTACTCGGCATAAATTCTATATGAATTAAGTTATGCGGCATAGTTTTGTAGTATTTTATGTGATTATGTTGAGTGTTGAAAATTATGTCTTGTCCGGCATAATTTGTGTAGAAATTATGATACATATGTCCAAATTAAATGTAAACTATACCGAGTAAAATTTAAATTTTGCTTTTTTTTTATTATGTCGAGTGTTGAAAGTTTTGCCTTATCCGGTATAATTTGTGTGAATGTTATGATATCTGTCTTGTAAAATTTAGATACTCCGCGCCAGAAAATGTTGAGGGAAAAAATTAAAGGCCACCCCAAAATAAGCGCATTTGTGTGAATGATATGGATTATCCAATACCATATAAACAAATAATCTCACCCTTAAAGCACCGTTGTGGGATTCAATAATGAGTCTTTGACAACCATCAAAATTATGGTGGGATGGACATAATCTTTATTTAAATGTCTTTGGTTCGAGATTTAAAATGAAAAAAATTCTGGTAAAAAGTGTTTTTCTGTTTAATAGATCTTGATATTTTGCACGACCTAATATCTATCCTAAGTGATACCTTATTTTCGCCTATAGGATAGACCAAGTTACTCAACTTGTTTCAAGCTAGCATTTGTGGAATAATAAAGAACAGAAAAGTAAGGACACAATATTTTTACGTAAAAATCACTCGGCTCACAAAGGGCAACAAAAACCACAACTTACACCTATGCGGGATTTTTCTCAAACTCCACTACAACTATGAGCCTTTGCAAATTCAAGTTACAAACGTTGTAACCTATGAACTAAACTCTAATTCCTATCTCACTGATCTCACTAGACTAAATGAGCCCACTCCAAGTTGCCTTCAACGTAAATTTGACAATTGCTTCTAAGAAAGCTGATAAAAGTACAACTTGATAAACAATCCTAATACACGAATCTAGACTTGAAAACTGTAAACATAACTATATGAAAAAGGTTCTTCAATCTTCTTTTTTATATCAGGTCACACTTCAGGAATCAAAACACTCAATATGTATTGACTACATTTGCTCAAAGTTCTGTTTTCTCTCTATGTGAGTGCGGAAAACTTCTTCATGACAGGACTTGAATATATATACTTTTTGGTGTACTTCAAGTCGGTTGAACACAAAACCTACATGATGAGGCCCGTTATGTGAAATAGGGTTTAAGTTGGCTAGGTTTCTCGCCTCTTCACGCGGCTTCAGTATCTTTTAAGAGTCTGAAATATCTTGATAACTATGACAAGAAATTATGTAACTTGTTTGCTAAGTTCTTATCATAAAATACAAATCCTACTTCCAACAGGCCTTTGAGACTGGAACATGTTCTTGGACCTGGTTCAAGCACATGGTTCATTCAACTATGATTTATTCACTTTACATTGCATCTGTCTCTTGGATAGATCAAGTCCATAAACCAAGTTCATTCGCCTTGTTCATTCATTTTGTCAATCATCAAAACCCTACACGTGTCATTGCTAATGCCAACAAGACTTATGGTGCACAAATCCATACTCTATATGTTCCAATTTATGTGACATAGTTTGGCTAGATACGAAGTTAAAGAAAGAAAGTAAGACTTTTCAAAGTCGTGGTATAAAACAAGTCATAGATAATGTGTGTAACTGTAAATTATTTCATTAAAGGTAAAGAGAAGAAATTTCAAGTTAAATTATTTCTAAATATAGAAATATATCATTCTTTTTAAACAGATTAAAAAAAAGTGTATCACATAAATTAAGACAAAAGGAGTATTAGTCAGGATTTAATCAAGTCGAATTACACTCTAATACAAGAGATTAAGCGATCGTTATAAATATATCTGGTTAAAAAGAGTCTAAAGTCAAATCCCACAGAAAACTTACACTTGTTTGCAACTAATCAAAACTACTAAGGCGACAAATCCAACAATTATTAAAACAATGTGAATAATCAACTAAATAAAGAGTGGTGTGTTTGTTGAGTAAAAAGCCTAGAATAGTGGTTTATCATATTATTGGAATGAATGTTTAACGAGTTACTATAATTTTCTAATTATCTTTCGCTAATCGTGAGTTCTCTTCATACTTCTAATATCTCTTCATGAAGAGCAATAATTTTTTAAAGTTATTCTTCCGAATTAAGCTTAGGCGACAGTTTAAAAGACTCACAATAATTGCGTCAGAATTGTGTTTCCTAACTTCCACTTTTAAATCCTCGCAATAAAATTTTAATTGCTCGAAAGTAACGTTGTTCAACAGAAATCTAACCTTCTAATTTCTCCCAAGTATAAGAAGATGTAACAGAACAATTAACTGAGTTCTCTTCATTCAATCACAATGAATACACCGTTGAACTAGCGGAATTTAAAAAATAGTTTAATTATAGAAAATATTGTCAATAAACCACCCAATAATAGGTACCATCAAAATCCCAGATGATACGTTTAGCTACTCATAATCAAACTCAAAAACACATAATCCATTGTCTAAAGAATATCCATTATTACAAAGATAGAAAAGTAGAGAAAAATTCTTCAATTCATCTTGTGAAATGGATTTGAGAATCTTTAAAGCTTAAATCTGTTGGAAATTAGCCTTTGGCGTGAGTTGCGACCGACCAACTTTAATGGCTTAAACACTAGTGTTACGTATGTTGGAGAATCCGGTTCTTCACACATGCATGATCTACTAAGTACGTAGATAACCGTGGGGCCAAGAATCGTCAAATTTCATTGAGAAATGAAAGAGATATTGGTTCACGAAGTAAGGTATTTGAAGCATGGAAAAGTGTGGTGTGTGATCAATTCTCCCTCATCGGTAGAGGAAGAAAGAATTGTTGTGTATATAAGACTCGAAATTGGTTTGGGGTTTGGGACCCCAAGGGGTATCCCATGTGTTTAAAGGAGGGAGGACCTAGATGTGCTTCGGTTCGAGGAAAGACCACACGCGCGCCGCCGCCGCCCGCCCGTCCGGTTCCGGGTTCACGAGCAGAGTGGATCAATTTGACCAACAAATATCAATTCCAACCGAAGAACCACATGAAATCATCAAGCAATTAGAACAGGTTTTTTTTTAGAATGTAATTTTTTTAATTGCAATTTTATTATGTAATTTGCAACTTTTGGACAACACCACAAAGTTGCAATTTAGATTTTAGACAATTGTTTTTGTATTACAAAAAAATTATATGTCTATTAAATAATATAAGAGGCACAAAAACAGCCTTGGGATGTTTTTATTACACTATCTTGTTTTGTTTATTGAGTTTTTTTTATACATATGTTATTTAAAAAAAAAAAAAAAAAGGAAAACCCGCCGTACCCCGCCCCGACCCCGCCCCAACCCGATACCGACGGGATCGGGATGGGGACGGGACTGGAGCAAGTCCCGCCAGACCCGACCCCGCCAGACCCCGCCGACCCCGACCCCTTCTCCGTCCCGCCCCGACCCCGACCCCGCCAGACCCGAGCCCGGCCCACTGGCCACCTCTACTTTTGACTCGATAGGTATTTGTTTTCCATGAAGTAAGCTTTATTTATTTGATTTTTGCAATGTATAATTGATTTGAAGGATAAAAGAGGAAGCTTGTGGACTTGTGGTGTGTTTATGGTTAGAGTTGAATTAGTTAAATTATGATAATTCGTCGTAATAATGAGTGACATAGAGATTCGTATAGTTGATCTACGGTCGAAGGAGTAGTTGATTTCATTTTTTGGGTAAATAAACATTTTATTACCAGTAACAAGAATTACAGCAAAAAAAAAAGAGATTGAAGTAACTGTTGGAAATTAGTCTTTGGCGGGAGTTGCGACCGACCAACTTTAACGGCTTAAACACTAGTGTTACACATATTGGAGAATCCGGTTCTTCACACATGCATGATCTACTAAGTACGTAGATAACCGTAGGGCCAAGAATCGTCAAATTTCATTGAGAAATGAAAGAGATATTGGTTCACGAAGTAAGGTGTTTGAAGCATGGAAAAGTGTGCTGTGTGATCAATTCTCTCTCATCGGTAGAGGAAGAAAGAATTGTTGTGTATATCAGACTCAAAATTGGTTTGGGGTTTGGGACCCCAAGGGGTATCCCAAGTGTTTAAAGGAGGGAGGACCTAGATGTGCTTCGGTTGGAGGAAAACCCACACACGCGCCGCCACCGCCCGCCCGTCCGGTTTCGGGTTCACGGGCCACGGGTCTTCTGATATTATCTTTTTGGGCCAGAGAACTTTGCCAGATGTACAGTTTGGACCAAAATTCTTTCAGATGTACAGTTTGGTCCCTGATGTTTCTTGAAAGTCAGAATTTGGGCAGACAGAACAGAAACGCCAAGCACTCAATTCTGCCATTTATTTTGGCTGAATTACTCCTCCTATAATGGTCAATCCGTTGGTATTTCTCACCATTTATTTTGGTGGCTTTACTACCTCCATAATGGCCATTATTTGGCCAATAATGGTTGTTATGGAGGCAGTTAAACAGCCCCTCCCTCACCTATATAAACAACCCCTTGCACCATTGTTGAGCACACTTACAATACACGAAAAATACACAAGCAGAAAACAGTTCTTCCTACAACTTCCAAGCATCATTTCATTACTCAATATTCTTCACGGTAGCTCTTGAGTTTCCTTTGCTCAATTGTTCCATTGTTGTTTTATCTTGGGAGATGAATTGTCCAGGACGTATAAAGGATACATACGGGGCAATATTGTCTTAAGGACAGAGTGTCACACTCGACTCAGAAAACAAAAACAGTTTCCAATTTTTCTTGTTCAATATCTTTGTAATTTTAGTTTTCTAGTTGACTTGTAATTTCAATTCTTACATTAGCAGTTACTTGTAATTTCTGTTTCCTGCATCCTTTGATAAACCAACAATCTTAAGACAATATTTTGCTTACGGTAACTGCTGCAACATGGCTGGAAATATGACCGATGTTGCTGCTACTGCTGCTGCCAATCAAGGCAACGTTGCTGCCGTCCCCGCTACTGTCGCTACTGGCCAAGGCAGCAACTTTGCTGCCTTCACTGCTGCCACCCCTACTGTTCAAGGCAGTAACACCGCTACCTTCCCGACTACTGCGGCTCCACCTTCTGGCTCACATCATAATCGCCCTGAAAAATTTATGGGATCAGAATTTAAGAGATGGTAGCAAAAGATGTTGTTCTACTTAACAGTTATGGACATGGCCCGATTTCTTACGGAAGATCCTCCACAAGCTGGAGATGAAATGGACTCTTCGCCTAATGAAACGGGTGAAGGGGGCCTTGGTATCCATGTCATTAATGGCATGAAGATGGTTCGTGACGCATGGAATCATAGCGATTTCATGTGCAAGAATTACATACTGAACTGCTTAGCAGACCCTCTCTACACGGTCTATTACACTGTTGGCACTGCCAAAGAGCTGTGGGAAAAACTGCAAAAGAAGTACAACGCACAAGATGCGAGTACTAAGAAGTTCATCGTTGGGAAATTTCTAAAACTCCAAATGGTGGATAGCAAGACAGTGATGTCCCAAGTCCAGGAATTCCAAATTATGATACATCACCTGGATTTGGAAGGATTGAAACCAAACGAGCAGTTTTTGGTTGCATCGCTGATTGAAAAGTTACCTCCTTCATGGAATGAGTTTATGAATTACTTAAAACTCAAGACAAAAGAGATGACCTTTGAAGAGCTTGTTATCAAACTCCAAATCCAGGAAGATAACAAGAAAGCCTTACCTAGGGGTAGACAAACTGCTGAGGCAAAGGCAAATCTGGCTAAGGCCAAAGGGAACTCAAGCAAGAAGCGGAAGTTCCACAAAGACGGCAAAGCCCCCGCAGCGGAGATGTTCAGAGGTAATTGTCATCACTGTGGGAAACCTGGTCATAGGATCAAGGAATGCCGCAAGCTCAAGACTGAGCAACAACAGAAAGCCACATCGAAAGGCAAGGCGCAAGCAAATGTCGTCAAAGACACGCTCCTGGATGACATGATTGAGGATTTCTCGGCAGTGGTGCTAGAAGCCAACTTGGTTGAGAATCCGATGCAGTGGTGGGTGGACACATGTGAAACAAGACACATCTGTTCCAACAAAGATGCCTTCTCCACGTACTCACCGGTCACCGACAATAAGTTGTTCATGGGAAACAACGCTTCCTCGGACGTGCTGGGGGTTGGAAAGGTGGTCCTGAAGATGACTTCCGGTAAGGAGCTCACTCTGAAGGAAGTGATGCACGTCCCAGAGATTAGAAGAAATTTAGTTTCTGGACCTTTATTGGTTAATGCTGGTTTTAGGCTAGTGTTTGAATCCAATAAGTTTGTACTCGCTAAGAATGGCACATTTGTGGGGGAGAGGCTTCGTCTGTGAAGGCCTCTTCAAAGTGAATGTCATGTCTGTATTGTGTCCAAGTAATAAAGTTGAACCTTCTTCTTATTTGCTTGAGTCTTCTAATTTATGGCATCATAGATTAAGACACGTTAACTACAAGTTTATTCAAAGGCTGGTAAAGATGGAGTTATTGCCGTCTGTCGACGTAAACCCTCAACGTAAGTGTGAGGTGTGCGTAGAGGAAAAACTCACCAAGCTTCATTTTCGATCCGTCGAAAGGAATACCGCTCCTCAAGAACTTATTCACACAGATATATGTGATTTGAAGTTCGCACAAACTAGAGGGGGGAACAAATATTTTGTGACTTTCATTGACGATAGCACAAGGTATTGTTACCTTTACTTGTTAAAAAGTAAGGATGAAGCGTTCCGACGTTACAAAGCAGAAGTTGAGAACCAACTGAGCCTACATATTAAATTCATTCGTAGCGATAGAGGAGGAGAATATGTAGCGCCTTTTGAGTAATACCGTGCCCAAGAAGGCATTATTCATCAAACGACGGCTCCATACTCACCTCAGTCGAACGGTGTGGCGGAACGTAAAAACCGCACATTGAAGGAAATGATGAATGTCTTGCTTATCAATTCCGGTCTTCCCCAAAACAAGTGGGGAGAAGCCGTCCTTACCGCTAATACGATTCTTAATAGAGTCTCACATAAGGGTAAGGACAAAACTCCATATGAATCATGAAAGGGAAAAAAACCCACCTACAAATATTTTAAGGTGTGGGGTTGTTTGGCAAAGGTTGAAGTACCAAAGCCAAAGCAGGTCAAGATTGAGCCTAAGACTGTAGATTGCATATTCATCGGATATGCAAATAACAGTAGTGCTTATCGCTTCTTAGTGCATAAGTCAGATATTCCAGATATCCACCAGGGTACAATTATGGAATCAAAGAATGCTTTATTCTTTGAAGGTACCTTTCCTAGAAAGGAAAAAGACATAACCTTTCGCAAACGAAGTTATGCACAAAGCTCTTAAGAACTGGGAGTCCTTGACTGCCCGGATCTATATGGTTCAGATCTAGCGAATCTCGAGGTGGCTGAACATCCGGAATCTAGTGTTCCAAATTCTCAGAACTTGGAGACTCCAGAGATGGATCTAAGGCGAAGTAAAAGGGCCAGGAAGGATAAATCCTTCGGTCCTGACTTTGTAGCTTATATGGTTAATGATGAACCAAAGATAATTGCTAAGGCGTTTTCAACTCCAGAAGCACCGCTCTGGAAAGAAGCTATTGAGAGTGAAATAGGCTCCATTCTGCATAACCATACTTGGGAGTTGGTTGATCTTCCTCCGGGAAATAAACCGTTGGGTTGTAAATGGATACTCAAACGGAAATACAAAGCAGATGGGTCTATAGACAAGTACAAGGCTAGGTTGGTAGTCAAGGGCTATCGACAGACAGAAGGCTTTGACTACTTTGACACATACTCTCTGGTATCCCGGATGACATCCATACGGGTATTCATTGCGATTACAGCTTTGCGTGACCTTGAGATACACCAGATGGATGTTAAGGCAACCTTCCTAAACGGTGATTTGGAAGAAGAAATTTATATGGACCAACCCGAGGGTATGTGGTTCAAGGGCAAGAGAAGAAAGTATGTCGGCTTGTCAAATCTCTGTACGGGATGAAACAAGCCCAGAAGCAATGGCACGAAAAAATTGATAGTACTCTACTATCGAAGGGGTTCGCCATTAATGAGTGTGATAAATGTGTTTACACGAAAGGTAACTTTGACTCATTTGTTATGATATGCCTGTATGTAGACGACATGTTGATCATAGGAAGCAGTCCTAGGGTAATCCTAGAGACTAAGAACATGTTGAAACAATGCTTTGACATGAAGGATATGGGTATCGTAGATGTCATCCAAGGGATTAAAATCTCTAAGACGTCTGACGGACTGGTCTTATCTCAGTCTCACTACATCGAGGATGTTTTGAGAAAGTTCAAGATGTTAGACAGTTCACCGATAACGTCACCAATGGATACAAATCAAAAGGTTGATAAAAATCTTGGTGCACCTGTATACCAGGAGCGATATGCACAGGTGATCGGTAGTTTGATGCATATAACAAACTGCACCCGACCTGATATTGCTTACGCAGTCAATAAGTTGGCTAGGTTCGCCCGTAATCCGAGTGATAATTACTGGAAGGCGTTGAATCGGGTATTACAATACCTGAAATACACGTTAAATTTTGGGTTACACTATTCGAGATATCCAGCTGTACTAGAGGGGTACAAAGTGATGCAACCTGGATATCGATATAGAGAACACCAAGTCCACCAGTGGGTATGTATTTACAATTGGTGGTGGGGCTGTGTCTTGGAAATCCTCTAAGCAAACTTGCATCGCCCGATCCATGATGGAATCGGAGTTTATCGCTTTAGACAAAGCAGGAGAAGAAGTTGAGTGGCTTTATGACTTCTTAGAGGATGTTCCGTGTTGGAACAAACCCGTACCTTCGGTAATGATCCACTGCGATAGTCAGTCGGCTCTAGGAAGGGCACAGAATGCTATGTACAATGGCAAGTCTCATCATATTCGACGGAGGCATAAGACCGTTAGGCAACTGATCACCACGGGTATAATATCCATTGATTACATTAAGTCAAAGGATAATATAGCAGACCCATTGACAAAGGGCTTACCCAAAGATCGATGGCTTGCCTGGTCTAGGAGAATGGGCTTAAAACCCAAAATATAAGGACCAATACAGTGGTAACCCAACCTTACTAACTGGAGATCCCAGTAATTTGGTTCAATGGGAAAACTAAGTTGTAAAGGTTCAGTTGATCGCTTCAGTGGATGCATGAGCACTTCGGATAGTGAATTCTGAAAAGAAACACCAAATCCAAAGTCGTTCCCGCGATAGACGTTAAGTGCTATCTGCAGTATGGGTAAAGGTTAAGTTTTCTAAACCTGTAATGATCCTCAACAGTTGAGGTTAGGTTTTGGGAAGCTTTTAATGGTTCCTAACACTTGTGAAGTGGGGTATAGCAGGATACCTTGTAGGAGACCACCTATTTAAGTGCGAGGACGGGTCGCCTCAAATGAACGCACTTAAGAATCCAAGAAGTTGTCCATGGCCAAAACGGACAAAATATTACGAAGAACAGAGTAAGAGAATTTGTTGTGTTGGTACCATTGACTTGGCTTACACTAAACACTGACGGTTCAAGACATCACGTTCACCGCGCAGTAAGTAAGTCCGATGGTATTCAACTATGGAAGGTTCAAAGCTGAAGCTACCTCTCCTTATGCAACATCGGTCCGCTGAAATATTGCTAGAAATGAAAAGACACCATGTGAGTGCGCCAAAATCTCTTTCAAGAGGGGATTGTTGGAAATTAGCCTTTGGCAGGAGTTGCGACTGACCAACTTTAACGGCTTAAACACTAGTGTTACGCATATTGGAGAATCCGGTTCTTCACACATGCATGATCTACTAAGTACGTAGATAACCATAGGGCCAAGAATCGTCAAATTTCATTGAGAAATGAAAGAGATATTGGTTCACGAAGTAAGGTGTTTGAAGCATGGAAAAGTGTGGTGTGTGATCAATTATCTCTCATCGGTAGAGGAAGAAAGAATTGTTGTGTATATAAGACTCAAAATTGGTTTGGGGTTTGGGACCCCAAGGGGTATCCCATGTGTTTAAAGGAGGGAGGACCTAGATGTGCTTCGGTTGGAGGAAAGCCCACACGCGCGCCGCCGCCGCCCGCCCGTCCGGTTCCGGGTTCACGGGCCACGGGCCACGGGTATTCTGATATTATCTTTTTGGGCCAGAGAACTTTGCCAGATGTACAGTTTGGACCAAAATTCTTTCAGATGTACAGTTTGGTCCCTGAAGTTTCTAGAAAGTCAGAATTTGGGCAGACAGAACAGAAACCCTAAGCACTCAATTCAGCCATTTATTTTGGCTGAATTACTCCTCCTATAATGGCCAATCCGTTGGTCTTTCTCACCATTTATTTTGGTGGCTTTACTACCTCCATAATGGCCATTATTTGGCCAATAATGGTTGTTATGGAGGCAGTTAAACAACCCCTCCCTCACCTATATAAACAACCCCTTGCACCATTGTTGAGCACACTTACAATACACGAAAAATACACAAGCAGAAAACAGTTCTTCCTACAACTTTCAAGCATCATTTCATTACTCAATATTCTTCATGGTAGCTCTTGAGTTTCCTTTGCTCAATTGTTCCATTGCTGTTTTATCTTGGGAGACGAATTGTCCAGGACGTATAAAGGATACATACGGGGCAATATTGTCTTAAGGACAGAGTGTCACACTCGACTCAGCAAACAAAAACAGTTTCCAGTTTTTCTTGTTCAACATCTTTGTTATTTTCAGTTTTTCTAGTTGAATTGTAATTTCAATTCTTACATTAGCAGTTACTTGTAATTTCCGTTTCCTGCATCCTTTGATAAACCAACAGTAACAACACATCTTCAATCTCTAAAACATGCCTACAACTCAAAACTCTAAACAAACTCAGCTAAGCAGACTACACTCCGATTTAAGTTTAGAGTTCTCAGCTTCAATTCAGTTCCTGCTTTGAAATTGACTCAATAACCTATGTTGCTCGGACTCTCCAAAAATATTGCCACACCCGTATCGGAGTCTCCAAAAATGCAGTACTTTTGGAGAATCCCACATGCACCCGTCAACATTTCTGAAGAGTCCGTGCAATATAGTCTGTAATATACTTCTTATGACACAGTCTTGATAATAGCATTTTCATCCCTGGACTTCCCCTGGAACAGCCTCTAATTCTCTCCTTCCGGATGTGATAAACACAACCAGTGGCTACCATATGTCTGCACTTGCTGATTTCCTTCTTCGTTTGGACATCAGCCACTCTGAATATGAACAACCACTTAGGAGCTTCATAGTTGTTATAGATCATTCTTCTCCATGAGACGTTAGGAAGCACACATTGCATTTCCCTATAGAATTTTGAATAGAGAAGGTCTGCAAGTCAAGATAGCTGTTGTAGTTATAACCTGCTTTCTCAAAGTACTTGTTACCCTTGAAAATCTTCAATAAGACCCAAGAAGCTTGCTTTGGTTGCCTCCCAGATTAGTTTACCTTTAATGTAATAGCTATGCACCCATTTAACCCAAAGTTTGTCCTTTTCGTGACTCAGTTTCCGTAACAGTTTTGAGATAGCATCTTTATTCCATTGCAGTATATCAGTGATATTACGGCCACCAGCTGCTTTTGGTTTACATAGTTGATCCCAAGCAATTACGGCTTTCCTGCTTAAGTCGGTGTTACCTATCCATAAGTATCTTCTGCAAATAGTTACTATCATCGAAACCACTTCCTTTGGGACAATAAAAATCTGCAGAAAGTCTGAATAGAGAATAAAACACTCTTGATTAGCTGCATCCTTCCAGCATATGCGAGTAGTTCAGCAGTTCTACCTAGCATTTCTTCCAATAATGGCTGACATTGTATAACTAATAGCCTCTTAGTGCTGAGTGGTTCCCCCACGTATCTAAATGGTAACTCACCTTTGGTGAAACCAAGCATCTGTAGTATCTGCTCCTGAACCTCAGGATAATCACTCCCCAAGTAGATAGAACTCTTACTAACATTTGCGTTCTAGTCAGAAGCTGCTGAGAACTTCTTAAAGCATTCATACACATGACCAACAGATTTTGGATCATCCCTTGAGAATAAAAGCAGGTCATATGCAAATCCCAATTGGATAATTCTCAACTGAGCACATTTAGGGTGATATTTGAACCTGTTTACACTGTTCAAGGATTTCAGTAGCCTGCTGAAATATTCCATATCAATCACAAACAATTAAGGGAACAAAGGGTCCCCTTGTCTAAGTCCCTTTTTAGCATCAAAAGGTTTCAAAGCGCTACCATTCAACATGATAGAGTAAGCCACTGTTTTCACACAGGACATAATCCATGAGATGAATTTGAGTGGGAGATTCAAAGAGTTTAATACTTGCTGAGTCATAGGCCTTTGCATGTCAACTTTCATCCTGCATCTAGGTGAGATACCTTTCTTGCCATAACCTTTTACTAACTTATGGCTTAGGATGGTATTGTCAGAGATCATCTACCTAGACCAAAAGTTGTCTGGTTACTATCAATAATGTGATCCATGAAGGTAGGGGTGCTTATCAGTCGGTTCGTTTCGGTTTTGTGTATTATCGGTTCGGTTTATCGATTTTCGACTTGTAAACATGGTTAACCGATAATCAAACCAATAAGATATTCGTTATCGGATTTTGGTTAATCGGTTTAGGGTCCTTAATGGTTTGGTTTTCGGTATAACTGATAAGAAAATGCTCTTATTTTTTCGCTTTTCTTGTTTTCATTTTTAATATATACACGGCCTTCATGCATAAAAGTCTATACAAATTACAAGCAGAAGCAAATTCAAAGACGTTATTGCTAAAGAAACTTGTTTTTTCCTGGTCAAGAAAGACAGAGAGGTGAGAGCCCTAGTTTGAGAGAACTAAAGTGTAGCCTGCGGAAATAGGGTCCTTAGAACTAAAGAATTTAGGAAATAGGATTTGTATTTAAAATCTAAAGTCACTAATATAATTAGGATAAAAAGGTAATTTTAATATAATCTTATTGGGTTATTGGTTTAACCATTAACTAAAATCTCAAAACCGCAAACCGAACCGATAGTCCAATAAAAAAGTTTACAAAACCGTTTGAAAATTGTTAACCCGATACCGATGAACCAATAGCATTTTTTTCGGTTCGGTTTATCGGTTATACCAGTTTTTGCACACCCCCACATGAAGGTGCATTCTCTTGGTAATGATTCTGAAAATCAGTTTATAGAGAGTGGTACAACAAGCAATAAGTCTGAATTCCTTAATGATAGATGATTTATTGATTATAGTAAATATGATAGGATATAGAAGGGGAGCCTTGGAGTAACCGGTAAAGTTGTTGTCATGTGACCAGGAGGTCATGGGTTCAAGCCGTAGAAACAGTCTCTTGCAGAAATGTGAGGTAAGGCTGAGTACAATAGACCCTTGTGGTCCGGCCCTTCCCCAGACCCCGCGCATAGTGGGAGCTTAGTACACCGGGCTGCCCTTTTTTTTATGATAGGATATAAGCTGTAATTCTTTGATTGATATGCTTGAAGGAAGTGGAGAATTTTTGTAAGCTATGAAGTGCAGCTGACCTTAGTCTATTACAATTTCTCGTCATGCTTCTAGTCGCTAATACATTGTAAATTTCTATTTGGAATATCATCTAACCCTTGAACTGTTTGTTTTGTCCCAAAATAAGACTTGAAAAGATAGTTATTGTGTGAAAACTTGGATTTCATACTTTACCCTGACAGTTATATACTGGAATAGCTGAAATTGGATGACGTCAGTTTTTTTCTCTTGCTGTAGCGGTCATTTGTATAGTATTTTCTAAGGATGGCCAGTGGGCCGGGCTCGGGTCTGGCGGGCCGGGTCGGGGCGGGACGGGAGAATGGGTCGGGGTCGGGTTTGGCGGGACTTGCTCCAGTCCCATCCCGATCTCGATCCCGTCGGTGTCGGGGGGGGGGGTCAGGGCGGGGTACGGCGGGTTTCATTTTTTTTTTTTTAAAATAACATATGTATAAAAAAAACTCAATAAACAAAATAAGATAGTGTAATAAAAACATCCAAAGGCTGTTTTTGTGCCTCTTATATTATTTAATAGACATATGATTTTTTTGTAATACAAATACAATTGTCTAAAATCTAAATTGCAACTTTGTGGTGTTGTCCAAAAGTTGCAAATTACATAATAAAATTGCAATTAAAAAATTACATTCTAAAAAAAACCTGTTCTAATTGCTTGATGATTTCTTGTGGTTCTTCGGTTGGAATTGGTATTTATTGGTCAAATTGATCCACGTCGCTTCCACTACCTTCGGTTAAGATTTCATTGTAGTTTTCATCATCTTCTTCGTTGATCTCCGGTTGACCGCACCTTCTCCGCTCCGCTCGTATCCAATCTCTGAATAATACCGCAATTTCCAAGCTGTCTCCGGCTAATGAGTGTCTGTGGTCTCCTATTTGATAATTGTCTGCAGAAAAAGCGTTTTCAGACGCAGTTGATGCCGCTTGAATGTTCAAAACATCTCGAGCCATCAATGAAAGTGTCGGAAAGGTCTTCTCATTCCCCCTCCAAAGATTTACTTGACAAGTCTTCATGTCCATCTTCATTGATAACTTCTTGATACGGTACGAACCCCGCAAAACAAAAATATCCAACTCGCTAATTTGGTTAGTAGTAGAGGTACGGCCGCACATTCTATTTCGAGGCTTTCAATACTAGCCGCAGAAACAGCATGTCTTTTGTGAGGTTGTGTTGAAGATGAAGAAGATGGTATGGAAGCCGGTAAGTTACTAGCATTTTCTTGTTGATAAAATCTATATATATTTTTGCATTGGTGTTCTACGCTATTCAACACTTCTTCTTTAGTTTGTTAAATAGGTGGTGGGTGATTTAGATTTTTGGGACTTGGAGGTGGTAGTACTTCTATACAATCGTAAATAGTTTCAATTAGTGATTTAGTACCGTCTATTTTAATAGTAGGATTTAATACAAGAACCAATAATATAAATAGAGGGAATAGGAATAAAATATTTTTTTATTTTGACAAACATTTTTTTAATAGCTGCATTATAAGCTGGTTTTTTCATATATTCACTAAGTAATAAAAATATTAGAGTAATATAAAATAACATAGTTGAAATAGTAGGATAATATATACCGAAAAATTCTTTTGTTGCTTGAAAAAAATTCTCTAAAAATACAATAAGTTCGGAAATTTTTACCCAATCACTATCTAAAATCATATCAGCTGGCTTTTTATTATGAGAGTTAAAAAATAAAGTTATAGGTAATTTATAGTCATAAGCAACAAGTAGTTGCTCGTATAAAGAATTCCACCTAATGGATACTTCTTGTGGAATTTTTCTATAAGGTAGTCCACAATCGTGACAAGTTTTTTTATATTCTTTTCTACGTTGTACTTTATTACTTTTAAAAATAAAGTTTATAGCAAATTGTATTTTACTAAGAATGTCTTCAAAAAGGGATAGACTATCCTTTACAATTAAGTTATATATATGACACGCGCATTTTATATGAAAATGGTCTGAAAAAGATGGAGTTAAACTATTTTTTAACATTGTAATTGCGTAATTGTTATTAGAAGCGTTATCTAATGTAATAGTCATAATTTTATCGGTAATTCCCTAATAATCGCACACTTGATAAATATTTTCTGCAATAAAAGTGTCAGTGTGCCTAACATCTATATATCTATACGCTAAAATACGATTTTGCATAGACCATTTATAATCTATCCAATAACAAGTTACAGTTAAATAATCATGGCCGTTAGTACTACGACCTATATCAGACGTGATAGATACTTTGCCATTAAAATGATATAATGAAAAACGTAAATATTGTTGATATTCATGCTCGAATTTAAATACATCTCTCTTAACAGTTGATCTAGGAAAACCGTTAAAAGCAGGATTATATATATCTCTAATGTAATGAATAAAACCGGGAGATGAAGGAAATGAAAAGGGCAAACCCTCCACAGCAACTAATTTTGATATTGCTTCCCTATCTCTATGTTTATTGTATTTAGAGCCTACAATTCCCCCCGTCATAGGGTTAATTTGATCATGTACTTGGTACAAGACAGTATCAGTATGTGAACCTTGTCCCGATAGAGCGGGCGTTTGCGCACCCGGTTTTGAAGTCTGGTATTGGGCATACCTAGCTGGATGAGCACTTATTACGTGTCTAATTAAACCCCCCGCGACCTTTTCCAGTTTTAAATTTTAAAACATTTTTACAAATTTTACATATGGCTACTTGATTCTCTACGTCCCTATAAAAAAATGTTCATGCATCTGATTTTAATGGTCATTTTGCTGGACCTCGTCTCATACTAGGGGGAATAGGAGGTATTTCAGTTGAAGGTGTACTAGTGGGTGTGTTGTCATCAACATTAGTGGGTATATCATCTAGATCATCGTCTAAATTAAAGTATTCTTGAGTTCCAGAAAATAGCTCCTGGTCTAAATCTAATGGTATTGTAGGAAAATGTTGAGTATCAACAAAATCATCCTGTGTAGGAATAAGATGACTAGAAGAAGTACCCTTGCCCCTGGTTGCCCCTACTAGAAGAAGCACCCTTACCCTTACCCTTAAACATACCTTTTAATCCTTCCATTTTAATTATGATAATAAATAATTAAAGACAATAAAATTAAGTGCGCTAAATAAAATAAACAGACAATAATAATTTAATGAAGGAACGAATGTACCAAACGCCGACGTAACGTCGACGTGTAATCGAGAGGTTGAAAATTGAAACTTTGCTCGATGGAAGATCCTCAAGCTAGTTGCCAACTTCACTCCCAATTTCCAAATGAATAAATAAAATTGAATATTTAGCAAACAATGTAGACTTGTAGAGAGATATATTGAGAAATTAGAGAGATTGTAGGAAGATTTGTGAGAAAGATGAAGAGAAAATGAGTTATTTATAGTTGAAAAATTGGGTTAAAGTGTAAATATAATAACTTATGGGTTAAAAATAAATATTAAGGGGTAGGGGGTTGGGGGAGGGGGGGGCTAAAATGGCCGTTGGTGCAACGGTCATATTTGCAAAGGGGGAAAAGGGCGGGCTCGGGCTCGGGCTCGGGACGGTCTCGGGGCGGGCTCGGGTCTGGCGGGACGAGACATCATCCCGTCCCGTCCCGAGTTCGAGTCCTGCCCCCATTATTTTATTTTTTTTTAGCGGGGTCGTGGCGGGACCGGGGCGGGCTCGGGTCGGGGTCGGGCCGTCCCGGCCCACTGGCCAGCCCTAGTATTTTCCCAGCTGGACTGTACATGATGACTCTTTTTGTCACTTGATCGGTTACTAGTAAACAGAAACGTTATCCTTTCGAAAGTGAAAAACAGGAATCTAAGTTTGATAGTGTTTGGCCATTTTAATGCAAATCTGTAACTGTAAACTGTTTGGATATCAGGAGAGATTGTTTGACTGATTTTTGAGTAGTCTGCTTCCTTCTCTACGGGCTACTAGAATATGGGATTTGCTTTTGGTAATTTTAGAGGTGAAGAACCCTATTTTTGCATAACATTTAAAAATAGATTAAAGTATGAAAAAAATTGAAATATAAAAGAATATATATGAAAATTGAAAGTAAAAGAAAAGATATGCAAAAGTAGATTTATCTATCTAGTTAGAATAATATGTGTACATTATATGAGGACTCTTGCGAAAAGTAACAGTTCAAGGTACTCTGAGGAAGGTCCATTACCTGTTTCCAGATTAACCAAACTTTTTGTTGGATACTATTGTAAACCAGTACGAAAAGTAAATAAATATTACAAGATTCAAGACTCAACAAGCTTGCGGCAGTTCTGAACATTGGCCTACTTGTTTATCCTTTCGAACACTTATAATATTTATTTACTTCCCGTACTGCTTTACAATAGTATCCAACAACGGGAGGTGATTGTTGAAAATTTGCCTTTGGCAGGGAGGTGCGTCCACTCATATTTAATGAATTAAACACTAGTGTTCCGCATGTTGGAGGCTTTGTCTCTTCACACATGCATAATCTACTAAGTGAGTAGATGACCGTAGGGCTAAGAATCGTCAAATTTCGTTGAGAAATGAAAGAGATATTGGTCACGAAGTAAGGTGTTTGAGGCATGGAAATATGGTGTAGGACAAATCTACCACATCGGTGGGAAAAGGAAGAATTGATCTCTTTATAAGTCTCATAATTGGCTAAGGGTTTGGGACCCCAAGGGCTAACACATGTGTTTAAAGAAGGGAGGACCTAGATGTGTTTGAGTTCTAGGCTAACCCATTTATTTACTTCCCCTACTACTTTACAATAGTATCCAACACTTTTTGAATACCATAGCATATCTTCAGAGAGCTTTTAAGTGCTTCACTTCAGAAACGTGTATCAGGAAGATTCAGGAATAACCTTTGTAATTTTTCCAGGATTACGACAATTATATAACTTGTAACTTTTGGCTCATTGTTCCACGTTGCAACACTGAAGAAGACATCAATTAAGTTGGAATAAATGATGGTTTCATTAATCTAAAAATGCAAGTTGGAATGCCCTACTAAAATGCAGAGGAAACAATTCATCTTACTTCATGAAGGCAAAAAACAATTAAAGGTGCAGCAAATATTCTTGATTCTTTCATTGCTTAGCTCTTTTTCTGCCAAATAGCCTTTCAAAATTGTGCTGTATTTACTAATGTCTCCTTCGTCCCCTCCAAATCTTGCTCAAATGGCTCTGAATGTTCAATATTTTATTTATTTTTGGTAGTGGTGGTGCGTGCACCTCGACTATTTCTCCACGTACTTACTACCTCCCGCCTACATAGGTATCGGGTAACTCTGTCTAAAGAAATCACCTAGCATTTTGTTTTGTGTCTGTTGGGATTTTAATCCTGATCTCCAAAGTTTTCACCCACTTCATTAACCGCTAAGCCACATCTTTGGATCTAAACTTTCAAGTTATATTCACTACAAGAAGAAAGACATTTGCCAACAACATTTTTTGTTGTCATATGTTAGATGTTGTTGCCAAAAGTACTTTTCACAACAACAAAAATTGTTTCATGCTGTTGCAATAACCTCCGATGCGAAAAGTTTTCACAACAAGAAGTTGTTGCCATTTACATTTTTTAGCAACAATACATTAAAGTTTTGTTGCCATTTATGTTTTATGTAACAATTTATTTATTGTTGCTAAAGTTTTGTTGCCAATTCTATACTTTCTTATAGTGATTATCAGCTTGAACTAGACTAAAATCTTACCTTTATCACAAAAAAAATGCTTGAACTTGACTGCAATAAGATCCATGAACTTTTGAGAGAAGTATTGCATCAAGTTACCTTGAGGAAGTTCCATATACTCTTGTCAAATTAGCCAACGTCTAAGCATGCCATATTCTTGAGTGGTTCACCTCAAAAACAAGGATATAGGATGAGATTTCAAATCTAACTGAATAAAAGTTGTTGAAGGAATGGCAATTTTAAGCTATAAAGTTCAGCTTCGGCTAATATTTTGTGAATTCTATCCATTCCATGTCTCTGTTTGAAGGAAATAATTTCTAATATTTCATCCTAGAATACTGATACCTCTATCCCTTGATAATGTCTGACTATACATGGGAGTTTAAGACATTGATTTGATTTACATATTATATTTAGTGATAGTGAAAGTAAATATAAAGGAAAAATGGCAAGTTAGCTTTACAAAGAAAACATCAGAACATTTGAATATTTAAGTGATTTTGAAACTTTTAATGTTTTAAACGTGGTATAGAATAAAATTATTTATGCTATGTCTTTCTTGCTAAGGATTTCAAACTCTTAAGTAAGTTTGAGTGCTTCACTTTAAATTCTTATCTGTGGAAGATTCAAAAGGTATGTTTGCATTTTGCGAGACTTAAACAGGATTCTACTACTGTCCACTTCCTTATTACTCCATTTGACATATTTCATGTGATTGCGTTTGTAGAGTTAAAACAATGTATTTTTTTATTACTGTGATGTTCGAGTTAGCTTGCGCACACCTCGACTAATGTACCTGCTATCTCCCACCAGCTCAGTTACCCGATGACTCTATCCACCAAAGTTTGGACAAATGGGAAGATATTTACCTTGTGTTTTTGCCTTTGCGGGATTTGAACCTGAAACCTCATGGTTCTCAACCCACTTCATTAACCATTAAAGAAGCGATGTATTTTTAGTTGCATTTTTCTTTATCAAAAGGGTCACTTTGTTAATTGCAATTTTTATTTAGAATTTTATGTCTTTTTTGATCATTTCTTCAAATTTTGTTTTTTGGAAATCAAATTGCTTCAAGACAATATTTCTAATATGATTCTTGGAACTCTAAATATATTTCTCTAAAACAATTAAATGTTATCTTGACTCTGATTAGTTGCTTGGGTTCTAATAGATGCAGCAGCACCTGCATCTGGAGGAGTAGCACCTGCAGTTTCATTAACCGACAATGCATTAAAGCACTTGAATAAGATGAGGAGTGAGCGAAATGAGGACTTGTGTCTTATAATTGGCGTTAAACAAGGTGGATGCTCGGGCATGTCATACACGATGGAGTTTGACAAACGAGAAAATGCTAGACCAGATGATTCGATAATTGAATACAATGGTTTTGTTATTGGTATGTGTCAATTTTATCTCTCATTATTTAACATGCCAGTCTTGGTATTTTTTTTCCATGTGAATGATACACCTTCATCGATATTCGGCATTCATTGTAATCGATGAGATAAGTTAGTCGTGCTCATTAATGAAAAGACAATAAGATAAGTGGGAAAAAAAAGATGGATTGGATGAGTGGTTAGCCTGATAGGTTAAAGCGTTAATGGTTTCATTGGAACTTATACGTGATGACTACCATATAAATGAAAATGCAAAGACTTTTCAGGTTTCAATTGAAAAATACTCCTCAATCTTGCGGAGAAACAGAGAGGAGTCCACTCTCGGGGATCAAACTATGCTTCATATCTCGAGACTTGTGTTGTGTGCAATGTAATGCTTGCTTGATTATTTCATGTTGATTGCAGTATAAAAATTACCCATATTTAACTCTTGTATGCTTCTAAGGCTAGTAGTCTCATGCTATACGTCTACTTAGACAATTTAGTTCACTTTCAGATGGAAGTTTACTGTAAGACAAATTATGATGCACTTAATTCAGAAAGTTTCCCTTGCCAGTTTGTGCGGCTTTTTTACTCATCAAGTAGTTGACTCTATTGCATGCTACACAAACCTGTGGTTGTGGTAAATCGTTTAATGCTGAGATGTAAGAGCCTTGTACTCGTTGAAATTTAGTACAACATTAACATACTAGAACACCAACTGTGGTGTGCTTGGACCAAATGGCTATAGACGGACTGTAATGAAGATCTGTTAAATCATATAATGTGCATAGGGTTTTTAACTTTTAAACATGTGTAACTTGGAATGCATTTTATTCTTCCTGCACAAAAGGCTAAACCTCTATGCCATGTCGATTTATGCTTCGTGGGACAGATTTGCAATGTAGCGTGTGGGTTCACGTGAACTCAATAGTTTTTGCCCAGACCTTGTGTATGCATAAAAAAATCATCAATTTTTTATAAATATTTTGTTGTAAACCCAGTTATTATTATATATTAACTGGTTATTATGAAATCCATAAATTTTAAATATCCAATCTGCTTGTGGGAGAGGTCATAAACAGACTCTCGACACACATAACTAAATGGCGCTACGGTATATTGAGCTCAATCGAGCTATGCAATAGAGTCAAATTGAGATCAAGCTGATACTTTTTTGTTTTTCGCTGAGTTACTATTGACAAAATAAATCTCTAATGCTGTTATGATCTAAGCAAATTATACTTGAAAAGCATTTAAAGTAAGTATCCGATAAGAAGTAAAAATTCTAGGTTGAATAACTTCAGAAAAATCTTGCATAACGTTTGTGATTGTTTTGAATATCAAAGACGGATAACAAGGTAAACACCAATAACAATAATTAAATGTTGCAAGTGTTATAAACTAAAAGTCAAGATTTGTAAAAAGAGTTGACTTGTGCCCGAAAATGATGCAAATCAGTTTTCCTAATCTATATTATATTAAAAGGAGGATAATCTAGCATGAGGTTAAGCTAAGTAGCGTAATATTAACAAGCCACTTGGCAACAAATTCTATTTGTATTTGTATGATGATATTAATCTCCCTTAGAAATTCTTTCTCATTAATATCAATATATATAGTGTACAATATACAATCCTAATACAAGAGGAATCTTATTCCTAATATAAGAGGAATCCTAGTTTAGAATCCTATTCTAATTATGGGTAGGGATTGTAATGTTATACTTGTACATGTTTACACACCCCTCAGTCGGAGCGGGAGGAGGCCTAACGCTAAGACTGGATCTGAAGTCAAGAAACAACTGTCTTGGGAAGCCCTTCGTGAAAATATTCGCGTATTGATATGAGGAAGGCACGTGCAATACCTTAATATGCTTGAGAGCAACCTTCTCACGAACAAAGTGGATGGCTATCTCAACATGCTTATTATCAAACTCCAAATTCAGGAAGATAATAAGAAGGCCTTGCCTAGGGGTAAACAACCCGCTGAGGCAAAGGCAAATCTGGCTGAGGCCAAAGGGAACCCAAGCAAGAAGCGCAAGTTCCTGAAAGACGGCAAGACCCAAGCAGCGGAGAAGTTCAAAGAAAACGGTCACCACTGTGGGAAACCTGGTCACATGATCAAGGACTGTCGCAAGCTCAAGACTGAGCAACAAGAGAAGGCCAAGGCACATGTTAACGTCGTCAAAGACCAGTTTCTGGACGACATGATTGAGGAGTTCTCAACGGTGGTGCTAGAAGCAAACCTTGTTGAGAATCTCATGCAATGGTGGATGGACATAGGTGCTACGAGACACATCTGTTCCAATAGAGATGCCTTCTCTACTTATACATTGGTTATAAACAAGAAGCTGTTCATGGGCAACAACGCTTCCTCTGACGTGCTAGAGGTAGGAAAGGTAGTCCTGAAGATGACTTCTGGAAAGGAGCTCACTCTGAAGGAAGTGATGCATGTTCCTGAGATTAGAAGAAATTTAATTTCACGTCATTTTATTGGTTAATGTTGATTTTAGGCTAGTGTTTGAGTCCAATAAATTTGTAGTCACTAAGAATGGAACGTTTGTAGGAAGAGGATTCGTCTGTGAAGGCCTCTTCAAAGTTAACGCCATGTCTGTATTACGTATAAGCAATAATATTGAAGCTTCTTCTTACTTGCTTGAGTCCTCTAATTTATGGCATCATAGATTAGGACATGTCAACACCAAGTCCATCCAAAGGTTGGTAATGTTGGAGTTGTTGTCATCTATCGACGTAAACCCTCAACATAAGTGTGAGGTGTGTGTAGAGGCAAAACTCACAAAGCTTCCTTTTCGATCCGTCGAAAGGAATACCGCTCCTCTAGAACTTATTCACACTGATATATATGATTTGAAGTTTGCACAAACTAGAGGGGGAACAAGTACTTTGTGACATTCATTAATGATAGCACAAGGTATTGTTACCTTTACTTGTTGAAAAGTAAGGATAAAGCCTTTGAAGCGTTCCGACGTTACAAAGCAGAAGTTGAGAACCACCTAAACATGCATATTAAATTCATTTATAGCGATAGAATGGGAGAATATGTAGCGCCATTTGAGGAATATTGTGCCCAATCAGGAATTGTTCATCAAACAACGGCTCCATACTCACCTCAATCGAACGGTGTAGTGGAACGTAAGAACCGCACATTGAAGGAAATGATGAATGCCTTGCTCATCAATTCCGATCTTCCCCAAAATATGTGGGGAGAAACTGTCCTTACCGCTAATACGATTCTTAACAGAGTCCCACATAAGGGTATGGACAAAACTCCATATGAATCATGGAAATGAAATAAACCCACCTATAAATATTTAAAGGTGTGGGGTTGTCTGGCAAAGGTCGAAGTACCCAAGCCAAAGCAGGTCAAGATTGGGCCTAAGACTGTAGATTGCATATTAATCGGATATGTAAATAACAGTAGTGCTTAGCGTTTCTTAGTGCATAAGTCAGATATTCCAGACATCCACGGGGGTACAATTATGGAATCAATGAATGCTCAATTCTTTAAAGATACCTTTCCTAGAAAGGAAAAAGACATAACCTCTCGCAAACGAAGTTATGAACAAAGCTCTCAGGAACCGGGAGTCGTTGACGGCCCAGATCTAGATAGTTCAGATCTAGTGGATCTCGAAGTGGCTGAATATCCGGAATCTAGTGTTCCAGATTCTCAGAACTTGGAGACTCCAGAGATGGTACTAAGGCGAAGTAAATGGGACAGGAAGGATAAATCCTTTAGTCTTGACTTTGTAGCTTATATGGTTGATGATGAACCAAGGACAATTGCTGAAGCATTGTCAACTCCAGAGGCACCTCTCTGGAAAGAAGCTATTGAGAGTGAAATAGGCTTTATTCTGCATAACCATACTTAGGAGTTGGTTGATATTCCTTCGAGAAAATAAACTGTTGGGTTATAAGTAGATACTTAAACGGAAGTATAAAGCAGATGGGTCTATAGATAAGTACAAGGCCAGGTTGGTAGTCAAGGGCTAACGGCAAAAGGAATGCCTTGACTACTTTGACACGTACTCCCAGTGTCTAGGATGACATCCATACGAGTATTCATTGCGATCGCAGCGTTGCGTGACCTTGAGATACATCAAATGGATGTCAAGACAGCCTTCCTAAATGGTGATTTGGAAGAAGAAATTTGTATGGAACAACCCGAGGGGTATGTGGTTCCAGGGTAAGAGAAAAAAGTCTGTCGGCTTGTCAAATCTCTGTACGGGCTGAAACAAGCCCCGAAGCAATGGCATGAAAAATTTGATAGTACTCTATTGTCGAAGGGTTTCGCCATTAATGAGTGTGAAAATGTGTCTACATGAAAGGTAACTCTGACTCGTTCGTTATGATATGTTTGTATGTAGACAACATGTTGATCACATGGAGCAGTCCTGGCATAATTCTAGAGACTAAGAACATGTTAAAATAATGCTTCGACATGAAGGATATGGGTATCGCAGATGTTATCTTAGGGATAAAAATCTCTAAGACGTCTAACGGACTGGTCTTATCTCAGTCTCACTACATCGAGTATGTTTTGAGAAAGTTTGAGATGTTTGACAGTTCGCCTATAAAGTCCCCAATGGATAGAAATCAAAAGCTTGATAAAAATCATGGTGCACCCATATGCCAGGAGCAATATGCACAAGTGATTGGTAGTTTCATGTACATAACAAACTGCACCCGATCCTGATATTGCTTATGCAGTCAACAAGTTGGCTAGGTTTACCCGTAATCCGAGTAATGATCATTGGAAGGTGTTGAATCGGGTACTACAATACCTGAAATACACGCTAACCTACGGGTTGCATTATTCAAGATATCCAGTTGTACTAGAGGGGTACAGTGATGCAAACTGGATATCTGATATAGAGAACACCAAGTCCACCAGTGGGTATGTATTTACAATTGGTGGTGGAGATGTGTCTTGGAAATCCTCTAAGCAAATTTGCATCACCCGATCCACGATGTAATCGGAGTTTATCGCTTTAGACAAAGCAGGAGAAGAAGCTGAGTGGCTTCACGACTTCTTAGAGGATGTTCCTTGTTGGAACAAACTCGTACCTTCTCTAATGATCCACTGCGACAGCCAGTCGTCTCTAGGAAGGACACAAAATTCTATGTACAATGGCAAGTCTCATCATATTCGACGGAGACATAAGACTGTTAGAAAGCTGATCACCACGGGTATAATATCCATTGATTACATAAAATCAAAAGATAACATAGCTGACCCACTAACAATGGGCTTACCCAAGGATCAGATGTTCTGCATATTTAGAGGAATGGTCTTAAAACCCAAAGTATAAGGACCAATACGGTGGTAACCCAACCTTACTGATTGGAGATCCCAGGAATTAGGTTAAATGGAAAAACTAAGATGTAAAGGTTCAATTGATCGCTTCGGTGGAAGCATGAGCACTTCGGATAGTGATTTCTGTGAAGAAACACCAAATCCAAAGTTGTTCCCGTGATAGACAATAAGTGCTATATGCAGTGTGAGTCAAGGTTAAGTTTCTAAAACCTTTAATGATCCTCACCGGTTGAGGTTAGGTTTAGAGAAACTTTTAATGGTTCCTAACACTTGTAAAGTGGGGTATAGAAGGATACCTTGTAGGAGATCACCTATTTAAGTGTGAGGACAGACCGCCTCAAATGAACACACTTAAGAATCCAAGAAGTGTCTACGGCCACAACGGACAAAACATTACGAAGAACTGAGTAGAGGAAGTTGTTGTGTTGGTACCGTTGACTTGACTTACACTAAACACTAACGGTTCAAGACATCATGTTCACCGCGTAATAAGTAAGTCCGATGGTATTCAACTATGGAAGGTTCAAAGCGTATGCTACCTATCCAGATACAACATCGGTCCGCTAAAAGATTGCTGGAAAAGGCATCAAGTGTGTGCGCCAAAATCTCTTTCAAGAGGGGATTGTTGGAAATTTACTAAATGTGGAATTAAGTATATCCCATTAATTTATGACTCGAACAATTGGGGTCCGCACGTCCGAAATGTCGTTTTCACACACGTGCACACGTAGTGCCAAGTATCATAAATTTCATTAGTGAAAGAGATATTGGTACGTATGTAATACGTTTGAGACATAGAATTATGGATGATTATTGGCCAAATGACAAAGTATTTCACATTGGTAAATGAAGGAAGAAGTGTACAAAGTGTAAGATGAAACAAGTCGAAAATTGCCGCGGAGCCGTGAAGGGTCGCAGCGCCACACCATCGGAGTCGCGGAGCCGGAGCGCCGCGACGCCTCCCAGACAGCGCCGCGACGCTAATTGGTTGGCCAGTCACTGGAGCCGCGGCGCTAATTCACAGAGCTGCGGCGCTTCGCCGGAGGCAGAATGCTGCGACGAGAAGTTGAAAAAATCTGACCTTTGGGCTGGTTTTGGAGAATTGATTCTCTATTACTTGGCACATGAATTCAGCCATTATTTGACTGAATGTAACCCCTCAAGCAAGTGTCATTACATGGCTATTGAAGGCCATTAATTGGCTAGTTGAGAGGTCTTCCACTTACACTATAAATTGAGGCCTTTGGCTCAATTGAACACTACACTCAACACTTAGAAAATACTCCAGATTTTCTGAATTCATCTTCTTCCTCTCTAGCAAAGTTACTATACTCAAAGTTCTTCAAGAGTAACACTTGAGTTTCCTTTGCTCATTTGTAAAGTTGTTGTTGTATCTTGGGAGACTATTGCCCAACACCGTAAAAGGAGATATACGGTGTAATCTTGTCTTAAAGACAGAGTGTCATCACTCGACTCAGCAAATCACACAAGCAGTTTGTTAAGTTCTTGATTTCCAGTTTATTGTAATATTTAGTTTCTCTTTTCTTACTATTGTAATAGTTACTTACTTTCCGTTCCTGCAACAATTGTATCCCAATATATATATATATATATATATATATATATGTAAGGGTTAATTACACTAAAATACATGTACTATGACTTAATTATGGTCCTTGTATTTTAAAATCAAACACTTATATTCCCCATATTATGAAAATCCGACATGTACACCCCTCTAACGAAAATTCTAAACCTTTATACATCATGAAAATTCTAAACAAATGAAACTTCATCTACCTAACTATATTTAAGATAGTTTCGAAGCAAAAGAATAAATAAAAATCTAAAAGAAAAAAAGAAAAATGTCTATATTACCGATGTGTAAGTGTAGAATTTTCATAGTACATGAGATATAAGTATTTTTTAAATTCAAAATATAGGAAATCTTTCGATAACTGAGTCATTCTACAAGGGTATTTAGTAGGCGTTTGAACATGCGAGCGTTTGGACATGTGATTTTATCATGAAATCGCAAATCATCCAAAAAGGCATAATTTTAAATTTTTTACATGTAAAAGTTGACCCATAAATTTATATTTTGTAAAAATAGATTCATAAATTAGTAGATATATTTACCAATCATGTTTACCAACCATTTGTATCAAATGATCGCGATCCCGCGAGGGTGATCTAACCCCAAAAACCCGTCCTCAGTTCGGATTGCAGGCTGCAACTTTAAAAGATCTACAAGTTGGTAATATATTTATAACAAATTTACTCTTACCAACTATGCAGATGATTATATTGAAGAGTAGTTACACTACAACTTAGGTTCAATTTTTTATTTTATTGTACTAAAATTTGATCAATTGATGTTGTATTATTTAGAAAGGCCGTCTAGTAGCGTATTAATTTTGTTATGAACTATGACTTGATAATTTAGTAAGATTGTATAAAAATCGGAAAAGTTTTGATAATTTTCACAACTTGTGGGATTTTTTATATCTATAAAAAATATAAACTTAAAAAATTTAAAATACATATCCAAGCAAAATTTCAACTTCACATAATCATTATTTCATTTTATGTCCAAACGGCTCTAGTAAACCCATAAAAGAAAATGTACACTGATAATAAACATAACTTATAAATTCGGAAAAGAAGTACGAGAAAAGTATGACTTGACCCTCTTACTTGACGAAACAAAAGATCCAAAGACCCGCAATCTCGGAAGCAATCTACGATTTCCACGTTGTAATAACCGCCCAAGATTTATATTACAAAAAAATATAAGCCTTCACAAAACGAAGGGGAAAAAAAAAATTAGCAGTTACTACATTTTACCTCATTTGACCGGCGACACTTAGTTCTAAATTTCAACAAGGTACGACCAAAAAACCTCAAATTCTGACACAAATTTGAGTTTGCTTTTGGTAATTTTGGTCGTTGATTAACTGTTATTAACAGATCAAATATGGAGGAAGGAGGAATTCAGTCAAAGTATGTAAAATTAACGAAAGATCAAGCACAACTTGAAGAAGACATTAAGCCTGGCGAGCTCAATCAACCCATTCATGTTCCTCAGGTCTCTCTCTCTATTTCTGATCTGTTTTAATTTAATTGTATATAATGCTAATTTGCAAGCGTAGAGGTGAATTCAAGATTTGAACTTTTTAGTAGTGGGTTGTGTGTTGCATTTGCTTTAATGTTTTTACTAGATCTGTTTTTGATTGCTGATATGTGTGTGGAATGAATTTCTTTTTAGAATTAAATGTTCTAGTCAATTTATATTCTAGGCTAATGGTGTAAAGATTAGACAGGATATGACACAACTATAGCTGATTGAGGACATGACCTTAGATAAGAACATATGGAGGTCGAGAATTAGGGTGGAAGGTTAGTGGGTAGTTGAGTTTTTGTCACCTTGTGTGGGAGAGGGAGAGGACTAGCCTCTTCTTCTCCTCTTCTCTTTTTTTAGTTGTATTGTTTAGGTATCGCGTAGATCCTAGCTCTTTATGTGTGTATTACTATGTGTTGCTCCATTTGTATTATATTTAGAGATTTTGTTGTTTTATTTTCCTTGCAATCATGCATCTACTGCTTTCCTTTTGAGCCGAGGGTCTACCCCATAAGGGTTGAGATAAGGTCTGCGTACATCCTACCTCCCCAGACCCCACTTTGTGGGATTACAATGAGTATTGTTGTTGTTGTTGCTAATGGTGTAAAGGTCGGAAAAAAATAAATCTTTCGGATTCACTCCCTCCATTTCTTAAAGTGCGTACTTTAAGAAAATAAAGAAAACTTTTGACTCTTTGTGGTCTTAAATTGATGTTCTGTGTAATGTACCAAAAATGCCAGTTGAATATTGTGGTCTTGAACATGCCATGTGGGATATTGAAATTGATTAGAGTGACACTCTTCTGAAACATACTAAAAGGAAAGTAAGACACGTAAATTGAAACAGAGGGAGTATGTAATTAGCAGTAATTTAATTCTACAACAACAACATACTCAGTGTGATCCCATGTAGTGGGGTGTGGGAGGGTAGGATGTACGCAAACCTTACCTCTATCTTTGTGGGGTAGAGAGGCTGTTTCCGATAACCCTCAGCTCAAAATGATGCAGGATTGCAAGGCAAATAAGACAACAAAAATATCAAGATACAAAGCAAATAAAACAACACATATTAATACACACCTAAAGAGTAGGGATCTACGTGATGCGTAAATAATACTACTAAAAAAAAGAGAAGAGGAGATGAAGAGGCTAGCCCCTACCTCTCCCGCACAATGCGACAAAAACTCAACTACACACTAACCTTCGACCTTAATTCTCGACTACAAATCTTCCTATCTAGGGTCATATATCCTTAATCAGTTGAAATAGTGTCATGTCATGTCTAATCACCTCCACCAGTTCTTCTTCAACCTACCTCTACGGCTCTACCTCTCCTGACACCGGCTACCGCCAATCTCTCACACCTCCTAACAGGCACATCCTGATACCTCCTCTTCACGTGCCCGAACCATCTCAGCCTTGCCTCCCTCATTTTGTTCTCCACAGAGGCCACTCCCAGTAATTTAATTCTACAGAATACTAATTTGCTTTCATAGAGGCGAATTAAAGATTTGAACGTTTTAGTATTGGGTTGTGGGTTGCATTTGATTAATGTTTTTACTAGATCTGCTTCTGATTGCTGATGGATGTGCAGTGAAATGTTTTAGAATTAAATGTTATAGTCAATTTATCTTGTAGGCTAATGGTGTGTAAGTTTTGAAAATAGATTCTTTCGGATTTTTGTAGTTAGCAGTATATCGGATTACAGTGTGAAAAAAATGTATGGGGATATTTGCTTCTTGATTTCTTGCTAGGCAGAAACTTATGTACATTTCCTAGTAGGTGTGATTATAAGATCATGTATTTCACCCAATACCTGTGCTGGTAGCAGACTTTGGGGGGAGGGGGTTATGTACTATGCAAAAGGATAAAAATAATATTTGTTGGATGTACGAGCCGTTGAATCTCCTTGACATAAGAGAAAATTCTAGTGTAGTGGTAAAGGGATTCAAAACTTGCTTTATGTACAAGTTCAGATTCTAATTTAGACATTCTAGTGTTTTGTTTTTGAATCCCCTTATATAAATTTCTGTCTCCATCATTGGTAGTTGATACCTAGTGGGATAATCGATGTAGAATAGTCGAGGTATGCAAAGATGCTTGAACGTCATTGTTATAAAAGGTTAATAATAGTAAGGTTTCTCCAGAAGCCATCAGAATTCAAACTCTAAAGTTAAACATGCTTGGGGAAGATAGTATAATTCCGTTTGGTTTACGACTCTGTATGGACGACCATAAGATGGATTGGCCGGCTGGGGAATACCTGTCAAAATTGTACGGCCTATCCTTATAGGACCTTAATGCCGAGCATAAGAGGGCCCTAGGAAGATCGATGAGAATCCCAACTAGAATCCCCTTTTTATTAAAACAAAACTATGGAATCTCAAGACAGACGAATATATGTCATGAACTAGTTTCGGGTCAGATTGGTGAAACAATAGAGTATAGTTATCAATCCGGGATTCTTATCGTGTACCAAAATCATTGTTCTGCAAGTTTAGTGATCTCTATTGTTGTCTAGTAGCATGGTTGCAAATCACCAACCATTAGTTATACCTCAATAACTAAAAGATATGTCAATTCTCAATCTAACATGATACTATTGACAGTACTCAAGCTCATACAGTACAACATAACAGTAATAAAGGATAATGAAAAGTAAACTTAAAAACCTTTGCAGTAAATTCATTATCCATCTCCAGTATTAAGATCAGCATCATCATCAGAACATTTTAAATTCTTCTTTGCATTGGCAGTTGCTGAACTCCAAGCTAAGATAAACTTAGAAAAATCAGCGGTATTCTGTTTTAGTCCTTCACTCGCTTTACTGAAGATGCAAACAAAAACAATGGCTAAACCTGGGAAAGCAGGTTTTTCATCATCTAGGTCGAAAGTGGTCCCCTCTTGGATTTTTATTATTGGTGCTACAACAGAAATTCAAGATTACAAGGATAGTACAGAGCACACGAGAATCACTAGATTTATAGTTGAAACATAAGACACATATCTGACTCAGTCACTGAATAAATATTGTCATAAGAAACATATAATCAAGGGCTTGTTTCGAAATGTATCACTGCACACTGACGACTCTTTCTGACAACTATTCTATAAACATGTGTAAAAATGCCGCAAGTATGCTGCAAGTGTTATATGTTTAACTGAATAAGGTTCTTTAAGAATGCAAACAAGCATTTTCTAATATGAACTTTTATCTGCCATTACATGGTGTAGCGGTTAGCTGACTTCATGATTGTAATTGCTGAAAAGCATATTATTTTAATTCTATATATCTGCCAGATATTAGTATGTTCTTAATTGGTTTTACCTTCGGACTAGGTTTGGTTCTTCTCTATCTTTCCTTCTATCACAAATTTCATGTCTCATTGAGCAGCTAGTCGTTCACAAGTGCAACGAATGTGGACAAGTTTTACCTGAAAGTTTTGAGCCTCCTGCAGATGAGCCTTGGACAAGTGGCATTTTTGGATGTGCAGAGGATAAAGATAGTTGTAAGTATTCTTTTTTATGCTATGTACATAATGCTTGTAATCACTTGCGTATGTTCCTCATTACACTATGAGAAAATACATAGAAACCTCCTTGAACTATGACCCTTTTTTCAAAAAGACACCGGAACTTTGCGGGGGTCCTAATACCCCCTGAACCAGTTTGAAGTTGAATTATTGGCCCCTTTTGAGGCCACCTGACATAGAGTGTATATCACTCTCTGTGGGAGCGTGAAAAACAAAAATTACGATTAACATTTTATTTTTCGCAATATTGTTTATTAAATGTATTTATTACTTTTTTTTCCTTTCAGTTTAAATTTTTCGTTTTTCTTTTTTCTCTTTTATTTTTCTTCTCTTTCCCGGTTTCCCCTGGAGAGCTTTGTTGCAGCAGCTCTATTTCTCTTCTCTTTTGAAGAGAATCTCACACTGACCTGAAAATTCGATCACCGGAACGAACAAATAACTCAAGGGAACACCCTCCTAAAACTAGAGTAGAGATTTGTTTATGTGGCTGGATTTTTATATGGTGGTTGAGGAGGTGGGTATGGTTGAAACAAGGGTGGAGATCCTGTTGAGTTAGGACAGAAAGAAATGAATGGACAATTTTTGCGATCACAGATTCGACTTCGGATCAATTAATTGAATGTTAAATATGTTGAATCATATATCACAAGAATTAAATTTTTGTTTTTGGACAAAAAATAGCAAAGGAGTTCAGCGGTTGAAATTTTGATTTTGGGGAAAGGGATGCGGAAAAAGACGATGGGTATGGGGAAGAAAGAGAGAGCAAAAAGAAAGAAAAGAAAAAAATGTTTTAACGTAATTGACATGTGTCATGTTCTGATTGGTGCGTGACAATACTTTTTTTCTCAAAATTGGGATTGATCGAAAAAGGGTATAATAATATTACTTTGAAGTTGTTTAAGGGGGTATTAGGACTCCCGCAAAGTTCCAGTGTCTTTTTGAAAAAATGGTCATAGTTCTGGGGTGTTTCTATGTATTTTCTCTTACACTATCTAAATAGTTTGCAAAAGACATTTTTATATATGATCCAAGTTGGTTTGATCTTTGCGTTTATGTATATGCTACCAGTGTGTTTGAAATACAACACACCAAAAACTTAACAAAACCATTTCATTTTTCTCTTTCACCTTTTATAAGTGAAAGAAGCTCATGCTACTCGCCACTATCAATTTGTCAGGACTTAGATATCTCAGGAATAAGCTAGTTAAGTATATGTTTGTATACATTATGTAAAAGGAACTGAGGTCCGCTTGTCTGAAATATAAAGTTAATAGTGCTTTCTGTAATTTTCACATTTTGATGAACCCTTGTCCTGTTACAAAGCACTTGAACTATGAGAATAGTATCTTATAGCTTTAACGTAGAAAAACCTTTAGTCTCTCTGTTACCATATATACCACTTTGATCCTTCCATCTCAGTAAATAACCCCTTTATCATAATCTTGAATGTGGTCTGTGTGGAGCTGTTGCTTCTTCTTTTAACACCACTGGTTTTATCTTACCTCTATAGGCTGGACAGGACTTTTCTGCCCGTGTGTCTTGTTTGGGCGTAACGTTGAGAGCCTGAGAGAAGATATTCCTTGGTCTACCCCTTGCGTTTGTCATGCCATTTTTATTGAGGGTGGCATTGCTCTTGCAGCTGCAACAGCAGCATTTCATGGTATTTGTATTGATCCAAGTACAACGTTCCTCATTGGTGAAGGCTTATTATTTGGTTGGTGGATGTGTGGAATATATACTGGCCTTTTCCGGCAGTCGCTGCAGAAGAAGTATCATCTCAAGGTATTATCATCCTTTGTACTTGATCAATTTTATTCATTGTCTTCTTGAAAGTCCTGCAAATCACAACGGTTTAAAAAGTTATCAGCTAGACTTGGCATCATCTAGAGGACTAAGATCACCTTAAAACATTCTAATTACAAGAAAGTTTTTTTTTCCTGATGTCATTGTAACCAAAAGAAAAAAGGGTGATAAGGCTTTGGAATACATTGTTTATCAGTAGCTGAAGTTGGCGGAATTTATTATTATTATTTTGAAGGGGAGCCTTGGAGTAACAGTAAAGTTAACAGTAAAGTTATCTCTATGTGACCTATAAGCAGAGACGAATCTAGAATTTCATGAGGATGGATGCACCATTTCATTTAAAGGCTACTTTAGAAAAAAAATTAAAATAAGACACAAAAGTGCAGCAAATTGAGATCAATCCCTTGACCTTAAGGAATTAAAACCCAGTCCTTAACCACTACTCCACTCAATCTCTTGACCATGGGTTCCTGCAATTAATATTATATATATTTTAAGAATTTTATATATAATATATCGAGTTTAATTGGATTACCATGGGTTCACGTGACCCATTTTTTATACATGAATTCACCCCTGCCTATAGGTCACAAGTTCGAGCCATAATCAACCACTAATATTTGCATCAGGGTAGGCTGCCTACATCACTCCTCCTTAGGGTGCGGTCTTTCCCGGACCCTATGTTGACGTGGGATACTTCGTGCATGGGGCTGTCCTTTATTCATTAGTATTATTTTTCGATAAAGAAAGTTCGTGTGCTTTTATTGTACAATGCAATGTTGCCTCTATCACCTATGTGGTTCTCCTAAGTTAATTGCTGAGAGATGAGAGTGAGACTTTAGCATCGGAGTGTGACATAGCAGTGAAAAAACTTGAGTGAACCATAGAAGACCAGTGTTCAAATCTCACTAGAGGTAAAACACTAGGTGAACTTTTCCCATATGTCTCAGTAGAGATAAAACACTAGGTGATTTTTCTCATATGTTTAAGTCTGTCTAGTTGGAAAGAGTTGCTCAATAACTATACTGATTGGAGGTAGCATGTATCAGGTGGATTAGTTAAGGTGCACCTAAACTGGTTCAGAGTCCAGACACCACCGTTTAAAAAAGAGAAATTAAGGGTATGTTTGGTATGAGGGAAATGTTTTCCATAGCAAATGTTTTCTTAGAAAATAAGTGGGTTTCTTACTTATTTTCTTGTGTTTGGTACGTATGCAAAAATATTATCCTAAAAGAATTTATATGTAATCTAGAAAAATAATGGGAGATGGGAATGGGGTGGTGGGGATGGGTAAAGGGGTGGGGGTGAAGATAAGGTGTGTTGGAGGGTTGTGAGGACACAATCAATGTGATATGTCTTGTGTAACTTGTTTTCCTACTTCACTAGGAAAGTTATTTTCCTAGAGAAAATATTTTTCAAAAATTTTGACCAACCAAACATGGAAAAATTGAAAAACACTTTTTCTCCATACCAAATACACTCTAAGAGTGAGGCTTCATGTTTGCTGTTAATACAAGAGAGTTACTCAGTATCTGGTGTAAGATATCATTATTCTATCTCAGATTGTACCTTACTGTTATCCACAACTTTCAAAACGATGCAGAATTCCCCGTGTGACCCTTGCCTGGCACATTGCTGCTTGCACTGGTGTGCGTTGTGCCAAGAACATAGGGAGATGAAGAATCGCCTTTCAGATAATGCTGCCATGCCGATGACAATAGTCAATCCTCCCCCTGTCCAGGAGATGAACGCTGCAAGCGACAACCGTGAATCTGTACCTTCCTCAGTAAATAGCGCCGAACAAACCAACCTCGAGATGCAAGCTCTATGAAAATTCTTCTATGCTACCACCAAATATTCAGTTTAGTATATCACATAACAGTGCAAAGAGTTTGTGTGTGTGTCGGTTGCTGCTAGCAGTCAACCTAGGAGCCAAGTTATACATGAAAAAAATGGTCATTCTTTTTGATGCTCAGGTTAGGACAATAATATCTTGGACTGCAGACGATTAAATTTGCACCCCTTGTGCACTCTTTTTGTTTGTGTTTCAAAAGTCCATTAATAATTGAGGTTTTAGAGTCAAAGGTAGAAGAACTTCTTAATCAATTTCAATTATCTTGTATTATTTCTTCTTTCTATTGCACATTCATGGCCTGTCCTACTGTCTTAGAGGCGGATTCAAAATTTGAATTTTATGGTTTCGTGTTATGGATTTTACCGGTCCATTTGATTTATTGTGTTCGAAATTTATTTTTAATACTAATTTATGGATATTTTAACATATCCATGAATCTAAGAACTTTTTCTTGCATTGTATTATTTGGTGTACGTATTAGAACTAATAACTGTTGAGATTATGCGGGATTATACGCAAGATTTTTTTTTGTGGCTCTCTTTAGCCGTATCTGTTATCCTTAGGTCTTCCTCTACTAGCCTTTTTTTTTCTTGGAAAACATTATTTATCCTAGTGTGGGTAGTTGTTTTAATAGGACTCCTTCCGAGCATTGTTTTTATTTATTATTATTTAAAAATGATCAAGTTATTAATAATTAGACTAGATTAAAGATTATGCAGGATCTAAGTATAAGCTATACTGTTTGGACGAATACTAGAGATAGAACCGAATGAATACAAACAAATTGCCATATTTTCACTAGCCTTTCGACGAGAACGACCATCAAATGAATATATAAAAATCTCAACCATCAGTTGGTAATAGTTATATACAACTAGTGAATTTGCTCGCGTGAGCGTGAGCGTAAAATAATTAATTATGACTAAATAATTATGGTTATAATTATTAAATCTAATAGTGAATGAAAGACCTAATTGTATTTAATTTACAAAATATTTATTTATATTACCTAAATATAAAACGTGTAAAGCAAGAAAAGTTTTCAAGAAACTAATTTATTTATGTGTGTTTATATTGAAAATGTGATTTTTTTCTTTATGTATATAATGTATGCTTATAAGTATCTAACTTTAAATTCAGTGTTTCCATAACTTTCTTCTTCTTTTTGTAATCTAAACAATTAAAGCACAAGAAACAAAGAAATATGAACTGAAGAAAAACATAAAATTGAGTTCGTTTGCCCCAAATCCATATAATCAAATTTAGGATTTTTCTTGTTATTTTTGTCTTTATTTTTCTATTCCCTTTCCCTTTCTTTAATCTGCACCCCCCCCCCCCCCCCCCGGGCCTCCCCACTTCACGTTTTCAATCTTCTTCCTTTTCTTACTTCCATTTCTTCTTCTATAACTCAATTAATTTGAAAATTTCTGCATTAAAAAAAAGAGAATATTTAAAAGAGCTTAGTTTGAAATAAGCTTCAAAAGTTGTTTTAGAAAAAATAAAATTTTCTTAGAAGGCAAAAAAATTTAATTAATTCTTTCCGCTAAAAATACTGATGTTACTTTGGGAATTTTTACGGGCTGAAACAGAAAACAATTTCTCTCATTGTTATTTTACTATTGAGTTGAATGAAACTTGAATATAGAAAGTTAAGACATAGTAATTTGGTGATTATGTGAATCCGAACATTTTATCATAAATTTAAATAAAATAAAAAGAAAAATAAATTACTAAGAAACTCGCAATTAATCAAGTGAAGTCTTATATTATTTTTCCAATCAAGTTCTGGGGTAACATCAACCTTCAAAGCACATAGCAGCCTTTTTCCATTTTTTTCACAAAAGAAGACAACTCATACAATAATAAATCTAAAGTATTAACCTCAAAAATCATTGTTATACTCTCCATCTTAATCACAAAATGATTGGAGTTCATAATTCAAAACATTTTAAAGACATCGAGCTTAAAATTACTTAAATTTACATAACATAGACATATACTTCTAATTAATTGAGAGGTCAAATGACTCAACAAAAAGTTTCTTAAAGCATAAACTATACTCAATCAAATTTGCTTTTCTGCCAAAAGTCTAGAGGCATTAATCATCATATTAAGAAGAAATCCACCTAAAATCAAGTAAAAGGCACAATATTTTTCTTAAACAAAAGAAAATAACAAAGAAACTAAATCAAGAACTATGAATAAATTTACAATAGCCATAACATCCATCACAAAGCTTCAAAGGCTTCCAAAATTCAGCCATTCTATGATATAATTTTGGCTTCTCATATTAGCAATTATAGAAACCATTCAAGGTGCAATTAAAGAATTAATGAGGTAATTAAAGTTCAAGTTAAATGCAATATCTCCAGAGACCTTTTAGCTTACTGATAATAAATATTGAGACTTTTAAATATATTTACAATAAAGAATAAGAATGAGTAGAGGAGTAAATTTTGATACATTTAAGTTTTACATTAAAGAATAGAAATTAATGACTGCTATATTTATTTTTATACAATAAAAAAATAGAAAAGGTAGAAGAAAATATCAGAAAAGAAGAAAAAAGATAAATAAAATTATTGATATGTGATATACTTCTACTTAATTGAGAGGTCAAATCTACCAGGCCATTAAGCAAATGACTCAACAAAAAGTTTCTTAATACATAAACTATACTCAATCAAATTTGCTTTTCTGCCAGAAGTCTTGAGACATTAATCATCATATTGAGAAGAAATTCACCTAAAATCAAGTAAAAGACACAATATTTTTCTTAAACAAAAGAAAACGAAGCAAGAAAATAACAAAGAAACTAAATCAAGAACTATATATGAATAAATTTACCATAGCCACAACATCCATCACAAAGCTTCAAAGGATTCCAAAATCCAATCATTCTATGTAGAGGTGACAAACTTAACCCATAAAACTATAACCCGCTCATTTGTTAGTTCAACCCATTTCAGCTCAACTCATTTCAATCCATCAAAATTTGGGTTGATAGCTAGCCCAAATTGATCTATGAGAAATCTATCGAAATATGTTCAATTTTTTTTATTTGATATATTATATATCGCAATAATAAAGACAATAATAATTTATTAGGTACTAAAAAATATAAAAAAACAAATAAGTCAATTAAAGCTTAGTAATGATAATTTAGTCAAGTAAGGGTCTTTAGCTAAAATTGACCCGCTTTTTAACCCATTTCAACCCAATTCATTGAAGCCCAAGCAACACTTGGGCGGGCCAATAACCCGTTCATTTATTAACTCAACCCATTTTAACCCGTTCAAATTCAACCCAACCCGCTCATTTGCCACCCATAATTCTATGATATAATTTTGGCTTCTCATATTAGCAGTTTTAGAAACCATGCAATTAAAGAATTATGAGGTGATTAAAATACAAGTTAAATGCATTATCTCCAGAGACCTTTTGGCTTGCTAATAATAAATATTGAGGCTTTTAGATATATTTACAATAAGACTCGTAAATATCTTTTCATAATGTGAGAAACTGACAAAAAATCATAAGAAATAATAAAATAGAATGTGCACTTCAAATTATTTATAGCTCGTTTGGATAATATGTGGATAAATTTAAAAAAACTAGCATTTGAAGTTGAAATTGCACAAGAATACATGGATGTTAAAATTATGTTTAGACATGAAATTTATTTGGAAAAAAATCAAATTTCACAATAATAAATTTATTTATTTGACCTATCGACTTGCCAATTGTTGAAAAAAGAAGAAGAGGAACTATCGAACAAACTAAAAGAAAAGGAGAACTGTTATGAAATAATAATAAAGCTAGAACAATAATATTGTTGAGAAAGAGAGAAGAGATGAGAGTTCTTATTTCTCTTGAGAAATAAAATACAATGAGGGGAACATCTATATTTATAGGAGAAAATTGACTTGGTCCTAAAATTATTAGCCCTAATAGTTCTCCTAAAGATAGATATTCATAATATATGATAATATCTATAACACTCCCCCTTGAATGTCTATTTTGATAGATAATATGCCTCATTAAAACCTTACTAGAAAAAACCCAATGGGAAAAAATCTAGTGAATGAAAAAGAGTACACATTTCTAATAATACATATTTTGGTTGCCTTATTAAAAACCTTACAAGGAAAACCCAATGGGACAAAACCTTATACGAAAAAAAGAGTACAACATGTATTAACTCCTCCTGAAGAGAACTTCAGTCCAAATGTTTGAGTCTTCAGATTCCAATCTTGTGTACCATCTTCTCGAAAATTACAGTTGGTAGAGACTTAGTGAACAAATTAGTTATATTATCACTTGAACGAATCTTTTGCATGTTGATATCACTATTCTTTTGGAGCTCGTGTGTGAAGAACAACTTTGGTGAAATGTGATTTGTCCTGTCTCCTTTTATGAATCCTCCCTTCAATTGAGCAATTCATGTTGCATTATCTTCATATAAGATTGTGGGTATTTTGTCACATTTCAAACCACGTTTTCTCGAATAAGATGTATCATTGACCTCAGCCACACAACTTCTCGGCTTGCTTCATGAGTTGCTATTATCTTCATATAAGGTTGTGAGTATTTTGTCACATTTCAAACCACATTTATTTTCAAGAGATTCAAATTAGTTCTAACATCAATTGAATTTATTGATATTTCTTCATTTTCTTGAGTTTGCGGCTCATTGATTTCTTCAAAAATATCAGGATTGATCAAATCTTGCATTTCTTTATGAGATTATTTCTTAGTGTCATCTTGACCATTTATTTTTCTTTTTCTAGGATTCCGATCCTTAGAACCCAATGGTCTATCATGCTTCAGGCGTACTTTGAACTCATTTTCTATGACACTAGTGGATGGTCCTACAGGGACATCAATCCGAATTGGGACATTCTCTGCAGGGATATTTGATTTGGTAATCCTTTTCAAATCTGTAAATGTGTCTGACATCTGATTTACTATTTTCTGCAAGTGAATAATCTTTTGGACCACTTGCTCACAAATAGAAGCACGTGATCAAGATGAGACAATGGTGGATTATTCCACAAAATTTCCCTTTTTATTTCATTTTCTCTCCCTCTAACTTTGGAAAATTTGTCTCATCAAATCAATAATATGCAATTGATCTTATTTCAGTATCTCCATGTAAGGCATAAATTATATCATGCTCATAGTTATAGCAAGATAAATAAATGCATCAATTGAACAAATATATGGTACTTCAAGACCAATCAAATTTTCTCATTTCAAATTCTTTTAGCAAGTAGTCTAGTTTTTCGAAAACTCATCAAAAGCTCCAATAATATTCAAGTCAGCAACTTGCGCAACATTTTGAAAGATCTTGAATATCATAAAGGGATAATGATAAACAAAGTCATCTTTGTACCCATCATCAATAAATATTTATTAAAGTTATTTCAGTACATCAACCTTAGTTCATTTAATCCGTTTAAGGATTACAAAAAAGTTTTTCAATAACTTATATATGCTTCAGACATTTTGAATCCTTCAAAAAAAATCATATAAATTTTGTCACGTATGTCATATAGACTGAGAAAATTTTCATTTAGTATTTAATTTACATGACATCTTTGGATGTCAGGACTGCAGGTCCAGTAAATTTACCCTTACCAAGATGCATCTATTTGGTAATTATTTCTATATCAACATGCTTTAAGAGACGTAGAATTCAAATCCTCATAATATTATACAATACTGGGCACGATATTGTATCACAGATATCGTCGACGAGATATCATTTTGTATCGATTTTCAATTAGACATAACTTACTGAGATCTTATCACTTCATTAATTTTCAAATACCTGAACCTCGTATGAGATTTTATGAAGTGTTATGTCAGAGGATCTTCAAGAGCACATTGCCTACTTATTATGATCATTTTGACCAATTTTTCCTCTTTTTTTTCAAGGATTATTGCATTTGGAATCGATTTATCTACCATGCTTCACGCATGTTGTAAATCCTGTCCTCCATGGACATTTAGGAGCATCTTGCAGCTGGAATATGAACTAGTTGGGTCAGCAAATGATTATAGCATTTGACTTGAATAACGAGGATCATACTGATGATAATTCACAACATATTTCTTAGTTGTTTATTCTCTCCCCTCTTATGTTAGAAAAACTAACATACATTTCCCCCTTCTTTGGGAAATCCATCTGTGTGCATCGTGGTAGATTCATTAATCATATACCGTACAACAAAAACTATTTGATGAAAATATTTGGTTCCTGGCCTTGAACCAATTATGAGGGGAGAATTTATCATAATTTATTGGTCTGAAGCATACAAACATCGTTGTATGCAATATATCATATCTCATACCAACATATGAAACTTTGTTCTCATAAGCAATCATTTAGCTATCTACTGGAGGGCATTCAAGATGAATTGTCTTGATTACATAATCTGAAAATTGTGCTCTCAACTCAATTATTTTGAGCAATCAACTTCGTAAATGTCAAACTGCAAGTTGACAATAAACTCACATGTGACCGTCTCATAGATGCATCTACTTAAGATATCACATAATAGGTGAACGGGCTCATATTCACCATTTATATATTTTTAAAATTTAGGGAATTCAGTCCTAACATTAGCTAGTATAATCAACTTATCATGAGAACAAGCAACACAAACAAATTTTGAAAAATATTCTAGTTCTTCAATGTATGTCGAATACTCAATCCGTACATCATATTTGAATCAGGATGGCAAAACTGCTCATGCCAACCATACTAGTAAACTTCAAGTTTACCAAGTCATGTGCTATTTATTTTAGTAAATTTCTGATATATTGTGACATGAGTTATCTTTTGTATCAATAAACTTCTGGTTTATCATGACATGTATTTCATCATGCTTATATTTGTGCAGTACAATTTGGAGAATAAAGAGGGTAACTTTTTACATACATATTTCTTACCCACTATGATTTTGAAGATATTTAATCCTCCAATCATTTATAGCTTCAATATGATAGCCATTTACTTTAGTAAACTTTGAGTTTACTGTAACTTGTGCTTCGATCATAACAACTTTGTGTATTACAATCTAGAACGAATGACATAATATAAGCTCTTCAGGAGTCTTTAATCTATTCTCCATAATCACATATTGTTTGGACACTACTAATGACATGATCTTCTTGATAAATAGTTAGCTCTTCTGTAGCCCTTAATTGATTTTGTACTATCAAATATTTCTTAGTCAATGCTGGTGTCATGAAAGAAAAATTTAATTAGACACTGTTGATGTCATGAAAAAAAATAGTAATCAAATGAATATTTAAAAACAATTTTAAATTCATAAAGAACGAAAAGTAAACGTAAGTTCTAAACTTGCTAAACAAGGAGATTTTAACTCGTTTATTAACTTCAGCCTTTATATTTAGTTAAGTCTCTATATAGTTACGGTCTGACACACATAGATCGTTCAACATCTACCTTTCCATTAGTGACACTTATCACAGGTTTCTTTCTAGACTCGTGACCTATTCACACGATCAATTACCAGACAATACACAAATATACATAATTCCCTGGACCTAGACAATAGTCATGGCATTACCAAAATTTCCGACCACAGTAGCATATGACATAAAACACTTAGACTTACAATCATTAAACCCAAAAATTCATACATGAGGAAGCAAGACACACACGGCAATCAAATCAATTCAACAACCTCAACCATTTATCCAAGTACTCATAGAGACCAGCCTAATAATTATTTTCAAGTATTCACAGAGACAAGCTCAATCATAATGACCATTCTGGTCCAATACAATCAATTCAATTCAAGTAAATTAGGGTTTTACCCAAGTTCCAATAACCAACCATATCATATTACCAAACCACAATTAATCAATGTATGGATGTATGTACGATATGAATGCAACACATATGGATGGTACCTTTCTCAACCTGGTATATAGTATATCAAGGTTTTATTATGAACAGTACCCTCATGGGGGACCCGTGAAGTCCATATACCACTCCTAGCCAGTCGGAATTCCACACACGAATATGGCTAGAGCCCAAGAATCATTTGTCTGAGTATCATATTGTAGGCGTGCAACTCCGTTCCCCGTATCAATATCTGTTGCAGCGTGCAACCCGAGCCATCCGTATAATCATCATCTCAATGTTGTCATAATCTCATAAGTGTTCTTACCTTTCTGGCCTCTTGGACACACAATATATCCATACCACTCTCATATCAATATCACATACCCATAAGTGTATGAATGCAAATGATAATATAAGGCAAGATATCATGATATAATGAGATGCAACCAAGTAAAGATATGAAATATCACATTCATTCAAGAATTATATATCTCATAAAAAAATCTAAGTCGACATTAAGATATCATATCGAAAGCATGTGTGATGAGTAAACAATTAATGGAAAACACGACGATAAACCCACATATGGCGACAAGCCCAAATAAGCAGAAGTCGGAACCAGCACAAGGTTGATTCCCCAAACCTTATCATCACAGTTCAACACAGGTACCCACTCAATCGTTCATCACAACCATTTTAGTGGGACCCCTAAATATGCCTAATACCCCTCTATATTTATAACTACTATGTACTTTTATCGGAGTCTCAAAAAACTAAAATGTAGCCTACCTCAAAGCCAAGCAGGAGCCACGAACTCCTAATCCACAAGTCCTCCCGAGCGAATATCGGACGATCGTAGTTCAAACAAGCGAATGAAGTTTCTATGTTACCACACACATTCAATCAACACACAAGGACCAATTCTACATTACACGTGATTTTAATGATACCAAACATGTATTGTAAGAAATTCGGGGTTAAAAGTAAATGTAAAACCTTCACCTGGACCCCAAGAGTCAAAATGGTAATTTTATTGAGAAAATGAGTTCAATATTATCACAATAGTATTTTAGTCAGAAACCCAAAAAGTGACCCCGGACCCACAAGGAAAAAATCAGAAATTTAAGTTAAAAACATGTTACCTATAATTTAAATAGTCATAATTCAAAGTTTCATGAAATTCTAACCCCAATTGAGCCTCTAATTTTATGACTTTGTCAAAACTATCTTTGTGTCAAAATCCACAAATCCAATGTTTGCAAAATCCGGATTGAAATCAAAATTATGTTAAAAATAGTTTACCCAAGATTTAAACAATCCAAAAACCTAAAATTTACTCAAATCCAACCATAATTAATTGAAGAAAACTCAAATTTTAACTTAGGGTTTAAAACTCTCAATTTTCCCCAACCAAACATGGATAAAATTGATAACCAACGGAAATAATCTTAAAGTAGGGAGGACCACATGTCTACTCATGATAATTACACTTGAAAGTTGTCATTTTAACCATTTTTCATTGTGGGAATAATTAGAGGAAACCAACAACACTATACAACTTTTATTACTATGGATAACTACTTTATGGGTAAGAAAATGTACAACACCATTTCTTGTAAAAATGTCTCTTCTTAAATTAAAATTTCTCTCCTAATAGAATTGTGGCATCAACTAGAGTAATAAGCAACAACATTGAGCTCATTTTTAAGTAGTCACTTGTTCCTTGAAATGCTGGGGGAAGAGCAGACAGATTCCACATTATTTAAGATTAATCTTCTAAGGGAGCGATTGATTCATGGTAATTGTTCGGAGAGTTGATAATCAAACTATATAATGGCTATCCTTTTTTTTGATATGATTCTATACGAAAATGGTTTCTAAAAGAAGTATCTTGTTCTTGCTATTGTTTGTCCCTTGTTGGGAGTACTTTCATGTTGTAGAGCCTCATCTAGTCTTATATTGACTTGTTGGCTGATGGTTGAGCTTGTCTCATATATTGTTTCTCCTGAAACGGAAAGAGTCGGAAGTACATATTCGTAGAGTCGACCAAATGTCGTACGAGAGTGAAAGAACAAGTATTATAAAGGATAAGAGCCAAGAGCGCTGTAGTTATATAAGTAAGCCATTGATCCTAAGAACGGGTATAGATTCCCGTAAGAACATCTACTCCTTAAGATATCAAAAGGTATGATTATAGACCACCTCTTTATTTAAATAATGAAAGAGTTTAAGAAGTAGCGCATATCATAAGCCTATGAGTTTTAGATAGGGATTCATAACGTCCCTATGAATAACATATCGATCCAGAAATATCATAGAGTGTGTAGAATGATTAAGCTTATGAATATTAGTTGGAATTTAGATGATTGTCCCTAATAGCTAGCCTATCATAGAAAGGGCTAGCGAAATTTTAATCTAGAAAGACGAGAAGTGAAGAAAAGAAGATAATAAGAGGCCAATGATCTCATAATGAAAGGCCACGATTCTTTAGCTTATTAACTGTTAGCTAACCTTTGTATGTTGTGACTGAGGTTGTATGAGATGTCCCTTGTCAAGAATCTACGTTCAGTTATTACTTATTTTACGTTAATAGAAAGAGTAGAGAATTTATATATATAGTAATACTATTATTTACAGAGTTACAATATCCCGGCCTTATGGCTGGTGTGAGCCCATCCTTATGGCCAGTGAGAGATATACAGAGATACATTTTGCTTTTGGGGCTATGCATTTGCCTTCGAGGCTATACAAATATGTGCATTTCCTTCAGGGCTATACACATATACAGTTTGCTTTCGAGGTTATTTGCATTTGCCTTCGGGGCTATGCACTACCTTCGGGCCATTCATGTTGTCTTCGGGGTATGCACTTACACACTGGACCCTATATGAGGCCGGATAGTTTATTTTCAGTATTGCATTCATTATATGAGACAGAGATAGGTAGACACATTTCCATATTATTATTGACTCCTCAATTTATATTCAGTGTATCATGTATATGTAATGACACGTCTGGTCGATTTTAGCTAAAGACCCTTACTTGACTAAATTATCTTTCCCGTAGACTCTGTGTGGGATTTGTGATGCTCGTAGTTAGATAGCACGGATCTCAAGGTACCTTTATATGATTTTCAAAAGTAAAAACCAAAATAGATAGTTTAGAAATGATAATTTTGACCCAAAGTTGACTTTTGGGTATATGGGTTCATTTTCGGGTTCCGTCATTTCTGGTAGTTTGGAAGTGTTAATTATGTCTTAGTTGAGTCATTGGTTTGCTTTTCGAGGCGTTCGAGTGTATTTTATGACTCTATTTGTAAATTTGTGAAATTTAGATATTTTGGGTGATTTTGTAGAAAAGTACATTTTAGCTCAATCGTATGAGAAATCTGAGTGCGCGAGCGAGTTTGTAGCATCGTTTACCTTGGGGTAGCATGTTTGGTTTGTATCCAGGGGGTCTCAAGAGTGTTTCAGATATTTGGTAGAAAATTGACTAATTTGTTAAGTTGCTGGTTTCTGGTGCGCCCCATCAGCGGGGTTCTTACTGCTCCTGCGTGGCCGCCTCTACGAAGGTTGTCCTGCAGATACGGTCTTTGTGTGATTGTGATATCTTCTCTTCTGCCGGCCTTTTCTCACAAAGGCGATCCACATTTGCGGTGTCATTTTCGCTCATGCGCCCATCCGATCATTTAAGTTAGGCCGCTTCGGTGGTGGGTTTTTTGCTAGAGCAATCCGTCTTGGCGCTGTCGATTCTGCCGAGGTAAAATCCTTATTTCCAGAATCTAATTTAATGCCCAAAATGATTTCACTTCTCCCAAAACCTTTTCCTTGGGATTAGAGCTCGGTAGGGAGAGAATTTTTGGTCTTCCGTCACCATTCTTGGAGGTAAGGTTTTCCACTCCTTTTCATTTAACAATCATGATTTGGGTCCTTTAATCCTAGTGTAATTCCTAATTTGGTTGAAGAATCTAACCTAGGTTCATGATAGAATAAGAGGCTTATGATTCTTGATTTGAAGGTTGGTTTATGGTTGTATTGTTGTAATATTGTAACCTAATGTTGAATAATGATAGGTTATGGTATAATGAAGGTTAGTTTGATGTTTGGGTACCCTTATGAAATTGGGGGAAAACCTAGGATTTTCTTTGGGGATTTTTTCCTAATCATGAATTGAGGGTCTAAATGTGATTAGTTTTCAAATTAATTTAAGGATATGATTCTATAATTTATTATCATGCCTTGTGAGTAATAGCATTCCGACCTTTACCACCATGGGCCCGGGGTTGATTTTGGGTTGGACTTTTTTATTGCTTTTAATGACTAAGTCCTTGTGCTTTGTGTTAGAGTATTTATTAATGTAGAACCAATGTGATAGACTAGGAGTATTACAAGGCGCTTCGCAAGGACAAGGCCTGCGTCGGGGATTGAGGTTCGTGGCACCAGCTCGGCTTCGAGGTAGGCTACAATTTGTCGTTATAGATTCTGATAGAAATACATAGTTGTTATAAATGTTGAGGGGTATTGGGCATGTGATGCAAGTAAGGAGGGGTTTTGTTTGGTAAGTGGGTCGGGTCTTGGTTATATTCGGGTTAGACACAAAAGGTGATTCTCGGATTCTAGGTTTCTAGCCAGGCAGTGGGGTTTTTGTGGTTTAGACGGGTAGATTTAGGTGGAGTTGGGTCAAGGCATTTTATGAGGGTGTACTGGACACATTAAGAGTTGTGTTGGTGATCGGAACTTGGTGGTTTGATAATGGAAAGGCCACGGAACAGACCTGAACCAGTGAGGTTCACGATAGGTGTGTTACGGTCGGGCAACGTAGTGTTGATGACTGTTTTGGGTAGTTGTATAGGGAAATGGACTTAAGATTTTTGTGGGGTTGTCACGGATGGGTTGAGGGTCAGGGTGATGTTCGGGACTTAGTGTTTTGATGGTGGCAAGGTGACGAAACAAAACTGAAACAGTGAGGTCATCGGCAAGGTGTGTTATGCGGATTGTTTGGTGTTGTCGGGATTTGACGGGACTTTGTGGGTGGTTTCAGATGAATACATTGAGGAAATTACTTTCAAAGTCTTACATGGTATCAAGAGCTTAAGGAAAGATCCAAAATTAGCTTATTTTCTTCCAAATTTTCGATCATCTTCCTCCCTAGAACCCTAGTTGGCTGAAATTTCTTCAATTGTTTTTTTTCTATCTTACTCCATTATTGATTATCCTTCATCACAACCAATTATGTCTGAAACCAAATCATCCTTTCACCCTGCCCTTGCTGTCTCAAACATCAAAACACATATTTCCATCAAACTAGAAATGAAAACCGTTCATTATGGGACATGGGCGAAATTGTTCAAAATATGTTGTCGTGCTCAAAAAAATCTTCATCATATAATTCCTCCAAAATATGGTAAAGGAAAAGACATAACAAACAATGCAGACAATGAATTGTGGGATACACTTGATGCCACAATCCTTGGTTGGATTTATGCAACAATCTCCACGGACTTGTTGCATACGATAATGGAACCGGATTCCACAGCCATGGCGGCGTGGGAACGCTTGCGAGATATTTTTCAAGATAACCAAAACTTTCGCGATGTTACATTGGAACATGAGTTCTCAACCATTGACATGGCGGACTTCCCAAATGTTTCTACATATTGTCAACGACTCAAAGTGTTGGCCGATCAATTAAGAAACGTTGGTTCACCGGTTACTAATAATCGATTAGTCTTACAATTGGTCGTCGGTCTCACCGACGCGTATAACGGCGTGGGAACTCTAATCCGTCAAAGTAATCCTCTACCACAATTTTATCAAGCAAGGTCCATGCTTGTACTTGAAGAGTCGGGCTTGGTGAAAAAGGCCTCAACTACTTCAAATTCCGCCATGCTTGCCATTCCTTCACATGATGATAATTTTTTTGACCCTTCTCAACAAAATAAGGGACAAAAAGGACGTCATAACAATAAAAATAAGGGTGGAAATCGCGTAAATAACAAAGGTGGAGGCCACCAAAATTCCGATGGCGGCGGTAATGGCGGCAACACCAACTCCGGTAGTGGACAGTGGCAGCAACACGTCGGCAGGGGCGGCGGACAGTGGCAGCAACCAGGCGGTAGGGGCGGCGGACAGTGGCAGCAACCCATCGGCTGGCAGTGGCCTTGGGCTATACCACCCAGCCCAGGCCCAACAGGTAATTGGGCCAGACAGCCCCAAAGGCCCACTGGCCAGCCTCAGCAAAACAGTGGGTATTTTTCACTGAATTGGCAAAGAAGAAGAACAAGCCCGAAGGCCCATTTTTCGGGTGCGTTAACACGAGCGAATAACAGTGGGCCTCAGCCGACCCAGTGACTTAATCCGCCGGATTCAAATTGGTATATGGACTCCAGAGCGACGTCACATATGACGTCCTCCCAAGGTAATCTCTCGTCCTATTTTAATTTGAGCAATGATAATGGAATAATTATCGAAAATGACCATTCAGTTCCAATAAAAGGTTATGGTTCTAGCAAATTGTCACCACCAAACCAACCCCTAATTTTAAAGAATGTCCTTCATGCTTCCAAATAAATCAAAAACTTGGTTTTTGTTAGAAAGTTTACAACTGATAATTGGGTATCTGTCCGGTTTGACCCCTTTGGCTTTTCCGTGCATGATTTTCAGACGGGGAAGCTTCTCATGAGATGTGATAGCAAGGGGGAGCTCTATCCAATAAATCCGTCAACACAACAATCCAAGTTTCCTTCTGTTTTTGCAGCCTTGGCACCATCTTTATGGCACCAACGTTTGGGACATCCGGGAGAGGCTGTTTTGGCTTTTCTTAAATAAAATAATTTTATTTCTTGTACCCAAACATAGACTCTAAATAAGTGTCATTCTTGCATACTTGGTAAACATGTTAAGTTGCCATTTATTTCCTCTACTTCATGCACTCTTTTGCCATTTGATATTTTACATTATGATATTTGGACATCACATGTTTTGAGTTCTTCTGGTCATAAATATTATTTGCTTATAATTGATGACTACTCTAATTATTTGTGGACATTCCCTTTATCGAAAAAATCACAAGTGTTTTCCACTTTTCTCACTTTTAGAGCATTCATCCGAACGCAATTTGAACGTGATATCAAAAATATTCAATGTGATAATGGGGGGAGTTTGACAATAAACAGTTTTGAGATTTTTTTCAAAACAAATAGTCTTCAGTTTCGTTTGTATTGTCCTCATACTTCATCATAAAATGAGAAGGCGGAACGTAAAATTAGAACCATTAACAATATTGTTAGAACATCTCTTTCTCATGGTTCACTTCCCCCTGTATTTTGGCATCATGCACTCCAAATGGCCACTTATCTGTTGAATGTCCTTCCTCATAAAAATCTATCATACCAAGCTCCCCTAAAAATGCTTTACTTACGATAGCCCACATATCATCACTTAAGAGTGTTTGGTTGTCTTTGCTACCCCCTCTTTCCATCCACCATAATCACAAAACTCCAAGTCCGATCTACTCCATGTGTGTTCTTGGGATATCCTACTCATCATCATGGTTACCAATGTTACGACATTTCTTCCAAAATCTTTATAAGTCGTCATGTAATATTTGATGAAACAATTTTTCCATTCGCTAAGATACATGCCACCGGGACTCATAACTATGATTTTTTGGATGATGATAAGCTTTCGTATCTAACACATTTTACTTATAACTCGGTACCTATTACTAGTGTTGAACACCGTAATTCAAGCTCATTGGGCCAGTCCACCACTACGGGCCCAATTCCAGCTCCAGCAATGCAGCCCACTGGACCCTTGGTTTCTCACTCCTCGGTCAGTGGCGTCCAGTCCACTGGCCCAACAAACCGTCTGGTCACCCGTAGTCAACATGGAATTGTCAAACCCAATGCCAAATATAGACTTCACACCCAGTTCTCGAAATCACCTTTGCCTCGTAATCCAGTGTCTGCTGTAAAAGACCCGAATTGGAAAATGGCCATGGATGATGAATATCATGCTCTAATTACAAATAGGACATGGAATTTAGTACCTCGTCCATCTAATGCTAATATAATTCGATCTATGTGGATTTTCAGCCATAAAGAAAAATCTGATGGAACTTTTGAGCGGCGTAAAGCTCGTCTTGTAGGTGATGGGAAGACACAACAGGTTGGTGTAGATTGCGGGGAAACATTCAATCCAATAGTCAAACCTGCAACTATCATAATAGTTCTCAGCCTGTCTCTCTCAAAAGGATGGTCACTTCATCAATTGGATGTCAAAAATGCCTTCCTCCATGAACACCTTAATGAGACTGTTTACATGCACCAACCTTTGGGATACATGAATCCTAAATATCTCAACCATGTGTGTTTGCTCAACAAATTATTATATGGCCTCAAGCAGGCCCCCAGGGCTTGGTATAAGCGGTTTGCAGATTTTGTGTCACACATGGGTTTTTCGCAAGCTGTTCAGATAATTCCCTGTTTATCTATCGTCAGGGTAATCATACTGCTTATCTTCTTCTATATGTGGATGATATTATTCTAACAACATCTTCAGACTCTCTTCGCAAGAATATCATGTCACAACTTAGTTCTGAATTCGCTATGAAAGATCTTGTCCCACTCCACTACTTTCTAGGGATTGCTGTGACCCGATATACAAATGGATTATTTCTCTCCCAGAAGAAGTATGCATCAGAAATCGTGGAACGAGCTGGAATGTCTTTCTGCAAACCTTCGGCAACTCTGGTCGACACAAACTCAAAATTGAGTGTCATTTCTAGCAAACCTTTTTCTGATCCAACGTTATACCGTAGCCTAGCAGGAGCTTCACAGTATCTCACATTCACCAGGCCAGATATTACTTATGTAGTGCAACAAGTGTGTATATTCATGTGTAATCCAATGGAGGAACATATGCATGCTTTGAAACGCATTGTACGATATATTCAGGGCACTCTGGAGTATGGATTGCATCTATACCTGTCCTCTGTTTCCAAACTTATTACCTACATTGATACAGATTAGGGCAGATGTCCGAATACAAGACGATCCACCTCCGGGTATTGCGTCTTCCTTGGTGACAATTTAATCTCATGGTCCTCAAAAAGGCAGGCCACGGTATCACGCTCAAGTGCTGAAGCAGAATATTGTGTTGTGGCCGATGTTGTATCTGACTCGTGTTGGATTCGGAACCTGTTACTTGAACTTCATTGCCCTATTCCGACTGCAACAATAGTATACTGTGATAATATTAGTGCAATCTACCTCTTAGGAAATCTCATCCACCATCAACGCACTAAACATATTGAGTTAGATATTCATTTTGTACGCGAGAAGGTGGCTCGCGGACAAGTTCGGGTGCTACATGTCCCAACGCGTCATCAGATCACAGATATCTTCACAAAAGGACTTCCGTTGATATTATTTGAAGATTTTAGGGACAGTCTCAGCATTCACCGCCCTCCAGCTTCGACTACGAGGGAGTGTTAGAATATTATGCAATCATATTATTATTATGTATTAATGTAGTATCATTTTATATATGGTAGGTAGTAAAATGTTAATTAGGAATATTATGTTAATTAGGTAGAAGGTTATTAGGAATTGATTAGGAAGATTAGGCATGATTGACTCTTCCGAATTAATGTATATGGTGTATATATTGTACCCTTGAAGGATGAATACATTGAGGAAATACTTTCAAAGTCTTACGATGCGAGCCAAAGATCTCTTTTATAAGCGAACTCTTCATGCCCCCATGAAAACCCCAAAAAAATAACCATCTCACAAAAAGAAAATACAAATTAAAAGCAATCAGGAACGAGGAGCCGCCATTTGTTGCTTCTTTACTCTTTCATCCTGCTTCACCATACTGAAAACAAAAGAACATTCGACGGATCAACATTGCAACCAATTCAAAGCAAAGAATTTATAAATCGACATAAATAGCCATCCACAAAAAAAAAAAAAACACGCAGATGTAAAATATACACATAATGTATGCATATATTAGTAGCAGATGTAAATAGTTTTGGCCGAGCGGTCAAATGTGTAACTTCCCCTTATAAATGCTTGCCATATTACACTAATTGATCAACTCAATCCAGCTTTATATATGAAAACTGCCATTATCCCACCTCTTTTTTTCCTTTCCTTTGTAAACAGGATGAAATTAGTCCCGATGGATGTTTTTATGCTGACTAACGACAAAAAAGAATCTTCTAAAGGGGGTTTGATGAGCCTATGGAAAACTAAGCATTTTAATTTGTTGGGTGCCGATTTTTCAGTACTACAGCATCCGACTTTACCAGACTTAGAAATGCAAAAAATTGAGGAGAGACATTAGTACGTGTTTTAATAAGTGCACGATCTGTCCGTCTATCAATTTAAGTAGCATTACAGAATCAGGCTTTCAGATTGACAACCAACTTATTGTTCGTGTTTTCAGATTACCTGATGTCATGAGTGGTAATAAATATCCACTGTGATCCTTGTGCCAATGCGAAATCCACGACGGCATCTAGGTTGATTTTTCTGCTTACAGCATCCTGTAAATTATCAGAAAGTATTGCAACCAATTGACTGTTTCTCTTTGATGTCTAGCTCAACTAAACTTGACCTTATGTAATCCACTAGGATTAGGATTTATAGATGTATAACAGATTAGTAAATTTCAACAATTCTTATGCATGATTAGGAACAGATGAGTAAAACAATCTCCCATTGCGTCAGTTCACCACACCATGCTTGCATCAAAAGATCCATCCATCCAGATACATGGGGGTGCCATTAATCTATATGGATATGATCTAAGACAACACCTCAAGTGTCACAATTCTTCTTTTGCAGCAGTTGCATTACTCCATTTGAGCTACATTTAAATTGTCAGAATAACATAAATGTTCATCTCATCCGGAAATCTGATCCCTGATGAAGGCACTTATAGTGGACAAATTGTGAAAAGCAAAAATACAGATAACTGGTTTCACTCATTTATCTAACAGAGGAGATTTCTTATTACCTTTTGTTATTGAAAGAATAGTCGGCAATTTCATAGTAAAGAGGACAATAAAAGAAAGAAAAATCCAGAACACCAATTTGTATTCTAGCCATGACTTAGCTTTCAGCAGATATATGGTTATGAATGTTTTGCTGTTCTACCATCCGAACATTACAGACAAGTAGTTGAGATATGTTCCCTTAGAGCCTGGGAGCAAAGGAGGAAAATGGGTTTATCACACTGAGGGTGGCTTTGTACTGAACATGGAGAGCACCAATGAAGGACTGATCCAGTTTGACATCGTGCTTGTGGAAAGTGGAAACAGTCCGCAGTTGCCCTTGAAGGGCATTGCGATCTCTAAGTCATTTGGATATCTATTTGAGAGCATTAGAAGAAATCTAATAAAAAGTGACATAAACAACAATGATAAAGATTGTCATGAGGACCAGAAATACATCAAATTCATCCATTGCTCTAAATGGAGCTTCAGTCATCTCATGAAGAGCAAGTGCAAAGCGCAAAGTTGAAAAAGAGCGTTCTCCCCCTGATCTTACATGAGAACAAAACCAAAATAGTTTCATATCAGATCAAATTTACCAGGATACTTAAAGAAGGCATCCTGTACATATTCCCAGGAGAAAGAATTCATTGTCAATAAAAATCGGGGAAGAGGTACAAATATAGCATGCAATTAAACAAGCAAATCAGACATAACTGTCCATGGCCCCTGAAAACGCGAACATCATAATATATATAAGCCTCGGGAAATGGAAATTGGAAAAGCACAATCTCTCCCCCTTACCTTCAGGGTGAAAGGAGAGAAAATTTGAAAATTTGAGTCCAGATAAACAATCTGAGACTCAAGACTCATACGCTAAATGCATGCAGAGTGGTTCATACTCCTCACTTATTTACCTAATTACTCGTTAAGGACCCTGCCTGCTTTTTTTAACCAAAAATAGCATTAAATGATTAATTGCAATAAGCCGGGAACAACATTGAGTCATTACAGTCTATTAGTATTTATCTTTATATCGTTATTAGTACATGGAATCATAAAAAGTCAAGTGGATCGGATCTTCTCAGACCCGGCAAAGCCCAACCCACTAAAAGAGGCTGGAACCAGCCACTGCCCATGCTTAAGGGTTTTGAGTAAGCCCGCCTCCTAGAGGGTCTGGAATCGGTTCTCCCTCCCAAAGACCAGCTTGGGATCGGAGCCAAACCCATTTTGAACCAAACCGATCCAGTATAGAAAAATATAGTCAGACAATAAAAAGGTATAGCTACAATAGTCAGGAATATGACAACTGAAGCAACAATGTTTAACTGTTCGCAACAGCTCCAATCCCCCCTCTGCTTTTTTCGGTCAATTCACTTTGTCGTCATTAATTTATCTATATATATATCCCTTCTCATTTACATTCTTTTATCCAAAACAGAATCCAACCACACCGGAATAGATGGTATTGTTACAAAGTCCTCCAGCTTTTCATATTTTTGGAGAACTTCCGGCTATCAAGGAAACGAAAAGTTATGTGAAGTAAAAGAAGAAAAGGTCGTCAATTGCTATTAATAACCTAACAGAACTTTTTTAAATGTGGGTTTAAAACCACTTGTGTAGGTTGGGGTTGAGCATTGGGGGCCGAGCTGACAGGGTCTACTCCTTCCTCGGATTCGGGGCTCTCACACTGCCTTCTTATCTCTTTCAATATTCTCTCAATTCTTAGTCTCTCAACTGGTGATTGAAGTTTGTGGATCAAGTTTCTAGCAAAGCTTCAATTATTCTATTTTAACCAAAAAGGGAAAGTTTGCACAGTTTGGAACTGGAGAATAAGTGTGTTCACAGTTCGATTTGGTTCGATTTTCATCAAAAAAGAAACCAAACCAAACTATATTTGCCTTTTTAGTTTGGTTTTCTAGATTTTTTCGATTTTATCACAAAAAGTTAAATTTACTCAGCACGTGAAATACAAATTCAATACTTCACTTTATTAGAATTATGATTTATAGATAAACTTTTCCATAAGTTAATATGCGTTTAGAAAGAATTGAACAAACGGACAAATTTATTATCTCCCTTTCATTAGTCTAATAACAAACTTACATTCGCAAATACTTTCAAACATAATAAATTCTAATAATAAACAAATAATTCCGAAAGGATGCAATATAGAATAAAAAAATCCAACATGAACCTAAACAATGATTTGAATTTTAAGTTATAACACAGAATTATTACATGAAATTAAATATGATATCTTTTTATAAAGTAGATAACTTTATTAAAAGTTTGGGCAAAGAATGCCGTATACAAGAAGTAAATCAAAATTCATACAATTGGATATGATTAAATTAAAATTGAATGATACCTAATAATGGAAGTTGATTCTTTTAGGGTTATGGATGAAATAGAAAGAGGATGTCTTTGTTCAATGTTAAACCACATTTGATTGTTTTCAGAGTTAAATGTAGAAAAATACTTTGAATTAAGAAAACTGTAGAAAAAAGACACACCAACACAAACTTAGATCAACTTGAAGTTTCAATCTTTCACAATCTATAGCCATAAGCTTTCTAATTACTTTATTCTTTAAATTATAACTACAATCTACTAAATTATGGATATTTTTCCAGTTTTGCACGTATTAAAATTATATTTTTCTGAATATAGCTCGTGTTTAATCTTAAATATATAATGTTGCACTGAGGAATAAAATGAACAAATGCTACAAGAGGAGGAATAAAATGTTTAATTTACTTGAATAAAAATGAAGACAATTTGCAAGATAATTTATTTTTTGTAAGGATAAAAAAATTAAGAACAAGACTGGACTGGCCCCTAACCAAACTGAAAGAAATAATTCATTGATTATTTTCATTAATTGAAAGGCTATATATACAAGTTACATAATAGGAGAATCATATTCCTATTCTATTCCTAAAACCGTATTCTATACATTTATGGTAATACACTAATTATGGTAATACAATACTAATTATATTACAACCTTACCTAAACTAGGATACTAAATATTTACCATAAATTACACATAATAATCAGCCCATCCGAGGGCCAATCCGTGAACATAACCGAGACCTAATATACACAATATACACATGTATATTGTGTATATTTAACACACCCCCGCAGTCATAGCGGGAGGTCTTCGAACACTGAGACTGTCCCTAAAATCGTCAAAAGGGACCGAGGGAAGACCCTTTGTAAAGATGTCGGCAATTTGATATCTCGACGGGACATGGAATACGCGAACTTGACCACGGGCAACCTTTTCACGGACAAAGTGAATGTCCATCTCGATATGTTTAGTGCGTTGGTGCTGAACCGGATTACCAGAAAGGTAGATGGCACTAATATTATCGCAATATACCAAGGTTGCCTTCTGAATGGGACAATGAAGCTCCAAAAGTAAATTACGTAAACAACATGATTCTGAGACCACATTAGCTACCCTCGATATTCAGCCTCGGCACTTGAGCGGGATAGAGTCGACTGATGCTTTGCAGACCAGGAGACCAAGTTGTTGCCAAGAAACATACAATATCCTGACGTAGACCGTCTGGTGTCGGGACAGCCACCCCAATCAGCATCTGTATATGAGACCAGTGTGGACGTCGAGAAAGGATATAAATGCAACCCAAAATAAGTGTACCTTGAATATACCGAATGATGCGTTTGAGCGCATTCATGTGCTCAACTCTGGGATCATGCATGAACAAACACACTTGCTAGATAGCATACGTAATATTCGGTCTTGTAAAGGTCAGATACATAAGGGCCCCTGCAAGACTGTGATAGCGGGTCGGATCCTCGTAGGGTGCGCCGACCGCGATACTAAGCTTCGGCTTCGTATCAACTGGAGTGGAAGTGGACTTACAAGAAGACATCTCAGCCCTCTTGATGATCTCAGCTGCATACTTTCGTTGAGACAAGAATAATCCTTCTGAATGGCGATTGACGGCAATCCCTAAAAAGTAACTCAAGGGCCCTAAGTCTTTCATAGCAAACTCAGAGCTGAGCATGGTCATGATAGACTGGCGTAAGGCATCGGAAGAAGCAGTCAAAATGATATCATCCACATACAACAGAATGTAGGCCAAGGACGAACCACGACGGTAGATGAACAAGGAATTATCTGACCTGCTGTGAGTGAATCCAATAGTCGAAACATAGTCAGCAAACCTTGTATACCAGGCGCTTAAGCCCATATAAGGACTTCTTCAACAAACAGACATGATGAGAGTGGTTGGGATCCCTGAATCCCAACGGCTGATGCATATAGACTGTTTACTTGAAATCACCATGTAGAAAAGCATTCTTGGCATCCAACTGATGAATAGGCCATGCCTTCGAAAGAGCCAAGCTAAGCACAGTGCTAATGGTAGCCATATTGACCACCGGACTAAACGTCTCTCCACAATCTATACCAATCTGCTGAGTCTTACCATCACCCACAAGTCGCGCCTTATGTCGAGCAAATGAACCATCTGAATTCTCCTTGTGAGCAAAAATCCACATAAACCTTATAACATTAATACCATATGGACGGGGCACCAACTCCCACGTCTTATTATCAATAAGAGCATTAAATTCATCAGTCATAGCAATTTTCCAATTCGGGTCGTTTAAGGCAGACACAGGATTACGGGGCAAGGGGATTTAGAGACATTAGAATGTACATTAAAATGTCTTTTTGGTGTAAAAACACCCTGTTGACTGTGAGTGACCGGTCTATGACTCGAGGAAGAATTGGGTGGATTTTGGGAATTTGCTGGGTGCGGGATGGACTGGCCAGCAGGCAGTGGGCCTGCCGGCCCATCACAGTAATTCGGAGCAGTGACTGGACCCGTTCCATAATTGGGCTGGACTGGCCCAATCGCTGGAACTGGTCCAGTGGAGGTACTGGGAAAGACAGGGGGTGACGGGTCTGTGGGGCCAGCGGGCAGTGGGCCCGCTGGAGAATTTGGGATGCGAGATATGCCCGAAAAATGTTGAATAACATATGGGGATATATTATCATCCAAAAAATTATACGAACTAGGCACGGGAGTATTATCTTTAGAAAATGGAAATTGGGATTCATAAAAAATGACATGGCGATTAATGATGATTTTATTAGAGGATAAATCAAAGCATTTGTAGCCACGATGATTAGATGGAAAACCCAAAAACACACACGGAGTAGACCAGGCCTGAAGTTTGTTAATTGTGGTGGATGGGAATAACGGATAACACAAACACCCAAAAATCCGAAGATGTGAATATGATGGATTTTTATTATATAAAATTTGAAGTGGGGAAGAATATGTCAAACCTTTTGAAGGAGTTACGTTAAGTAGATATGTAGCCATTTAAAGAGCATGATGCCAAAAATATGGGGGTACGGAAGAATGAAGTAATTGAGTGCCGACAATATTATTTATGGAACGAATTTTACGTTCGACTTTCCCATTTTGTGAAGATGTATGAGGACAAGAGAAACGAAAATTTATCCCATTATTAGCACAGAATTCCCGAAACACCCCATTGTCATATTCTTTGCCATTATCATACTGAATAATTTTGATCTCTCGATCGAATTGGGTTCTGATGAATGTTCTAAATTTAGGAAGATGGACAAAACTTGAGATTTCTTCGCTATTGGAAACGTCCATAGAAATCTAGAATAATCATCCAGAAAGAGAACATAATACCGATGACCCACAGAACTAGGAACATGGGACGTCCATAAGTCGCTATGAATAATATCAAATGGCATTAAAGTATGAGATTTTGATTCTACAAACAGCAACTTAACAATTTTCCTATAGAACAAGATTGACAATTTTGAGTACGACTCGTTCCCTTACATGAAATAAAATTATTTTTGTCTAAAAATGATAAAATAGAGGACATTGGATGACCAAGACGAGCATTCCACAAGGAAGGAGAAATGGTTGCAAAAGCTGACGACAAGGTTTGACTCGATGGACCGAAACTGGGTGTGATAGGATAAAGATCCCTCCTACTATCACACCTCATGAGTGGACTCCCAGTCTTGAAATCCTTCACAGAGAACCCAAACTGATCAAATTCAATAGAAATAGAATTATCAGTAGTGAATTTACGGACAACCACTAAGTTTTTAATCAATTTGGGGGCATAAAAAGGTATTTTTCAAGATAAGAGGAGGATAAGGGGGAGATAAGGTTTTATGACCATAACCACGAATTGGAATAGAATTACCATTACCAACAATTATACCGTGGGGGTTGCTCAAATTGGAATAAGACGAGAGCGTACCTAAATCAGATGTCAAGTAGGTAGTGGCCCCTGTGTCCATATACCAATTTGGGTCAGGTGGATTTAAACCAAGCGTGTGCATTGCGGCTTCGATGTCGGTATGCGTGGGTGCTGTTGTGTGATGGACTTGCAGTGTCGGCCCAATCTGCTGGCTGTAATTGGACCAGGCCGAATTGGGCCTGGACTGCTGCTGGGCTGGCCACTACTAATTTGGCTTAAATTGCTGATGGCTGGGCCCAAACTGCTATTGTTGTGGGGCCCACTGCCACTACATAGGGGCCCACTGTGGGCCCCATAACTGTTGTTGCGGCTGCTGACCATCGCGAGGACCCCCACCGTCACCACCATTCTACCGGTTGCCGCTGTTGTTGCCGCCGCAGTTTTTGCCATTATTTTTCTTATTTCCACCCTTTTTGCTGCCACCGTTGTTGCGGTTTTAGCCCGAGTTGTTGGAACTGGTAGGATACACCGTGGACTCGGTCATCATGACTACGGGACTAGTACCGGTAGCCGCTCGTTTGGCCATGCCTATTTCTTCTAGTGTAAGCATAGAACGAGCCTGATAAAATTACGGAAGCGGATTGCTTTGCCGAAAAAATGTTCCCACACCACTATAGGCATTGGAGAGGTCGGAAACCATTTGGAGGACCAAACGATCATTTGAAACTGGCGCGCCAACGTTGCGAAGTTGGTCTGCCAATTCCTTTAATCTTTTGCAATAAGCCGAAACATTAGGAAAATCTTCCATATTGACGTGGGAGAAATCCTTCTCAAGGGTAACGGCTCTAGAATTTTGATTATCTTGGAATATATCACGCAGTCTATCCCAAGTTGCTTGTGACGTAGCGTGAGGCTCAATAATTGTTTGCAAAAGGTCGATGGATATGGTGGAATATATCCACTGAAGGACGGTAGTATCAATAGTCGTCCACAACTTAGGATCATCCTCGCATTTTGGTACCTCCATCTCCGCAAGCGCCGCGGGGATTATGTGATGGATGACTTGAGGCGATCGTGCGTGAATTTTGAACAGTTTGGCCCACGTCGCATATTGGACGTTTTCTATTTCAAGAACGAGGGAGATGTTATTCTTGATGTTTGAAACTGTGAGGGCAGGATGAAACATGTTCCGGGATGTAGACATATTGATAGAACAATATGCTAATGAGGAATTTGGGAGAAAAATTTGGGAAGAAAAGGATTCCCGTTAGCACACAAACCGAGAGCACAACGTCTCGGAAGTGGGGGAATAGTCGACGGAAAAGAGGAGATTATAGAGAGAAGATTTTTGAGACCTAGACTTTTGATACCATGAAAGAAATAATCCCTTGATTATATTCATTAATTGAAAGGCTATATATACAAGTTACATAATAGGAGAATCCTATTCCTAAAATCTTATTCTATACATTTATGGTAATACACTAATTATGGTAATACAATACTAATTATATTACAACCTTACCTAAACTAGGATACTAAATATTTATCATAAATTACACATAATAATCAACCCATCCGAGGGCCAATCCGTGAGCATAGTCGAGACCTAATATACACAATATACACATGTATATTGTGTATATTTAACACAAACAACCTTAGGGTTTAGGGGCCAGTAGATTGGCCAGGTCCCAATAGGATTTTAACCTGAGGAGAACTGTCCCCCTCAGAAAGTGACTGAACCGTTGGCCAAAAGTTAAGTTTTCGTTGAGAATTAGGACATGTAGGACATCTCCTTTATACGGCTTACCCAGGACATGACCAAATAATTTATTGCAACCACTCATTATCCTCTATGCGTGCACATTTATTCATATCGTATCTGCAGCTATTTCAAGATAGAAAAAAAAATTCCTTCTCGTACTTGCCACATCCCAATTTAATGATCTAGAGTTGATCTTTCCCAAGAAGTTTAACAATACTTCTCTTTCTCACACAACTACCACATGTGATCACAATGCCGACCCAAGTTATTTATGGATTACGGCTTAGTTGATTGATTTTGATGTGAGTATCTATATAAATTTGAGGGAAAAAAGGGTGAAATTTCCTGCGCTAGGGCGTCATCCATTGTTTCTTGCATTCACTTTCCAAGTATTTGTAAAGAATGAGAAAAAAACTGAAAGTCCTCGTGTGTCACAAACACTGCTGCTAGATGCATCTTGGGGCATTTTTACCTGAGGAATATTTCAGAGAAACAAAAAAATAGATGGGTGGAACAAAATTTAAAGAATCAATCCCCAAATATTAATAATGGCCTACTAGGTTAGGCGAACAGAACCATGTCATGTTAGTTCAAGTCACCTCTATTGAAAGGGTCTTCTCTTCATAACTAACTTTGATGTGCCCACTGATTCCTTTCTTTCCCAAATGGCCATTAAATCTAATGAAAAATTGGCAATCAAGAAATTGAGATATGAAGGAACCTACATAATATGGATATGTAAATGATAGAGATCATACTGCTCCACCCTAGCTCGAGGGCTTTATGGCATGCCTGACAACATGTTTAAGAACAATTCCATTACATAATCTTTACAAAACAAAAAGGAAACAAGATTGATTACATTAGCACTAAGAAAATGGGTAAAAGAATTTCAAATGAAAGTGAGTAACAACTTGGACGAAGCAATAAGAAATCCAAAAAGTATTAGGAACAAAATACTGACTTAATATTGGCTGAACTGCAACAATTATAACGCATAGCTTAAGGAGTCATTGCCTCACTAACTCTGCTGTGAGCCAGAAACTTGAATAAAATTGGAGGTCAAGACTCGTAAATTTAAGATGACTAGTTTTTCTAGTCGTTCCAATTAACTCACAATAGGTGCAGAAGCTGAGAAATTAAATTAGATGTACAATATTCATTAATCAATCTCGAACAATCACTTAGTAGGTAATCAAAACTATGTATTTGGAGACAGCATCTCGTAATCTATATATAACACCAAAAAAAAAAAAAAAATTAACAGTTTAAAAATAACTTTAGTATAAAAGCACAAAACATTGAAACAAAGATGAGTACAATTCAAAATTCAGTAAGAATTGAACCTTGACCGATAGGATAACACTCAACAGTGTGAAAATCAAAACAACATATAGGGTCCTTTGGTTGGAGAGATCAGGAAAAATAATCCCAGTACAAATTTGGCCTTATTTGTCCTTCATTCTAGTATAACTTGTACATCATTTTAGACATCATCTATACTTGATACAACACGGCATATCTAATACAAGTATTAGGTCTATGGATATTATTGATCTTTGTGAAGCAATAACTCCTCTATAACTAGTAAATGACCCCATAATGTTTTCTTACATTATTGGCCCCAACAACAATATTCTTCTTCTTTTTTTTTAAATTTGGATAAAAGAGAATTGACACAGCCTTAATAAATAGTCAATATGTTCTCCTATCAGTATGCAGACATTTTCACAAATGGACTACCGAGACAGCTTTTCACCGACTTTCGATCCAGCCTTAGCGTTCGGCCTCCTCCCGCTCCGACTGAGAGGGAGTATTAGCGAATATTCTCCGAATATTCACAGTATATTTTGTAATTATGATAGATGTATATTTAAGGTAACTTAGGATTCTTATTGTATTAGGAATCAACCATTTAAGATAACTTAGAATTCTTATTGTATTAGGAATCAACCTTTGTACAACTATATATATTGTGAATAATGAAAAGAATCCCTAAGGAAAATTATTCTATCTTACAAGAACCATCAACTCAAATGAATTCTTGGCTTTATTAAGGGAAATTGATTCATTAAAAAAGTTTGGACTCCCATCTAATGTATAAATACAAAATGGGAAGCACTGGAGATAGGAAAACACATTAATAACATTTCGAGAAAACACCGCTTGATGCAACATAATGCTTTAGATGCCTAAATCTCAAAAGAGCTCAAAAGTGCTATGAAAAAATCTCTAAGTTAAATACATCAGTTTGATTAAACCACCCAAACAGTTTATGAGGCAGCTGTGCTTCAGATTGGATAGGGAAATTTTTTTCTCAAAGCACCTTATATTCATTTCTTTACATAATTCAATGCAATATAAAGGGACCACTTTCTTAGCTGCTTGAGTTTCCTCTGAGTTGAGTGACCTCTCCATGACCACGTCCCTAAGTTTGTACTTGGCATGGCAATTTTATCATGAAAATAACCAGTAAAATGTTCCACAAAAGTCCAGCAATGTGACAATGTAGGAAGAGGTAATTCACTGTTTCAGTGTTTCCTTGTTTTGCACATGTTATTATACGTTTCCCTGCCTTTCCTTCAGGTCATCAATAGCTCAAATTATTTGAAGCTCGAGTTATTTCAGTCCACCAAAAAGAAAAGTAACTTCCAGGAGGGATTTTTGTCCGCCAAATAGTTTTCCATGGAAAAGGTATTTCATGTTCCTTCCTGACCTAGAAGAACTTAATTTAAGGACACAACTTAACTACCATTTCTCCAGCCATTCCATCTTGTTTTTTTTTTTTTTGAGAAGGTAACATATCATTCTATCTTTTCTTTTTTGATCTAGTAAAAGATTTCATTCATAATAAACAAGGCCATAATGGCGCATACAAGAGGTATACCAAAAAGAGAGAAACCTACAAAATATGGTTCTCTACCAACGACACCCAATCCTCTATACAAACAGGAACTATGTGGGTGCACCAAAAGAAAATAAGGGATCGGAGACTAATCCTTAATTGAGCAAAACTCATCTCCACCCATTCAAAAGCTCTCCTATTTCTCCCTTTCCAAATGACCCACAAAAAGACAAGAGTAACATTCCAAGCCTTGTGACTTTTCCTCCTAACTCCACTCTACCAGCTGAACATCAACTCCTTCACGAATTTTGGCATAACCCAAGAAACACCAAACCATTTAAAAATATCCCACCATAACCTCGTGGCTAGTTTGCAATGTAACAAAATATGATCCACATCCTCCTCTGTCTCCTTACATAGGAAACACCAACTTATACACATAACCTTTCTTTTCCTAAGATTCTCCGCCATCAATATCACCCCTCTAGTCGCCAACCACGTAAAGAAACACACCTTTTTCGGCACCTTAGTTATCCTGACCGAATCAAAAGGGAAACTATCATCCTCCCTAACCAAAAGCTTCTCATAGAAAGACTTGACAGAGAACAATTTGTTACCTCCCAACTCCCAACTCAAAGCATCGGGTCTGTCGACATGCTCGCATTACTTGTGAAGTAAAGCTAGCCATCTCTGAAGCTCGATCACCTCCCAATCCTGAAAATTCCTCCTAAACCTCAAATCCCAGAAAGTCCCCTCCCCTTGTGTTCCCCTAACTTGCTGAACAGACAAATCCCTTTGGCAAGAGTTCCTATACAATGCGGGAAGTCATCCTTTAGAACCATACCTCCGCACCATTTTTGCCCCCAGAAACTAACTATATTCCCCACCCCAACCTTAAAAGTAATGTTATCACTGAACGCATCCCACCCCTTCATTATGTTCCTCCACACACAATACCCAAAAGGCATAGAAATCCCATTAGTTTTCCATCCCCCTTCCATAACTCCATATTTATCCGCTATCACCCCTCTCCATAACGCTTCTCCCTCCACCCGAATCTCCACAATCATTTACCCAAAAGTGTCTTGTTAAAGACCTTCAAGTCTTTAATCCCCAACCTTCCCCATCTTTTAGGAGTTGTCACGGTCTTCCAACAAACTAAATGAAACTTTTTTAACCCATCCGCCGCATCCCAAAGAAAATTTCTTTGCAACCTATCCAACTTTCCTATAACAACAGCAGGTGCATTGAAAAGGGACATACAATAAGTAGGAATACTCGATAAAGTGCTCTTAATAAGCACCTCCTTCCCTCCTTTGAACAAATATCTCTTCTGCCATCCTACTAGCCTCTTGTCTACCCTCTGAATAACCGGATTCCAAACTCTGAGATCCTTGTTCGATGCATCTAGAGGTAATCCCAAATAGGTAGTAGGGAGAGCACCTACCTTGCAATGCAAAACCTGAGCGAGCATGTCAATGTTATCAACTACACCAACGAGAAAGATCTCGCATTTTCTAAGATTAATTTTAAGCCCCGAAACCACTTGGAACCAAGTTAAGACTTGTCCAAGGTAGTCCAATTGGATCCCATTTGCATCACAGAACACCAAAGTATCATCCGCAAATAAAAGATAAGTAACCAACAAGGTACCAACACCACCAATTGCAGCGTTGAACCCCTTTGATATACCCCCTAAAACAGCCATGTCCATCATCCTGCTCAAAGCCTCCATTAGCAAATTTGGAAGTCCTTATGGCCCATCGCTCAATCATTACATTCCCTTCTGCACATAATGTTCAGCAATAAGATTGACAATTCTGTGTAAGGCTATTATGCCCTCATAATTCTCAGCAAATTTGTGTAAAACTGACAACACTTTCTTAAGTGGTGCGTGCTCTATCCAAGTATCAGACAAGAACTAGATTTTTCTCCCATACCTCACTATAAGGCTAAGTATTTCAGAGGAATCATATCAACATCTATTTATCTCTTCCCACACACATCTAATAGGAAGTAGGCATTGACTTAGAGCATCAATATCATTTATCCTGTCCATACTTGCCAATGTTGGACTTCTCTACACCCTTTGGTTTTCATTGCAAAATCTCTGCACGTACTTTCTAGGGTGGCTTCATTTTATCATTTTAAATTATTTACACATAAACCAATTTTTTGTATCAATCTTATTACCTTTTCCATCTTATTAGGTGCAGAATTCTTCCTTTTTCTACTATTTATTAGAATTGAAAATGTGTGAATTTCTAGATCATTGTATTTGACCAACGAAAATCTTTTTTTAATTAAGTAACTTATTTCATTGCAAGCATCACAAAGAAGCAAAATAGTTACAAACATGGTATAGCAAAAAAGGATGATCACCAGCTCCATTACAAATGTTCATATCAGAACTAGGGAGCTAACAAAATTCAGAAAACTACCAGGGTAGTCTATACAGGATAAATAAGCCCAACTAAATAGATGCATAATATATTTGCAATAAGAGCATTATATTTGTAAGATAGAATAATTTCCCTTAGGGATTTCTTTCATTATTCACAATATATATAGTTGTACAAAGGTTGATTCCTAATACAGTACGAATCCTAACTTACCTTAAATGGTTGATTCCTAATACAATAAGAATCATAAGTTACCTTAAATATACATCTATCATAATTACAAAATATACGGTGAATATTCAGAAAATATTCGCTAATCCCCTCAGACGGAGAGGGAGGAGGCCGAACGCTAAGGCTGGATCGGAAGTCGGTGAAGAGTTGTCTCGGTAGTTCCTTTGTGAAAATGTCTGAATACTGATAAGAGGAAGGCACGTGTAATATTTTGACCTGACCACGGGCAACCTTCTCTCGCACAAAGTGGATATCCATCTCAATATGCTTAGTCCGCTGATGTTGGACCGAATTATGAGACATATAGATGGCAGATATGTTGTCATAATAGACTATGGACGCCTTTCGTAGTGGACACTGGAGCTCTAAAAGAAGATTTCGGAGACAACAGATCTCAGCAACGACATTAGCAACTCCGAGATATTCTGCTTCAGCACTCGAACGAGATAGCGTGGACTGCCGCTTGGCGGACCATGAGATAAGATTATCTCCAAGAAATACATAGTACCGTGAGGTGGAGCGACGTGTGTCGGGGTATCCTGCCCAATCTGCATCCGTGTGGGCGAGTCACTTGGTTGGGGCAGATGAGTAGAGATGTAACCCAAAGTCTAGTGTGCCCTTAACGTATCTGATAATACGTTTGAAGGCGCCAAAATGGGATTCTCGGGGGTCGTGCATAAACAGACACACCTGTTGAACGGCATATGCAATATCAGGCCTAGTGAATGTAAGATACTGAAAGGCACCTGCAAGACTCCGATATAGAGTGGGATCAGAAACTGGCGCACCGTCATTGGCACTAAGCTTGGATTTTGAGTCACCGGAGTTGGCATAATTTTATAATTTGCCATCTTAGCCCTATACACTATCTCTTCTGCATACTTACGTTGACACAAAAACATAGTGGCTGCAGATCTGGTCAATGATGTACCCAAAAAATAACTCAGATTTCCCAAGTCAGTCATAGCAAATTCAATTTTGAGTAGAGCAATGATTTCATTATTCAAACCGTCAGATGAGGCAGTAAGAACAATGTCATCGACATATAATATAAAATAAGCAGTATTGCTACCTCGGTGAAAAGTGAAGAGAGAGTTATCACACATGCTACATATAAAACCAATCTGCAGAAGATACCTGGAAAAATGATCATACCAAGCGTGGGGTGCCTGTTTCAAGCCATACAATGACTTCCTAAGACGACATACAAATTGCGGAATTATCGGATGAACAAAGTCAGGAGGCTGATGCATGTACACAGTTTCTTTCAAATCCCCATGAAGAAATTATTCTTTACATCAAGCTGATGAATCGGCCAATGTATGCCCATAGCAATACTGAGAACGTTCGAATAGTGGTCGGTTTAACAACCGGACTAAATGTCTCACCACAATCAATGCCCTCTGCTGATTAGTGCCATTGGCAACTAGTCTTACCTTATACCTCTCCAAGTCATCACTGTCTATGAACTTAAGACGAAATAGCCACATACACCGGATAACATTCACACCATCTGTTCTAGGTACCAAATTCCAAGTGTTCTGCTTAGTTAAAGCGTTAAACATTCCAATTAGGGTACAATTTTGCTAGTTTTGGATATTTTGGAATGGGTGATAAGGTTTGTGTGGAGAGATGGAAGTGAACCTTGGGTTTGAAGATCATGTGTTGTGCACGAGTCTCATGCGATGAAGGGCAGCAGTGGGAGGTCGGGATTGGGAGGTTGCAGGTCCACTGGTTCTGGACTAGTATGCGACGATCTTTGCGGGACCGGTAGGCTGCAGAGCTTATGGTTTCGGATCGGGGACAGCGGTGTTCTTTGGGGATGCGGGGAGACACGGCTGGATGCAGCAGGGATGTTGTTGGGGTGTTTGACTGAGAGCATGGATATATTTGGGTGGTGCCGGACAGTGTCGGGGACGGGACTATCGGAACAGTGGGCTAATGTTGGTATATAGTTTGGAAAGACGGGGATAGACTCGGTTCATCGAGAAAGATGTAATCGGTGGTCTAAAATTTTTGGAGATTTGAAAAAGAAAAGGTCGTCTCATCAAAGGTGACGTGACGGGAGATGATGATTTTGCGAGTGGCAATGTCATAGCATAGGTAGACCCGATGAGTAGGAGATAGATCAACGAAGACATAGGTCAGAGTGCGAGGGGCAAGTTTGTGAGGTGCATTGGAGGCTATGTTGGGGTAGCATAAGCATCCGAAAATACGTAGGTAAGCATCCGAAAATACGTAGGTGATCATATAATGGTAGCCTACGGTATAAGATTTATGTAGGGGTTTTGTTTTGGAGAGTGCTAGTTGGTAAGATATTAAGAAGGGATTCTACCATTTTATCACAGCATAGACCCAAAAAGGCGGTGGTAGACAGACATGAAACAGAAGGGTGTGAACCATGTTATTGATAGTACGTATAATTCGTTCAGCCTTTTCGTTTTGGGAGGAAGTGTAGGGACAGGAAAAACGGAAAACCATGCCTTGTTTAGAACAGAAATTGTGAAATGCCGAGTTATTAAATTCACGTCCATTATCACATTGGAATGATTTGATAAATTTTTCAAATTGTGTTTTAATGAATTTTTGAAAATTAAGGAATTTGGCAAAAACTTTAGATTTGAATTTCAGTGGGTAAATCCAAACAAAATGTGAAAAATCATCTAAGAATACTAGATAGAATTTGTGACCCAAAGAGCTAACAATCGGAGATGTCCACAAATCAGCATAAACAATATCAAAAGGAGAAAAAGTAACACTGTTTGATGACATAAATGGAAGGCGAGAATGCTTGTCTAGTGGACAAGAAAAGCAGTGTTGGGCAATTTTACCATTATTACATTGAATAGGCTTAGAAGTCCTAAGAAAAGTAAAAACTAGGTCTCCGGGGTGTCCGAGTTTATTGTGCCAAGTTGAGGGAGAGATAGCCGCAAGAGATAGATGTGATTGCGGTCTGACAGTGGAAGATTGAGTGAAGGGGTAGAGGTCTCCCACACTATTGCAGCGCGTAAGAATTTTCCCCGTATTGAGATCCTTCACAGAAAAACCAAAAGGGTCAAATTCGACAGATACATAATTATTTCTAGCGAATTTTCTAATAGAGATTAAGTTTTTAATAATGTTAGGGGTGTATAGAACGTGACTTAGGGAGAAAAGCGGGTGGGGATGTTTGGTATGTGTGTTACCGTACCTTTCAATTGGAATGCGATGACTATTGCCGACAGTAATAAATTGAGGACACTTTAGCCGAAGTAGTTGAGATAAGTTACTTGACGACCGGGTGAGGTGAGATGTGGCTCTGGTGTCCATGTACCAATTTTCGTCGGGTTGTTGAAGGTTCACGGTGATGAAGGACTAGCCCAAGTCGGTAGGAGCCAGGCTGCTGGCTTGCGGTTGTTGTTGGACCGAGACCAAGTGGGCCTGCTGCTGCTGCTGGTGGGTTTGCCTGGTGGCGGGGGCAGAGCCTAGTAGGCCATTCGACCATGCAGATGCTGGGAACTGGGCCCCTGCAGTCGGGTAAGGGCAGGCAGGCGATGCCCAGTTCTGTTGGTTGGGCCATACTGGCTGTTGTCCAGGACGGGAAATAGGCAGTGTTTGGGCCTGGCTGCTGGTTGCGATTGCCTTTGCCGCGGCCCTTCCCTTTATTGTTGTTACCGTGACATGTGCCGCCATGCCCTCTCGCGGCGGAACTGCTGTTGCTGCGGTGGTCTTATGGTGGTGGTTGTGTGGTGTTGGCCACCGGTGGAGTCATGCCGTCAACGGCTAGTGCCTTGTGATTGTGCTCGTCTTGTTTGGCACTGCGTGTTTCTTCTAACAAATGTTGTGACCGTGCTTTGTTGAAACTTGGGAGAGGGTCGTCTTGTTGAATCATCGTTGCGAGAGTATCATATTCACCTTTCGATAAACCACCAACTAGTTGAAGCACCATCTTGGTTTCTGAAATAGAAGTCCCTACGTTGGATAGTTGGTCAGTTATAAGTTTCAGTTGCTTACAATATTCGGACATGTTGTTAAAATTCTCGAGACGTGTATTGTTGAACTGTTCTTCCAAATACACGACCCGAGTATTTTTATTGTCCTGAAAAATTTCTTCTAGCCGGACCCAAATTTCACGTGTCGTAGCACCTGTTTTCATAATAGTACACAACAAGTCTTTAGAGATAGTGTCGTAGATCCATTCTTTGACGATAGTGTCAAGGCGATGCTAGGTTGAGTCTGCAACATCGGTGGGACGAGAAATAGAATCATCAATGTGGTCGAGCACATTGTATGCACATGCATGAATGTAGAATAGTTTCATCGATATGGAATATTGACAGTCTTCTTGGTCAAGAATTATAGGGATAAAATTCTTGATGTTGTTAACGGCGAATGTCGGATGAAAAGAAGACAATGAACGTTGAGAGGGGTTGTCAAGTGTGCCAGTGGATGAACCGAATTAGTTGGGGAAGACATAGTGGTAACTTTGTTACCGCCGCCGAGGGGAAGGGAAGAGGAAGTTGTCGGCCGAAAATTTTAGAGGGAGATTTAGGGTTTGGCTCTTGATACCATGTAAAATAGAATAATTTCCCTTAGGATTCCTTTCATTATTAACAATATATATAGTTGTACAAAGGTTGATTCCTAATACAGTACAAATCCTAACTTACTTTAAATGGTTGATTCCTAATACAATAAGAATCCTACATTACCTTAAATATACATATATCATAATTACAAAATATACGGTGAATATTCGGAGAATATTCGCTAATAATATTCATCATCCATGACTATTTTCTAATTCGAGTCATGAAGGCAGACACAGGATTACGTGGTAGAGGTGATTTGTTGACATTAGAATTTAGATTAAAATGTCTTTTAGATTTAAAAATACCATGTGACTACGAGTAACATGTCTTTGACTCGAAATAAGAGGAGACATATTTTGGGTAGGTGTCGGGTCGGGTAAAACTAGACCAGCAAGTAATGGGCCTGCTGGCAGAAGGCTGTGACGGTAAAACTAGGCCAGCAGGCAGTGGGCCTACTGGCCGAAACAGTGGACTCGGGTGGACTACATTTGGTCCAGCAGACAGTGGGCCTGCTGGCCGAGAAGCAAAGACTGGATCGGTAATATTTGGGCCGTAGGCAGTGGGCCTGCTGCTTCATTTTGGTCATGGGACAGCTCGGATAAATGGTGGATAATATACGGTGAGAGCTCATCATCCAAAAAATTATACGAACTAGACACGAATTATACAATTTAGCAAACGGAAATTGGGTTTCATAAAAAATGACATGGTGATTAATTATGATTTTATTAGCGGATAAATCAAAACACTTGTAACTAAGATGATTAGATGAATAACTCAAAAACACACAAGCGGTAGAACGGGCTTGTAGTTTGTTAATTGTAGTAGATGGGAAAACGGATAGCACAAACACCCAAACACGCTAAGATGAGAATACGAGAGATCCTTATTATAAAGAACTTTTAGGGGTGATTGATATGCTAAACCTTTGCTAGGGAGTATGTTGAGGAAGTAGGTAGCCATTTGTAACGCATGATGCCAAAAGGACGGAAGTAATGAAATATGGGCTAGTAAAGTTTAGACAATATTATTAATGGTATAAATTTTTCTTTCGGCCTTCCCATTTTGTGAGGACGTATGAGGACAAGAAAATCGAAAAGATATGTCACGCTTTTCACAAAATTCCCGAAATGACCCATTATCATATTCCCTACCATTATCACATTGAACGTTTTAATTTTCCGTTCAAATTGGGTACGGATGAAAGCTCTAAATTTAAAGAATGTAAAAAAAACTTGAGATTTTTAAGACAAAGGAAAAGTCCACAAAAAAATTAGAATAATCATCCAAAAATAAAACATAATAACGATGGCCCAAAGAACTCAAAACGGGAGATGTCCATAAATCACTATGTATAATGTCAAAAGGCATCGATGTACTAGAAGTAGAGGCTACAAACGGTAATCTAACATGTTTCTCTAGAGGACAAGAAGGACAAATATGCGTACTACGCATACTCTTACAATCAATAAAATTATTATTTTTAAGAGAATAAATAATAGACGACCCTGGATGACTCAAACGTGCATGCCACAAAGAAGGAGCAAGAGTGGCAAATGTAGAAGGTGTGGCTTGATTTGTGGAAATGGTGGTGGTGGTGATTGGATAAAGCTCTACCCGACTATTACACCTCATTAAAGGCATCCCCGTCGTGAAATCCTTCACAGAAAAACCAAAAGGGTCAAAGTTAACAGAAATCCAATTATCAATTGTGAATTTTTGGACAGACACCAAATTTTTAATTAAGTGAGGGGCATGAAGGATATTTTTTATGACTAGAGGTGGATGTGTGGGGGACAAATTTGTGTGACCATAACCACGAATTGGAATTGAATTACCGTCACCAATAATAATGCCACGATTATTGCTCAAATTAAAATAAGATGAGATATTACATTGGGCGACGTCATATGAGAAGTGGCTCCGGTGTCCATATACCAATTTGCATCCGGGGGATTTAATTCAAGTGTATACATCGCGACCTCAATATCCATAGGTGTCGGACGGAAACTAGGCCCACATCAGCGAAGGCTTGCTGAGACCGAGGCCCAAGCAGGCCAACCAACTACCAAGGCCCATCCGACTACTTGGGTTGGTACTGTTGGAATTGGGAATTGAGCCTCTAGCTGGCCCAATTCGTTGGAATGTCTAGGCAACTAGGAAAGGCCATGTTGGGCCACTAGCCCAGCAGCCCCACGACCATTGTGCAGTGGCCCAAGGCTACGGCCCAGTTGGCCCACGTCCTCCACTGCCGCCATTTTTCCGACCACCGCCATTGTCGCCATTGTTTTGACCACCGCCACTGCCGCGACCGCCGCCGCTGTTCTTGCCGCAATATTTCCGATTTTGACCATTTTTGTCGCCGCCATTGTTACAGTTTTGGTTAGAGTTGGCCGAGAATGAGTGAGGGTCATCGGACGTAGCCATCATCATGACGGAATTAGCTCTAGTAGCCGTCTTTTTAGCCAAGTCGTTCTCTTCTAATGTGAGCATGGAACAGGACAGGTAGAACGGTGGAAGAGGATTACTTTGACAAAAAAGTGTCCCAACACCATTATAAGCCTTGGATAGGCCTGCAACCATCTGAAGAACGAAACAATCATTAGTAACGGGCACACCAACGTTCTTGAGTTGATCGGTCAATTCCTTCAGCCCTTTACAATAGACTGAGACATTCGAAAAATCCTCCATATTGACATGGAAAAATTCCTGCTCAAGAGTGACGGCACGAAAATTTTGTTATCTTGGAATATATCACGCACTCGATTCCAAGTTTCCATTTGTCATGGCGTCGGGTTTAATAATCGTCTGCAACAGGTCCGTAGAGATAGTGGAATAAATCCATTGGAGTACTGTAGCATCAAGAGTCGTCCATAACATAGGGTCATCATGGCGGTAGGCACCTTTGCGTTGCTTGCTTTCGTGGGGATGATGAGATGAAAGACTTGATATGAGCGTGCGTGAACTTTAAATAATTTCGCCCACGTCGCGTATAGGACGTTGTCCATCTCAAGAACGATAGGGATGTGGTTCTTGATGTTGGAGACTGTAAGGGCAGGATGAAATGTGTTCTTTGAGGAAGACATGAGGAAAGAACAAGAGGAGAATTAGGGATTTTTGGAAGAGAAAAAAAACACGTTGAAGAGAGAGGTTGGCCGACGTCCATTGGCAAGTTGGGCAGCGGAAGGAGGAATTTTGGAGAATGAAATTTTTTCCCTAAACTGTTGATACCATGAAAGAAATAATTCATTGATTATTTTCATTAATGAAGAGGTCTATATATACAATATACAATATACAATCTCTAAATATGAAAAATCATATTCCTACTATAATACTAATATTCTAATTACTCTTATACAAAACTTCTACAAAATATGATAAGTAACCTAAATATACACCTACATGATTTCACACACACGGTTTCTATCATAAGCATTGGCCTCCCAAAAGTCCTTATAATTTGTTTGACATATAAAGGTACCAATTTATCTATAAATAAATACACGTAGTGAGTCGTCCAATTTTCGTGTTAGCCTCAACTTACAATTTGGTAGGAACAAACAAATATACAATTAACGTGCTCTCAACTACTAGCCAAATATCAACTTAACTATATAGTTTCTCCACACCTGCATTTCTTAATTTGTCTCTTACTAGTTGTTGTCTCATACATTAAAATCTTTTCTCCCAAAAATACACTACAAACCCCTAAAATTAATTTCATCAATATTATCAATGGAGAAGGAGAAAAACCGCAGTCGAAATATTCCTCGATCACCAGCAAATTCTCCTCGATTACTAAGAAGCAAAAGTGGAATGTCACTCCCTGAAATTCACACAATTGACACTGTTCCACCAAAACTTATCAATCGGTCAAAATCGACTACGAAATTGCGATCTTATAGTAGAGGAGAAGAAAATGTTAGCTCATTGATGATCAATAATAACAAAAAGTTTCAAGAAAATGGAGATAATAGTCATAGTTTTGCGAAATTCTTACAACGAAATGGATCAAGATCATCAACCGCGGGTAATTCACCATCTGCATGGGCAATGTCACCAGGACGTCCATTGCCTAATTCGCCTGTGCCTATAGTCCCTAAGTCTCCTAGCTCGAGAAAGTTGAAAATGGACATGTCTAAGGATGTCAGTGTTGCTGGTGGTCGTGGTGGTGTTGCTGGTGTTTTGAAGTTTTTTAAGCAGAAAAAAGTTTCACCGGTATTAGAAGAAGATTTTCATCAATATCGTCTTATGAATAATAGGTTAGTACAATGGAGATTTGTCAATGCTCGTGCTGAGGCTTCTATGGCTGCTGTCAAGAGGGTGGCACAGGTAATTTTTCTGAATTCTTCCATTGGTAGAGAAATTTTACGTATGATCATTTTTAAAATTTATTGTATTTAGTTATAAAATTTATTCTTATAACGAAAAAATAACTCACATGTGTAATAATAATAAAAGGGCCCAAAAAATTTTAATCCGGTCCTAGAAAACACAAGTAGGTATCATGTACATTATAAATTTCCATGTAGTGTGGCCACGTTGATCAACCCACTTTACATAATATTCAGTTTACACGCCTTATAAATAAAAATACAATTCTAGAGGGTGTTTGAATTAACTTATTTTAAGTGTTGTTTTTAAATTCTTTTTTACTTTTTGAGGTGTTTTGAGTTCGGGAGAAAAATAATTTTAAGCACTTATTTTTAGGCTAAAAAGGTATAAAAAATAAGCCAAAAATTAAAAGTTGGGTAGAATCAACTTATAGCTTTTATCTTTTAGCTTATAAGCCACTTTTAAAAAGTCAATACAAACACCCTCCTAACCAACCTAATTAGTGTTCAACGTTTTTTACCATACATGGCATATAATGGGTATTTTCATCTTTTTATTAAGTGAGTGGAAACATGAGTTTCTTTTATATTTTTTAAGTCGTATAACGTGAATATTATGTAAGGTGAGTTGCTGAAATGACAACCTACTTATTTTTTCAGGACCAAAGTTAGCATTTTCCTTTATTTTTATGCATATTTGAGTTAGTTTTTTTAATATTAAGTACAACTTTAATGCAATAAATTTAAAATTGAATGACCATAAATACATGAATTTAACTATGTACTCTTTAGTTAGTTCCATTAATTTTGCAATGAAGTGCATGTTCTCATTTTTCTTTTTGTGATGCTTATGGGGAAAAAACAGAAGAAGCTGTTCAATGTATGGTTAAGAATCTCAATTATGAGAAACTTTACTGCTGAGAAGAAAATTCAAGTCCAAAAATTGAAGCATGATATAAAAATAAACAGGATAATGAATTCTCAAGGTCATTTACTTAGAGAGTGGCAAAGGCTAGAACTCAAAAACTCTGAAGCTGTTGGAAGGGTAGCCAGGAAATTATCAGCAGTTTCCCTTTGTCTTCCACTAGTTGATGGAGCTGAGGTATTACTACTTATTTAATTTGTTCAAATAACATCTCTTAATTATTTATTGGTTTGAGTCTTATATAGGTCCTTTTATTAATTTTTTTAAAAGACTTTTACTTCAATTTTACATGTTTATTAAAGTAAATGGATAATAGGACTTTTGGTCTATCTGTTATCAATAAACTATGATTTTAGTTCTTGTGATATGCGATAAAGTATATTTAAGCTTCAATTTAATTTTGAAAGAAGTATTAACCTAAATAGATAGCCACGTAATCACTTAAACTAAAAAAACTACTATATAATATGTGTATGACCATGTATAGTCAGTGTATATCAGTTAGAAGAAGTAAATAATGAATCCAGCTATTTGTGTAAACATTCATAATTGAAATGTGTGTTTTTGGTCCCTTTATGCAGAAAATTTTATATATTTAAAATTATTTTAGAACTATATTACTGTTAAATATGGAGTAACAATATAAGCTTAACATAACACATAGATAATTATAAATGAAAATAATTAACATAGAGCAAAAGATGAATATTGGTGAACGTAAATTTCCTTTTATTTCGACAGGCAAAAGTTACGTTAGTTTACGAGGCCGTGATCACAGCTGAGGAAGTCATGGACGGTATCCAGGATTTTATTATGAATATGCAATGGCAGGTAATAAAAAAAAATCATCGTAAAAATTTATAAATCTGTATATATTCACTACTAAAAAGATGTCCGTCGGAAATTGGCTCATCGTTAAGATATTTTTGACGAGAAATCCGACTAAAAACATTTCTGACAAACCAATTTTTGTCGAAATTCACTTTTTTAGTAGTGATTAGACTAATGAAGAAAAATTATTAATAACCGTTTTCTGATTGGTTTGCCAGGTTGAGCAGTCATGTTATTTGCTCACACAACTTATAGTAATTTTAAAGCATGAGAAAGAGTTCTTGGAGGAGCTAGAGAATCATATAAAAACAGTTGATTCTTTAGAGGTCAGAGTTTTATTAATTTCCTTTTTGTTCTTTGATGACAATTAAACTTTGTCATACCAAACACATTTTATAGTAAGTATACATTATATTAATTATAGGGGTCAAGATTTTCATTCATTGATGTTTTATTTGTGGTGACCTTAATCTCCTTTTGTGGCGGCACGAGTCGCTAAAAAGTGTCTTCTTTGGTGGCGACGCAGTGTCACCATTTAATAAGTTTTTGTGACTAGACTTTTCTCAGCAATCTTTGAATCGCCACGAAAAGTCTAATTTTTTGTAGTGACTTCTTTGTAATTATTGGGAGTACATTTTTTCCCCAAAATCCCAAAACCAATGATATCTTTGTATGTGCAGGTAGAAGAGGAAACCTTGAGAGTACATTGTATCCAGTTGGCTAAGGAGTGGGGAAGATGAGATAAGGAGCTTGATCCTGAAGATTTTTTATTTGTTAGTCGAAACACATATTTTTGAGATCTACTTAATGCCATTATATTTTGTTTCATTTTGTAATCCTTAATGTCAATATTTATTTGTTAGTTCACGAGTTCAGAACAATTGAGGGATAATTTCACGAATGATCACTCAAAAAGAAGAATACCTGAATTTCCACTATTAAAAGTTTTAAACAAAAATATTGACTTATCCTATACCAATCCCCCACAATTCGAAGAGAAAAAAAAAACTAAATCTCCAATTATATTAACACTCCACATTGGCCTATTGGGCCAAAGAAACAGGACCAGTTGCATTGTCACCACCACCTCCGGGCAACTTCCTCTTGGGCTTGGCCTCTTGCAACATGGACACAACATTCCTCATGGAAGGCCTGTCAGCGGGGTTCCGGCTAGTACAGAGCAACGCCACCCTCAGCATCAACATCATTTCCTCCCTCACCTGAGGACACGAAGCGCCAATACTTTTATCCAACACCTCGTTTATACCATTTCTGCTCTTCATCTTGGATCTCATCCAATCTACAATGCCATTCCCGTCACCAAATTCTGAATCTACCGATCTTTTCCCTGACAAAATTTCCATTAGCACCACTCCATAGCTATATATGTCACTCTTCTCGTCCACTTGTAATGTGTATGCATATTCTACACCATCGAAGATATAAACATAAAAAGTTGAATTAGTATTAGTAATCTAAAAAACAAGATAAATTGTCTGCTATTATATGTAGTGTATTGATGTGAAATCCAAAACATATTTGGTAGACTATATTTAATTGGATTTGGTTGACAATTAGTACTAGCAAGCAAGATAATTATTAAGTGATATCATAACTATCTTCCATAAGAAATTGAGTTATCATAACATTTTGGCTTGTTGTGTCTAGAATGTCTGACTTTCGAATTTTAAGGTTAAAGAATATTGTACTAGGTCTAATAAATTAAAGGGATTAATAATCATGAACATTGAGATAATACTTTGGGAAAATCTTTGTGGGTCCAAAGTTTAACATAAAGTGAAAATCAAAAGCCTAAGGGCCAAGAGACCAATTCACGCGCAATAGTGCGCATGGCCCCTAAAAGGTAAAAATTTTAGTACGTAGTAGTAAATCACGGCGAGAAAGAGCAAAAAAAAAAAAAAAAAATAAAAAATGATGATAATGGTGGACGGTGGTGCCACTCTTAATACTTTTGCCTTGGTTTAGCTTAAAAAGTTCTACTATTAATGTATGTATTTATGAAACCTCTTTTTCTGAAATTATATATTTATATATTAAATTCACACCCAGAGCACAAACCACAATAATAACATTCATTAACTTAAAATCATCAATCCATCTCTCCATACTCAAATTAAGGATAACAAAAGTAAAGTATTGCATGGTGATATACAATATCTCTCATTATTAGGAACGGAGCTAGAGTTCTAGCTATAGTTTCGACAGTTACGAAAAATAGAAGATGACAATCTATAAAATCAAGAACATGGGAAACATCCACTCGAACGAGTTCAAAATGGCACTTTCGACCAGTTTAGAATTTAGAGTTTAGAGTCGAAGTTTTAAGAATCAGATAAAAACATCAATATATACTAAAAACTTAAGTAGAAGAATAAACCCATGAAGAGTAAAATAAGGCCTAAAAGCCTAATATTGACGAAATGATGATTTTTTAGCTTCAAAGCAGAATCCTGTAACTTCGACCAAAACCCCTTATTTGTGCTAAGATATCTATTTAACATGTATAAATAATTATTGAGAACTCAATAAAATATATTTTTAAAATTCAAATTTATTAACTCAAAATTTGAATCTACCACTATTCCTAAGTCAATTTCCTTTAGAATATTGGTGCACAAGTTCAAAGTGTAAACTAGTTCTACTAGTAACTGTTGTGTCATTTGACACTTGTGTCAGCAAAAAGATTCAAAAGAAAGTGGACACATATATAAACAACGAACAAAAATCATGTTCACCAAATACAAGCATTTTATGACGTGACACCACGTTAAGCACGCAAGTGAACCTTTTCATCATCCTACAAAACGAACTAAACCGACAGGATGACGAAAGATTTTTGGATAAACATCACAGTTCACACTAACAGAAAAAGCATAAAATAATAAGCATTGAATATATCCATTTTTGTTAATCACATATAGTAGGGAGTCCAAATTTCTTTTGGTACGTGTGAATTTTTTTTTATGAATTATTTTAATATTTGGTTGGTTAATAAAAAGTATTTTTCAAAAAATATATATTAAAGATTCATACTAATATTTGAAAAGTAGCAACGCTTTGATGAAATTTTTTAGTACTAAAAATAATAATGATGTCTAAAATGTTAGTTCGACAAGTAATATGAAGTTAATATTTAAGATAGTTACAAAAAAAATGACTTCGACTACAAAAAAAATGTGATATTCAGTTATGTTTTTTCATGACCACCTCAAAAGTTGTTACTAAAAGATACACATATTTTAGCGGCAACTAACATAGTTGCTATAGGAAGTGGTAGTTTTATTGACTACTAGCTCACTCGCCACAATTTATAGCAATTCGTGGCGTGTTTTATGGGATTGGCATCAATACAACTCCTATAAGGGAAATTTTTTCCTCTCCGTAAACATTTTGATGAATAATTCGATCAAAGACTACGGTCGTACACAACACGAAACTATTAGATTTTGTATTCACGCATTGTATAGCTTCAATTGTAACCTCTCCAATGACTACTGAATCGATTCATGAAAATAATTCATACCATTAAGAGATTTGGAACTTACCGGGTGCAATGTAGCCATAAGATCCAGCAATCACGGACATTGATTCGTCACACTGAATCAATTTAGCAACCCCAAAATCAGCAACCCTAGCTTCCATTTCACCATCCAAAAGAATGTTGCTAGGTTTTAGGTCACGATGAACAATGACAGGGTCACAATCATGATGAAGATAACAAATTCCTTGTGCAACACCAAGTGCAATTTTATACCTAGTAAACCAATCAGCCACCAAATTTGCATCTTTGTTCTTGTTATGTAACAAGTCATCGAGGCTACCATTAGGCATGTACTCGTACAGCAACATGGTACGTTCATTGTTACTGCAACAACCTAGTAAGCTCACAATGTTCCTATGTCTTACATTGCCTAATACATCTACCTCTGCCAATACGCCACATTGTTTCCTTGTTGTCTCCTTCTGTTGCTTCCCGGCCCATAGCTTCTTCACCGCTATGATCTCGCCACCTGGCATTTCTGCCTTGTATACCGTACCTGTAGACACACAGGGACGGATCAAGAATATAATCTTAGTATTCAAGATTTTGATTTCTCTAAAAATATGAGTTCAAAACTTAATATTTGTATATGTTTATAAGATTTTGCACGTTTCTCTATGTTCAACTTCACTAACACTATAGATCACCCACTACTTGTGGACCCCATTCAGAGTTCAAGGTGGAAATTGTATACGTGTACCTGTAGATAGAGGGAGATCTAGAATATAATCTTAATGGATTTAAGATTCTGAGTTATTTGAAGTGAGTTCAAAAAATACTTATAATAATTTTAAGGTAAGATCTAGTCCTCATACCTTACTGTTTGAAGTTTTATTGAGAAAGTCCACACAGACAACCCGTCTAGGTGATGTTAGCATTAAAAGAATATGTATACATAAATTTGATGAAAATTGCGGGTTCAATTGAAGTCATTACTAACACCGTACATCCGCCCGTACCTGCAGACCCCATTCCGATGATCTTGTCTGTGATTGTTACGCTTTCCAGGACATCATCTGCCGTGAAATTTAACCTTTTGAATGTTGTTAACTTCCACGGTCCGATTTCCTTGTCACATGAAAATCTTTGGCTATAATTCAAATGGAAACATCGAATGGCCACGATGAGAATGAATAGTACTACTCCGAATGCTGCAGACGTGATCCATACTATCAATGCACCGTCTCTTTTCTTGGAGTGGTTCGAGAAATCTACTTTTCCGTCATTGAGCCCATCCGTCCTGCACGGATTGTGTATGATAGTACCACAAAGGCCTTGGTTTCCTATAAAGGACGACGGATGGAATGTTGAAAATATGGACCCTGAAGAAGGCAATGGACCAGTGAGCTGATTATACGACACATTGAAATGTTCCAATGTACCAGACTTGTCGAAATTTGAAGGAATTGTCCCGGTGAGAAAATTATGCGACAAATCAACGTCCGTTATTGAAGGAATCGAGGATATTTCCCAAGGAATGATTCCAGTAAGAGAATTTCGTCTTAAGTTCAATGAAATCAGCTTTTCACAATGTTCAATATCCCATGGAATGCTACCATTGAGATTGTTTCCTTCGAGCTCGATTTTGTATAAATTTTGACACCCTTTGAAATCGGGTAGCTTTCCAACGAGGCCACTATAACTTGCTGAAAATATCTGCAAGCTCGGGGCGTTCCATATATTTTCAGGCAAATCACAACCAAATAAATTCTCAGAAATATTCAAGTACTGCATTTTCGCGGCATATCCAAAATCTTTCGGAAGTGGACCAGAAAATTTGTTCTTGCTGATGTCCATGTAGGTGAAATTTGGCAAAACCCCGAACCCTAACGGAATTGAACCGTTGAGTTTGTTGTCTTGAATTCTCAACCTCGATAAAGTCATGCAATTAGTTAAGGATGAAGGAATCTCACCAATAAACTCGTTCGAAAACAGGATGAGTTTAACCAAGTTGTTGCTTAGACAAAGATTTGGAGGTATTGGACCGGATAAAGAGTTTGATGAGACATCAAGTTTTTGTAACTTTGCATTTGACCCTAAACTTTGTGGTAATATTCCAGTGAGTGAATTATTCCAAAGAGCTAACAATTCAAGATTTGGTAACTCAACAATGCCTTGTGGGATTTCACCTGATAAATTATTGTTCATCAAATACAACATGTTCAGCTCTTTTAATTCTGAAAATGTTGTCGGAATTGTGCCTGTGAGACAATTATCTGATAAATCCAATGATTTCAACGACGAAAATTGGGAAAAACTCCGAGGAATTGTACCCATAAAATGGTTCTTGAAAAGTAGTAATGATTCAAGATTCGTTAAATTTCCGAGCTGAAATGGAATTTCACCGGAAAGATTAGCTTGGGAGATATCAAGATAGGTTAAATTTGATAGAGAAGAAAATTCAGGAGGAACATTTCCAGTATAATTGTTGTAACCAATTTCTAAATGTTCAAGATGGTTCAAGAAACTCAATTCCATTGGGATTTTACCGCTCAGTAAATTTCCAGCCAAGTGTAAAAACTTCAACTTCTTGAAATTCCCGTAAGTTACTGGAATTTCACCATCGAAGTAACTGCCACCAAGATTCAGGTACTCGAGATTTTGAAGGCCAGCAATTTCTACTGGCAAACGGCCTGTGAAGCTGTTGCTATAGGCATTTAAGTGCGCGAGGGACTTGAGTTTTGTTATGCCTAGTGGAAATGTTGAATTAAAAGAGTTGTGACTAATATCAAGTGTCCTAAGAAATGGAAATTGGAAAATGATTGTTTGTAAAGGGCCATCAAAGGAATTTCCACTTAAATTTAAGTGGTGCAAGTGCACCAAGAATTTAATATCTTGTGGAATTTTACCAGAAAGATTCCTCTTTGAGAGATTAAGTGTTGTAATTTGGCTTGTTTTTGTGTCACATTTTATGCCAGACCAAAAACACCAAAAGGGTTGTGAATCAAAATTTGAGAAAGTTGTTGTTGGATTCCAATCTTGAAATGTGTTGTTTGGATCTTGAAAAGAAGTTTTTAAGGACAAGAGAGAGATGAGTTGAGGGGGAAATTTTGAAGTAGAGAAAACAAGTGAAATTTGTGTGAGAATTGAGAAAATTGTAGTGAGAAAGAGAGAAAGGAAATGGTTCATGGTTATGGGGTTGTGTAGGAAATTTGATTGAGAAAAAATAGGGTCTAGTTGAGTAAAGATGAGTGGTAAATTTAAGGGAAGTAATGTTTTGATGGTTAGAATTTGCTTTTTGCTCTGTGTTGGATACAGAGGGTGTTTCATCATGATGATTAGTTTCTTATTTTGTTTTGTTTGGTGTGAAGAGATGGGGGGGGGGGGGGAAAGGAAAAGAAAAAAATTCTTATGTAATAATGGGTGGAGAATCCTTGTGTATTCTACTGGTATAGAATCTTTGTGAAAGGCGGGAAACTTCCGTCTAACGGTCATGGGAAAGCCAAAACTTGTATATAATAAGTCAATACCGGGTCGGTCGAGACTCTTTCTTAGTGAAGTGGGAAGACAGCACCGAATCAGACGGGCACAGAAGAAGAAGTGGTTTCATCCGATCGGCGAGATAATTCGATTTCTAGTCAAAATCCTAAGGATTTAACTTGTTTTTTTTTAAATCTTTACTCGTGTTCGGTATTTGCGTTGGAGCTTGATTAAATTCAAATTCACGCTGAAAAAGTTCCACATTGGGAGCAAAACACTCCTTAACAAATGAGACTTTATACCCAAAGGAACTCGAATCTGAGACATCTGATTAAGGATGAAAGAATATTTATCGCTCCACCACAATCTTTGTTGGTAAGGATTTAACTTATATTTTCTTTGTCACAATTTACATGATAAATCACTATGTCCCAAAAAGAATATCATATTTTATATTATTAAAAGTCACTTTAAAATTTGAATTTACTTTTTAAAAAAATAATTTATAGCCGCATGAATATCTAAGATCTATTTTAGTCGATAACTTTAAACAATCTTTCTTTCCTTTTTAACGGTGTGCTCAATTACACAACACCAATAAATTAAAAGGAGGAAATATATATTGATAGTGTAACAAGTTTTTGTAATATCAATTTATTTTAATTGTTATAACAAGTTAAGTACTTAAGTTTAAGGTTATTATTTCTATTTATTATGAACGGTTATATCGGTATATAAATTCTTTTGGGACCTTTATAAAATAGTCGATTGATTTAATATTTTTTTTGTTGATATACATAAATTATAGGAGTACATTGATACATGAATTTTCATATATTATATATCAATCGATTGTTTTTAATTTAAACAGTTGGGTGAGCAACTATTTAAGTTAATTCTTCAAATACCAATACCTCTACCATACCTATTTTTCTTCTTCCTCTTAGGTTTTTTGCTGTTACTTCTTTATGTATAACTCCCATGCTTCTATTCACACAATTCATCACACCATTTGATAAAGATAGTAAGTCTGTTTTTTTGTTTGTCTTCTTTATTTCCCTCACTATTTTTTTCCCTCCTTTGTCTACTCTGTTGCAAATACTTTTTTAGTTTTCTTGTATTTCTTTTTCTCCCTTCTCTCTTTTTTTTTTTTTTTTTTTTTTGTTTTTATCACTAGGCACCACTTTTTCATCATTCCTTAGTTGCTTTTTCTTTAATAATCCCAACAAATTGATATTTATTTTTGGCAATAGTAGTCTCAGGATCCAAGAAAGTGATTTTCCATTTTATTGGTCCTTTTCTCTTCTTTTTTTCAGAATTTCTTCTTCTTTGAACTACTAAACACAAATGTTGATTCCAAAGGAATAACTTCGTGATTAAGATGTTACAATTTGAATCATAATATCATAAATTTGAAATTTACTACAAGAGCATCTTTATATATATGTTAGAACGTTTAATGAATCTCCTATGATAGATGATAGAGGGCTTTGACTTGATTACGATCAATGACATGATATTATTGAGCATAGTGCATGTTTTTCATTTCTTTTCAAGAAAGAAAGAGTTACGTTTTTACAAATTTGTGCTCAATTTCGTATGTGATAATTAGAAAAAATTTCTTCATTAGTTGGGGAAAAAATTCGCTCAAATCGAATTGATATTAAGAATTTGAATCTTGGTATAAACTTTTTGGACATTGTTGCTTAGTTACATATTCCCTACTTTCAATTTATTGTGTTCAAACAGAAAAAAAAACTTACGTAAATATACCTTTAGAACAATTAGTTTATCAATATGGCCAAAGTATACATTCCTATACATTTCGATTGTATATGTTGTGAATAGGTATATATAATATATGTATATTTAGTTTAAAATATACACTTCGGTTGTATGTTGTGTATATATATGTATAGTATAAGTATATTTAGTATAAAGTATACACTATCTATCCACTGTGTATATATTTATTAAACTAGATGACCAAATTGTATACAACTGTAATTTTCCCCCAAAAAATATACTCCTTCCATCTAAATCAATGTAATGCATTTTGATTAGACACAAAGTTTAAGAATGAAACAAAGACTTTTAAAATTTATGGGCTAAAACAAATATAAATATTTGTGTAGCTATAAATCATCTAATTGAATGTTAAATGAAAAAATTAAATTAAATTATTTTAAATATAAAAATGTATCATTATAGGAAGGGAAAAGGAAACATCGTGCCACCATAAAAGATCACATACTCAGTGTAAGTCTAAGGTGGAGTCTGGGGAGGTATGTATGCAGACCTTATCCCTACCTCGTGGAGGTAGAGAGGTTGTTTCCGAAACACCCTCGGCTCAGATAATGCATATTAAAGCAGTTTGAAGAAGAAACACAAAAGTAAAGAGGACATAACAAATAATGCAATTACATAGCAGATAGGAAAAACATTACATAGCATTCATTAAAAAGGAACAATTACAATAGTCAAATAATGCGATAGCCAAAGCACAAGAAATAACATGTAGTAACAGAAATTGAAAGACAAGAAACTATGAGATTAATGCTAGTAATACTGATATGAAAGGACAAACAAGTACTGAACACCAACAACGTAATTAACTATGATTAAATAAACAGCTAGTAGTATAATCTTCAGATGCTATACTAATTTTCACATGATTAGTTATTATTATGATCAATTTGTCATCTGTTCATGCCGTGATGAGTATATGATTTACTGTTCTTTTTTGGTTCATTGCTAAATGTATACCATTAACAACAGTAGCAATCAATTCTATTCCACAAGTTTGAATATGAGTAATCACTCTTAGATATTGCTGCATAGTTACCCTACTTCTTATTATTACTGTATTGTATTAATTTATATGACACACTTCTCTTTGAGTCATTCCAAAAAAATAACATATTTATTTATTTGATAATAATTTAACTTTAAACTTTACATTTTACTCTTAACAAGATGATCTATAACCACACAAATATCTTTGATTTATTTTAGACCACAAGATTCAAAAGTATTTATTTATTTCTTAAACTTCATATCCGATCAAACTACATCATATAAATTAAGACGGAGGAGTATATTCAGAAAAGGAAAAACAGAATTATAATAATACACATTGGACCATCCACCTTGGGAGAAAAAAAAAAAGGACATTAGGCCATCAATTATGTCCCAACTTTAATTGGAAAAATATAGACTAAAATGTTTAATTCACTATAATTTTCACTTTATTAATGATGATCATTAGGCATCAAAGTGACAATTGGAAAAGAGAAAAGTAGTACATAAAGTTGAAATTGTGCTCGGATATAGTGATGGAGTCAGGATTTTCATTAAGATGATGCAATAATATGAAGGAGTAAACAAACAAAGTGGTCAAGAGGGTTCAACATATACTATATATACATAAAAATAATTTTGATCTTGTATATATAAATTAATTTTTTGGCGGATGAACTCCCACCTGGCTCCGTCCCTGCTCGGGCGTGCTTACAATTGTTTTCTTAGTGGTTCATATAATATGGGTATATGCAGGGCAGTTAATATTTTATTTCAACTGGAAAATTTTCCTACTACTTACATATTATCCCAAGTTCTGGAAAATGTCAAAAATGTAGTAAGAAGTAGTATTAGTGGCCGGTTAGGAGGTGATTTATTTATATATTAAATAATGCATAACATGTACCATATTTGTTAGTATTTTTTGCTATGTATAAAATTCAATACTCTAAAATTATGATGAATTTATTTATTATTTTATGCAAGATAAAAAATAAATTAATTAATATATAAAACTAAATCTTATATAATTAATTTCTACATAAAATAATACATAATTTTTTTCATAATTAATTTTTACATTAATAAGACATGCATAACTCTAATCACCGACCAAACTACCCTCAAAGTGGATACCAGAGGAAGGTGATGATGACAATCTGGACACTAGGAAAGTGAATGTATTAATACCAGCTGTTTCCTATCAAATTTTGACTTTGCTGGTATGTTGTTAAATTATGGGCATTACTTTCTATTATTAATAATGATAATTGCATTCATTGACAAAGAATAAAGTTTTAAACACTGTCTCCAATTGTTTCCCTTTACTGTACTACGAAAGAATTAGAATTTTTGATCCCTCAATTATTGCATATAAGCGGTATCGATGTATTATCATAATGAGATTGTAAAGTTTTAATCCATTATATTAAATTAATGTTTCTTTTATATTATTATTAAGTAATATCAATCTATTATACATACATATGTTGGTTTTTGGAAAATATATATATAAATTATTTTTTCACGAAGCAACATTTGATGATACCACTTGGTTGAAAAGGTCTCTGTTACTAAATACCAGATGACTATGATTTGTAGTATCAAATCAATTTGCTTGACATCCTCTTGTTAAGCTCTATTGAAAGACGGATCTAGGATTTGAATATGACGGGACATTACTCTAGGTGGATGCATAGTAGTCGAAGCGGTGTCACGTGACACTGACACTACTTCATGGAAAAATGTTGTTACACACGGTTTGCAACAAATTTTAAATATGTGGAAGGTAACTGCAACCACAAATAAAATATGAAGAAACAAGATTTTTACTGATAAATAATTGCGGGTACAAGATCTATTTAATCCCTTGATTTTTCTATCATAAAATTTCTTCGTAATTCGAGGATCATTAGTAGCGTATTTCTCGAGCGTAGGATGACCTCCTTGTGATGTATTTGATCTCCAAGAACGTTGGATAGTGTGATAAAGACAGTATTTGGTGTATTGATCTTTTTGTGATTATTTCATGAGTTTATGAAACTTTTGAGATGTTTTTTCAAGGGAATATGTGCCCCTTTATATAGGCGTGAGCTAGGGTTTAGGGTAGAGTAGCCTCCAAAAAACCGTAACAGACCTTAGAGTTTGAAGATGGATTGAACTCGTCTTAAGTCCCACAAAATTTTGATGTCTACACACACATAATCCAATGTAATAATTGGATAAATATATATTAAACGAGAAAAATTAATGAAAGAAATAATTCTTTGATTATTTTCATTAATGAATGAGTATATATACAATTTACAATTTCCATAATATGGAAAATCCTATTCCTATTCTATTCCCAAAACCCTATTCTATTTGTACAAGAATTCTATAATTATGGTAAGTGTACAATTCTAATTATAACAAAAAACCCTCATATACACGTGTGTATACCGTGTATATCACGGTCTCCCAATTGCCTTGGGTTTCCGTGATATACACGGTATACACAAGATAGTATACCGTGTATATAAGGTATGTATATTATGATACACTTTCACACCCCCGCAGTCATAGCGGGCAGTCTTCGTACACTGAGACTATCCCTAAAATCTTCAAATAGGACCAAGGGAAGACCCTTAGTAAAGATGTCTACAATTTGATACCTAGAAGGGACATGTAAGATGCGTACTTGTCCACGAGCTACCTTTTCGCAAACAAAATGGATATACATCTCAATATGTTTAGTGTGTTGGTGTTGAATCGGATTTCCAGAAAGATATACGGCACTAATATTATCACAATACACCAAGGTAGCTTTGTGAAGGGGAAAGTGAAGCTCCAAAAGAAGATTACGTAACCAACATGATTAAGAAACCACATTGACTACCCCTCGATACTCGGCATTTGCACTAGAGGGTGATAAGGTAGCTTGTCGTTTGGCAGACCATGAGACCAAGTTATCACCAAGAAACATGCAATAACCAAACGTGGAGCGTCTGGTATCTGGACAGCCACCCCAATCAGCATCGGTATACGAGACAAGTGTAGAGGCCGATGATGGATATAAATGCAAGTCATAGTCAAGTGTCCCCTGGATATATCTGATAATGCGTTTGAGCGCATTCATGTGCTTTACCCTAGGATCATGCATAAACAAACACACCTGATGTACAACATACGTAATATCTTATCTCGTGAACGTAAGTTACTGAAGAGCTCCAGCAAGACTGCGATAGTGAGTGGGATCCTCGTAAGGTGAGCCAGCCGCAGCACCCAGCTTGAGCTTAGTATCAACTGGAGTGGAAGTAGACTTACACGAGGACATACCAGCCCTGTCAATTATCTCAGCGGCATACTTGTGTTGTGATAAGAATAACCCATCAGCATGACAAGTGACAACAATCCCAAAAAAGTAACTCAACGACCCAAGTCTTCATAGAAAACTCAGAGTTGAGCATTGTCATGATAGACTTGCGCAAAACATCAGAAGAGGCAGTCAAGATAATAGCATCCACATATAATAGAATATAAGCCATGGAAGTACCACGACGATAAATGAACAAGGAATTACCAGACCTGTTTTGAGAAAACCCAATAGACGAAACATAGTCTGCAAATCTCTTATACCAAGCTCGTGGGACCTGCTTAAGTCCGTATAAGGACTTCTTCAATAAACGGACATGATGAGGATATTTGGGGTCTCGAAAACCCACGGGCTGATGCATGTAAACGGTCTCCTGAAGATCACCATGTAAGAAAATATTCTTTACATCTAACTGATGAATGTGCCATGCCTTTAAAAGAGCCAGACTGAGAACAGTGCAAATGATAGTTGGTTTGACCACCGGACTAAATGTCTCACCACAATCCACGCCAACCTGCTGAGTCTTACCATCGCCTACAAGACGAGCCTTATGCCTCGCAAAAGAACCATCAGAATTATATTTATGAGTAAAAATTCACATAGACCGAATAATATTAACACCAGAAGGACGGGGCACCAACTCCCACATCTTATTTTCAATAAGAGCATCATATTCGTCATCATGACCAATTTCCAATTCGGGGTATTTAATGCAAACACTTGGTTACGGGGTAGGGGGACTTAAGAACATTAGAATTTAGATTAAAATATCTCTTTGGTTTAAAAATACCCCGTTGACTACGAGTGACCGGTCTGTGACTCGGGGGAGAATTGGGTGGATTTTAGAAAAAATTCAGATGGTTGACGGACTGGGCATCAAGCAATGGGCCTGCTAGCCCAATATTGGAATCGAGACCAATGTCGGAAACAGAATCAGGGACAGAACTGGGCTGGATAGGCGGCCCAGTTTCCGGACCCGTGATGGGAATATGCGATAGGACAGGAGGTCCAGCAGGCAGTGGGCCCGCTGGTGGATTTTGGGTGTGGGATAAGTCCGATAAATGATGGATAATATACGGAGAGATCTCGTCATCTAAAAAATTATACGAACTAGGCCCGGGACTACTTACTCTAACAAACGAAAATTGGGTTTCATAAAAAATAATATGGCGACTAATTATGATTTTATGAGATAATAAATCAAAACATTTGTAACCACGATGATTAGATGGATAACTCAAAAATACACAAGCGGTAGAACGGGTTTGAAGTTTGTTAATAGTAGTTGACGGAAATAGGGGATAACAGTAGCACCCAAAGGAAGGGACGAATATGTCAATCCTTTGGTAGGAAGTATGTTAAGGAGATAAGTAGTCATTTGTAGAGCATGATGCCAAAAGGAAGGGAGTACAGAAGCATGAACCAATAAAGTGCGGACAATATTATTAATGGTACGAATTTTGCATTCGGCTTTCCCATTTTGTGAGGACGTATGAGGACAAGAGAAACAAAAATTTATGTCATTAGTATCACAAAAATCCCTAAACATTCCATTACCATATTCTTCGCCATTATCACATTGAATATTTTTGATTTCTCGTTCGAATTGGGTACGGATGAATGCTCTAAATTTTAAGAAGGTGGGAAAACTTGTGATTTTTCGCTAACAGAAAGGTCTATAAAAAATTAGAATAATCATCCAAAAATATAACATAATAACGATGGCCCACATAACTGAGAATGGGAGAGGTCCATAAATCGCTATGAATAATATCAAAAGGCATCAAAGTACGAGAGGTAGAGGCTACAAATGGCAATCTAACATGTTTTCCTAAAGGACAGGAATGACAAATTGGAGTACTACGCGTACCCTTACAAGTAATAAAATTATTTTTATGCAAAGAAGAAACAACAGATGACCCAGGGTGACCCAAACATGCATGCCATAAGGAAGGAGCTAGAGCTCCAAAAGTAGAAGGCAAGGCTTGACTCGAGAGATTTGATGCGGGTGTGATAGGATAAAGATCTCCCCTTCACAGAAAACCCAAAAGAATCAAAATTAACATAAACTCAATTATCAGTGGTGAATTTACGGACAGACACCAAATTTTTAATTAAGTTAGGGGCATGAAGGGCATTTTTCAAGACAAGAGGTGGATGGGGGAGACAAAGTTGTATGACCATAACCACGAATTATAATTGAGTTGCCATTACCAACAATTATGCCACAATTTTTGCTCAAATTGGAATAAGACGAGAGATTACCTTGGTTGGACATCATGTGAGAAGTGGCGCCGGTGTCCATGTACCAATTCCCGTCTGGAGGATTTAATCCAAACGTATGCATCACGGCCTCAATATCCGTCGGAGTCGGTGTGGGGCCCACTGCCGGAATGCTTGCGGAGGCCGAGGCCTAAGCAAACCGACCTACCGCCCCGACTCAAAAGAAGACCTGCCGCTTGAAGTTGGACCCGAGAAACTTGGCCGATACTGTTATGGAAATTGGGCCCAGTTACTCGAGTAAGGGCAACTCGGTAAATACCCATTGTTGGGCCAAGTTCCACTACCAAGGGGCCCAATACTGAGCCCAATTTTGTTGTTGCCCACTTCCTCGAGGCCCACCGATGTTGCCACCACTATTTCGACAGCCATCGTTGTTGCCGTTGCGATTTTAGCCATTATTTTTATGGTTTTGACCCTTCTTACCGCCACCGTTGTTGCGGTATTGGCTCGAATTGTCAACAAAACCGTGAGACTGATCGAACGGGCTTGATAAAAAGGGGGAAGTGGATTACTTTGACGAAGGAGAGTCCCAACGCCATTATAGGCCTCAGATAGGCCTGGAACCATTTTTAGAACAAGACGGTTATTGGTAACAAGCGCGCCAACGTTACGGAGTTAGTCCGCCAATTCCTTGAGCCTTTTACAATAGGACGAAAAATTCAGGAAATCTTCATGCTTACTTGTGAAAATTCTTGCTCAAGGGTGACAACTTGGGAATGTTGGTTGTCCTGGAATATATCACACAATCTATTCCGGTAGTCATAGTCGTAGTGTCTGATTCAATGATCGTCTGCAAAAGGTCGGTAGAAATAGTTGAGTAAATCCACTGAAGGACGGTAGCATCAAGAGTAATCCATAACTGAGGATCCTCCAGGGGAGTAGGGGTAGTGGGAGGAATTATGTGATAGAGAAATTGATGTAAGATGGGGTGAATTTGAATAACTCTGCCTACGTCGCGTATTAAACGTTTTTCATCTCAAGAACAATATGGATGTAGTTGTTGATGTTGGAAATAGTAAGGGCAGGATGAAAGATGTTATTTGTCGTAGACATAACGAAATAATAAAAGGTGATTTGAGGGATTTAGAAGAAAATTTGGGAAGAGAGAAGGAAGAATTCGGCACTGAAACCGAGAAAGGGCTCGGAACTCGAGAATACCGAGACAAGTGGAAGCTTTTGGAGAAGGAGGTATGTGAAACCTACACTTATGATACCATAAAAGAAATTATTCCTTGATTATTTTCATTAATGAATGAGTATATATACAATTTACAATTTTCATAATATGAAAAATCCTATTCCTATTCTATTCTCAAAATCCTATTCTATTTGTACAAGAATTTTATAATTATGGTAAGTGTACAATTCTAATTATATACAAAAACCTTTTACCAAAATCCTTATATACACGGTGTGTATACCATGTATATCACGGTCTCCCAATTGCCTTGGGTTTCCGTGATATACACGGTAAACACAAGATAATATACCGTGTATATGAGGTATGTATATTATGATACACTTTCAATTAACATAGCTTACAGACTTATTGTGTGGTTTAATGGTCCTGAATCTCAATTTACACATTGAGGTTCTTAGGTCGAAAATTGTCGTATGTGCGTTTTATATGCATTTTTTAGAAAATTATTGTCTATGCATTTTATATTCATTTTTTAGAAAATTGTTGTCTGTGCGTTTTAAATGCTGTGATAAAGATTCAAAACCGGGTAATCACGCTTACGCAGAGGATTAAGGCGTGTGTTGGACCAGTGCCGTAAAACTATTTTTGTGTTTTAGGGTGACTAACAAAATATATGATCATTCTTAAATAATATTACGTACGCATACACAATTTTTCCGAAATTAATGCGTGCATGTGCACCTCCACCCTTCCACGCGGGCCTTCCCCCCTCTATTAATAACCTGAAACTGAATAGTAGTATTATTAGTAAAATTATGTCAAATATTCTAAAGTATTTCAAATTAAAAGAATAGTATACGTTGTAATTGTATAGATTTTTAACTCAAAAACTATAAGTAGTACTCTCTCCGTCTCAAAAGATTGTCTTATTTTCTTTATTAGTTTGTCCCAAAACGATTGACCCATTTTTATATATAGAAATAATTTAACTTTATGAGATGATTTACAACCACATAAATTTTAAGATTGTATTAATCTCCCTTGAGAGTCTTTCTCATTAATATAAATATATATAGTGTGTACAATGTGGAGTCCTAATACAATAAGGATCCCTATATCTACGATAATTATACAACATTAATAATTACAAAATATATGGTGAATTATTCTAATAATATTCACTAATATACCCCCCCCCCCTCAATCGGAGCGGGAGAAGGCTGGACGCTTAGATTGGATCTAAAGTCGAGGAATAGTTATCTAGGAAGTCCTTTGGTGAAGATATTTGCATACTGATACGAAGAAGGCACATGCAGCACCTTAACATGACCTATAGCAACATTCTCACGAACAAAATGTATATTTATCTAAATGTGTTTGGTTCGTTGATGCTGAACCGGATTATGAGATAAGTATATCGCAGATATGTTATCACGATATATCATAGACGCCTTATGCAATGGAAATTGAAGCTCCAAAAGAAGGTCTCAGAGCTAGCAGATCTCAGCAACAACATTTACAACGCCTCTATATTCTGCTTCTGCACTCGAACGGGATAGGGTGGCTTGCCTCTTGGCAAACCACAAAATGAGATTATCCCCTAAGAATACACAGTAGCCGGAGGTAGAGCGTCGCGTGTCCGAACAGCCTGCCAAATCTGCATTCGTAAATGATAACAATCCGGTCGATGCAGAGAGGGTAGAGATGCAATCCATAGTCAAGGGTGCCCTTAACGTATCAAATGATACGTTTAAGAGCAGTAAAATGAGGCTCCCTGGGCATGCATAAACAAACACACCTGCTGAACAACATAAACAATATCAAGTCTGGTGAAACTAAGATATTGAAGTGCACCTGCAAGGCTCCTATAAAGAGTGGGATCGGACACTGGATTACCATCAACAACACTGAGCTTCGATTTAGTGTCAACCGGAGTAGGCATGATCTTGCAGTTCCTCATTTTAGCCCTGTACACAATTTCCTCTGCATACTTACGCTGACACAGTAATATAGTAGCTGCAGATCTAGTCACTGATATCCCAAAGAAATAACTCAACTTCCTCAAGTCAGTCATAATAAGTTCGGATTTAAGCAAAGCAATAATCTCATTTTTCAACACATCCGAGGAGGAAGTAAGAACAATATCATCCACATATAACAACAAATAAGCTACGTTACTACCTCGATGAAAAACAAAGAGAGAGTTATCACACTTGATGCATACAAACCCGATCTGTATAATGAAATTTGCAAAGCGGTCATACCACGCTCTGGGGGCCTATTTCAAACCATAAAGTGACTTACGAAGATGGCATGCATAATGAGGGGCCTCCGGATGGACAAAACTTAGCGGCTGGTGCATGTAAACAGTTTCTTTCAAGTCCCCATGTAAGAACGCATTATTTACATCAAGCTGATAAATCGATCAATGCTTACTCATAGCAATACTCATAATTGTGCGAATGGTATCCGGTTTAACAACCGGACTGAACATCTCACCACAATCAATGCCCTCCTGCTGATTAGTACCATTATCCACAAGTCTCATCTTATATCTCTCTAGGTCACCACTATCTCTGAATTTGTGATGAAATAGCCACATGTATCGGATCACATTCACCTCATCCGATCTAGGAACCAAATCCCAAGTGTGCTATTCCGTTAAAGCATTAAATTTCTCACGGATGGCCGCATTCCAATTTGGGTCAAGATTGGCTAATTTTAGGTTTTTGAGAATCGGGGATATGGTTTGTGTGGATAGGTTAAATTGGACTTTGGGTTTGAAAATCTCATGTTGAGCACAGGTTTCCATACGGTTCATGGGGAAGGTTAGGTATTTTGGTTGGGTGTCGGTCTGGGTTATGATGTGGGGTCAGAATCTGTGAGGCAATGACGGTTGGAAGTAGCTGTTGGGGTAAGTCGACGGAGTAGGGGATGTGACTGGTGGTTTTGGGTGACCGAGACGGATTGGGTGGGGTTAGAGATCCGGTCAGAGCTAGTGGGTATGGGTGTCTCGATGCCAGGTCCGGTGACGGTGTGTGTGTGGGAAAAGTGTGACGGAGTCGCGGTGGGGAGGTCTGGGTCTGTGTACTGGGTATTATGACAGTTTTGGTGTTCTGGTACTGTTTCTAGATTGGTTTGGGTGACTGGAGTGATGGCGGCAGGTGGCGGTGACACAGAGGATCGCGATTGGGTTTGTCGGTGGGTGGGATAGATGATAGCCGATCTATTGTCGATGATGGTAGTGGCAATTGGTGGTGACCGAGATTGATCGGACAGAATGCCTATGGTGGCAGTGGCATTTGGCGGTGACGGAGATGCGGGGGCTGTAATGGCGGTACAACATAGTTCGGTGGGTATGACGGGGGAAATGTCGGACTTGTCTAGAAAGGTATAGTTCGTGTGTTGGAATTTTTGGATGTTAGCAAAAGGGAAAATTGTCTCGTCAAACGTGACGTGACGAGAAACCATGGATTTGATGACTAGACAAGTCATAACACAAATAGCCCCTATGATTAGACGGGAAACCGATAAAGACACATAGAGTGGTACGTGGTGCTAATTTATGAGCGGTAGTGGAGGCAATGTTCGGATAGAAAAGGCAACCAAAGATCCGAATGTGTTCATTGGAGGGGATCCGTCGATATAGAATTTCGGTGAGGGTCATGTTGTGAAGAGTGTTGGTATGGTAGGTAAAATATTGAGGGTATATTATACCATTTTTACTGCATAGACCAGAAAGGAGGGAAGGAGAGAGGCATGAAAGAGGAGGATACGAACCATGTTATTGATAGTGCAGATGATTCGTTCGGCTTTTGCATTTTGTGGGATAGTAATGGGATACGTCCATAAATTAGCATGAACAATATCAAATGGATAAAATGTAACACTTCGAGATGACGTAAAAGTAAGGCGAACATGCTTGCCTAACGGGCAAGAAAAATAATTTTGGGCAAGTTTTCTATTATTACATCGAATATTGCTTATAAGAAAATTAAAAACAGGAGCTCTGGGTGTCCTAGTCTGTTGTGCCAAGTTGACTGAGAGATTGCAACAAGAGAGGTAGGTGATTGGGTTCTGACAGCGGAAGATGATGAGAAAGGATAGAGGTCTCCCACGCTATTGCATCACGTAAGAGGTGTTCTCATAAGTAGATCTTTCACAGAGAAACCAAAAGGGTCAAACTCAATAGATATGAAATTGTTATGAATAAATTTCGTAATAGTTATTAAGTTTTTAATGATATTAGGGGCATAGAAGACATTATGTAAGGAGAAGGGCGGATGATGTGGTTTTGTGTGGGTGGTACCATAACCTTCAATTGGAATGCGGTGACCATTACCGATGGTAATAAATTAAGGATACTTTAATCGAAACAGTTGGGAGAGATTACCTTAAGAGCGGGTGAGATGAGATTTGGTTCCCGTATCCATGTATCATATTTCATCGGGTTGCTGAATGTTTAATGTGTTGAAGGCCTGACCCAAATCAGTAGGGGCCAGGCCGTGTCCAATTTGTTATTGTTGGGCCGAGACAAAGTAGGCCTGTTGTGGCATCGGGTACGCTTGGCGTGGGCTTGCCGTGGCATCGGGTACGCTTGGTGTGGGCCTGGTGTCGAGCCTAGGATGTCAAGCCTGCGGTTATTGGGCCGCAACTGTGTGAAATAGTCAAGGGGTAAGGCCCAATTTCCCGAGCTGGACCAACCTACTGGGCCGGCCCACTGGAAATTCTGGGCAGGGGCCTGGAACTGCTGATGGCCCTTGCCTCCTTTATCGCGGCCTTTTCCTCCCTTACCGTTACCGTGGACTCTGCCGCCTCTGCCACCACCGCGGCTGTCCGCGGTTGTTGGTTGTCCAGCGGTGGCGGCTGAGTGGTGGGGTGGCGTTTGTCGCTGGATTTTCAACCGCTAACACCTTTTGATTGTGTTCGTCCTGTTTGGCATGTCGGGTTTCCTCCGAAAGTAATTGTAAACGTGCCCTGTTGAAACTCGATAGTGGGTCGACTTGTTGAATCATAGTCACGAGAGTATCGTATTCACCCATTGGTTAGCCAGCAACAAGTTGTAGGACCATCTTGGTTTAGGAACGGGTGTCCCCACGTTGGATAATTGGTCCGCAACTAGTTTCAATTGTTTACAATACTCGTACATGTTGAATTGTTCCTCCAAATACACGACACGAGTATTCTTGTTATCCTGAAATATATCTTTCAAAAGTGTCCATAATTCATGGGTCGAGGCACCTGTTTTCATAATCATATGAAGCAAGTCTTTGGATATGGTGCCATAAATCCATTGTTTGACGATAGTGTCAAGACGATGACACGTCGTGTCTGCAACGTCAATAGGGCGTGGGAAAGAGTCGTCAATATGGTCAAGCACGTTATACGCACATGCGTGAATACGAAAGAGTTCAACCCACGATGCATATTGACCATCTTATTGATCAAAAACTAAGGGAATGAAATTTTGGATATTCGTAACGGCGAACGCCGGATGGAAAGAAGAAGTGGAAGGCGCGGGGGAAGGGGGTTGTCTAGGATGATTGTGGAGGAGGGGGTGGCGGAAGCCTTAGGAGAGATGGGAGGAGACATGAAAGCCAAAAAAGGAGAAAGAAAATTGAAAAAATTTCGGGGCTGATGTCGGGAAGTGTGTGTGTGTGGGGGGGGGGGGGGTCGGCGGCGAGCAAGAGAAAAAGAAGGGTTTTTGTGTTTTAGGATTTGGCTCTTGATACCATGTAAGATTGTATTAATCTCCATTGAGAAGTCTTTCTCATTAATACAAATATATATAGCGTGTACAATGTGGAGTCCTAATACAATAATGATCCCTCTATCTATCATAATTATACAACACTAATAATTACAAAATATATGGTGAATATTCTAATAATATTCACTAATATAAATATCTAAAGCTTGTTTTTACCATACATTTCAAAATTTCTTTTATTTTTTAAATTTCGTGTCAAGTCAAACTAAGACAATCTTTTTGGAAATGAGGGAATAGTAATATTTGTTTAAAAATTGGTTAACACTCAACATATGAAGTTGTTCCTCCCTTAATCGGAGGTCTCGGTTCAAGCCCGGGTGGGAACCAAAACAAACGGGACTTATCTATCCGTATTAAATACTCCCTCCGTCCCAATTTGTCTGAAGGTTGACCAGTTTTGGAAGTCAAACTATTTTTCTTTGACTTAATTTTAAATATAGATTTTTCAAATATTTTATAATAAAATTTACATATTTAAAAATTATATAAAAATAATTATAAGTGTGCTTAGTTAATAATTCACAATATATATAAAAAATAACTATTTAACTTTAAAAAATGATCAATCTTCAAATAAATTAAAACAAGAAAGTCAGTCAGTGGACGAAGCAGAGCTGAAGACGGAAAGGGGTATATATAGCCCAGTTTATGCAAAAGTGTGGGCCCAATAAGTTGGGCCCAAATAGGTTATATATCCATCATTGACAAAAATAACCCATTTTTATCTGCTTTTTGACGTCATCGTGGCTCGTCACGCTTTACTCGCGTGACTGATCCTGGCCCCACTATCCGCTCATTGGGTCCCACCTGGCGTGAATTGTATAACTGCCGTTATAATTCTTTCTTTCTTTTCTGCTTTTTCTTTTGCTCTTCTCCACTTAATTCTTTTTTTCTCTCTTTAATTTGAGACAATTCAAAATTTCAAAGTAGTACTATTAGTAGTATTCTCTACGTTTCAATTGTCTGATACGTAGTACTATTTCTTCAATAGTTCATTTTAGAAGATTAATATATTTTTATATATTTTTTAGTGTTACGAAGAGCGCATACACCCTAGTAAAAAAGTGTGAGAAATTGGTAATAGTGGATTTAATAAGAGGTAGAAGTACGATGGGAAAATATTGGAGAGAAGTAATTAGATAGGACATGACATATCTTCATCTTACCAAGACAAGATCTTAGATAGGAGGATAAATGTCATGAATTAGGGTAGAAGGTTAGTAGGTACAAGTTGAGCGTTGTTTTGTTTTCCTGCGTAATATGGTAGTTTGGTGCAATGTACCTGTTTCTTGTCCTTCAATTTCTATTACGATCTGTTGTGTCTTTGCTTCAATTATCTCATTATCTTGTTATTATTACTGTTTCTTTTACTAAATGTTATACAACCCTTTCTCTATTATTTGCTATGTCAACTTTACTTGTGTATTTTTTTTTCAAAACTGCATTGATATGCGTTTTTTGAGCCGAGGATCTTTTAGAAACAAACTCTCTACCTTCTTTAAGTGGGAGTAAATTGTGCGTATATTCAATCTTCCTAGACCACACCTGTGAAATTTCACTTTGGTATTTTGGTGTTGTTATTGTTGTTACGATGTTTAAAATTATACTTTACTATCGTAAATACCAACATCAGATGGAAAATCCAAAAATAGAGAAACCAAAGTTTTGTCGAACTACCTTTGTGGTTCTTGAATAACCACTGTCAAATGGCCATCTATTAATTTGCATGCATGTCAGTATTTAATAATTGAAAGCACCTAGCTCAAACTCCAAAATCACTGCTACTCATGTCAATTTCCATGGAAGCTGAAGCCAATGAGCCGTCGTGATCATCAGCATATAAGGGTGTAATTTGTTTCTTTTCATGATAATGAATTTCAAATTTATAAAAGTTTTAGAAATATCAAATTAAACGTGTTGCCAGAAAAGAATAAAAAAGAAAAGTAGAAAAGGGTCGATTGAGTATGACTAAACAACAAATCCTTCCACTAAAGAATTGCCATGATAATGTTGGTTAAAATTTAAATTAATATTTTTTTTTCAATTTATGTGACACACTTTTCTTTTTTTTTTATTCAAAAAGAATATCACCTTTCTACAAAAAGAAATAACGTAACTTTAAAATTCCCTTATTATCATAATAAAATGATTTATAATCACACAATGTCGAATGTTTATTTTAGATCAAAATTTTAATTTTTTTTAAAAAACTTTATATCTAGTTAAATAATATCACATAAATTGATACTATAAGAATATATAATAATTCATGTGGAAGCGTAGCTTCTACTGTTTCTTCCTTTATTGTTTATTAAAAGCGATTGCTTGGATTTACTCAGTATCGTATAATATATAATCGAGTTAACATTAGTTACCAACTTTATAGATTTCAGCCAAAAGAAAGAATATTTTTTTATCCTATATACTGCCTCTGTTTTAATTCAATCGGGCCTGATGAGATCCCAGTTGAATTTTAGAAAAGCGCAGGCAGGGCAGGTTTGGAGTGGCTGACGGAGTTGTTTAACGTCATTTTTAAAATGGCGAGGATGTCCGAAGAATGGAGGTGGAGTACAATGATTCCTTTGTACAAGAACAAAGGTGATATCCAGAGTTGCAACAACTATAGGGGAATCAAGTTGTTAAGCTACACTATGAAAGTTTGGGAAAGAGTCGTGGAGATGAGGGTGAGAAGAGGAGTGTCTATCTCCGAGAACCAGTTTGGATTCATGCCGGGGCGGTCGATTACAGAAGTCATCCATCTTATTAGGAGGTTGGTGGAGCAGTATAGGAAAAAGAAGAGAGACTTACATATGGTTTTCATCGACCTCGAGAAGGCATACGACAAAGTCCCTATGGAGGTTCTATGGAGATGTTTGGAGGTTAGAGGTGTACCTGTGGCATACACTATGGAAATCAAGGATATGTATGATAGAGCCAAGACCAAGGTACGGACAGTAGGAGACTCGGAGCACTTCCCAGTGATGATGGGGTTGCACCAGGGATTAGCTCTTAGCCCATTTCTATTTTCCTTGGTAATGGATAACTGACGCGATAAATCCAAGGGGAGGTGCCATGGTGTATTTTATTCACAGACGACATAATCCTGATTGATAAGACCCGCAGTGGAGTGAACGCTAAGTTGGAGGTTTGGAGAAAGACTCTGGAGTCTAAAGGGTTCAGGCTTAGTAGGACAAAGACAAAATACTTGGAGTGCAAGTTCAGTGACGGGAGCGACCTTGAGACAAGCGTGGATGTGAGGCTTGGTACCTAGGTCATTCCAAATAAATAGAGCTTCAAGTACCTTGGGTCTATTATCCAAGAGAATGGAGAGATTGATGATGATGTCACACATCTTATTGGGTCAGGGTGGATGAAATGGAGGCTCGCATCTGGAGTATTGTGCGATAAAAAAGTTTCACCAAAATTTAAAGGCAAGTTCTATAGGGTGGTGGTTAGACCGACCATGTTGTATGGGGCGGAGTGTTGGCCGGTCAAGACTTCGCACACCCAAAAGATGAAAGTTGTGGGGATAAGGATACTAAGATGGATGTGTGGGCATACAAGGATGGATAAAATTAGAAATGATGGTATCAGGGACAGAGTGGGAGTGGCCTCAGAGGAGGATAAGATGCGAGAAGCTAGGTTGAGATGGTTCGGACATGTGCAGAGGAGAGACATAAATGCCCCAGTACGTAGTGTAAAAAGTTAGCTATGGACGGGTATAGAAGGGGTAGAGGTAGGCTGAGGAAGTATTGGGGAGAGATGATTAGACGGGATATAGCGCAGGTGCAACTCACTGAGGACATGACCTTAGATAGTGGGTTATGGAGGATACGTATTAGGATAGAGGGATAGTAGGTAGTCCAGCGTAGTCCTACCTACGCTTACAAACTGGTAGTTGTAGTATTATTATTGTAGGCTCGCTTAGCCTATCATGTTTCCTTATAGTCCCTTGTCATTTGGTTTATGCTGCTATGTGTATTTCGTTTGTCTTATTTACTTGCATTAGTTATTGCCTCTTTTTGCTCCTTTCATTTTCATAATGCGCTGTCATGACTTACGCACTTTGTGTGTCTTACTTTGCTTGGGCTTGGGCTTTGTCTTGAGCCGAGGGTCTCTCGGAAACAGCCGCTCTACCTACTAAGGTAGAGGTAAGTTTTGTGTACACTCTACTCTCCCAGACCCCAGATTGTGGGATTTCACTTGGTATGTTATTGTTGTACTCCTCTGTTTTAATTATTTGGAATTCTTGGCACGATCCTTTGTCAATTGCGAAGCTTGCCTCAAAATCTTATAAGCGTCAATTGTTCCACCCCTTTGACGTGTCACGACCACAACACTGATTGGTTATCATACCTTTGTATTGCGTTTCATATGCTGAGTCTTGTCTATGCATAACCCCAAGATGGATACGGACATGTCAATCTCTCGCCCGACATTGAGTGTCATACTCGCTCGTAATTTAATCTTCAAACTTGAAATTTACCTTGTGCCTACACAAGCTTCTACTTTGCGAAGAATGGAAACTCATAAGCTCCCTTTCCCATAGTAGAATAAGGGTTACCAGCGGGAAGGGACGGGATCAGGTTTGGCGGGACATGGCGGGCTGGAATATGGGGGACGAAAAGAAGTCCCGTCCCGTCCCACATCACGCCGGCAGAGGGGACAGGATTTGGGGGGACGGGGGACGGGTTGGGTCGGGTAGGGGGATTTGGGGGGACTATATTTTTTTCTAGACACTTAATTTTTTTAAAAAATATATATTTAAGCACTTAAATAATTGAACAAGATAGTGAAAAAACATTCCAAGACTAATTGTCTCTTATATTATTTAATAGATATATGATTTTTTAAAAATACAATTTCAAAATTGCAACTTTGTTTCATAGTTCAAAAATTGCAAATCACATAGTAAAATTGCCATTAAAAAATTACATATTCAACCATACTTTTTCTAATTTTCTGAAGATCTGTTGTGGATCTTCTGTTGGAATTGGAAGTTGTTGGTCAAATTGTTCAACATCGCTTCCTGCTCCCTCGGATAAGATTTTGTTGTAGTTGTAATCGTCTTCTTCATTCATCTCTGTTTGACTGCACCTTCTACGCTCCGCTCTAATTCAATCTCTAAATAAAACTGCAATCTCCAAACTGTCTCCCGCCAATGAGTATATGTGCTCTCCTATTTGAAACCTTCCAGTAGAAAAAGCTCTTTCAAAAGTTGTTGATGACGCTTGAATATTCAACACATCTCGGGCCATCTTTGATAGAGTTGCAAATGTCTTCTCATTCTCCCTCCAGTATTTCAGCAAGTCTTCACGTCCATTTTCGTTGGCAATTGATTCGAACAGTACAACACCTTGTAAAATATAAAGATCAAACTGGCTAATTTGTAAAGAACTTGAACCACTATACATTCTATTTCAAATGCATTAAATACTTGAAGCAGAACCCGCATGTGTTTTTATAAGGTTGAAGTGAAGTAGAAGAAGATGGTACAGAAGCCGATTGATTATTTGCACTTTGCTCTTGGTAATACATATACATATTTTTGCATTGTGTTTGTATGCTAGACATAACTGTAGGGTTTTGTTGGGTTCAAAACATATAAGTAAGGCACATCGGAAGTTTAAAAGTTTTGTTTCTTACTTACCCCAACAATTGTTCTGGTATGGTTATACAACAATGAAACTTGTAACATAAACATTTACTTACAAGTCATAATAATCTGGAATCTTTATCAAATGTGAGGTGCACACGCGGTTGCCCTTCCGATTGCAAGCTCCAAGATTCAATGTACTTCTCTTTCGGAAAGCTAGAAAATCCGACAGAGGTTCGAGAGAGTGTTTGATTCTAATTCTCTAAGGCTTAGAATGTTTTTAGAAATTGGTGTGTAGAATAATGAGGTGAATGCTTCTATTTGTAGTTGAAAAATAGGTCAAAATCGGATTAGGGTTTGACCTTGGGCCTGGCCTAAAAATTGAGGCAGAGGCCCCGCGAGCCTAGGGTATGGGCGCCGCGACGCTCGACTTTATTTTTCGTGTATTCTTAATTTAATCCAAAATCCAATTTTGACTTAATTAAATTAATCATTATTCATTTAAATGTCTCGATTCCAAATCGAACATTTTAATTACTCTCTCAATACATCTTTAGATCGAAACGGACAATCGACATAGTGTGACCCTACATGCTTTCTCATATCGACATTAATCAAATTAACGTCTACGCGGAACTCCTAGACGGCGTTGCAAGACGAACTCAACATGTGAAATACGTTTACGTGAATCCAGTAAACTTAACCTTTATGTGGTAAGATAAAATCATTTCATTCACGACACACCCGATCAAGCTTAGGATTTGTCAAGTGTCTATCCAAATGGCTTTAATCATTGTATCTCATCTATATTAGTTGACAACTAGACCATATTCTAAATACGTCTATTGTGTTGGCCAACGACTTAGTCAACCTAATATCACTGAGAATCCGAGTGTTCTCTCGAATATACATCCGAGGAATGAATCATAATCTTGGCTCAACTACCACCTTCAATCCACATCGTAATGTACCCAATACAAGCCGTATCTTAACCTATAAGGCATTTGAGCTTAGGACGGATCAAAGTACATTACTTTGTAGACAAGGCGCGTATTGACCTCAAGTTTAAGCACTTCTATCTCTCACACGCTGATCATACTTTAGACAAGTATAACAAATAGTATATCAACAGGGTATACCAATACTTCCAAAGTATCCATGTGTCCATCAAGAGTAATCATTACTCGTAGCAGGTGTGACATACTACATCCTCTAAGGATGTGATGCAGACCACATTTCGACTTATCACTTATCATCGATATCTCATTCTCGATGATCATTAGTCGAGGTTATTATAAGAGTTACGCTCTATCATTAATATTTCACTCTATTAATGACAACGTAAGCTCAAGGGATGCACATTAATGAATAATTACAAACAATCAATAATAATTCAATAATTTCAAATGCCAAAATCTTAATCTCCATTAATAATAATATGAATGTGTATAAAGTACATTTGTCCTAATACAGATTGTCTCTAGGATATAAATATACTTTCAATAACTTCTTCTTTAAGTTGGTTCTTCAGTTGAGTCTGTTGGAAGTATTTCTAAGCATTCATATATCGTTTCAAAAAGGGAATTACAACAATTTACTTTAATAGTAGGATTTAATACAACACCAATAAAATAAATAGTGGGAATATGTAAAAAATATTTTTTTAATTTTATAAACATTTTTGCAATAGCTGGAGCGTAAGTTGGGTTTTTCATATATTAATTAAATAACAAAAATATTAGAGCTATATAAAATAACATAGATGAAATAATAGGATAATAAATATCAAAAAATTCCTTAGTAGCTAGAAAAAATTTCTCTAAGAATACAATAAGTTCCAAAATTTTATCTCAATCATCATCTACAAGCATATCAGTTGGATTTTGATTATGGGCGTTAAATAATAAAGTTATAGGTCTTCTATACTCGTGAGCAACAAGTAATTGTTCATACAAAGAATTCCACCTAGTTGCAATTTCTTCTGAAATTTCATATAAGGTAATCCACAATTATGATAAAAAAAATTATATTCTTTGCGTCTTTGTATTTTATTACTTTTTAAAAATAAAGTTGATAGCAAATTGTACTTTATCAAGGATGTTTTTAAAAAGTTTTAGGTCATCCTTTAGAATTAAGTTATGACATGCACATCTAACATGAAAAATATGGGGAAAAGATGGAGCCAATCGAGTTTTTAAAATTTTACAACATAATCATTAGAAGTAGTATTATCTAATGTAATAGTTATAATTTTATTAGTAATTCTATAATATTTACTAATTTCATGAATATTTTTTGAAATAAAAACTCCAATGTGCCTTTCATCAATATATCTATATGTTAATATACATTTTTGCATAGACCAGTTGTGATCTATCCAATGATATGTAACAGTTAAATAATCATTACCATTAGTACTACGGACTATGTCAGAAGTGATAGTCACTTTGCCATTAAAATGATACAATGCATAACGTAAATATTGTTGATATTCATGCGCAAATTTAAAAATATTTCTTATAATAGTTGATCTAGAAAAACCGTTAAAAGCATGATTATATGTAATGAATAAAACCAGGAAATGAAAAAGGCAAACCCTCCACAACAACTAGTTTTGCTAAAATTTTTTGATCTTTGTGTTTATCATATTTCGGACCTATAACTCCCCCCGTCATATGGTTAATTCGACCATATACTTGGTCAGAGACACTATGTGAACATTGTCCCGACTCAGAAGGCATTTGCACACCCGCTTTGTCAGCCAAGTATTGGTTATACCTTGCTTGCTTTGTGAGAGTTTTCTACATGTCTCATTAAACTTCCTGTCCCACCTTGACCATTTCTAGTTTTAAATTTATAAACTTCGCGACAAATTTTACAAACAACTAGTTGATTAGGAATGCCTCTTTGAAAAAAATAACATGCATGTGATTTTAATTTTCATTGTTTTTGTCCTCTTCTCATACTAGGGGGAATATGAGGGATTCCAGTTTCAGCCTGAGACTCAGTCTGATCCTGAGGTGGAGGTGCACTAGTGGGTGTGTTATCTAAATTATCTTCTAATTCATTTTTTAAATCAAAGTCTGGTTCATATGAAAAATATACCTTATGATCTAATGTTATATTAATATTAACATTAAAAAGGTCAGTTTCATCTACATGAGTAAAATTATCATAATTAGGATTACTAGAATATGCACCTTACCCATGTTAACCCTAATACCTCTACCAGAAAAACGTTTATCTCGTTCCATTATAATTATTTAAATAAATAATTAAAGTTAATAAAATTAAGTACGATAATTAAAATTAAATAACAATAATAATTTAAATAAAAGAAGGAACGAATGTACCAAACGCCGACGTAACATTGATGTGTAATCGAGGTTGAATATTCAAACTTTGCTCGATGATCCTCAAGCTAGTTGCCAACTTCACTCCCAATTTTTGAATTTTGATAGAAATTAGTAAATGAAATATAATATTTAGTGTGCAATTTAGATTTGTAGAGAGAGATGGTTGGAAGATTTGTGAGAAAAATGAAGAGGAGAATGAGGTATTTATAGTTGAGAAATAGGATTAATATGTAAATATACTAACTTAGGAGTTAAAAATAAATAATAAGGAGGGGGTTTATGGGGGGGGGGGGGGGGGGGCAAAATGACCGTTACTAACCGTTGCCAACGACTAAAATTGAAAGTGGTTGTTTCTGCAAAGGTTAGTTTCTGCAAAGGGGGTGGGACGGGGCGGGCCGAGATGGGTCGGGTCGGGGGGGATCGGGACCAGCCCTAGTCCCGTCCCGAGTTCGAACCCCGCTACCGATATTTTTTATCCCGTATTTTAAAAGGGGATCGGGGCGGGTACCGGGATGGGCCGGGGCGGGATCGAGCCGTCCCGGCCCACTGGACAGCCTTATAGGAGAATGGTGGCATTCTTCAATGCTTAATTTTTTTTTATTTTCCACCTGGTATCCCGTACCCGCATTGAGACCCGATTAAATTCGGATCGCGCATTACAGAACCTACTATATGATGTCTAATTAATATATAAAACATATGTCTTGCTCAAACAAAAAAAGAAATTCTTACTTGACTTAAAGCCCTGTATGCCCTTCCCAGCTCCCCTAGCCATCCACAGTCCCATTAAAAATTATCCTACAATAATCCAAGGTGTTTGGCCAAGTGGTCATTACACTAAGGGTATTGTTGCCTTGGGTCTCGAGTTCGATTCCCATGACCAGCGAGACTAGTGCCAAGCCTCATAAAAAAAAAAAAATCCCTCCCTTTGTTCGCCCGCAAGCCTAGCGGTACTCACTCCGTAGGGCCAGGGGGGGGGGGGGGGGGGTTTCTTGTGTGTGGAGCCGCAGTGATGCGGTGGGGATGGCTAGTATAAAAAGTTTACCCTCAAAGTTTATCCAAAGTGTTTGGCCCAGTGGCCAATACATTAGGGTATTGCTGTCTGAGGTTCCGAGTTCGAGTCCTACGATCGGCGAGAGTGGAAGCTGTGTTCCCCCAAAAAATCCCTCCATACGCGTAGGGCCAAGCGGTGTATACTAATCCGTAGGGCCGGGCGGGAGGTGGGGTTTTCGGGGTATGGGGCCGTAATGCGGTGGGACCAGTCACTTTAAAAAGTTTACCCTACCACAGTTTTAGTCCTCCGGGGCATAGTCTAGTGGCAAAGCCTGGGTGCTATAAGGCGCTCTGGCATGGACAGCGTGGGTTCGATTCCCCGCAAGCACGAAGAAACTCTGCATGTTGGGGAATTTGACCTTGTCTCATTGATCAGTTGTACGCTCCCAGAAAACTGGCCACCGGAGCACATCCCGCGATTTACCTGGTAATAGTGTTGAAGGACCGGTGCTATTACCTCCAGGACGTCTGGGTAATACCAGTGAAGTAGTCAGGCGCAAGCCTGGAAACCTGGATTATCAAAAAAAAAAAAAAAAAAAAAAAAAAAATTATCCTACAATAAGTTAGATTTTAACAAATTTAACACTAATGTACTTTATCCATTAATTCTTTGTACTTAACTGAACAGGTCTGTACATGTATACAGTTAACATAGTGTATTGGTGGTACATACGGAACAGGTATTGTCTCTACTTTTCTTATCAACATTGTAAAAATTTCGTCCCTTTCTCCCTATTTTCACCCTTTACGTACTTTATAAAATCTTGAAATTCACTGAGCACACTGTGGAAAATGGAAATCAGTAGAAGCTGAGAAAGCAGCTGAAGGCTGACAGTAAATATAAACAGAAGATCACTTTTTAACCCCTAATCAAAATTTAGCCGGTGTTTGAAATTAATTAAGCTTTAGTCATTTTTTAACGCGAAAACATTATTTTGAACAGTCATACCTTTAAATTAAAACACGGAAATAAAATATAAGGACTCCAAAGAAATATTCCACTTGTCAAAATTTCGAACTCCAACATGATGTGTGAGTTTTTTAAAAATTTAGCTAAGGATATTATTGTCTAAATGCTATTTTCATCTTAAAAATTAGCTATTTTTCAATTACATTTAGAACATAGCTAAACTAAATAGACAAGTATTCACTTATTAACTCCTATTAAATTTTAGCCATTGTTTGAAAATTAATTAAGCTTTGGTCATTTTTCAATGCGAAAACATTACTTGAACCGTCATACCTTTAAATTTACACACGAAAATAAGATTTGGCGCCGACGGCGGAGACACGACGACTAGAAAAAGGCAACCGACAGGATGATCTGGACCGTTGATTTAAAATACACACTTGGGTGTAACTTAGAATATAAAAAGGCAACCGACTGGAGGTAAGGATGTAAATCGCGGGATGTGGACCGCTTTTTTGATTTAAAATCAAACACACTTGGGTGTAACTGGACTATGCCCCGGAGGACTAGAATATAAGGGCTTCTTGGTCAAAATTTCAAATTCTAGTATCATGTGCCGTTTTCCCCCCCTGTATTTTAGTTAGGGGTATTGTTGTGGATGCTATTTAAATTTTAAATGAATATTTTCTATTTACATTTGAAACGATAGCTAAACTTTAATCGCCGGTAAAAAAATTGGTCATCCAACCAGAGTTTTTCAATATAAACACTGAACGGACCAAAAGAAAAAAAGAGGTTGAGCAAGAAATATAGGATGAGGGCAATTAAAAAAAAAAAAAGACGTGCCTGTTCGTTCTATACGACGCCGTTACGTTTACACACACGAATAACTTTCATTGATTACATTTTCCAACATATTAAATGTTTTAACTATAAAAATAATCTGTGTTACCCTTTATGTAATTTTTAAGTTCCTTCCAAAAATTATACTGTAATATATATCATCTTCATACTTCGAATCTTTCACCATTGATTGGTCTATCATCACAGGTTTAATTTCCTTTGGCGTGAGGTATCAATTATTTTGGAACAGAGGAGGTACCAAACAAGATTTGACCCTTAAAGCAACACACTTCTAGTATTTGACTCTCAAATCCCTACCATAGTATCATGTGGCCTCTGAGGAAAAGGGCAAGGGTCGAGATTAGTATAAGCTGATTCAAAATTTAAATTTAATAATTTTAATTTTCAAAATTTTAGTAAATTTTCATATGTTTATATATTTATATTTAGAGTTTGGGAAATTCTGAATCTAGATGAATCCATAATCAAAAAAATCATGTCCGCCTCGGTTGAGGAAGATGTTGGGTGGGGGTGGGGGTGGTTCAACCTCTCTCTTACATATCTACCCTAGTAGGAGAAATGGGCATTAGTCCCCAGGCATAGCTGGAATGACAAAGGAGGAAACTTAAAATCTTATTAGAGGCTGCAAGCGTGAGTTCGAATCCATGGTGAGAGCAATTTGCTCTCTTCTGAGGTATGATTTTGTAGGTGATGTTAGTTGCTCTGTTCTCAAACTCTGATCATTCAGGCACATCCCGCGATTTACTAATAGTAGTGCTGAGGGAGCGGACTACTATTTTCAGCAATAGTCTTACGTATGTCATGAAGCTGAATATTAAAAAAGAAAAGAAATGGGCACTTCATTTACCACCCAATGACTTTTTATTTTGCCATAGTGGAGGACAAAATCATTAGGCTTTGAAGGAGACATATGAAAGTCCCATCTCCAGTCAAGAAAACATTCCCTTACACTTGATTTAAAAAAAAAAAAAGATATTTCCAAGTTGAGGTTTAGTCTTATGCACTAATTGTGAAAAAATATTTGTATAATTGGTTCACTTGTAAATAATTACTGATTAGCATTAATTGCAAATCTAATAAAGATGATCACTATTACTAATATTTACTGATAGTGCACAACTTTTTACTCTATCAGTATATATAATTTAGATCCGTCCAGGTTTAAGTGTTGTTGAAGGGCATAGCAAACACGAATCCTAGCCTATTTGGCTAAGCTTTTGAAAACCCAAAAGTACTATTTTTTTAAATAAAAATATTTATTTTAGAGAGTTGAGATGTTTGATTAAGCTTTTAGAAAAAAATAAGTATTTTAAGTAATACTAGGGCTAGCTTTCAGAAATAAAAAAAAGTAGCTTCTCTCTAAAAAATACTTTTTACAAGTTTGACCCGGACACAAATTGTTATCCTAATATTAGCAAAAGTTCCTTTCAAATGGATTAGCAAAACACAAATTGCTACTCTCCAAACATTTTTTTCCGGAAAAACACTTTTCTCAAAGTCTAACCAGACAGACTATCAATCTGGAAGAGAAAATCTTTGTTTCATAATGATCCACTTGAAAATAAGCTGAAGTTTTTTGGTGATTAGATAGATAAAGAAGGCAACTAACACATACATGTGATCAATTAACTATTCCCATAATCACTCGTTTGGTGACATTTCAAATATTGAGATTGATGTAAGAAAAACAAGATTGACAACAAAAGGATTTCAAAGAAGGCTCCATATGTCTTAGCCATCAGATTCTCTCTCTCTCTATATATATATATATGTATAATGAAATACAAGATTGACAACAAATGGATTTTAAAGAAGGCCCAATATATATATCTTAGTTATCAGACCATATAATACAGACACACATCATTGCAATTCATAAATGAAGTTGCTTTAAAGTGAAGATGTAGGAGTATCATGTCCCACCTACAATCATTTCCAAAGAAAAAATAAACAAGAAAATGATTTATGCGTTCTAAAGCATGTCTAATTAGTTAAAAGGTGAATACTATATTGAGAATGTTATTAGGAATTTCTAAAATTATCACTATGCTCTTATTTTCCTCTTTCTAATCATCTCCTGCAAGATATATGTCCAAGAGACTTAGTGGTCCTTTTGTCTTACTACTATCTGAAGAAAAAAAAACAGTTCTTTTACCCTACTTATAACAAATGAAAATAAATGGATAATTATTTATTAACAGCTTGCTGCCATACAAAATGAGCATAACTGTGATTCAAATGCTCATTAGTATTCAAAGTAAAAAAAAGTAGAGTATGGTAGCATTTCTAATAAATGTGGAAAGTTCTCTTGCTTTTGCTCTACACCTGAGAATCCCCAGTTTTCCTAGTTCTAGAATCCTGAAGACTTCAATTCTAACTGCGTTAGAATTTAGGACCAATAGTTTCAGCTTGGGCATAATAAAAAATAATTAAAGAAAAGAATAGATTAAACTCAAACCTTATTGTTTTTTGTTATAACCGTGGTGTGGAGTCCAGCTCGCGCAACTCAAACTAATTTCAGGGGTACCTGCTATCTCTCACTAGTATAGCTGCATAGATATCGAATAACTCTATCTATGAAAACTTAGACAAAAATGGAAAAATCCTTAGTGTTTAGGGTATAATCAATTTTTTTTAGCATATGATCAAATTTTAGCTAGAAAAACAAATACATTTTAACCACTATGGAGAAGTTGCTGGTCAAACAACGATAAAAAGCTGGGGCCAATGCACTTATTATTGACAATACTCACAAGTAACTTCCTCCTTTTCCACTTTTGCTACTCTCTCCACCTTTCAGCTTTTCTCTTCTTTTAATCAAATTTAAGTATATCCCAAACTGGATCAAGATTTCCTTTGATCTAGTTCACTTATAAGATTTAATAATATGCAAATGTATTCATTTGTTCTGCATTGACACAATCAATACTACTAGCGAAGTGAGACAAGAATCTAAAGAAGAGGCCATATTAGTAACAATTCAACTCTTCTCCATTATTCGAATCTATGCTTTGCGAAATTTTCCCTTATCCAGACTTGGGACCGACTATGCTTAGGGAAATTTACATTAGTAGAGTTCAGCCTATTGCTTCCCCAATCCCCCCTCCATTCTTTCCTAATTTATCTTCTCCAGATATTGATTTAGAAATCACAAGACAAGTTTATTTCATAGGTATCAATCCATCTAATTTCTAAAATGAAGCAAATGGTAAAGGTACTAATAATTCCATTAAGGAGTCAAACCTTTCAAGCAAAAATCAAAAAGGATAATCATGATGCATAAGAATGTTTGAACTTTGTCTACCTATTCCCCCCCCCCCCCCCAAAAAAAATATTATGAAACCTTATTTAAGGCCTAGACTACTTAATCATCATAGGCTTCATTTTCCCACTTTGTCTACCTTTTTGCCCAAGCGCTTATAATTACCAAGCTCTAATATTACTGGTCACTTGTATGTGACATTGGAAGACAACCCATACACCCTGAAAGTCCTCTATGATCACTTATTTTCCATGGCCTTGTCATCCATCACTCTGCTTCTTTTGGAGGACCTATGTATACGTCTCTTATCAATTTGGCTAACTTTTTTTATACCTGTGGTGTCCGGACCAGCTTGAGTGCACCTCAACTAATTCCATGGGGTACTTGCTATTTTCCACCAGCACAGACGCCGAGTAACTCTATCTACCAAGGCTTGAGCAGGTGGGAGGAAATCACCTATCCGGTTCAGCTTGTGCGCACCTCAACTGATTCCACGGGGTACTTGCTATCTCCCACGAATATAGGTATTGAGTAATTCAGTCTACCAAGTCTTGGACAGATGGGAGCAATCACTTATGTGTTTTTTGCTTTTGTTGGATTTTGAACCTGAACCTCATAGTTCTAAACCCACTTCATTAACCACTATGCCACACCTTGCGTGCTTTGGCTATTCTTGGTTGCTATATGAGGATCACTTACGGGGTTGCAAAAAGCAGGAATGAGATTTTATCCTATAAGAGGAACCAAACTAAGAAAAATGATTTTACAAGCTTTACTGCAGCTGGAGGCAACCCAAGCACTGGATGAGAGAATTGATATGATGACTATATGAGTTCCTCTATTAATCAAGAACTCATATGTATATAAAATTTCTAGCATGCTGAACAGGAGGCTTCTGAACAGATTTATTCCACACACACACAAAAAAGAACACTGTACGTCTTACATGCCACATTAATACTACAGAAGGCTTCAATGCCATGTTATAGTAAAGCTTCTGAACAGATTTATTTCCACAAATAAAACCACACCAAACGTCTTAGATGCCACATTAATACCACTGCATTATTGTAACCTTGTAAAAAAAGAGAAAAAGAAACCAACGAAAAGATAGGGCAATAATGCTACAGATGCACAACATACTAGCACCAATTTACTGCTACTGCATCAGTTCTCCAATTCAATCAAATGTTTGAAAGAAAGGCACAAATGTGAAAGCAGTGAAAGAAAGATACCTCTTGCCCCTTATATCACTTGGATGACATGAGCGTCAAATGCAGGAGCAAGACAAAATAAAAAAGAACTGCATAAGATAATCGACTAAAAAAGAACTGCATAAGATAATCGACTAATTTATGAACCTGCACGGGCATGGGAAATAAATGTGGATAAAAGGTGGTGATCGCTAAACTATAAATGCATCATGTACTTAGCAATGAGGCAATCGACACTTTATATTATCATGTCATGGGAAAAAGCTCAACTATGTCATCGAACTATCAGAAATGGCTCATTTATGCCACTCGTTAATAGTTTGACTCATTTAGAATTGAAGTCAATAGTTTGGCTCATCCATGTCATTTTTTATTAACGCCAGTTTTACAATACCATTTTTCATTAGCATCGACGTTAATGAAAAAATGGCATGAATGATCCATTTTGGTAACGACAATGACATAAATTGAACCATTTTGGTAACGACAATGGCATAAATGAGTCAAACTATTAACGAGTGTCATATATGAGCCATTTCAGATAGTTCGATGGCATATTTGAGCTTTTTCCCTATTATCATTAGTTCTCAATCTCGATTGATCTAGGAAATTCTTGCTAAGTGAAAATCCAAACTGAAAACCAGAATCAAACATCAACCCACCTCTGGAAATTGAAAATAAACAGAAAAAGAACATTGTAAACCAAAGAAAATTAATCAGTGATCTTCATAAACATCTTATAATTTTGTACCAAAAAATAAACATCTTATAATTTTGATGTCCTTTAATAATTGTAAAAAGAATGTGGTCTCTTAATAAGTAACTTTCTCATCCTTCACTGAACTTTATCTGAAAGTACGCATCCTTTTACAATTAGAAAACTCAGGTAACTGATTTGAATAATTACAATTCTGAGATGCCAACACCACTTGGATTTGATGTGGAAACCCAACAAGTGAATACGCCTGTTTGCAGCATTAAGCAAGTATAACGGCCAAACTAGAAGGAACATGAACCAGTTCATGAAAACATGAAAAGAGATTTCCTTCATACCTAGTAAAATGACTTTCGTTTTGAGCTGCAACAAAGAATTGTCGATATGCATTGAAGAGCTAAATGCTATCTTGTCCATAAAATAACTGATATCTAAGGTTCTTGCGTTGATCTGCATTGAGGGGCGTTTGTCTAGGTGAACTTAAAAAAAAAAAAATCCATAACAGAATTTTGAGTATTAAAGATGGGGGAAAATAAATCCTCACTGGAGTGGGATTTTCTTCTTCATTCAGCGTGCTCCCGGAAACGTATGATATTGTTGATAAAGCTCCTCTCGTGACGATAGCTGAAGATTAAGATAGATAAAACTAATGAATACACACTCCATACGTTTCACAATGCAATTTAGTTACAATACTTTTCACACTACAATTTAGTTACAGGACTTCCAAATTATAACAGTTAAGTTTTGATGTTGTCTTTCGACCTAGTTTACTACACTTCTACTCCACTTGCATTAGACTACAAAATGTTAGCTCCACCAGTCATTTTTGTTAAGAAATGGGACCTTTGGCTTAACTCAACCAAAAAAACTAGCTTATGAGATGAGAATTGTACAAGGCCATATAAGGAGACAAATAACCCATCCCTCAACCAATGCGGGACAACTTAACACCCCCATGCCCACGCCTGCCAACTGTTGTGTGGTCAACATAACATGGGGGCCCAACATTGGACCACATAATAACAGGGACAGTTCTGGCTCTGATACCATGTTAAGATATGGACCTTGAGCCTAATTCAACTCTAAAAACTAACTCATGAGGTAAGGTCATGCTAGTAGTTTGGCTAAACAGAGATAACCAAAAGAAAATTGTCGGGCGCAGGAACTTGTAAAGCCAACACAAGAGAAAAGAAATATGTCTCCGGCTATATAGAGGTAAAGGTATATCCTAGCGTAAGCAGTTATTGCTGCCGATAACTGGACCGCCGGGAGGGAGGCAAGAGTGCTTTACAAATAACTTAACAAATATCAAATATTTCCCGCGTATACCGAGATTCAAATCCTCCACTTACATGATAAAGGTTGATAGCATGAAACTGGTTATGTCCACTGAGAAGTGAATACTGAATGTTCTCCAGAAGTCATCCCGATCCAGAAATATCTTTTCTGAAACTAGAGCCAGAGGGCAGGCAGCTATTAAAGGAAAATGAGGACGAATCCTGGAAAAAAAAACGAAGAATAAATCATGGTCTGAATCCAAGGAAATTCAGACTTCTCAAATCAATAAAAAAGGGCAGCCCGGTGCACTAAGCTCCCATTATGCGAGGGGTCCGGGGAAGGGCCGAACCACAAGGGTCTATTGTACGCATCCAAAAATCACAAGCATTAGGAAAAATAGCTGGAAATATTTCCTGATGAATACTGCTGAGTAAGTGATCCTAGGAGCCATATCTTTCAACAAGTCAAGGAACTAGTTTCTACAAATTTTAGATGTCCTTAAGGACAACATGGATTCGCACAGTTCCAAACATCTAGTCAGCAACTCATGCACTTCCAGCTCTGGATACAGATGCAAGTGCAATATGAGCGTAACAAATCACATTCGAAATATTTCAGCACAAGAAAGTCCCTGTTCTTCTGAAAAGGGTGACTACGAGCGCTTGTTGCCTTGACATACTTGGCAGATAGCTGTTTCAGTTTAAGCATCCAGCCACAACGATAATTAAATATGCAATCCTATGTACTGTGCAACCCTAAGCAGCCAGTGTTCCTTAAAATAGTTTTTCATGAAGTGATTGATTATGACCTTGTAATGTGAAAGATGCTGAAAAGAAAAATCGCAACCCTATGTATGGTACAACATGAATATTTACTATCTTCAACATGGCACCAAACTGCAAGACCTTGGCTTATTTCTGAACCAATTGTGTAGGATCTGAGTAAATAAACATGCGGAATGATCAGAAGAACTGATATGGACTTGAAATCTTATTTGACTCTTGAACCTCCTCGATTACTACATGTAGGTCTGCATATTAATATTTTCAAGAGTTGGATACTTCACCATTACTTGTGAGCCTTATTATTAATAAAGAAGCTAAAGTCGATGAAATTGATCCATTATAACAATCTTAATCAATGTTGCTCAAACTTTTCAAAATTCTTACTGAAGTCGTATCAAACTAGCGTGATTTCAGCTTAAATGTTAAATCCACTTTGAACTTCTAGTCTACCTAATATGAGTGCTTTGGCTACACCTACATTCAAGAGATACATGTTGATTGGGTATCTGATTTAATTTTAGCACTAACTTCAATTAGTTGTTGAAATGTATACTTATACATAGTGTTGATGTTGGATGGATGTTGTGACAACATCTGTAAATGCTCAGGACAACATCTTATGAGAATAAGAATGTTGCTCTGCGATGTTGTGACAACATTCCCGACAACATCTCCGTAAGAGTATCGATATCCGTAATTAAAAAGAGAAGAATTACCAAGAGAGCTCTCGGATATTCATCTTAGAAACTGGAATAACACACTTAGCCTAAAGTAGTATAACAACATCTAGTTCCACATTACTGTTGCTACCCTGATTCTAGATCAAGCTTATACTTCAAACAATTGTAATGAAGATGTTGTATATGTATTTTTAGATCTTTTAACTTTAGGCTGAAATCATCTGCGACTTAACTTTTTTGTAATTTCTTTTCGCATTTATTGTTCAATCTTGTAAAAGAAATTCATTTGTAATTGTATATAATTTATACAATTCTTTGGTCATTGACCATCAAGGGATATATTAATATATACCCTTGAAAATATAAACCTTGTGTCTCTTTACTTTTTCCGCTGCATTTACTCTATAAAGGTTTATAACTGTTTTATCACAATGTTGCCTCAGATGTTGACACAACATTGAAGGCAACATCCAGAAACTGTTTGAATTGTTCTAGTTGTTACGATTTTATTATTACATACTCTTGCTTATCCATAGCCCCGGACCTAACAAGTGGTATCAGAGCCAACACTTGATACAATAAGTGTTTGATTCTGAATATTACGACTATGGACTCAGCTATACAAAACGTTGGTAGACTTCCAATTCTTGACGGAACTAACTATGCCTATTGAAAAATCCGACTACGTTCGCACATCAAATCCATTGATGTTCGAGCTTGGAGATCAGTTTTCGAAGGCTATGTGATCCCCAAGTACCCAGCAGACGAGGATGGTGATCTACTTACCAAACCTGAATCTGAATGGACCGCGGAAGAGATCAACAGTGCGAGCTTCAATGAAAAGGCCCTAAATGCGATATTTGGATGGGTAGATCTCTATATGTTTAAACTCATCCAGAATTGTAATACGGCCAAGGACGCTTGGGAGACCTTACAAACTCATTGTGAAGGTACCTCAAGTATACGACGTACAAAGCTTCGCATGATTTTGAGCCAATACGAACGCTTAAGGATGGAAGAATCTGAAGACATAAAATCCTATTTTGAAAAATTAATTGACATTGCTAATCAGTGTCAAGTGCTTGGTTCTCCTTTAACCAACACACAACTTGTGGATAAAGCTCTCAGATCTCTTCCTGAAAGGTTTAATACTAAGATTTGTGCTATTGAAGAGGCCCATAATCTTGCTACTATGGATCTACATGCCTTGATGAGCATCTTTCAAACATATGAGATGAACATGAAGAGACAAAGAGATTTGTATAAAGACAAAACTTTGGCACTCTAACGACAAACCTCGAAAACTGAATTGGAAAACGAGGAAGAAAACTTGGAGGAACTGGGAAATGGTGCAATTGTTGCCTTAGTTACTCGTCGATTCAATTCGATGGTGAGAAAGATCAACAGTGATCGCAATAAAGCCAAATACAAACAAGCATCAAAACCCACTCTTTAATAAATGTACCGAATAGGTCACCTTTCGATCAAAGTAATCACAATCCACCGAGGAAATCTAACTCCGACAAGACCAATTTCAATCCCAAACAACTCGATGGAATGCAATGTCATGCATGCTCGGGTTAGGGACACTACACTAATGAGTGTGCAAACACCCTTAGAAAAATTATTCTTCATCTCGAGGCTGTAAGTTTGGATCTAGTTTACTCCAAAGACGACGTAATAAAGAAATTACAAAGTCTTTGTAAAGCCTTAATCACTGAATCTGAGCAACTAGACTCAAAAGCAAAATTATTGACTCTTGAGAATAGCAATCTGAAAGGCACAATCAATCGATTAGATGTGGCACTTACCAAGAAGGACCTAGAGTTTGGTAAGATTTGTGCACGATTGAACGTAGCTGAGACCGCCTTTCAAAGGCTCAACATGGGAACCTCCAAACTGGATGAAATATTGAACTTCAATAAACCTACAAGGGTTGGGCTTGGGTACCAATCTCCTAGCAAAACAAATACTTCCAGAATCCATAGTCAAATTGAGAGGATAAAATTTGTCAAAGAAAATCCGAGTAATTCTCAGATCACTGAGATTGGATCGAAGTTTGTATGTAGCTTCTGTAAAAAGTCAGGACATCTTATGCCCTACTGCTACAAACTTCAAAACTCTGCACTCAGAATATTGCCTAAAATGTCGTCAGCAATGTTGCCCAACATCACTGACAACATTCAAAGCAACCAGGCTGAAAACAGAAGGAAGAAAAAGGAATGGGTACCCAAACTGAATCTGAAATGTAATGTGTGCATAACTGCTTTGCGTACTAATATTACAGGTTCCTGGTATTTCGATAGTGGCTGCTCACGTCATATGACAGGTACCAAACGCCTATTGAAGGAGTATGGAGCATTCAATGGAGGATACGTGACCTTTGGAGGATGAAGTAAGAGTAAGATAATTGGTAAAAGAACTCTTAATATTCCGGATGTACCAACCTTGAAAAATGTTCTTCATGTAGAAGGTTTGGTTGCTAATCTTCTTAGCATAAGCAAACTATGTGATGATGATCTCGAGGTGAAATTCAACAAGCTTGGATGCAAGGTTACAGATTTTGTGGATAAATGTGTCATGTCAGGAACCCGAACAGGAGATAATTGCTATCTAGTCGGTAGACAAGAGTTGTACAACTCCGCAAAGGTAGGTGACTTGACACTTTGGCATCAAAAGTTGGGACATGTCAACTACGACACCTTGGAGAAACTGATCTCATTTGAAGCTGTCAGAGGCATTCCCAGACTGGATCCAAAAGATAAAACACTATGCGAAGATTGTTTGAAAGGAAAGCAGACCCGAGTCTCTCACAATGTTGTCCAACATGACGGACAACATTCAGGTACGTCTCATTGTTTTCAATTATTGCATATGGATCTTATGGGTACAATCGAGGTAGATAGCCTAGGAGGAATGAAATATTCTTATGTGATAGTAGATGATTTTTCCAGATTCACTTGGATCTATTTTTTAAAGGAAAAATCACAAACCTTTGAGATGTTTAGAGCACTTTACTCTAGGATTAAGAATCTGTTTTGTTCTTCGATTTTCAGAATTAGATCTGATCATGGAAAGGAGTTTGAAAATCAAACCTTTGCAAAATTTTGTGAAAAGAAAGACATATTCCATGAATTTTTGGCACCAAAAACACTACAACAAAATGGGGTTGCTGAGAGAAATAACAGAACTTTACAAGAAATGGCTAGAGTTATGTTAAGTTCTAAGCAATTGTCAAAGAGGTTTTGGGCAGAAGCCTTGAACACGGCATGTCACATAACTAATAGAATCTATTTAAGGCCAGGGACCAAGATGACACCCTATGAACTGTTAAATAGAAAGAAACCTACAGTGCGGTACTTTCATGTCTTTGGGTGTATGTGCTATATTCTTAATGACTGGGATAAACTGACCAAATTTAACTCTAAGAGTGACAAGGGAATATTCGTTGGCTACTTTCAGAATAGCCATGCTGATCGAATATACAATCTTCGGACAAAGACCATACAAGAATCAAGTCAATGTTATTTTTGATGACCTGCTGGATATATCTGGTAGATCTTCAGAAAACAACATTGTGGTTGCAGTTGAAGATGAGCAACCCACTGAAGAAATAGATGTTGTCCCAACATCAGAAGAAACATCTGAACCTCAAAGAGAGAACACAGGGGACGAAATCGAGGAGGAGTCTGCTACTGAACTGAATGATCAAGTGAGAAGAGACTCTCCATCGAGGATTAGAAGGAACCATCCACCCGACCAGGTGATTGGGGGAGTTTTTGAGAAAAGGCGTACAAGATGGAAAGAGCCAGTGAATTACCGAGAAATGGTAAGGTATGTGTGCATGTCCACCATATACCAACAGGTAAGTCTTTCTTGTCTTACATCTACTTTGGAACCCAAAAATATTGGGGAAGCATTAAAAGATAATTTTTGGATTCAAGCCATACAAGAGGAGCTTGAACAATTTGCCCGAAATGAGGTTTGGGACTTGGTACCACGACCCAACAACACAAATGTTATTGGGACCAAGTGGATATTCAAAAACAAATCAGATGAGTTAGGGAAGATTGTTAGGAACAAAGCTCGACTTGTTGCTCAAAGATATACACAAGTAGAGGGTATCGACTATGACGAGACCTTCGCTCTTGTGGGTAGAATTGAGTCAATAAGATTGCTTCTTGCTATTACTTGCTATCTAAAGATTACCTTGCACCAAATGGACGTTAAAGGTGCATTCCTCAATGGATACTTGGAAAAAGAAGTATATGTTGAACAACCAAAGGGATTTGAGGATCCTCACCATCCACATCATGTGTACAAACTCAAGAAAGCTTTGTATGGACTAAAACAAGCCCCACGTGCATGGTATGGTCGTCTAACTAACTTCCTTGTTGAGTTTGGTTTCACCCGTGGAGAAGCTGACAGAACATTATTTATTAAAAGACACGGTGTAGATGTAATAATAGTTCAAATCTATGTTGATGATATTATTTTTGGTTCGACTATAGAATCTTTCTTGAAGTCGTTTGTCGAAGCAATGTCGACAATATTTGAGATGAGCATGATTGGAGAACTAACATTTTTCTTAGTCTTGTAGATTAAACAGAATGAAGATGGGATCTTTGTATCTCAAAGCAAGTACGCCAAGAATCTTGTTAGGAGATTTGGTCTGGAAAATGCTAAACACATGAAGACTCCAATGGACTCTACGCAACAAGTATGTAAAGACGATGTTGGACAAGATGTTGACCCAACATTATACCGATCTATGATAGGTAGCCTTTTATACCTTACTGCCAGTCGCCCCGATATCATGTTTAGCGTATGTGTTTGCGCCAGGTTCCAAGCCAGTCCAAAGGTATCTCATTTTAATGTTGTGAAACGTATCATTCGATATGTTACCGGTACAAGTGACTTGGGAATTTGGTACTCCAAAGACACTAATCCTAATCTAATAGGATATAGTGACTCGGATTGGGCCGGTGATGTAGACGATAGGAAAAACACTAGTGGTGGGTGTTTCTATCTTGGCAATAATCTAGTCTCATGGTACAGTCGTAAACAAAATTATGTATCACTCTCGATTGTCAAATCTGAATATGTGGCAGCCGGAAGTTGTTGTGCTCAACTGATTTGGTTACGACATATGCTAGATGACTATGGCATATCTAATAACTCCATAATTTTGTACTGTGATAATCTGAGTGCTATTAATATTTCCAAAAATCCTGTTCAACATTCACGTACAAAGCACATAGACATAAGACATCATTTTCTAAGAGACTTAGTGGAAAAACAGCTAGTTCAAATCGAACATGATGATACTAACTAGCTGACATTTTTTCCAAACCTTTAGATCATGAGAGATTTTCTAGCTTGAAAAATCTCTTGGTCTCTGTTTCCTTTGAAAATAAGACAGGCTAGGTAGATGTTGTCCGAAATATTATCCCAAAATTCTGGATAACATTTACTGTTAAGTCAATATACAGGATAAGTGTTGTAGTGATGTTGCAATCTTTTTTTTCAAAAGATTCAAGCATGACTCTAAAAGGACAAGATAAGAAGGCAAAACCTCTACTAAAAGATTTGGTTGTATACAAAAAGAGCAAAGCTCTAAAATCGGTATCGTTCCTATTCTATAGGAGTACCACGTAAGGTTGAAAATTCCTCAATATTTTTTAAATTGTATGTGTTCAACTAAGTTGATTAAAGACAATGGTAAAATGTTACATTAGTCCAGCGATCAGTCTCATAGGGAACATATACGGAAGTATCATCTACCAAATCAGAAAATCTTTTGAGTCGCATAATGCTTGTTTAACTTTGTAAATGTTGCCAACATCATTAACAACATCGTGTTCCAATACATTGATCAATCTGATTTATCTTATTTTATTCCTGTTTTTGGTATTTAACACGTCTCTGTCTTTAATTGGAAGTCCAAAAATTCTGGAGGACCGTTTTTTTTAAATGATGATATGTGCTATGAAAATTCTTATTTTAGGTGTGTAAAGAGTTTTTATTCTTCTATACAATCTAAATTTAAGGAAAAGGAGTTTGAGTGTAAGTATACTTTGTCATAATAAAACCTCCCATTTTTGTCTTGGAATTGTCACATCAGCCGACTATCAATCCATCAAACCATGGCAGCCCAAACAACACCGTCATTTCTCAAAATCCAAAGCTTCTCCAACACACACAATCCTTCAAAACCTTCTCCCATGTCCATGTCCCCAAAATCCACAAACACCAAAGATTATTCTCCGATGTCGACTAGTCCAGCAAACAACAACAAGGTTTACAAGCATTATACTTCCATCAATGGCTTGAAACCGACCGAGGAGGACTGCACACAGGCTATGATCCTGCTTGATTCAAATAAGCCATTACAGGTGAGCTACCCAGTCGATAATGAAAACCCAATCGATGTTGATGCAACATCTGATTTCTCGAACCTTGCCTCAAGACAGTTAAAATCGACATTTCCGACGCAAAGGTCAAAGAGGGTTTTTGAAAACCAATTCGGTGAAAACCAGTCTTCCAAAATATCCATGGAAGAATCGACTTTCCTTGTTGATACTACCACAAGCAGCAGCACTGACACCAATTTCAGTGTGCCCAGTTCTTCCAGAACTCCATCAACTTCCACTTCACAAGCAGAAACTGAGAAGGAAAAAGAAGAAGAAGAGATGTCAGATGACACACCTCTACGAAACATCATTCCTAAAGGGGTCCGTAGAACATACTGGAGTTTTGATAAAAATGTTGCCTCAACATCAAAGGCAACAGACGAGAAAATGGACCCAGACTATGAAGCCCCAGCATCCGAGGCAACACCTGCAACCACCTTATCCGAACAAGAAAACACAGAATCTGAAATAGATTCAGAGGTAATTCTCTACTCTTCCATGTTTCAAATGAAATCATGCTCCAATAACTAGAATTAGTTTTAAAATAGATGAGTTAGAGGGGAGAAGGTGATTGACCTAACTTCATTCTCCAAAAATGGTTTAGTTGATTTCTTAAGTAGTCGAAAGATCTTAAACTCTGTATCTGGTAAGAATCCTTATTGTGAGAAGGTGATTAGAGTGTTTTATGCTAATCTGACGCCTGCTGTTAAGGACACAACCTCGAAGAAATTTGGGAGAGTGTACCTATACAACAAGGTATACAATTTTACACCTAATATCATCAACTCCACTCTTGGGATGATTGTTAGTGAAAGAGAACCTCAACCAAACCCCACTGTGGAAGAACTCAATTCAATGATCAAGTACCTTACGGGGAATTTGATCACTGTTTGGGCTCCTCGCAGTCCTGTGTCAAAACTCACTGCCTTGTTTGCCACTCTGCACAAACTTGCTATATACAAATGGCTACCCTCCATCAACGAGACAGTAGTGACCCGTGATCAAGCATCACTGCTTTTCAATATTGGAAGGAATCAGAAAACTGACTTAGGAACACTTATATTCAACCATGTTGTCAACTTGGCAAAAAGACAAAGCAACTCTGCCCTTCCATACCCCTCATTGATTTTTCAAATACTGCTCAACCAAGGTTTTAAGACTCCAAAAGAAGAAAAGTTGAGTCCAGCCTTACCTGTTTACTCAGTACAACGAGCAGTTGTGAACAGCAGGGACAGGGTTATTGACCTGCACTGGAAGAAAGATGAATGGGACACTGACACTTCAAAAGATGTTGGTCAAGGAAATGTCCCAATGTCCAAAGATTGGCTTCGACAGCACATTGCTGAACTTGACCGGCAAATTCAAGACCTAGTGCGAGCTAGGAACTATTATGAGGACTTACTTTCTTCACAAAAAGGGGGAGAAGATGATGCTGATAATGTTGTTGCTGGAAGTAGACAGACACAGACAGGGGGAGAGGAGTTGAGATGAGATGCAGGCCAAGCTACGATGCAGGGGGAGAAGAGTTGAGATGATGATTGCGCTGACTACTTCTGATGCGATGGAGATGAAGATGGTGTTGCACAGAGTGATCGATCACATAAAGCGGTTGGAAGCTACTGTGACTCGATTACTTTAGTCAAGGATGATCATGTTGATGGAATGGAAGTTGATAATCTTTGCTTATTTGAACATAGGTTATACTGACATTTGAAATATTTTTTGGTTTGTAATATTTTACTTTGGGATATTTGGTCTATTCTTGCAGACATTGTGACTACTTTCTAAAGCTGTTTATATATGTTTGCCTGATGTGGATTGTTATGAATGGTTATTGTAGTCTGATTACGCAGTTGCTGTAAGTAAGTCACGACTAACATAACATAACTCTTATCTAATCAAATCATCGATACAACACTGCTTGGAATTTACTACTGCAGGTTTAAGGGGGGGCATAGCACTGATCCTACTGATTCTTGGAATGTAAAGACTACATCGGGAATCAGTATCCTAGTCATTTTCGCTTCGTATGGAGTTTTGTGAAGAAAGGCAAAAAGGGGGAGATTGTTGATGTTGGATGGATGTTGTGACAACATCTGTAAATGCTCAGGACAACATCTTATGAGAATAAGAATGTTTCCTGCGATGTTGTGACAACATTCCTGACAACATCTCTGTAACGATTTTGCCTATTCTTCCGGCCAAAACAGGTTGTGTTACTGTGAGTAAAAAATGACACAGGCAAGCTTACAATGATGTTGTGTTTAAAACGTGGTAAAAGAAACAGTCAAATCTTGGAGAGGAAGCAGCGTGAAGATCAAGTCCAGAACGTTGAGCTTTTTAAGGAGCAAGAACCGGTCCAAGCTGAAGCTTCTTTTACTCAACCTCCGCAACCAATCAGTGAGGATTTCAAGGGAAGTTCCACACTATAATTAGAGGGGAGCTTCAGAGTATCGATATCCAGAATTAAAAAGAGAAGAATTACCAAGAGAGCTCTCGGATATTCACCTCAGAAACTGGAATAACACACTTAGCCTAAAGTAGTATAACAACATCTAGTCCCACATTACTGTTGCTACCCTGATTCTAGATCAAGCTTGTACTTCAAGCAATTGTAATGAAGATGTTGTATTTGTATTTTTAGATCTTTTAACTTTAGGCTGAAGTCATCTGCGACTTCACTTTTTTGTAATTTCTTTTCGCATTTATTGTTCAATCTTGTAAAAGAAATTCATTTGTAATTGTATATAATTTATACAATTCTTTGGTCATTGACCATCAAGGGATATATTAATATATACCCTTGAAAATATAAACCTTGTGTCTCTTTACTTTTTCCGCTGCATTTACTCTATAAAGGTTTATAACTGTTTTAGCACAATGTTGCCTCAGATGTTGACACAACATTGAAGGCAACATCCAGAAACTGTTTGAATTGTTCTAGTTGTTACAATTTTACTATTAGACTCTTGCTTATCCATAGCCCCGGACCTAACACATAGTAATATACATTTACGATATATCAGTATGATGGAAAACACTTTCGAAAATTTATTTTTTAATTTTCTCATGATGATTAATATTCTTAAAAAGCATCTTCTATGGAAAACAAGTTTATTAAAAATGAAAGAAATATTATTTTTAATGAAAGTAGAGAAATAAATTTCATACTTGACATTCCACAATGATTATCTCCTTCCCATCATCCTATGCATCCACATATTGTTTGAATAGATTATATATACAACTATAGAACAATATTTTCTACTTCCAAGAGAACTTATTCCTTCGTGCCCAACGCACCCTTATTGTCTGTATTACCCATGCCCATGCTCTTATTCATATCTTGTATACAAAGATTTAAGTAATGGCGAATCAGACTTCTAGATCCACACCCATGTAAGGTGCCCACCCACCCGCATTCCAGCAACATGAATCTTACACCATTTAGGGTAAAAAACAACAGGTGCTTAATTGTTTAGCAAGGTGTAAATGTTTTTTACCCACCATTTCATTCCAACTAAAATTTATCCAACTCATCAAAGTGTACATCTTTGGCCAGCTTAAGATTTGACGGATCTTCAGGTAGAGCTGATGGCTGTGATTTGAGAAACACATAGGCAAGCTAGAAAAAACACATTTTAACTTTTCTTAAGATTTTACTTAAAAGTAATTGTAGACAAAGAAATTGGCCAACTCTTAAATGCCAATAACGAGCACTAGTCTTTTTGAGCTGGAAGTACCCATAAACAAACATACATATACACAAAATCTACAATCAAACGAATGGAATGCAACATAAATTTTTTTTACTAAAGGTATTGAAATATGTACAACACCTTCACAAGAAAACCCCTATACATCTCTCTCCATTTGATTTTATGTAAAGGTGTTTGACAAGATGTGGAGTTCAAAAAGAAGAAAGATAAAACTTTTAAAGCTTATGATCTAAAACATGTCATGACATGTCTGGAGCTTCATGCCATTAAAGATTAAAAAATAGAGGGTTTAAGTTATCTAGATATTAAAAGGTGCCATCCTTTTCTAAAAAAACTAAAAAGAAAAGAGCGAAACACTGGAGTAACATACAAATCCATCTCAAAAGCATCAACAAATCCACATTCTAAGTGCTAGCTTCCTATGACAATATGCTCTTCCCGCTCAACAAATAGCTAAAAATCAAAGGATGATCCATCATCCATTCCATCCACTACAATACGAAAAACTTAGTCCACTACTGCTAAGGCAAAAAAATACTATGTGACTCAAACAGGAAGCATCAGCGCCACCGGCTCCCTATGCTTATAATCCGTCTAATGAGCTAACGTATCTCTCTTGGTGCTGAAATCTAGTTCTTAATGAATACCCGAGTAAAGTCAACAAGGTTTCATTTAATACAGCTATATATGAGGAGAAGCAAATATCTAAAACTCAGCGCAGAACAGTTATGCCCATTGCACTACAAGCATCTTTCCTGTCACAAGACATCTGGAAAATATATCAGAATGAAATATCAAATTAATCCGGAGACATGTGAACGTAATAGTCATACTATCAAGTCACATACCCTGAGGACCTTCACATCTTGAAGATGCATCACCTTCTGGAGAGAAATAGCAAAGGCAAGCATCAGGCTGCTGTCTGAACATTTCACTCATAGTTAAATAAGTAAAGAAAACTAAGAGAGGAAACCAGTTAGCAGAACCAAAATTGATAAGCAGTGAATGTCAGTCGAGAACAAACACAACACAAACTGTCAGTGATCAGTCATTAATAAATTCCAACAAAATAATTAAATAAGATTGACAAAAGGCCTATGTCCGGCATTATTAAAATCCCCAAGGCACTTAATAAGCTGCTCCAACACAGGAGGAATGAACCGAATTCCTCATCTCTCTGCAAATGTCATAATAGTACAGCAAGGTTAAAGATGTAAGTCCGAAACTTCCAACAAGTAAGACATGGCAAGAGGTAAGAAATCACGTGAAGTGCTCCAACAAAATCAGCCTGTCAAAACATGGCAACATCAGGAAAGGAGAAATGTTAAGAGCAAATATCAAACAATGCACTCACTTCTTTAATGCATTAAACTAAATTAAAAATAACGATTTTTCAAACTAGCAGAAAAAGAAAAAATAAGAAATTTCAAAAGAAGTCAAATCCCAACAAGTGGAAACAATGTGAAATGAACATGGCTAATCAACCACAAAATAAGGTTTCCTACTTTCTAATTCCTCCTCGTCAATTCATTTTTTCTTTCCTGCAAACTCAGTGGAAGTGGAGGAAGAGTTAAGAAATGAAGTCATAAAGATGCTGAGAAAAAAATAGGGCCGTTAAAGGTGGAAAGAGTGATATATCCTCAGCTATGAGTCTGATAATAAGAAATGATTCTCCTTAAGCCCCCGATACAATATGCCGCTAAGAAACCAAGCTGTCCCAGGGTAAGTGTGATTGTGTGACTAAGTGTATAGATAAGGCATGAAAAGTGAAAACCAAGCTGTACAAAAAACAAAAAAATGCAAATGTAACATTTCCATACCTTGTACTTCAAGCGACTCTGCAGAATCATTTCATCTCCGACATGAACTTCTCATATTCTGCATCTGTACCATAGGGAGGTTTCTCTGCAGATGGTGGAGGTGGCGGTGGAGGTGCAGCAGGTGCAGGCTCTGGTGGATTTGAGGCCCACGGAACATTGCTCATACTCTGTGAATGGTCCACATTGGACTGTGTTCCAGTTGGAGGAGGCGGTGGCGGTGCCATGCCATAATAAGAAGGATAGCTGTATGAAGATGGAGGGTATGCATGTTGGCCATAGACATAAGCGGGATGAGATTGAACAGGTGCAGTATTATGAGATTGCACTCCGGGAGGATAACTTTGTTGTGTCTCACCAGAAGATGTATAATTTTGTTGGTTTTCACCGGAAGAAACGGTCTGAGTCGCGACACCAGAAGATGGCGTTGGCATTGGTGGTGGAGGATACTGTGCACCATATGGAGGAACAAATTGACCTGGAGGAGGAGGATACATGGTTGAGCCAGGAGGCGGATAAGAGCCATAGGGTGGAGGTACAGGTGGTCCCCAAGGAACTGAGGTCCCACCATAGACACCGGGAGGAGGAGTGCCAATAGGACCACCCGTCGCATACTGCTGAGATGGATAGACTCCCGGAGCCTGATTAGGAGCAGGATATGTAGGCATTGCTGGAGCAGGATATGTAGGCATTGCTGGAGCAGGAGGGCCCAGAGGTACAGTAGGCTGAGGGGGTTTACCAGCAACTCTCACAGCAATAGTTCTCCCATCAAGACAATGACCATTCATGCCAGTAATAGCGTTATTAGCTTGTTGAACATCAGCATACTTAACAAAACCATAACCTTTACTCAGACCACTGAGACGATCCTTTATAACCTTAGCCATCACGATGGTACCAAAGGGAGAGAACAAATTAATCAGACCATCATCATCCAGAGTAGGGGGAAGGTAACCAATATACAAGTTGTTCTCATCAAATTCTTTTGGCTTCATTATATTTGACCCTAATCCAGGGTGTGAACTGGTACCACCACCACTGGCATTATTACTGCTGGCCCAAGGAGGATTACTGCCCGTGGTGCTTCCAGGACCAAGAGCTAGAGTTGCTGAGTTCGGCTTAATTGACGATTCAGGAACTGTCCCTCCCAATTCTGCCAAGAAGTTCTGATACTCATCATCCATTTTCTTTCCAGTAGTATTTTTCACTGGACAATCTATTGTAGGATGTCCCCCATCACCACATATTTTGCAAAGCACGTCACTTTTGAACGTGGTGGTTCGAGAAGGACAAGCATACTGCCTATGACCTGGTTCACCACACAGCCTACAAAACTCCTCATCTCTAATCGTTCCATTCAACGCCGCAAGTTCCCTAAGCTGTTGCCTCTTATGCTCATTAAGCACCTCATCAACAGGCTGCAAAAGCTTCTCCAGCATAGCCGCAGCAGCCTCGAGCGACTCCTGAGTATCAGCTTCCACTAAAACGTGTAAATCCTCGTTCTCAGCCGGATCATGTTTCAAATTCCCTTTCTGTTGTAACCTCCCTTCTTTAATCGACCCTTTCCCTCGAATTACAATCTTCGCTCCCGTCTCCTTCTCCATCCTCTTCTGAGTATTTCCTCTCGGCCCAATAATTAGTCCAATAAAATTATAACCCGGGTACTCTTTCATCGGGATATAAAGCTTTTTTTGAAGCTTAGGTGGCCTATAATCTGCTGGTGGCTTAAAGGCCGGATTTTTCTTTATTATCTGTGATATAATCTCTTGTCTCTCCCTATTTAACTTCTCTCGAGCACGATACTCTCTAGTATTTATCCTAACGCCCAGATTATCATATATAGGTTCGGGTGAAGGCGATCGAGCACCTTCAGGTCTATCATCTAAAGGCAAACCAGATTGCAATTTCCTACTTATTTCAAGTAATCTACTATTAAGTGCTTGTACTTCAGGATCAAATTCAATACCTCCAGCAAAATCCTTCATGAAATCAGGCAACTGAATCACCGGCTTCGGTTCATCATCCGCCCACCTCGATTTCCGCTTTCTTCCGGGCCCACTTCCATCATTTCCAGTACCGTCATTGCTCGATTCACTCGGAGGTGGGTCCCATCGACTTCTCCTCCTCCTCCGACTCGTTGTTTCTTCTTCGCCGCCTGATTGGTCTCTATGGGCCCCACTATGAGTGTTAGTCAACCCATTTTGACCCGAATTCTCATTATCTAGAAAGTTCTGAGTGTTCGAGTTAACGCTGTTCAGCTCGGCATTTTCTCGAACACTTGGTGGGCGATGTGAATCTAGGGTTTGTGGAGGATTTTGATAGTACGAATTTGGGTCGTATGAATTTAGGGTTTGTGATGGGTTGTCTTGAACTAGGGTATCAGAGGAAGCAATTGGGTGAGATTGGGAATCCATTGGGATATTCGAACAAGAGAGGGTAGAGGAAATATACGCGGGACTGTGAGAGACTGGGTGTGTATATCGTGAATCTAAAGTTTACATTTGGATTATAGTATAATACTGCGGTTTGAAAAGGGCTGAATATGATAAAGTTGGGCCTAAAACAATTGGGCTTGATATTGGTCCCAATTTTCTAGGGTGGTGTTTAAGTTTTTCCCCTCAAATATATGGTATTTAATTTTTGCTCTTCAACACTTTAACAAAAAGAGTGGCCAAAAACACCCTGGACATCGGAAAAAAACGAACGCCATAAGTTAATATTTTCGTATCATAATATAACACAAGTTATGCCGCTTAAAGTAATGTATTAAGAGGCAAAAATAAAGGCCACCCCGAAACAGGGATAATCCGTCAAAAAATTGAATTCAATGAGGTGTCCAATTTGCATCGTAAAAATTTCATGGGGTAACTTATTCGGACATTGCTATTTAACATGCACTTAGTTGTTGTTTTTTTTGCATCTCTACCTACTTTGTAACAACTTTAGACATGTGATGTATGAAGTTTTATATGACTGAAGTTCGGGCAAAAAATGACTGAAATTTAGTCATATGTGCGATAAACTTTAGGTGAAAATAGTTGAAGTTTTAGCAAAAATAAGTGGATTCATATACATATGAATGAATTTCATGCAAAGATGATTGAACTTTAGCCATATATGTATAACTTCAGGTAAAAATGACTAAAGTGCAACCACATGTGCGTGAACTTCAGATGCCACATGTGTGAAGTTGTTTCAAAGTGATTAAACTTGTAAATATTTAGACGTTGCGAGTATAGTTTAAACGGTTGTCCCAAAGTAAGGTATTTGTGCACCATCTATTTGCATCCTATTATGGGGCGAGTGAACAAATAGTCGATTTTGGGGCCATCACTTAAGCCATAGTTGCAGTTAGTGACGGATGAAGAAATTTCACTAAGGGGATTCAAAAAATAAAAATGTAGTACCTAGGATACTTGGAACCTCAAGGTGAATCTTGAACCCCTAAACCAATCTCTAATCTTGGTTTTATATACGGTGTAATTTTTTGCCGAGAAGGTTCGGCGGGCTTTAGATCCGCCCCTGGTTGCAGTGTGTAAACATCTACAAGTTTAGCCATTTTAGAATCAAATGTCTAAATTTTGACATTTGCTTGTGTAAGCAAATTTCAGACATTTTTCTCAGAAGTCTAGCTTGACAATCCTTCAGACAAAAAAAGTCTGAAGTTTAGCTTAGCACAAACTTCAGATACTTTTGTCTAAAGTTTGACTTGAGCAATCCCGAACTTCAGAGAAAATGTTTAAAGTTTGGCTTTGTAGTCCCAAACTTAAATATTATTATTTGAAGTTTGGCTTGACAGTCCCAAGCTTCATACAATTTTATTTGAACTTCAGCTTGACTATCCTAAACTTCATACATTTCACTCGTGGCACCTCATTTCATTTTGATCATGGTACCTCATTTTATTTCATTTTACTCATCCATTTCATCCATGGTAGCTCTACTATTTTTTCATGTTCAAATTGCTTTTTTCATTCATTTTATTTGACTCATGATATCTTATTTTTGTAGTAAGAGGAAGTAGAGTTGGTTGCATATTTTGTACCTAGTGTTTCCCGAGTTTTATCCCAATAAGCATGCAGTAGATTTGCTGACACTATTTGCCAATTAAATAAAGGGATAAAGACAGGAATGATCATATATGTGGAACTATTGATACTAGATGATCCAAGAAGCTTAATAGACATTTTTAGCCTTTTTAAAAATAATTTCATTTTATAACATTTTTAATCTATTTCCAGTATATGTATAGAAATTGTATCATTGTTGTATAAGATATGTATCACTAATGTATATGTATAGAAAATGTATCATACATATAAAAACCGTATCATTATTGTATAGAATATGAATCCCATACAATGCATGAAAAATGTATAATTGTTGTATACTTGTGTGTAATAAATATATAAACATCGTATAATCAGTGTATATTATATACACACTAATAATACACATATTATACACTATTTACACATAGGCAAGGATAACTTGAGAAGAAATGGAGACCGTCGAAAAAGTTTTTCCGGCCAGATCTGTACCAGAATAAGATTGAATGGGCTAGATTTGGCCGGGGTTGGTATTCTCCGGTGTTGTTTTGGCATTTCACCGTGGAAGCGGCGCTATCACAACCCCTTTCCCTTATTCATCGTTGTTGCGATCAGATCTGAGCTCGTTTTGTATTTTCTTGACTGTTTTGGGTTTGATCGGAGATCATTTCTCTTGTGAATTATGTTGCTCTATTTCTACCGTTTGGCCGGAAAATGTTAAACTCTGGAGAACTATTTCAAAGAAACAAAGAATCTGAATGCGGTTTTATGATTGAAACTTTTTTTTTTTGTACAAAGAAGGGCTAAAAGTTGTCTTATTTATTTTCAATGTGTCATAGTGCCCTTTTCCCTTAAATAATTTGAAAATACTATGTATAGCTTAAAGGACATGGTAAAAATTGGGTAACGTGTGCCATTGCTATTCCTATATCTAGTTTTTTCCAAATTATTTAACCTGTAGCCATTGTAATGAATTTCAGATAAGAGGCTCCGTTTTTCTTTCGCTTCTTCTTCAATGGAGTTAATAACATCTATCTTCTTTGTGCAGCCAAAGACTAAAATAAGTAGAGTATTCATGTGTTGAACTCCATGTGCTGGCAATCATAGAAGTGTGAAATAACTTCAACATTAATTATGGTTGTGAATTGTGACAAATTCTAAATGTTGAGTTTTGAGGGAGCTATGCTATCTTGTTTAATTATTTTCTTGCTAAACTAACGCCGGTCATAAGTGATAAAGAGATGCAAAGTTTAATTATTTTCTTCCCAAAAGTTGTTAAATTTGCAAAGTTTTATACACTCTGGTTATCACTTAAATGGTGGTCTTAAAATCGATAGTCTATGCACTTTGCCCCTCTTGTATGGTCCTGAAAGAGAGTAATTTCAGATAATAATAGTTAGTGCCACGAGGAAATAGAAGATAAAGACCATTATCCTTAATCAAAATTTTTAAGAGCAAGTCTGAATGTAAAAAATCTTTAGATAGAAACTTCTAGGTGCAAATCAAGATTAGTTGGGTCACTGAAGTTCACACGTTGAATACTTAAAGTAAGAGTGCAAAGTGACTCAAACTAGGTTTTTGACATCGGATTCAATACTAGAACAAATAGTTGGTATAACAATGTTATAGACAAGAAAGTTGTCTGGGAATTAGAGCTAGAAATAATTTCTTTTGGCTTGGCTCAAATACCTATTTAAGGTACATTGACTTGGTAACCAAAATTTGAATAACAATATTATGAAATTCGAATAACTTTTCTGTCGAACTCTCCTGTCCTTGCAAACTAGATGAAAGGGAAAAAATATGTTAGTTGCCTTCAACCATACCGAAAGTTCCTTCGGTGTCTCTAACAACCTCCAAATACAAACAATCACAATAATAGAAGAAGACTGATTGTTGAATTAATAACCAAAATACTAAAGAAAAATTGCATAATGAAAGACTACCACAGTATACACGGTCAAAACCGTGTATATTTTGTATATTCCTTATCATAATTATTAGAGTTCTTGTACATGTATAATTATGATAGTACTCTTGTATTAGGAAAATGTAGTAGTCTTGTATTAGGAAAAGGTAGTAGTCTTGTATTAGGAAAAGGTAGATTTAATTTTCATGATTAGAAATTGTATATCATGTATATATACCTTCTCATTAATGAAAATAATTAGAGAATTATTCTCTTTCATGATATCAGCAATCTAGGTCAGTATTTTCTTCTCCAAAACCTAGCTTCCGCCGCCCTAACTCGGCAACCTCTTGGCCACCGCCGGCCGACGACCCCTTCCCCTCCATTCAGTTTTTTTTTTCAAATCTCTAATTCTCCTCTTGTTCTTCCATCATGTCTACCACAAAGAACACCTTTCATCCTGCCCTTGCAGTCTCCAATATAAAAAACAACATTCATGTTGTTCTTGAGATGAAAAATGTCCAATACGCGACGTGGGCATAACTGTTTAAAATTCATGCCTGGTCTAATAGAGTCCTCCATCACATCGTCTCATCGGCGACAGGCAAGGAGAAGGTGTCTTCCACAGATGATGAAATTGAGATGTGAGTAACTCTTAATGCTACGGTGCTTCAATAAATCTATTCCACCATCTCTACGGACCTCTTACAGACAATTATCGAACCCGACGCTACGACAATGGAAGCTTGGAATGGGTTGCGTGATATATTCCAAGACAACAAAAATTTTGTGGCGTGACCCTTGAGCAAGAATTCTCCCACATTAATATTGAAGATTTTCCGAATGCCTCAGTCTATTGTCAACGGCTCAAGGAGTTGTCGGATCAACTCAAAAATGTTGGTTCACCTGTCACTAATGATCGTCTTGTTCTTCATATGGTTGCGGGCCTCTCCGAGGCGTATAATGGCGTTGGGACTCTCCTTCGTCAAAGCAATCATCTCCGCCATTCTACCAAACACGTTCCATGCTCACCTTAGAAGAAGCAGGATTGGCTAAAAAGGCAGCTACCGGAGCTAATTCTGCCATGATGGTGGCCACGCCTCGTGAAACTGATGACTCTCAATCATTCTCTAAAAAGTATGGTCAAAACCATAACAACGGGGGTGACAAAAAGGGTCAAAACCGTGGGAAATATTGCAGCGGCGGACGTGGCGGCGGTAAGGGTGGCAGTCGCGGTGACAGTGGCGGCGATAGTGGTGGCAGACCGGTAGAGGGTGGCGGCCAGCATGGGATCGGGCCACTAAACCCATGGCAGCAGGCTTGGGCCTCTAGGCAGTGGCCCCAGACTAACAGACAGTGGCCCATGCCCCCTGCCCATTTCCTTCAACCAATTGGGCCAGGCCCAACGCTGGCCAGCAGAGGCAGAAAATAATTGGGTCGGTAAATAGTTCCCCGGGGCAGGCTCTTGGGCCTCGGCCTCGCGCAGCGGCGCTGTCGGCCCCGGCGGCCCTGACACCCATAGATATCGAGGTATACACTTTGATTAATCTCCCGAATGCATATTGGTACATGGACACCGGTGCTACTCCTCACATGACGTTTGCACCATGTAATCTCTCATCTTATTTCAATATGAGCAAAAATCGTGGTATAATTGTTGGTAATGGTCATTCAATTCCAATTCGTGGTTATGGTCACACAAATTTATCTCCCCTGAACCTACCTCTCACCTTACAAAATATCCTTCATGCTCCCCACTTAATTAAAAATTTGGTGTCTGTTCGAAAATTTACAACTGATAATGGGGTTTCTGTTGACTTTGACCCTTTTGGATTTTCTGTGAAGGCTTTTTCAACGGGGATACCTCTAATGAGATGTGATAGTCGGGACGAGCTTTATCCCATCACCACTTCCACCATCACTATCACTACCACTAATCAAGCCACACCGTCAACGTTTGCCGCCTTAACACCTTCCTTTATAGCATGCACGTTTGGGTCATCCGGGGGCGTCTGTTATTTCCTCTCTTAGAAACAATAATTTTATTGAGTGTAATAGTAAGCGTAGTACTAATGTTTGTCCGTCTTTTCCGCTTGGGAATCATGTTAAATTACCGTTTGTTGCTTCCAATTCTAGTAGTTTTATGTCGTTTGATATTATTCACAGTGATTTGTGGAATCTCTCGAATTGAGCTCTTTGGGCCATCGTTACTATGTGTTAATTTTAGATGATTATTCTAATTTATTGTGGACTTTTCCGTTGTCTAAAAAGTCTCAAGTTTATTCCACTTTTCTATCATTTAGAGCATTCATCCGTACCCAATTTGAATGGGAAATTAAAAACATTCAATGTGATAATAGAAGGAAATTTGATAATGGGCCGTTTCGGGATTTTTGTAATAATTATGGCATATCTTTTCAATTTTCTTGTCCTCGTATGTCCTCACAATATGGAAAAGCCAAAAGAAAAATTCGTACTATTGATAATATTGTTCGGACTATACTAGCCCATGCTTCATTACCACCTTCTTTTTGACATCATCCATTACAAATAACTACTTACCTCCTTAACATACTCCCGATCAAAGGACTAGCATACCAATTTCCACTCCAAACTATTTATCGTAAGGATCCTTCGTATTCTCATCTTAGGGTATTTGGGTGTTTATGTTATCCTCTCTTCTCATCCACTACAATTAACAAACTTCAAGCTCGTTCTACTGCTTGTGTGTTTTTGGTTATCCGTTTAATCATCGTGATTACAAATGTTTTGATTTATCCTCTAATTAAATCATAATTAGCCGCCATGTCATTTTTTATGAGACCCAATTTCCGTTTGCTAAATTATATAATTCTGTGTCTAGTTCTTATAATTTTTTGGATGATGGGCTTTCACTATATATCATCCACCATTGGGCCTAGCATTCCCGTGACCCAATTCTGCTAGCAGACCTACTGCCTACTGGCCCAAATGTTCCCTATCCAGATCCAGTTTCTCGGCCAGCAGGCCTATTGCGGTATTTATAGATGCTACACAAGTGTACGTATCACAATTTGTAATAAATTTCGATAAGACCGAGTATCGTCCACAGAGACTGATTTATCAATTACCAATTAACTAATCTTTAGTTTCTATTTGATTAACGAATATAAGTGATGACTTCTAACTAAAGAATTAACAAACTAACATGAATTTCTAGAATAAAAAAGCAATGAAAACACACGAAGTTTAATTCAGTAATGAAGGAATTAGGGTTTCCAATCTCCTCAACTTTCCACTCTATCATTCATTAATGCAAGACTAACGATTCTTCTTCTTATTAAGATAGCAGGTTAACTGAAATGTTCTATATTCCGGTTAGGATATAAAAAAACTCAACCTAAGTGAGAACTTTCTATATTTCTATGATAAGTTCGACCACATAAGAGGATTAAGATCAATAAACTCTACACATGCAGTCATGATACTTTCATTCAAGATTAAACCTACGTCTAATCAACTATAGCATATTCAAATCTCCCTTTTCAGATCTCGATTTGAACTCATATAGATAATGAAAACTAAAGGCCAATTAATTCTCATTCAATAACCGCAAATTGAATAGATTTTAATAGATGAAGAAGAACATTGACAATGCATTAAATCATAATAGAGTTTCAAGTGATTCAACGGAAAACCCTAATAAAGTAATTAGCTCCTAGACATGCTAAGAAAACTAATTAACCTAATATCCAACATAAACTGAATAAGTAAAGAAAAGGAAAAGAACTTGAACAATAGATGTCTCTAATGGCTTCTTGTTCTCTTGTTTCTTGCCTCTAAAAGTGTTCTCCTTTCAGAAAAATGTTTCCTTCAATATAAATCACGAAAACCCCCCAAAATGGACTTTTTTGTCCTTGTTAAATTTAGGTTTTTCACGTTCCTGACGTCGTCGGCGCCGCGACTCAGCTATTAGAACGCAGCGGCGCTAATTCGATGCTGAAAATCATGTGCTCACTGTCTGAGGGGCGCCGCGACTCTTCAGCCTTCTTCATCCGGAATTCATTTAAAATGCTTTCTGATCTTCCCCGGGCTTCTTTGACTTATTTCTTGTGGCCATGTATATATTTTTATCCTCAATAACCTCTTATTTTCTTTCGATTCGCTTTATTCCTTTCTGAATTGCTTAAAACCTGAAAACACACCACCTACGCATCATACTGCACAAAATAACTAAAAAACAAACAAAAGACTCCCTAAAACACACTCCAAAACAGTACTAAAATCTACCTAACAAGGCACACTGCCTGCTGGCCTAATAATTCTTCCTCCAGGTCCATAGTCTCGGCCTGCAGGCCCACTGCTTGTTGGCCCAGCTTTTACGTCTTCCATCAGTCCAGTCTGTGACATCCCTACACCGACCTAGGTCTGGCCCACTTCTATTCCGAGTCAAGGCCCGTTACTCGTAGCCAATAGGGTATTTTAAAACCAAAATGATATTTTAATCTCAATTCTAATGTCACTAAATTACCCCCACCACGTAACCCCTTGTATGCCCTTCATGACCCGAATTGGAAAATGACCATGAATGATGAATATAATACTCTTATTGAAAATAAGACGTGGGAGTTGGTGACCCGTCCATCTGCTATCAATGTTCGATTTTTACTTATAAGGAAAAATCTGATGGTTGTTTTGAGAGGCATAAGACCCGTCTTGTAGGTAATGGAAACACTCAATAGGTTGGCATAGATTGTGGAGAGACATTTAGTCCGGTGGTCAAATCAGCAACCATTCACACTGTTCTCAGCCTAGCTCTCTCGAAAGCATGGTCATTCATCAGCTAGAGGTGAAAATGCTTTCTTACACGATGATCTCAAGGAAATAGTATACATGCATCAACCCTTAGATTTCAGGGACCCCGATCATCCTAACTATGTCTGTTTGTTGAAGAAGTCCTTGTATGGGCTAAAATAGGCCCCTCGGGCGTGATATAAAAGGTTTACAGATTATGTGTCTACTATTGGGTTTTCTTACAGCAGGTCTGATCATTATCTGTTCATCTATCATCGTGGTACTTCTCTAGCATATATTCTGTTATATGTGGATGATATTATACTGACTGCCTCTTCTGATAACCTGCGCAAGTCTATCATGTCTCTTCTCAGTTCAAAATTTGTTATGAAAAACTTGGGGCCCTTGAGTTATTTTTTGGGTATAGTTGTTACTCGTCATGCAGGTGGTCTTTTTCTATCCCAGAGGAAGTATGCAACTGAGATTATTGAACGGGCTGACATGTCATCTTGTAAGTCCTCTCCTACTCCGGTTGACACCAAGCCGAAGTTGAGTGCTAATTCTAGCACACCTTACGAGGATCCCTCCTACTATCACAGTCTTGTAGGGCTCTTTAGTACCTTACTTTCACGAGGCTCGATATACCATATGCAATACATCATGTGTGTTTATTTATGCATGGTCCGAGGGATGAGCACATGCATGCTCTCAAACGCATTATGTGTTACATTCATGACACTCTTGATTATGGTTTGCACTTATATCCATCCTCCGTATCTACTTTCATGTCTTATACAGATGCTGATTGGGGTGGATGTCCAGATACCAGACGTTCAACATCTGGTTATTGTATATTTTTTAGTGATAACTTGGACTCTTGGTCGGCTAAATGTCAGGCTACTTTATCGCGATTCAGCGGAGGCCGAGTATCAAGGGGTAGCCAATGTGGTGTCTGAGTCATGTTGGCTGCTAATATCCTATTAGAGCTTCACTTTCCTATTCAGAAAGCTACCTTGGTCTACTGCGACAATGTTAGTGCAGTCTATCTCTTTGGGAATCCGTCCAACATCAGTGCACTAAACATATCGCGATAGATATTCACTTTGTTCGCGAAAAGGTAGCTCATGGACAAGTACGTGTCTTGCATGTCCCTTCACGGTACCAAATTGCTGACATCTTTACTAAGGATCTTCCCTTAGTTCTGTTTGAAGATTTTATGGACAGTCTCAGCATACGACAACCGCCCGCTATGATTGCGGGGGTGTGAAAGACTGCCACGGTATACACAGTCAAAACCGTGTATATGGTGTGTATATTTTGTATATTCTTTACCATAATTATTATAGTTCTTGTACATGTATAATTATGGTAGTAGTCTTGTATTAGGAAAATGTAGTAGTCTTGTATTAGAAAATGTAGATTTAATTTCCATGATTAGAAATTGTACATCATGTATATATATACTTTCTCATTAATGAAAATAATCATGGGATTATTCTCTTTCACATAATCATAGAAGAGCAGTAACTAGAAGAAGAGATGAGAAGCAAAATTTAGATACAAAGTTGCCAGCATAATCATAGGCAGTTGGTAATTGGGCCTGGTCCCCAAATTAACCTTTGTGAAGGCCTTCCAGTTCTATTGCTTCTTCTCGGCCCAATAACTGATTATGTGATATTGGGCCGAAGCTGATTCATAACAGTGTCTTAGCATGGACAATTCGCACGATTGCCCCATTTTGGGATGGTCTTTAATTTTTGCCCCTCAAATTGGTGGTCTTCAATTTTACCTTCGCCTAAAAAAATGACCAAAAATACCCCTGAGGTTCTGGGTTCGAACCCCAGTAGAATTACAAACTTTTGTGAAACCTCTGCCTTGCCAATTTTTTTTTGACTGAGCTAAGGATCTGACCCAGAACTTTAAGGCATAACTTCTGTGAAACATTGGCCTTGTGAATTTTTTTTTACTGAGCTGAGGTTCGAACCCGAATCTTTGATTTAGTAGACGCGCGAATAAGAGTATTTTGACCCACAAATTTACATTAGATGAGAAGTAGGGGAAAAAAATTAAAGACCATCGATTTGAGGGAAAAAAATTAAAGACCAACCCATATGAAGGGAAATTCGCGAAAAAAAAAGGTCTTAACATCACTAAATATTACAACAATAAATTTGAAGAATTAAGGAAAGAAGTAAGGCTTGAGATGTTGCAACACCAAAAAGACAAAGATGGATTTTCTTCTAGTCTACCAGTATTTCTTATAGCTACATAGCTTGTTGAAGAACAACTTTAATAGCTATAACTTCATTTGAAAAAGGAGAATGCACACCACTAATGCCACATCCCCAAGAGTGAATACACATGCCTAGTACCATATTTGGCACAAATAACAAAATCAATGTCAGCCTTAGATGGCTGGTCATTATACTTTTTTGGTATTTCACTTGGTGTTTGATATTTGCTTTGTCGTGCCAATTAGTACAAAATTAGGCCGTGTAAGGCCCGTTAAAGAGAAAACTATTCCTTATCATGACTTTTTTTCATTTTCAGGGCTTGAATCAACTGAAACCTATTAGTATTAAAGATGGAGGGATCATATTCATCCACCACAACCTTTCGTGGGAGATTATTGTTCGTTCCTTCCTTTGTGCATCTCTTTGATGGGTAAATCTCCATAAAAAGGATAATATTTGTGTAGTTTGTGATTGGATATATTAAAACCAACATCAGAACACATCAGGTGCACATACAATTATACATTGATCAAACACATATATATGATTCGTTTGAAATAAATATTACTTACCTTTTCCTATAACAATTTACTGATTCATATCACAATATGAGCAAGTTAGTGCGTTGAGATTTTAACAGAACATGCATTTATTATTGTACTTAAGTTCTAAATTTGACTATGAAATTTTCACAAACTGTAGGCGTCCCAAATCTTGATGAAGAGGAAAGTTGTGATCAGTTGACAATCCACGTAAAAATAATTCAACTATAATGAATCCTCTAAATAAAAGGCCTTACCTAGCTAATATAAAGGATTAAGGAACATTGATTGATTAATCGTCTACCATCTTATTTCCACACTGATATTTCTAGTCATAGTTTCTAAATTAATTTCTAACATTACTGATGTGTATTGCTTTAATGTAGTTTTTAAATGTATAAATTTATTTTTCAAACATTGACAATTGATATCAAATGAAAACATAAGAAGCTTGGCTCTCATGTTATGTAGTTTTTGTTCTAACAATATCTTTTTTCTGTTGACCTTGGAAATTAAATATCAAGTGATTCTAATTCAGATTTGTTTAAGTTTTGGTAGGAGATATCATGTACTCGGTGAAATTAGTAGAAATTAGTTGAGATATGCAAGCTAATCTAAAATACCACAATTATAAAAAAAAATTATCCAATTACTTTGTTCAACATTTATGTGGTATTGTTGCATTCTAGATTCGACTAAAGCTGCCAAACATGTATTGTTTCTTTTTCATTTTTGTATGAAGTTGGCTATATTAATTTAAGCGTAAGAGGAAGAAAAAACATGGACTTGGTGTGAGTCAACTTCCATATTCCCAGGAGATACTGGATATTCCCACAATATGTATTTTAAAAGATTGTGCCACCAAAGTCTTATTTTTTCTATTCAGTAAAACCCTCCACTCAAAATCATGCTACATGGATTATATTTTGTAATATTGCTCTATATTAAATTGATTATTACATGTGTCACAAGTCACAATCGATCACAATTCACACATCGTTTGCTATATTATTATTATCATAGGTGAAAGATTGAATCATTCATATCAGAGGTGTATTTATTTTTTAAGTTGAAATTTAGTCATTTAAATCTCAACTATTAAGTTTGTTTTTTATTTTATTTTACAACCACTTAATAAGTCTAATTAATAGATCTGAATGACTAAGACTTATAACAATGACATTTCATTAAGATGCTATTAATTCAAGAATTTATGCAAAACGAAAAAAATATCATTTTATCACTACTCTATCTATTTTGATCGCTAATAGCTGTGCCTGTCATTATCAACTACCACCATCTGCAATCACCACTATCTCCAATCACCATAGTCAACCATCACTATACCACTAAACACCATTGACAATTACTATCAATCATCATTATCATAATGAACAACCACCAATCACCACTATCCGCCATCACTCTATATCGTCAACCATTGCTATTGATCACTACCACCATAAGCTATCATTATCATTCACCATAATCATCAACAATTACCACCAACTACCAACACCATTAACCTCTACTGCCAACCATCATCACCACTAACTACTATCATCAACAACCCTCGCCAATCACCACCTTCAGTCGACACCCACAATCACCACCACCATATAATCTTTAAAAATATTTTATTAATATAATACTAAATTAATTAGTTAATTTAAATTTTGTATATATTAATCTTAAATAAAAAGAAGTTTTATATATTCAAATAGTGAACAAACAAATATCTTAAATTATTTAATATTAAAGCTTAATACACATTTAAATTCAGACATCTAATCTTAATAAAAACATACGAATGTCACTCTCTTATCGTTTCTAACTATGGATAAAATAAGGAGTTTGGGGGAGGACTATCAAGTGAGATAAAAATGTAACTTACTCTTTCATCCCCATTTCTTTATGACTAAATAGTTAAAACTGCCCCAAAAAGAACTACATGGAAGTGCACTGTTGAATCGGCAGCCTTCACACCATAAAATTGTCATTTTTCATCTTGAATCTAGTACTCTCATAAAGTACTATTACTCATAAAAGAATTTTACTGAAGTTGGAATTGTTGGTGCGTGACATCAGAAGCAGATGTAGTTTGATGTTATCAAATCATCTGAATTCAACAACGTAGAACATAAATTTACGTTTAAAAATTCACTAAATTTTAACAAGTAAATATACACCTATAACTTTAAAAATATTCAATACTAAGGACTTTCAAGACTGAATCCAAAAGCTACATGAGAGATGAATGGATAACTAATAGTTACTTCATAGGGAACAAAACAACGATATTTTTCACATTTCAAAGTACAAAATTAATGTGAATCTCTTCAATTCTTATTATTTTATGTTGTAAGGTGTCATGCAAATTCAACAAAACAAAAAATCACGTATATTTAATGTGAATAACATTGTTTTAAAATTTTATGATAACCAAGATCAAAATCTTAAGAACTAGCAAGCTCATAGTTCTAAATTCGGTATTTGGCATTTCTGTCAGTGCCTCTTTTATATTGCACCGATGTTGAAAATGATTGGACTATTCCATGCCGAGACAATATAAACTCTTTAATGGATCCTTCTTTTTTCAACTATAGTAGATTGTATTTTCTTAAGCTTTCGTACTACTACTAAAGTGAGACATGAATTGCTCAGGAGAAGTCCTTCAAATCGGATTGAAATCGTGAGCCAGTTCGCTTCCTTAGACCCATCTGTCTCCCTAGAGAAGGGGCGTGCTGTTGAAATTGTTGGATTGTGCGTCTTCCTCCCAGTGTTGTTGCCTGCTGGGGAAGGAAGGAAGGTAGGGCTTCCTTCCAGGACCGGAGAAGGTCAAACTCTGGGCGGGCGGCCAGGTTTCGCCTACGCAACGGTTTCACAAGATTGAATCTTTTTTGTTCAACCCAAGTGTTGGAGTTCCAGAGCACGAACTTTCATTCCCAGGACCGCCTCGTCTATGTATTCGGCGCCTCTCCTGATTTTGAAGATAGGCGCGCGATACGATAAAGGCTCCTGGGAGAAAGCAATGAAAAGCCAGGGTAGAACCTCGGAGCCGATCCAAGCGAAGATCGGCACTCAAAGCCGCCCGAAAAAGGACCTATCTTATGCACATATCATTATATCACGCGCTACACTCTTACCCGTTAACACTAAACCAAACTCCTAGAGCAATAACATTGTTTTTAAAATCTACATTCGTAATAAACACAGAGAATGTAACTTTCATACTCTATAAAGTTTTTTCAGATTCTTTCTTATTCGTTTAGTACATTTGGAAGACGTGTGTGCAACTATTATTGTTCTCCCAAGTCAAAATCTTAAATAATAGAAGTACGAATTTTTATAATACAAGTGAATTCATCACAAATGAAATGACTAATTTATATATAAGGTGCATTGAAGATAAGTACTGGACCAATAAGCTTTTTGATAAAGACTTTACTAAATAAACAATTGAAAATTGTAAAGTCAAAAATAGAATTCATGAATTTGGATTTATTATCTTGCTTATGCAATGAGCACAAGAATATCCCAAGATTTCCTAATTTTAAGACTTTTACTATTCTATAAATTGTTAGTGCTAATGCATGTCTATTAGTCTTCAATTAAATATTTCAGCAACAAATGATAGGAGATAGTCAATGTTGTGATCATGTCAAAGGCTTAGTGATACTCCTATTTAACACTGTTTTCTTCTTTATTTATACAAGGAAAGAAACTCAATTTCATCTGGAATAATATTTGAGGTCCAAACTCCAAAGTAGATCATTAATGCCTGCTTTTAACTACAAACGAAGTCCAAAATACATCAAGAGAGCAAAAAGTTGGAAAGAGTTAGTATTCTTTCGTTCCCCTTTTTGTGCTTTCTTGGGCGTTTTCAATAATGTATGATGTATGCGTGTAGACGTGAATTTACAATCTAGATTCAGTTAGTACAGAATGAGTGTTTTGAATAGGGATACACAGTATCGAGTTGAATGTCATGGGGTTTTGTTGAACCGTAAAAACTCGTCCCATATTCTCGGACATTTTCAAGAATGTATGCATGTAAACGTGAATTCATGATCTAGAGTAGAGTCAGTCAGTAAAGAATAATGAGTGTGATCTTCTTATGTATATATATATTTAAGAAATAAAGCAAGTTACCAAATAAAGAAATGTGTCATTCTTTTTGGGACTGACTAAAAAGGAAAGTATGTGATATAAATTAAGACAGAGGGAGTATATACATATGCACATTGTGAATGTTTTTTGAATATGAATACATAGATCGAATTGAATGCATGAGTTGATCTTACATTTTTGTGATTGTTGCAGAACTTTCATTTTTGAAGAGGAGTGGCAGAGTATGGAGGAGAGTGATATACAGAAAACGGAAGGGCAACGAACAATGCAGTCTCCAATTTCTTCAGTTGTTGCAATAGCCATAACTGGGAACAAGAATAGCAGATATGTGGTAAAATGGGCATTGGAGAAATTTATTCCAGAGGGAGAGACGTGTTTCATGTTGCTACATGTTCGCCCTGAGATCACTGCGGTTCCAACCCCTAGTAAGTTTTTGTCTCTTTTTTGATCTGTTCTTAAACCAAGAAATTGAATTCTTGAAACCAGCCTACAATTGTTCAAGTTATGTTATCAGCTAAAGAAGAAATGATAGGACATATAAGGTTGAAAGTAGTTCCGCTACCTGTTTGGATTCTCGTTGTAAAAGGCATTCAATCCAAAACCTTAAGGCAATAGGTGCAACGGACAAAGTCTATTCTACCCGATATGAAACTTTATAGTCCAACACCCTTCAACAGGCATAACCTAATTCCGGAGTACAAGAATGAGTTTGGCAAGAGTTAACTCTGATACCACGTGAAAGAATATGAATAGAGGTGGCAAAATTAATCTAAATCCGCCCAACCCGTTCAATACTTTTGCGGGTTGGGTCTTGACTCGTTTTGTGGAGTTAATCCAACAGGTTGAAACCAAACTGATCCATCTCCTAAACAGGTCAATCTGGGTCGATGAACGAGTTAGTTATTCAACTCGTGAAGTGTAATAAGTTCTGTTAGACATCTTTGACTGTTATATCAATTAAGTTTACTGGAAATGATAATCCCTACGGAAAGATAGTTGGCTGCCATCCTAGACACAGTCTTATTGGCCCATGAAAATTATCTAAACCGTGCGGATTATCTTCTTCTTTTACTTCAAGATAATGGGGTTTATTTAATTTGTTTAGTACTTGAAATTTGGTAGTCGTACTTTTAACTAGTATTTGTAACAGAAAATATATAGTTTTCCCTTCTTTCCTTTTTCTAATTAGAGAAAGTTATTCACTCTGATCTCTGCTTTTATCATTTGAATTAGTATTAGCAAAAAATTATTTTATACTCTTAAACATTTTCCTCTTGTTTTTTCTTTTGAAATCTTCTCTTCTTCGTTTCCAACACTTTGGCACTTAAACACTAGGTAATTAAATTTTTTTTGTACTCATGTATCTTTCTGTTTATTCTATTCAACATAATGAATCATTGTTATTTTTATAGTTTTTGTAATTGGACAGTTTCTTCTTTTCGATAAATTTAGAGTTGTCCTTTTTTATTGTGTAGTGAAATAACAAGATATGACGTCTATACAAAGTTTTTGTTTTGGAAACTACTATGAAGATTTTGTGTTTAGATTGCATTTTGAAGAAAACATAATTGAGAAAAATATTTCCAGAAGCTTTTGAAACCAAAAATGAAAGGAATTGGAATATTAAATTTTTTTATTGAAAGAATGAGAAAAGCAGATCCAAAAGATGTTTGCTTTTGTGAGGGGATGTTTGAGTTAACTTGGGCGGGTTGAGTTATAACCCGTTAGTTTACACATTTTGATCCAACCATTTAAACCAAGCAAACTTTGGGCGGGTTGAGTTATGACCCGTTCATTGACTTGACCCATTTGACCCGTCCAAATTTAACTCAACCCCGCCCATTTGACACCTCTAAATATGAACATCCAATGAAAATCTTAAGGCAATGAATGGAATTTCTAAAAACGGAACCTTAATAGAATTCTTTGGTTGCCGGAGTTTTATATAAGTATATAACTCAATCGAAACATTAGAGCATAGTACATCTTGTAATAGGCCTTGTAATTAGAGTCTAAACTTGCAAGTTGTTACATTTTTTTTGTTCTAGTGGGGAACTTGATTCCTATTGCACAAGTAAGAGAGGATGTAGCAGATGCCTTCAGGAAGGAAGTTGAGTTGCAAGCAAGTGAAAAACTTCTTCCTTACAAGACAATGTGTAGTCGGAGACAGGTTCAAGTTATATCCTATATGCCCGAAATATTTAAAGGAATTACAGTTAAGTTAAGAATGCTCATTTTCACGAACTAAATGCAGGTCCAAGTTGGAGTTGTTCAACTTGAATCAAATGATGTTATAAATGCAATTGCAGGGGTAGTATCCAAATGCTCTATCAGCAAGCTTGTTATTGGAACCTCAACCCCTGGCCTATTTTCAAGGTACCAATTATATTTCCCTTCAAAATTGAAAAGAATAATTAAATTGCTTTCAAGAAAGAAAACTTGCCTCCTCCCAAGTGATACCTTCTTTTTTTCCTCTTCTGATGACCGAGAAATCCGTCTGGGGAAAACTGTTAGGACCAACCGCAACTTTGAAACTCTGAAATAATGGGCCTGCCCCTCTAACATTCTCCACTACCAGGCTTAGTTTGCATGGCGCAAGGCTCGAACCTGTGACCTAAATCACAAGTCGCTCTACCTTTGCCACATGAACTCATCACGGAGGATGAAAGAAGCCGCTGATTTGTATAAAATTTCTGTTTGAGGGTCACCAGCAGTAAATACCAAACATGTGTATCAAAAGCCTCATAACTTTAATATTTTGGACCTCCACATAAACAATAACTCAAATCTGCATAAAGAAGAATCTCAACATTGATCCATGTGCCCTTTTGGTGGTGTTAAACACGCAGGATCTTGATTACAAAGCTGAGAAAAATAAATATGAAAATAAAAATAGGAAAAACAAGATGTTTAGAGAGACCTATGTCTTTAACTGATTTTTTTTTGGTTTTGTCCATTCAGATAATAGCATACTATAAGTGTCATGATGATGTGATAACTTACTGATTGATTCACAGGGGAAGAAACTTATCTGCAAGTATCTCAGAAACTGTTCCAACCTTTTGCACAGTTTATGCTGTATTAAAAGGAAAACTGTCATCAGTGCGCCCCTCGAGTACAGAAAACAATGGATTCCTTATAGATGATAGCAGCGATACAAGTAGTTCTTCCAACAATTCCACAGGCCAAAGTTTTAGCTCACAAACAGGTACAAATTTCTTATTCACATATTTCTTCACTTTCCTTATGGATTAATGAAAGATAAAACAAATAGTGATGAATCGAGAAGCAATTGAACCATCTTGAAGTTGGAGACATTGGAAAATCTCAAAGAGCTGTCATAGAGGTGTAGTTTTACAAAGAGCATACTGCTATAAAGATGGTAGTTGTTGTTACAAGTAAAAAACTGTTATAGACAGATAAAATATAACATAAAAAATTGGTCCTGGGAAAAGCTTGGCTTTTATTGTGAAGTGTTGTTAAATAGGATGTTGTTATAGAGAGGTCTGACTGTATGTCATAAACAAAAATGTTAAACGAAAAAGTCATACCTATTGAAGTGACCCCTTTCTCGTTGCCATAATCTTGTCCTTCAATTCTCAGAGAGGACGGACCACAGCTCAACTTCACCTGCATCATACTCTCATTTGTACCCTCCTTCTCATCAACCGCAACGCTATCAAGCTAAATCTCCAGTACACCAGGCCCTCCAGACGCTTCGCAATAAAAGAACAAATTCCAGCGAAACCACCATCCAATCTAGAAGTTCATCCGTCGACATTGGAGAAGCATTTCGAGCCCTTTCAATTAAAAGCAATAGTACTCCTTTGCATAAAAGAACAATTTTGGATGAAGTCGGCGTCCATCCTAGAGCTCTGTCTGTTGCTGTCGGAGAAGCTGAGGATGACAAAAGTTGCTATTTCAGTAGCTCGGGAATTACTGATATTTTCAGTCATGCTTCAAGTTTCAAAAAAGCAAAAGTAGACAACCAACCATGGTCAACAAGTCAGTCTTCCACCTCAGATGCTCCAACAGATTCTTCATCCGGAAATCAGGTGATCATATTCTTCTTCGAATTATGCTTTCTTCCATTTAACATGCAGTAACATACATTCACTGATATCAAGTTTGAACCTTAATCATGAAATTGATACTTTTGCCTTCATTTTAATTCTTCATGATAAAACATCCTTCTACACAAGGGCACAAAAACTTAAGGCACTAGTGGAGTTTTGTTTTATGTAGAAAGGAACTTACAGGATGTTTTTGGCACGATATAATGCTGTGGGTGTTACATAAAAATTGCCGATGGTTTCATCAATTGCTACTGAAGTCTTTGCATATATACAGGTTAACATCAATTATGACCTAGATAAATTGAGAGTTGAGCTCAGACATATTCAAGGAATGTATGCAATAGCCCAAACTGAGGCAATAGATGCTTCTCGGAAGGTAATTTTCATTTAAAACTGAATTTGTGGCAAATAGTTCCCCCAAAATGCTATTACTCTTTTTATTAGAAGCACGAAATCAAGCATTCTTGCCTTTGTCATGCACATATTGGATAAATTCCAAAGAGGACTATTTTGTTCTACCTTTTCAAGCACATTCTGTTTTCTTCAAAGCTGCAACTGTAGCATTGCGAACTTCCATTGGTATGTATATATATAGGTAAGATACATGTTCTCTTCGATCCAAGTCATACTAATCCTTCCAAAAACGTCTATCAGCATAATAGAACTTTTGTATAATAGTAATTTTGTTCTACTATTTTGTATACTTACTATGAACTATTCTCGGCAGGAGTACCAAATGCATCAACTAGTAAAAAGGGGATGCATAACATAAAAACTGCAGTCTTTCTAGTTGCATTGTCCTAAAATTATGGTCTATTTGTGATAAGTTAAAGCAACATGAGATTACATATAGAATTGCATTGTTATGATCTCATGTAGCAGTTTATGATATGAATTCCTGTTCTCATTTCTTATACTGTGCTTTTTCTCAGCTGAATGAATTTCAGAAGCTTCGAGTAGAGGAAGCAAATAAACTTAAGCAGATAAACCTTAAAGAGGAGGAAGCAAAAGAATTGGCAGAAGAAGAGAAGTTAAAATGTGAAGCAGCAGAGAAGGAAGCTGACTATGCAATGGAATGTGTCCAAAGGGAAGCCGAGCAAAGAAGAGCAGCAGAGAGCATCGCCAGCCGGGAGGCTAGAACAAAAGAAAAGCTAGAGAAATCATTGGTACTACCTCGGCATCATTACCAGGAATTCACGTGGGAAGAGATTGTGACGGCTAGCTCATCATTCTCCGAGGATCTTAAGATAGGAATGGGGTCATATGGAATGGTCTATAAGTGCAATTTCAATCATACAACAGCAGCAGTGAAAGTTCTTCATTCTGCTGAGGCTCATAGAACTAAGCAATTTCAACAAGAGGTATGCCAATCTCAGAACTGAGAAAGACGTAAACAGGAATAACTAAAATAAGTTGTGTAACGTACATGGTGTATTAGCTTCAGCCAACTGTAGTTGTAATCCCACTGATAACTAAATTTGGCTTTCATTTAAGGGATAATTACATTTTTGGACTGCAAAAAATTAACCAGAAAATGTATAGGTTTTGTATATTAAGTATCAATATATATATATATATTACATACATTGAATATACATATAATATGCATAATCAGTGTATATGTTTTGTATATTTTGGCTAGCACCCGTAAATTTTAGCTAATGGATCAAAATGAAAAAATCCCTTAATTTAAAGTTTAAACTAACTGCATCATTTTTCTGGTTATTTCCACAGCTTGAAGTATTGAGCAAAATTCATCATCCTCACTTGTTATTTCTCCTTGGTGCATGCCCTGAACGTGGTTGCCTAGTATACGAGTACATGGAGAATGGGAGTTTGGAGGACAGGTTGACAAGGAAAGGCATCACACCTCCACTTCCATGGTTTGATAGGGTTCGCATAGCTTGGGAAGTTGCTTCTGCTCTTGTTTTCCTTCATAACACCAAGCCAAAACCGATCATACACCGTGATTTAAAGCCAGCTAACATACTCCTTAATCATAACTTGGTGAGCAAAATTGGAGATGTTGGCCTTTCAACAATGGTTCAGTCAGACGCTTCTTCAGAAATGACCGCATATAAAGAAACGAGTCCTGTTGGCACACTTTGCTATATAGATCCTGAGTATCAGAGGACAGGATTAGTCTCTACAAAATCTGATGTTTATGCTTTTGGGATGGTCATATTGCAGTTGCTTACTGCAAAACGAGCCATAGCATTAGCCCACATGGTAGAAATGGCTACCGAAGAGGATAACTTAGTGAAGTTGCTGGATCAAGATGCCGGTGAATGGCCTCTTGAAGAGACAAAGGAATTGGCTGTACTTGCTCTAAAATGCACTGAGCTTCGACGTAGAGACAGACCTGACCTGAAAGATGAAGTTCTCCCTGTTTTGGAGAGATTGAAAGAGGTTGCTAATAGGGCTCGATGTCTGAAATATAATCAACCTCCACCTCCTAGCCACTTCAAATGCCCCCTACTCAAGGTACACTTATGAATAAACTTGAAGCAGGTCTTATTTACATTTTCTTAAATCTTTTAACTTTTGAATCTAATTGACTGTGTTGATTGCTTCATATAATTTACATTACACTATTATGCATACTACTAGGAGTGGCAAACGGGCAGGTCGGATTGAATATGGGCGGGTCAAAAACGGGTTAAAGAGAAACGGATAAAATATCCGACCGTCCATATTTAACATGGATAAAAAATGTCTTAGCCAACGTGGGATATTGATATTATCTATGGTTTCAGAATAGTTGGTGAGAGCACAAGTTAAAAGCCAAAATAAGCTTAGATTCCCATAAAACAGAACTCGTGAAAAATAACAAGCAGACAAACGAGTATTGATAATATGGATATCCATATTAGCCAAATGAATATCCATTTTTAGTGGATAATATCTATATTGGATCCATTGTTAAATAGTCAGCTATCCAACCCATGTCTAAAGGGTCGGATTGGATGGCTACTTATTTTATTTAAATTAACCATTTTGCCAGCCCTACATACTACAAAGTCTACTTCCTGCTCTCTGCTTCATTTACTAAAGAAAATTATGCTACAGGAAGTGATTCAGGACCCCTGTGTTGCGGCTGATGGATACACTTATGACCGGAAGGCAATAGAGTCATGGCTCGTGGACAATGATAATTCGCCAGTTACGAATTTACCATTACCACATAAGCACCTGCTACCAAATTATACACTTCTCTCTGCTATCAAAGAGTGGAAGTCAGGGAAACACTGACATTACTTTCAGCTATATTGTTGAGCTTCTTCAAGACAGGAATCTCTATGCTTATACAGGAAACTTTTAGTATTAGTTAATAGATTAATCTCCTAGATACATTCATTTTGCATTGTGGCACCAAAAGAAGATATCTGAAGTCTTCGAAGCAACTGATTGGAAATTAAATAATCGAGGCAAATTGAGCTCACTGAAGAGCTACAATGTAAAGAATTTTTGTAAAGAACTTTGCCAAATATATGACTTGAAATGTTGACAAGAAGTTAACATAAACACAGAAATGTACATGATTGGATTCTCATTTTCATGTTTTTCCCAGTTTATTCATGTAGGTTGTACTTCAACAAAACAACCGTATTGGACAGTAAGAGAAACTTTTCATTTATATACTGATAATTTTAAAAAATCAGATACAACAGCATATGAAGCTGGAAATGAGAAGAAAATATCAAAGTCATTTATACATCAATATGATCCTACGACTAAGATTGCAACACCTTACAAACGAATAGTCTACTAGTATCCGTTCTGAACTTCTGATAAATATCACTTAGTAGAAAATAGAATCTGTATCGATTGAATAAGCAGAAATGTTCCTACATATCAAAGTTAGTTTTCATCGGGGATCATCATGTCATCAACTATAATCGCCATCAAAACCACAAACCAAAAGTAACCAAAGTGCATAATTCTTAGGGGTCGTTTGGTTGGGAACAAGTTATTCCGGGATTAATTCCCGGATTTAGTTATCCCGGGATTAGTTATTCTAACCTCCCATAGAGGTAAAAATAACACTACAATCCCAGGAGTTATAACGCGATTTTATCCCAACCAAACATGGGATAAACTCTTTAATCCCGGAATTAAATATTCCTTATTCCTCATACCAAATGGGCCCTTACTGTCTTATCCTCAAGAAGTAAAAAGGGGAAGCCATCTTATGGAAAATAATTTCATTCGAAGTTAATATTGCTGCCTTCAGTTAAAGGAGAAGAAAAAGAGTGAAATAAGACACAAAAACAAAGATTCTACTTCCTGAAGTACTATATTCCCAATGAGTATGAAAAAGATAGAGCAACTGAAGTATCAGAGAAATTCCCGGATAGAACTACTGGCAAATGTTACTCAGCTTGCTTCCTATCCAGAATGGATTCTCAATCACATGATGAACTGAAGCATATGACAACTTCTCATAAGGCCTATCTTTTAATGTAAGTTTGCGTGGAAAGTAGAGCTCCAAATATGGTTCCTAATTTCCTTCTCTAGCCAAAAGAGAAAGCACAATAAGTTTAAATCGAAGCAAAGAATAATCTCCCGGACATCTAGTACTGTAAACCATTCCCCCATATGCACATGAGGTTAGATCACGTTGATCAATGTGATACTTTAGGCTCCACGAGGAGTAGTCATTTCCCAATACAAAAGATGTTAATATAACTCCACTCACTGACTGAAGAGCCAACTAGATGTAAATTCCCATCGACACATCCACAATAGTATTGTTGATCTATTTTTGGCATTGGATAAGAGTGGAGAATTTCCCTATCAATATCAAAATAACAAAAACTATTTAATTGACTAAACGTCCAAAAGATTGCTCCATTGAAGAAAACTCCCTTACCATTTCTCAACAACAACAACAACAACAACATACCTAGTGAAATCCCACCACATGGGGTCTGGAAAGGGTAGAGTGTACGTAGATCTTACCTCTACCTTGGTAGGTAAAGCAACTGTTTCCGAGAGACCCTCAGCTCAAGACAAAGCATAATCACAAGCAAAGCAAAGCAATAGAAACGGTCAGACTCAGACAAGAAATTAAAGTAGTATGAACATGTTGATACCAAAATCAAATACGCCATGGTTAGCGCATTCTAACAAAAGGAAGCAGTAGCTAACACAACTAAATAAGATAAACAAAGTACACTAAAGAACACATAGCAATAGAAATCAAATTACAAGGGACTATAAAGCAATATTGCGCCTATAAGTGTGATATGCTAATCCGGCCTACAGTAATAACACTACAACTATCATTTTGTAAGCGTAAGTAGGACTACGATCGACTACCTACAACCCTTCTACCCTAATCCGTGTCCTCCACAATCCCCTATCTAAGGTCATGTCCTCAGTAAGTTGCACCTGTGTCATATCCCGTCTAATCACCTCTCCCCAATACTTCTTCGGCCTACCTCTACCCCCTCCTCAACCCGTCCATAGCCAACCTCTCACACCTCCGCTCTGGGGCATCTGTGTCTCTTCTCTGCACATGCCCGAACCATCTCAACCTCTCTTCCCACATCTTATCCTCTATCGAGGCCACACCCACTTTGTCCCGGATATCATCATTTCTAATCCTATCTCTCCTTGTATGCCTACACATCCATCTCAGCATCCTCATCTCCACAACTTTTATCTTTTGTATGTGCAAAGTCTGGACTGGCCAACACTCCGCCCTATACAATAGTCGGTCTAACCACCACCCTATAGAACTTGCCTTTAGTTTTGGTGGCACCTTTTTGTCTCACAAAACTCCAGATGCGAGCCTCCATTTCATTCACCTTGCCCCAATACGATGTGTGACATCGTCATTAATCTCTCTATTCCCTTGGATAATAGACCATAGGTACTTGAAGCTTCCTTTCTTTGGAATGACTTGAGTACCAAGCCTCACCTCCACGCCTGTCTCAAGGTCGTTCTCGTTGCTGAACTTGCACTCCAAATATTCTTTTTTGGTCCTATTCAACCTGAACCCTTTAGACTCCAGAGTCTGTCTCCAAACCTCCAGCTTGGCGTTCACTCCACTGTGTGTCTCATCAATCAGGACTATGTCGTCTGCGAATAACATACACCATGGTACCTCCTCTTGGATTTGTCGCGTCAGTCCTTCTATCACCAAGACAAATAGGAATGGGCTAAGAGTTAATCCATGGTGCAGCCCCATCATCACTGGAAAGTGCTTCGAGTCTCCTCCTACTGTCTGTACCCTAGTCTTGACTCCATCATACATATCCTTGATAGCCCTAGTGTACGCCACAGGTACACCTCTAACCTCCAAACATCTCCATAGAACTTCCCTAGGGACTTTGTCGTATGCTTTCTCGAGGTCGATGAAAACCATATGTAAGTCTCTCTTCCTCTCCCTATACTGCTCCACCAACCTCCTAATAAGATGAATGGCTTCGGTAGTCTAATGCCCTGGCATGAATCCAAACTGGTTCTCGGAAATAGACAAACCTCTCCTCACCCTTATCTCCACGACCCTTTCCCAAACTTTCATAGTGTGGCTCAACAACTTGATACCTCTATAGTTGTTACAACTCTGGATATCACCTTTGTTTTTGTACAAGGGAATCATTGTACTCCACCTCCATTCTTCGGGCATTCTTGCTGTCTTAAAAATGACGTTAAACAACTCAGTCAGCCACTCCAAACCTGCCCTGCCTGCGCTCTTCCAAAATTCAACTGGATCTCATCAGGCCCGGTCGCTCGTCCCCTGCGCATCCTGCAAACAACACCCTTAACCTCCTCAACCTTAATGCTTCTACAATACCCAAAATCCTGGTACCTACCAGAATGCTCCAGATCTCCCATCACAATGTCTCCATCTCCTTTTTCGTTCAAGAGTTTATGGAAGTAAGACTGCCACCTCCGCCTAATATGCGCTTCCTCCACCAGTACTTTGTTGTCCTCGTCCTTGATATACCTCACGTGATCCAAGTCACGGGCCCTCATCTTCCTTTCCTTGGCTAGTCTGTACAATCTCTTATCCCCGTCTTTCTCCTCTAATTCCATATATAAGCATTTAAAAGCCGATGTTTTCGCCGCCGTAACCGCTAGATTTTCCTCATTCCTCGCCATCTTATACAGTTCCATATTCATCCACTTCTCCACCTCATCCTTGCTTTCTACCAATTTCGCATACGCCGCTTTCTTCGCTTCCACTTTCTCTTGAACTTTACCATTCCACCACCAGTCCCCGATGCCCACCACAGTTATCCCGCGAGGCCCCTAGCACTTCTTTAGATACCTCCAAAATGCAACTGATCGTCCTATCCCACATACCCGTCGCATCCCCACTACTCCCCAAGACCCTTTGGCCATCAACCTCTCCCCATCTCCTTTGCACTATCCATGGTCAAACTCCTCCATTTGATTCTTAACTGTCATCCATAACCCTCTTCTTCTTCTCCATCTTGATCTCCAAATCTATCACCAAAATCTTATGTCAAGTTGTAAGATCCTCCTTAGAAATAACTTTGCAGTCTTTACAAAGACTTTTGTCAACTTTCCTAAGGAGCAAAAAGTCTATTTGAGTCTTAGCCACTGAACTACGGAAAGTCACCAAGTGTTCCTCATTCTTCAGGAACCTCGAATTGGCTATCACCATCCCACAAGCTCTAGTGAACTCCAAAAGTGAGACGCCTCCCCGTTCCTATCCCCGAGTCCAAAGCCTCCATGCACGTCGTCATAACCCCCGAAAGTGACCCGATATGTCCATTGAAATCCCTTCCTACAAATAACTTCTCAGTGGGTGGTATACCTCCTACCACTTCGTCCAAATCCTCCTAAAAGCGTCTCTTCTCCTCCTCGTCCAAGCCCGCCTGCGGCGCATAAGCACTAATAATGTTCATAGTGAACTCTCCGACTACCAACTTAATCGCTATCATCCTGTTATTGACCCTCGTCACCTCTACCACCTGATCCCTTAGCTTGCTGTCTACCAAAATGCCTACCCCATTTCTATACTTCAACCTACCCGAGAACCATAACTTATACCCGTCTACATCCTTAGCCTTAGGTCCTACCCATTTGGTCTCCTGGACACAGGCTATATTAATCCTCCTCTTCTTAAGAATCTTAACTATCTCTATGGACTTCCCCGTTAAAGTCCCAATATTCCAAGACCCTATTCTCAGCCTATCATCTCCTTTACCCCACTTACCCCCTAACCCTCGCCCCCTTCCCCGACCGAGAACATTACCCTAGTCTACCATCAGTTACCAAAGCCACTAAAGCAAATATAAAATTATAAACTACTCAAACGTTTACCCTAAAATAGGAAAGGATCAAAGTGCAAGCACAAGTTAACAAGAATCTAGAGGCAAGTAAAATCACTACGCCAAGAATGCTATAACTAAAGACAAGAAGCGGAAAAATTTAACAAGGTTAAGGACAAAGAATGGATACGGGCACTGTTCATCGACACCGGAAGTACTGTTAATTTGAGTTTTCACCAAAAAATCGAGTACCTGCGTAGATCTACGAGAAAAAGAACACAAGAACAAGAAAATGACCAAAAGAACAAAAAACAAATGATTTTGTAAAAAAAATGTTTTTCTGTCGCTGCCGGTGGGTGGTCGGAACGGTGCTGTTGGGGTCTGACCGTCGCCGCCGATGAGTGGTCGGAGCGGCTCTATTGGGGTCTTACCGTCGGGAATGGGGGGTGGATGGGGTGGGAGTTGGTGATGTTACAGTTGAGGGGGGGGGGGGGAAGTAAGTTAGAGAGAGGAGAGAGACAATTTAATATATTTTGAATGACACATCGAAAAAGATAAGTAATTTCAATAGGGATACAGTTCCCAACACTTATAACTTTGTAATGAGGTGATATTGAATGGTCAAAGGCCAAACTCATGTTTAGTGAGTCCATTTTTTGGATTTGGAAGAGTATTGAATTCCTGTGTAGTTGGGTTACACTCAATGTACTCGTTGTGAATACGATTGCGACAAAGAATTAAACCACCACAGGAATTCAAAACTTCGACAGTGTCAGTGGGACCACCTTTGGTAAAATCCAATAATCTAAGAGAAGCCTTAAAGTTTTCTTTAACTTTGAGGGGAATGTAACAGGGGCCGTAAAACCAGATGACAACTGCAGAATGAGTGCACTTGAGAAAGATTCAGGCTTCCAAAGGGAAGAAAAACGGGGATCGGAGATGAGAGACAGCCACCGTCTGGAAACAAGCTCGAACCTAAAGAGAGGTCTTGCCAGGAGTAGTAGTAAAATCTTGGTTAAAAGGTCATCATTGCCTTCAATCTTTTTAGCACAATGAGACATCTTGATAAGTTTGTATGAAGCAAAAGCTTTTCACATGTGATGTCTTTTCATCACTGATGTGTCTTTCAAGCATAGCAAAAGACTTGTATATATAATGACTGGAGAAGGATGAGTTCAGTCCCCAGCAAGGGACCTTCAATATTCTCATCAAACGATTTAATGAATTATTCTCAATGTATGTGTTCTGATCCCACTTCTCAAGATTATAGAAAAGAAAGAGTCCATATTCCTCTCTTTTACCTGCAACAAAATTCATAACAACTTGAGACCAAGGGAGATCATTTATAGTATTAAATTTCACATTGTATGGTATGAGTATTCAAAAAAGATTTTTTTAAAATAATATTGTAATCGCCACTAAGCAAATATTAAAATATGAAGAAAAAAATAGGAGTTCCCATGTCAACAGGATCACCAAATAACAAGAATTTCATTAATAAACAAACTTTACAAGGCAACTGAGTCACTGACCAAGACTATTTGTATGGAATAATCTAGATCAAATTTGATTATTGTAGAAAGATAGAAATACAAGACAAATGAAGTTGGACAACACAATTAACATATCAGAATCAGATAATATTTCAAAAATTCCAACAAAAAGAAAAGCAAGTGATTCAAACACAACACAAAGACTCAATATACTCAAAAGCACCGGCTGCACCAAAAAAATAAAATTGTTCATCTGCACCTTCATCATCATGTAGCTTCTCATAAGTCTTGCTTAGAAGATTGTACCTTAAGGACTTACAATCACTAGAAATAGCCAGAACCAAAAATGCATCCTCTTCTCTTCTACCTCGAACCAGAGATGACATCGTGAAATCATAATAATGTAACTCATCAGGATCAAGGTAACTATTAATCATACTAGGAAAAGGAGTAGCAAGATGTTCAAGATCAACCTTGTACTTAACAAACCATTCAGAATAGTCCCTTTTCATCTCGTATACATCAAACCGGACTCTGGGATATGAAATTTTTATAAGGTGCAAATGGTCACAAGATTCACCAAAATAGGTAATGGTTGTTTCTTGATCATCTGGCAAAGGTGGCATTGGCATCACCCCTAAGCTCTCCAGATCAAGATTGTAACATAAAGAAGTCAAGTTCCCGCTAGTACTAATCCAGTGAATTGATCCATTCCAGTAAATCCCATTGTAAAAATTAACATCAGCAATGAATGGACCACCTGAAAATCTCCATGGACCTGTTTCAGGTTAATTTCACGTGTGGTCATTAAACTTCATCCACTACAGCAATAAAGTTACTGAATTATTGTTTGTCATGTCATACATTAAAAGAGTAAAGACAATAAACTTCATCCACTACAGCAATAACAAAACTCTTTTAATGTATGACATGACAAACAACAAAATCTATCCATATTATTGTACTGTTATAGTGGGAAAAGTTTACTTACTTTAATCTCTACAAAAAATAGTTTAGCGACCTTTAGGACTCCTATTATCAAGGTAGAGTTTTGTTACTTTACTGTGAGAAAAAATGATTTTGTAACTTTACTTATATAGTTTTTTGACCATTAATGAAATTTACAAACCTGTTTCAGATGAGTAAATTTCAATCTGATAATGCTGAGGAGACGACACGGAATCGCGAACACAGACTACTTTGTAATGAGGAGACTTGGCAGGGTCAAAAGCTAAACTTATAGCATGAATCTTGGAATTTTCAGTTCCAAGAACTGATTTTGGAAGTGCTGTGTAATGTTTTGTAGTGGGGTTGTAAACATAGTAATTTCTTTTAGCCTGACGCCATCGGGAGCTGGAACAGAGCAATAGTCCATTGCAAGATTGCAGAATACTAATGCCAGAAGGGTCTTTAGTGAATTTGAGTTCCTTAAATGGTGGCTTTATGGGATTTTGGCTATCAAAATGGACATAATCAAACTCGGGTTTTGATGAAACGGAAGTAGAGGGCAAGAAAAGGCCTATTGCAGGATTTGGATAGGGGTGACGGAGGACAGAAAATTGTGGATTTGTAATGAGCGAAAGCCAACGTTTGGATACTGTTTTGAAGCAGAGAAGTGATCTTATAGGTAGGCATAGAAGAATTTCAATCAGAAGATCATCAATAGAAGCAACTATTTGAGCTGATGTTGGCTGCTCTAACTCTGCAGTTTTGGTGATCTTGAGTCTGATGAGTAGCATTTTTAGTGACAGTACTACTTTATCTTTGCTTCTGCAGAAATTTCAGATGAAGGTATGTTTAGTATATACATCAATGTAAAGATTGCCTAGCAAGTTTCATTCTTTGAATATATCATAAAAATTGCTTAGCAAGTTTCATTATTTAATTAAATTGACAAACACTTGTTTATATGCCTTGACAAGGTCAATGATGTGAACAGACGACCAACTTTTCTTGCTTAAAGAGCATGTTGTTTCATGGATCATTACTTCTTCAAAAAATACTTTAGACACAAAATAAACATCATTACTCATTCTAATTGCAACAACAGGATTGAGATGAACTTTTTACTAGGCATCAAATAGTAAATTTGACCAATTTTATTCTCTGAAATTCAAAGATGTTCTATTGAGATTCACAAACATGATTTAAAAATTGCTAATCTGGAAAAACCCGTCTCTCTCTCTCTCTCTCTTTTTTTTTAAAACAAAAATTGAACCACTTCCTCGCGACCTCATGATTAAACAAGAGAAGAAATGAATGTAAAAAAAAATGCAGCCAGAGCCATACCTTTATCAATTGAGCTAGGGGACCATGGCATAAAATGGATGAACCAGCAGCTTCTCTCCTCTTGGTCCTGCACAAAATACAAGTAAAGGCACCTAATTCGGATGCTTTCTATTCCCGGTGGTGTGTGAGCAGTTTCTGCTCACAGGTATCAAGTACTTTGTCCACCAAAGCTTAGACAATGTGAATAAATATTCATATAAAATTATCGACTCTAGATATATACTAATATAGAGAAGCCAACTGTTTCAAGCACCGACGGTACCGGAAGCGCTCTTCTTTAAGGGGGAGGACGTGTTATTCAGAGGAGTGTTTTAGAATCTGAACTAGAGATCTCATGATTTTTCCCAATCCATTAACCACTTATGCTTCACACACCTTGGGTGCATCTCCCACCAAATTGGGATGTCTTATGGAACCTAAGAGTTCTATTACTTCTTTCTTTGTCAATGTACAAGCTTAGGCCTCAAGAACCTTAGTGACAAAGATCGAATCTCAACGACATCCATTATCAAAAAGAATTCCATGTGATTGGCCCATGAAAAAACAATCAAGACCACATGTTATATGCTCCATGAAAGTTGCAGATACTCAGTTGTCACGAGGCCTTAAAATGCTCCAGGATAAAAAATAAATATATTATTGTCACCACTTTTCTTGTCCACCAAAAGCAACGGCTCCATGCAATTTTGTTAGCCATTTTAACTCTTACTGCAGCTGAAGCATTCTTACTTCTAAGGACAAGGTTTCAACTACAGTGCCACCACGAGTTGAATTTCTATATATAAATGTCGCAGCAACTTTTAAAAGATAACCACAAATTACTCAAAGCCTTAATTATTTCTTTGGCAAAGCATTGACTCACTACTTTCTTCAACTAAGTAGTGCTTCTACTACATAATTATCTTTTTCCAGATATTACATATGCAGTACAGCAGGTGTGTTTATTCATGCATGGAGTTGAGCACATGAATGCAATCAAACGCATCATACGGTATATTCATAGACAGGTGGATTATGGTTTGCACTTGTATCCTTCATCTACATCCACACTTGTCTCTTACACGGATGTCGATTGGGGTGGTTGTCCCGACACCGACGCTCGACTTCGCTACTCGTATGTTCCTTGGCAACAACTTGGTCTCATGGTCGGCAAAACGTCAAGCAACTCTGTCACGCTCCAAAGTGCAGAGGCGAATATCGAGGGTAGCGAATGTGGTCTCCGAGTCATGTTGGCTACGTAATTTGCTTTTGGAGCTTCATTGTCCCATTCGAGAAGGCAACCTTGGTATATTGCGATAACATTAGTGCCATCTACCTTTCGGGTAACCCGAGTTCAACACCGGCGCAAAGCATATCGAAATGGACATCCACTTTGTCCGTGAAAAGGTTGCAAAAGGTCAAGTTCGCGTATGTCATGTCCGTCTCGTTATCAAATTGCAGACATCTTTACAAAGGGTCTACCAGCGGTTCTCTTTGAAGATTTTAGGGACAATCTCAGCGTTCGAAAACCGCCCGCTATGACTGCGGGGGTGTGTTAAACAAAGCAGCCCATTCTGCAAGCCCATTCTCGGCCAGAGAATGCCCAAAGAACAGACCCATTCGCCAGAAGGTGGCAGCCCAGTCTCGGCTGAGTCTTACCAAACAAATAAGTGTATATATGGTATATATATTATAGTATATTGTAGTATAATAGGTTACCTTAATTAGTGTTATACACCTACCATAATTGTATAGGTAGAATTATGGTAAAATAAGGATTTAGAAGTAGAATAGGAAAAGGATTTTCCTATTATGGAAATATGTAACTTGTATATATATCTATTCAATCAATGAAAATAATGAAGGGGATTATTTCTTTCACATAGAGAAACTATCAATATTCTTTCTTTCTTTCTTTGAGCATGACACATACAACTGAATGGGGCATTGTTAGATCAAGAATCAGAAAAACGTAATACTAGGAGGGGAAAGTGCTAAAGAGAAAAGGTCAAATATATTTGCTTGTTTACAGATGAAGCCAGACAACGTTTGGGTTAATAAGCAACATGCGATATGTTTACTATACACAGGACATGTTCTCTACAGAAGTTCCAAAGTATACTATTAGGTACATTGTTAGAGAAATATGGAGATTTTTCCTTTTAGCCACACCAATTTTTTGAGTAAAAGATCACGTTGTCTACTGAACAACATCAATACGATCCTAGGAATAAGATTGCAACACCTTACAAATGGATAGTCTACTAGTATCCATTCTGATAAATATCACTTTGCAGAAAATAGAATCTAATCAATGAAATAAGCAGAAATATTCGTACATATCACACTTGGGGTATCATCATATCATCAACTAATCACTAATGTGCACAAAACACAATCCACTGATCATTACTTTTTCGAAAGTTGCAATACACAGAAAATAAATGTCATTACTCAGTACATTTGGAACAAAACGATAGATATGAACTTTATTCAAATCATCAAATAACTAAATTCAACCAATTTTGTTCTCCTAGTTGTCACGACCCAAACCGGAGGGCCATGACGGGCAGCCGGGCCTTACTTGCCGAATACCACTAACCATGTATTTATCATATAACCATAATTTATCATGGCCCACAAGGGCCGCCACGAGATACCCTGCTGACATATGGGAATAGTAAACTGGGAAAGAGCTATATTAAAAAAAACCGTAATCAGAAGGACCCAACCTATAAACATATAGATACCAAGGCCGACAAGGCCATACATGAATACTATATACAGGACATCTATCTACAAGCCTCTTTGCCTCTAAAGAGTACGTAACATCATAAGGTCGGGACAGGGCCCCGTCATACCCCTATGCATATCAAGAATATCGTACCACGACTAGACTGCAACTCTGGACCAAGTAGAGTGCTCCAATATCAGCTGAACCAGCAACCTACTGGTGTGAACCGTTGCCTGTCTACCTGAGCCTGGGGGCATGAAACGCAGCATCTCCCGACAAAAGAGACGTCAGTATGACTGATGTACCGAATATGTCAGGCATGAAAAAATAGCATAATAAAGACTTGAAAGTAACATGAGACAAGAAAAAACCAACCAGTAGAGAATGCCTCTGAGGGCCATAATATGTCCTAGTACCATGTCTGTGCAGAATGCCTCTGAGGGCCATAATATGCCTAAATGTCATGAGGGCCATATATATATATATATATATGTATATAACGCCGTCTCCCATCATATCATTTCGGCCTCTGTGTGCATAATCATCGTATACCAGCTGATCGGGTGGTGTGCGTATATAATGCCGTTCCCTTTTCTCATCCCTACATATATATAATGCATACCATATAGTAGTGTATATAACACATGTGGGTCCAGGATAATACATGAATGAAATGCATGAACGATAATAAAACATTCTGAGTTTATCGGAGTGACGTAATACTGCTTCACCTCCGATTAAACATTGTGAATACTAACATCTTTTCCATATACCTCAATAAGGATTTAGGAACATATTTAGACATGCTTTGAACATGGGAATAAATAACATGAACATTCTTAACCACTAAGAGTAGAATCATTTATGGGACAATATTACGTTTACGTTTCGTACTTAGAACATGCCAAAAGAAGAAATGATTTGTCTTAACATACCTGTGTCGATTCTCTTAACAACCCAACCATAGCGGCCCCAATTCGCTCTTTAGTTACTTACTTGAGCATAGAGATTTAACTTATACAAAGTGATATAGCAACAAGGTTACTGCATAAGGAGAGAATTGGTCTCATTACTTCTATCTAAATCTTTTAAATGTAACCTAATGAAATCATTTCTTCAAAATGAAATAAGAAAAATTATTTTAAGCTTAAACGTATGTTATCTTAAGAGAAACTTACCTAAATAACGTGATATATATAAAAGGTTGCTGAACATCTTTTTGTCTCTTCATGTTCTTGTACGTTGGTTTTGCTTGAAAAGAATCCCAAAATGAAACAAGCTAATTCTCAAAGTAGACTAAATAAATTCTCTAAGTGAATGGAACAAGGTGTAACATTATTTGGCTACTTTAATCATGAAAAAGACACGTGACCCCTAACACCCCATTAGCTAAACACTTGGCTGCTTAAGTCACCTTTATAGGTGATCAAAATTACTCCATGTAGATAGCCTACTACCAAACATTTATCAATATCCATAATTACTTATAAAATGGTATTTCCCTTTGTGGGACCCACGACACATATATTTCCTTAAATATTACCCAATTAGTTTTAACTCTCACTACATTCCAACATCTAACTAATTACCTATATAAATGATTCTTCGATTTCAATTCACTTAAATAATAATCATTTTTAACACACTTCCTATACTCATTATCATAATCACATGGTATAACACTAGTCCACAACCTAATTTTACAAACACCAAATATTATTTCTAATCAATGTCGTCACACTTTTAAGTCCTAAATCATTTTGGGACTCCATCTTCTTGGTCTAAATACTTGAACACAACCTTATTCTTGCGGGTTCGGGTAAAGTTTCTCATCTTGGATGGTTCAATTCCTAGTCCAAAAATACGGGATGTTACATCATTTCCCCCTTAGAAACATTCGTCCTCGAATGTTGGGGTGACATATTTAATCCCCGTCACGTGGCCAGAAAACACAACCACCTTTTCATGGGGCCATATAATATAACATACATCATTATATCAGACCTCACATGATCCTTAAGCATTAATTATAATAATGTGAAATAGAACTCACATTATGCTTCTCTTGGTACCTCAGCGTTGGTCTGAAATAGGTAAGGATATTCGTGCTTCATCTCCTCCTCCGCCTCCCATGTCATTTCTTTTACATTCTTATTCCGCCATAGTACTTTCACATAGGTTACTTCTTTAGTCCTCAACTTGCGGACTTGTCGATCTAAGATAGAAATAGGAACCTCTTCATGTGATAGGTCCTCTGTAACCTTCACATCGTCAATCGGTACACTCTGGGAAGGATCACTGACACGTGCTCTTAACATAGAAACATGGAATACCGGATGAACCAACTCTAACTCCGAAGGAGAGTTCAATTCGTAAACCACTTGGCCGATTCATCAAATTATACAATATGGTCCAATGTACCTTGGACTGAGCTTTCCTCTCTTTTTTTCAAATCTCATTACACCCTTCATAGGAGAAATCTTCAAGAAGACCCAATCATCCACGTGAAACTCTAAGTCCCGCTGCCACACATCTGAATACGGTTCCTGACGACTCTGGGCGGTTAACAACCGTTCTTGGATAAACTTTATATTCTCTATGGTTTGGTGCACTAGGTCCAACCTGAAATAATCCTGATTCGCCTACTTGAACCATCCGATGGAGATTTACATTTCTATCCATACAAAGCTTCATATGGAGCCATTTTAATACTAGCATGATAACTGTTAATGTACGCAAATTCAATAACGGATAGAAGATCATCCCAACTCCCCGCAGTGTTCCTCTTCATGTCGTCCCACTGATACGTACCTTTGAGATCATAATACATCTTAATATATCTATGGTGAATGAAATTTTATGATCGATGGACCTCCGTCATAATCTTATCTCGTAATCCTGCTACATTGGGAATACATGAGTGAACCTTCCACCTGGGGGTCCCTCTCCTTATACTCGAAGGTTGCGATTCTCTTTTACTAACTATCTTTCCCAACCTTCTATAAAAATGGGATCTTCATCATGACATTCATTTTCTTCCCATATGAGGGGTAACCTTGCTGTATTCTGAGTCATAGGGCTATCACTAGCTGAATCCTCTAATCGGAATCCCACTTAGCTAATTGATGCATTTCCTCATATCAACTTCTCTCCTTGTCCTTGCATTAGTCAAACCGCTCATGGGTGAATGATTTTATTATCAACTTAGCCTTGTTTACTAACTGGTGTGCTGAAACTCTTATATTTGTAGTATCTCAACCATGAACACTTTATGGACGATGTCATCAAATTTGAGGTGCGTGTATCATCGTAGTTAACTCTCATTCATAGTATGAAAGGAATCTCACTACCCGTAATTATAACAACTTCCTTCTTTACTTCTTTTGACATTGTTCACTTATTTTCTTACTTGTCGTACTTGTCTTAATTCTAGAATATTCTGGTACACATAATTTCAAACATTGCTCTTGATTCCAATCCTTGGCGTTACTATCTAAAGAATTTGCATTACATGACGTTGACCTACTATATCCAAACCTGATCATTATATTTAGACTCAAATTCCTTCACTGGCCTCATGGCTAAGACTTTCTATCAATGGCGCTTTGGAAAAAGATTTTCTTGATCTCGTTGAGCTGTAAATCCATTACTTTATCTATCTCGTAGAACCTTTGGTCAGTTCATAAATGCTCATAGACATTTTTATTTGCCTGTCACTTTATCTTTATAATAATGTCATTATTTTCTGACATATATCTTTAATGTCTACCTTATATCCATAAGCGTCATTGGCCCCTTTCCACCTGTTTAGGCGCTAATCTCGAGCTTTACTCACTGTTACTTCCACTTCCATACTTTTTTAGATGTATGACTGCATATGTTGTGGAACTGATAATTCGTATGTTTAGATCCAATCCACGGTGTTACATGATCAAAGGAATTGTCAAGCTTTCTTGTCTTATCATTATTAGACTCCCATCGACCGAGTGCTTATTCGTCTTACCTTTTCATTTCAATTTTCAAGTTGCCTTGGGGGAAATCTCTTATCTTAAAGTATTTCTCATACTATCTTTCTGAACATCAGTGGTTCATCACCTTTGGCCGAAGAGTTCTTACTGTTCCTCATCTACCGTTGGTCCTTACGCTGTTCTGGAGTAACCATACCTTTGTGAAACCTGCATAACTATAATCTCATTCACATCCATCATTCTTGTCATAATCCTTCATTCTACTCGTCATTAAATGAAAAAAATATCTCTACCTTGATACTTGATCATACCATTATATTCATACTTATTAACTGTTTCCATATTTCTTACAATCATTCTTCGATTGTTCTATAGTTTTTCATCCTCAATTGCCCCTATTGTTATACAGAGGTTATTTAGAATTGTAACACGCTGCATCATGAAGCTAATTTGTGTGCTCACCCACTCCTTTGGATATCCTAACCTTTATCTAATATAATAATCCATTTATTACTTGAGCAAGTTGTGATACTCATTCAAGAAAGTGAAATGCCTCATATGTGATTTATTATCGTTTTTAACAAACTTTGGGTGTTGGATACTCATTCTTCACCCCTCTTTTCTTTGCATGACTTGGTGATTTTCAAATCCCAAATGTCCTTGAGCTGTTGCTGAACTTGAAATGAAATTGTTGCTACTTTGCTGAAAATTGGAAGAAAAGCAGTGACTGCTATGCTTGTTGTCTAAACCACTGTTATGCTCGAGAGACTTTCCTATGCCGCCGTTTTTATTTCTACTTGTTGTGGATGTCCTTTATTGTTGCATGTTGTTGCAAATCTCAAGTGAACAGATCATTTCTCAAGTGCTGAACTTTGATAAGCTGTTGCACATCCTGAGATATGCTACTTGTCAAGGCTATCTGACTACTGCTGTTTTGAACCCACTGTTACTGCATCTTCTTGATACACTTTGGTAGTTTAAATGATGCACATGCTGCTGCATTTTGTTCTCTGTTGCTATGGCTCAATTGTTGCACCTTCTAGCATTTTTGTGGCTATGCTCGATATACTGTTGCTCTCTGAATTTCTTTCCTTCTGATGCTTCTGTCAAAAGTTGCTACTTGACTACAAGACGGTCGGGGCGGTCTCACTCGACCCTTACAACTTTGACTCAGAGATATCGACATCTTTGAACCCTTTAAATATCATCGATCCCTGACTAATAAATTCCTTCAGTTATAAGCTCTCTGACCCCCTAAGGGGACTATCTCTATCAAATGCTTCAGGATGAAGTCGTGCCTGGGAAAGCAACTTACTCATATTCTCTGATGGATCTGTCTCAATAGAGAGCATACTACTTATATTTATACTCAATCCAATTTCAATCTCCCTGCGAATCATAATCCTACTGGAAGAAGGCATTGCTGTAATTATAAACACGATAAGGTCTACAGAGAGAATCCTTACAATCTTCTGTGTTTAGGTGCTTAGTACTTCCTTTACTTTACTCTTTCTTATATATTTTTTTCTGTATCCAAAAACAAACATTTTTCTTTCCAGGCTTACATCATCTCTTCCATAAATGAGTAAGACAACTTCTCATAATCTTGAAACTTTTTACATACTACTTCCCTTCTGGCGTATCAATCGTCTAGTAGAAGTCACTCATTTACTGGATACGAATATGAACTAACCGAAGTCTTTTTTTTTGTTTTGGTAACCGTCGTTACCAAAATAGTAACGGGCATGAGTTAAACTCGAATTCTTAAGACTTAGCTCTACTACACGATCTATGATATGAAAGAATGGAAACCATCCCTAAATGCCTTGTAGCCTCATGTTTATAAGTGTGGCGCGCTACACACCCATAACCAAGACTTTACTAGACACGGCTTGTAGACTCCCTAGGACAGACCTACTTTGATACCAAATTTGTCACGACCCAACCCGGAGGGTCATGACGGGCATCCGGACCTTACCTGCCGAGCACCACTCGTCACATACTTACCAGCTAACCGAAGCCAATCGTGACCACAAGGGTCGTTACCAAACCATTCGGCTGACACATATATCACAACCAATAGGGCCATACACAACTACTATACACAAGACAACTGTCTACAAGCCTCTAAAGAATACGTACATCACAAGGATGAGACAGGACCTCGCTATACCCATATGCGTATGCAAAAATAATGTACCACGACCAGACTGCAACTCTGAAATAAATAGAGTGCTCCAACATCAGCTGAATCAGCAACCTACTAGCGTGAACCATCACCCTCTTTAACTAAACATGCGGGCATGAAACGCAGCATTCTCCGACAAAAGGGACGTCAGTATGACTGATGTACTGAGTATGTCTGGCATGAACAATAGCATAACAGGAATATAACAATAAACTGAAACAGAAACAGCCGACAACAACAGATGACAGAAACGACTGACTAGCAGTAAATGCCTCTGAGGGCCCTAATGCATATGCCTAAATGTTATGCACAATGAAAATGTTGTATACATATAAATATTGACCACACAAGATCATCTTTCTTTCCATAATAGCCTATGTGGGCATCATTTCATTATCATATTGGTCACACAAGGGCATCAATATTGGCCTCACATGTGCATCTTCCTTTTTAGTGATATCTGTACCAGCTGCAGGTGGTGACGCGTATATAACGCCTTCCCTTTTCCCCATCCCCAATATATATATATATTGATACCATATAGTAGTGTATATAACACATGTGGATCCAGGGTAATACATGAATATAATGCAAATGAAAATGCATGAATGACAATAAAATATTTTTGAACTTATCGGATGACATAATATCCTTTTAGCTTCGGCTAACATTGGGAATATGAACATCTTTCCCACATAGCTCAATAAGGATTTAGGAACATATTTAGACATGCTTCAATATAGAAATCAATAACATGAATATTTTGAACTACTACGAGTAGAATAGTTTATGGAATAATATTAGGGTTACGTTTCATTACATGAAACATGCCAAAAGAAAGAAATAATTTGCCTTAACATACCTTTGAATATCAATCCTCCAACGATGAGGACAGAGTCAACCTCCTTTACAAGTCAATCTCAAACACGAAGGGAACCGACCTACTCTCGTCCTGAGCTTATACGATCCGATCAAAATTCTTGACATAATTCGACAAAGTTGTTGTCCCTATGTTCCTCTTCCTAAAATAGTAATTATGTTGCTGCTCAACTTTTTACTTCTTCAATTCATAAGGACGTTGCCGCTTACTTTCTCAAAGAACAAGGTATTGGTTCAAAGAGAGAAATTGAGGTCTCATATGTTGTTGGACGTATTGGTTGCTTCCAAAATGAATGTTTTCCAAAGTGAACACTCTTGTTAGCCTTATTTGGTTTAATAGCTATGACACCGCCACATAAGCCCCCCCCCCCCTCTTAATAAGATAACAATTGGAATTAAATGATCTTGTGAGTGTACACGAATTGTACACGTGAAAACCACCTTGGACCAACATTTAATCCTTATCCACTCCTCACTAACACATGACACCATGTTAATTTGCATGCATAATAATAGATTTGTTGTCACCTACCAATGCTATACACGGACAAGGACCACTAATACTTATCCTATAGTTAATTCTTGATCTCAATTCACTTAAATTTTGATAACTTATAAAACCTCCATATATTCAATGTCACAATCGTGTGATATAGTACTAGTCCATAACATCGTTTGGAACATACTAAATATTATTATTAATCCCCGTCGTCACACTTGTTAAATCCTAAATTATTTCAAGATTTTATCCTTTTATATACCAAGCTCTTGATGTCCATACCTCAATATAACAAAATTTCTTCGGCCTCAGGTCTACTTGCATACGTCTAGCTATTCAAACCATCTCCCGAAATTACGGGATGTTACACGTGGAGTGGGTGTGTAAAAAAAAAAACTTTTAATTATTTTTTTTTTAAAAAAAAATTCGGAGGGCGGTGGGGGGTGGGGTAGGGTATTCACAGCAGGAGGAGGGAGTTGGCATAGAAAATATTAAAAAAAATATAAAACTTTTTTTTAAAAAAATAATTGGCGGGTGGTATGGGGGGTGGTGATACAATAATGGATATGGAAAATAAAGAAATCAACAAGAAAGTAAAAGGATATATAGATAAACACAATAGAATGAATCAAAAGCAACTCAAATTATATGAAACTAAGGATTGATTAACCTAACAAAAGCACCTAACTCTTAGGATGATCTCAAGAGAATCAATGTTCAAACAACCTGTCCTCTCATAAACAAGATTTAACCATAGCTTCAACAAGCCCTCAACACTCAACTCTCAAAGAAGTATCAAAATATCTCAATTCAACATAATTTATCTAATGATATAACTAGTCTAGTAATTATACTAACTAGGATAAGAACACTAAGTAAACTATTACAAAAATACCCTTAACGAAATAAGAGCCTTCTTTAGTCTTCTTAGAGAGGGATGACTTATATTTATGGAATAGCCTCTTTGCATATGCAGTTATCCCTACTTCCAAGTGGAGTCTTGTACTTCCACTTTAGCATATTCTCGAGCTTCAAGTCTTCATTCTAAGCATTCCTCTAAGCCTCCCAAGTAGCGATCTCTAGCTCGACTTGGTGGGCATGTTCTTGATGAAGCTCGGTTTGCATCAGGTTGGGGTGTAGAAAATTAAAAAAAAATATCTTTTTTAAATATAATTTGGGGGGGGGGGGATCAGGGGGATAGGGATCGGCAGGGGGTGGGGGGAGTGGTGTAGAAAGAGGGGTGGGAGATGGATGTGGTGCACAAGGTGGTTAGAGTTTGGTGGTTGAGTGGTGGTGGGTAGTTGGTTGAATGTCACTTGTGAAACTTGATTTCTCTACTTTCATTAGGGAAGTCATTTTTCTCATTTTTGAGTAACTTATTTTCCGAAATAAAATATTTTTTAAAAATGTTAACCAAACAAGCATGAGAAAATTCGAAAACATTTTCCTCCATATCGAACGCACCCTTACATAATCAAGAAGGAATTAACTTTTTTTTTTTTCAGATTTGCCCTTATTACATAATCAAGAAGGAATTAATTTTTTTTTAAAATTTTCCCTTATTAAGTTCCAAGTGACCTTATCTCAATGTTCAAGTTAATAGTATGCAAATTTTAATTAACGGAAATTTAGTCAAAATAGTTGTTTTTTTCTAGAAATTACTAGTGTTTTTTTAAGGGTGTATTAAAGACTAAGTGAACACTTATTTATTTTTAACACGAGGGAGTATCATATATCAACACATATTCATCAACCCCGTGCCTTTCTTTACCCACCTTCACCCTCTATTAGGTTATTTTTGAAAAGATGGAACCAACGAAATAGTGATAGAAAATTCCTTTGCTTCTAAAATTTCATTAACCATTTTAAACAGCCACATAAACAAAATAGTCAAGAAATTGCATAGTTTGACCTACCAATGGGCGATTTTTAATTTTTACCCCTTAAATGGAAGTTCTTTACAGAATCCGACACAATTTATTTCGATTTCATAAAGAATTTATGTCCCGAAAGACCAGTACAAAATAAGGACAAAGTGCAAATAACCCAAAATAATACTCCAACTCTGTCTACCATTAAAATATTTAACTTTTATAATACACAAGAAAAATACACCCTCCCTTCATTTTTACTTGTCACATTTCGCTTCTTGATAGTCTATTTGACTAATCTTCGAAGCTAAATTGAATATTTTGAAATTAAAATTTAGATATTTAAAAACTACACGAAAAATACAATAAATTGAAATTCTTCTTGTATTAACATAATGAAAAATACATCTTAAAATGTCTATCAAAATTCATGTGATTTGACTCTCGAGAAATTAAACTTGATAAGTAAAAGTAAACGAAGAGAGTAAATAAATATTCTAATAGTAGATAATTTTAACATATGAAACATACAACACCCTCAACCAAGAAAACTATTACCACAGTCATTGAAGTTGGTCCTGTTAGAGAAGTATACTTGCACTACAAAGCTCCTTTCCATTACGTTTTTTTCAGAAGATCCCAAAAGTTTTGCTGCTTTCTTTAGGAAACTTTCTGATAAATATTTCAGTTAAATTTATAATTTATAAATGATACATAATTTAGGTTGCTTTACACCAAAATCACATAATTTTATTTCGTCAGTCACAATACCATTACCTTGGTAACTAAATAGTTACAATAGGCGAAAAATATAACTTTTGGTCGACGTTTTTTATATATTTTTTCACCTTTTTCACTTTTGTTTGACACCCATTGAACAAAAGATAAACAAATGGAGATTCATAAATAAACTCTTGCTAGATTATCTTCCTTTTTAGACATTTAAGTAGCAACATTTTATCCGAGAAGCCAAATGTGACAAATAAAAGTGAACGGACGAAGTATATACTATGAATGTGCTTAGTTTTATCTTTATCATTTATTATTATGTATATTTACATTTTTGTACAATAATATAAAATGGATGTTGTTAAATTGAAGGGTAGAATTGTCGTTCAATTTTATGAGTATTTTTGTAATTCAACTTTAACATTTGAAACTTTCACTTTTAAAATAGTATAAATAGATAGATATCCTATCAAAACGAGTCAGTCCAGCCCAACTCAACTCAAGCCTCGCGGGCCAAGGAATTTGATAGGTTAGGGCGGGCCAGCTCATTTGAAAGGGCCTTAAAAGGCTAGCCCAACCCTACCCTAGAAGGCCGCGAGCTAGGGCGGGCTAGCCCTTCATTTTCTTCAATCTCTTTTTATAAGAAAATCTCTTTTCAACCTAAAATAAAAATTAAAAGTATGCTAATTTGTTGACATTTCTAACATATGATTACATGAAAGTACATAATTCTACGACAACTTATAGCATATTCAACACCAAACATTATCAAGTCTGGTTGAATCTGTTTGTGATAAGTTGTCTTAATTAACATCTTCATCTTCGTCTACATTCATATGTAAATTTAATTAGTTAAACATTATCAAATAACTATATTTCAAAAACTAATAATAGTAAAATTTATTACCATTTTGAATTTGGGTAAAGTCGTGTAACCAATTTCGAGTAGCAACAAGTATTTGGACATCTTCTTGATGGATTAGGAATTTAACGCTAAATGAGTAAAGACTAAAGTATTGTGTAAGATACTAAGACTTATTCGGTAATCACTATTTCTAACTTTTACTTCATTTTTTATAATATTATTTAAATTATAAATTTAAATAAAATAGGCTTTCGGCTTATGGGACGGCCCCGGCCCAGCCTCTGTCAAGCCTCAAGGGCCATGGGTTTATCGGGGCTGGGCTTATAGGCTTCAATTCTAAATGGACTTAAAAATCTTAACCCAACATTACCCATTAGCGGGCCAGATTGTGCTAGCCTCAAAGGTCAAGCCCATTTTGACGGCTCTAGATATAGATATAATAAATAATGATTAGTCTTTATGCACGTAGGTTGCACATGCAAAAAGGAAAAAATGCACGTACATGACACATGTTTTTCATGTTTAATAGTATAAAATTATAGAATCTATCTATTTATTTATATAATTGAGGGATATTAACCCGGTAACTTGGCATGCCTCATTGATTAGCGTATTTATCTATAGTTTTTCTTCAATATTTTAGGAATTTTTATACAATAAACTCATTTTTTAAATCTACAAAATTAAATTTCAGTTACAAGTTCACAACAATAAGGAATCACAAAAGTCGTGTATTTCAAAATTCTCTAGAAACCTCACACCAAAATCTTTGCGGCTTCAATTCCAGTGGCATCGAAAATAGAGAAAAATAGAAGCCAACAATCTGTTCAATCATGTTATGTCGAGGTTTCACTTATTAATTTTGATAATAACATATCAACACAATTTTTAAATAATTTTTTTTTTACTTGTGATGAATTTATTTTTGGTACAAGTTTGTGTTATGAAGATCCAAACAAATATGGAGAATAAGATATTAGAGATGCAATTATGAGAGAAGATATGTAAGAAAAAGTCTTGTCCAAATCAAGATACAAAAATCATTGAAAAGAATATTTACCACGATCCGGAAAATATTATACAAAAGGAAAATATCAAGATCAATTTATTAATTAAGGAAGTTTTAGAATAGAATATCAAGATATGCCATAAGGCTCAAGTTCACAAAAGAGTCCACATTGAGAGTGTTCAAAGTGCAATTTCAAAAAAATGGATGTGACTACATTCAATAATTATAAATTAAGATTTGAGGTCAAATTAAGAGAATCTTGAGATTCTCTTGAGTTGCTTAAATAAGAGTTCATATTTGTACAAGCGAGAAAAAGAATTCAGACAAATCAATAAAGAATATTACTTTTTCTGCCACAATTTATATGATACACTTCTCTTTTTATATTTTCTTATTTGACAACAATTTAACTTTAAACTTTATATTTTACGCTTAGCGAGATGATTTATAACCACACAAATATCTTTGACTTATTTTAGATCACAAGATTCAAAAGTCTTACTTTATTTCTTAAACCTCGTGTCAAATCAAACTACATCATATAAATAGGGACGGAGGGAGTAGTTTATTTTGGAAAGAAGATAATCTATTAAAGGGAAGAGATATTATACATTTGTACAACTTTGGAAGAAAGGTATTGGATTTACTACAAAATCAACTACAAATAGTTATGACCGAGATATTTTCCAAGATGAAGAATATCTAATCATATTTGAAAAATATTTGTATTCAAGGAATGTAAGGAGAGTTGTGAAAATTAGAATACTATATCGTAGAAAGGAAACAATCTCCCATTATTGCTATATGATTGAGGATCCTCTAATACTCCATGATTTATTAGAGAAAAAGGACTATGCTGAATATTCAATAATTCAAAGATGGAATAATGAAGCGGAACGACTAGAATAATCAAAGATGGAGTATAAAAAGAGAAGACACTGCAACAGTCAAAATACACAACCTTTCATAGAACTTTTTAACTCTTAGACGCGTTCATGACCAAATTGAACAGACTACGAAAGTGTTGGAAATTTGCCTTTGGTGGGAAGGTGCGTCCACCCGTATTTAATGACTTAAACACTAGGGTTCCGCATGTTGGAGGCTTTGTCTCTTCACACGTGCATAATCTACTAAGTGAGTAGATGACCGTAGGGCCAAGAATCATCAAATTTCGTTGAGAAATGAAAGATATATTGATTCACGTAGTAAGGTGTTTGAGGCATGAAAATATGGTGTGGGACAAATCTACCACATCGGTGGGAAAATGAAGAATTGCTCTCTTTATAAGTCTCAAATTGGTTAAGGGTTTGGGACTCCAAAGGGTAACCCATGTGTTTGAAGGAGGGAGGACCTAGATGTGCTTTGGTTTGGGGCTAAGCCCATGCGCGCCGCCGCCGCCCGCCCCGTCCCGTCGGGTCTTAGGCTTGGGCTTTTTCTGATAGACCCCCAAATTGTTTAATATTTACAGTTTGGTCCCTAGAGTTTTTGGAAAGATGAATTTGGGAACGACGGAAGGCAGAAACGTTGGGACGAAAACAGAAAACTCTTCCTTCCTTTTACGTTCTTCAACCGGTCGTTTCGTATTTGTTTTCTTCATCAGAATCAACCTATTTGCTTTGTAGTGTTTATTAGTTGTTGTTTTATCTTAGGAGACTATTGCCCGTTAACGTAAAAGCATATATACGGGGCAATCTTGTCTTAAAGACAGAGAGTCATCTCTCGACTCAGAGCACACAGTTGTAACAATCCAGATTTAGTGTTTCTTGATTTCAGGTTATCAAGATCCAACGCTCAACAAGCTTGCGGCAGTTCTGAATATTGGCTACTTGTTTATCCTTTCGAAGACTTGTAATATTTATTTACTTCCCGTACTGCTTTACATATCCAACAGAAAGTCCATAGTGATCGTGTGAGGAAGTTGTTGCTTGAAGTTATAGGCGGCACTACGACAGACTTATAAACAACGCGTACGACGAAGCAGGAAAGAAACTGAAGGAGAATTAAACAAGAGAGACTTAGGCAGACAATGAAGATAGCCGAATTAGTACAAACTGTTTGACAATCTTACAAACCAAAGTGATAAAAACCATGAGGGCTGCGTTGCAAGACGCAACGCTTCGCGGGGGGATCACGGCTGGTTTAACTGGAAAGTCATTCTTGTATAGGTGGATTTGATGGTCTCATCCCTCCATTCTCAATGGAATTCGCCCAACAGTTTGTTCCAATTCGGCTATAATTATCCTTTCTTGCCTTAGTTTCTCTTGTTTCTCATTCAGTTTCTTCCCTGCTTCCTCGTACGCGGTATTTATAAGTTTGTTGTAGTGCCGCCTATAACTTCAAGCAACATCTTCCTCACTTGATCGTTGTATTGTGGGCTTTTGTAATATGTTCAACTTAGTGATGAATGTATCTGAGACTAGCAGGGTCATAATACAAGAGGAGGGGGAATTGTAAGTATAAAATTGACATAGAAGCAACTTATTAATGTACTAAACAAAAATAGCTCTGTACATAGTTTCTGTTGGAAATTTTCCTTTGGCGGGGAGATGCGTCCACCCATCTTTGATGAATTAAACACTAGTGTTCTGCATGTTGGAGGCTTTGTCTCTTCACACATGCATAATCTACTAAGTGAGTAGATGACTGTAGGGCCAAGAATCGTCAAATTTCGTTGAGAAATGAAAGAGATATTGGTCCACGAAGTAAGGTGTTTGAGGCATGGAAATGTGGTGTGGGACAAATATACCACATCGGTGGGAATAGGAAGAATTGCTTTCTATATAAGTGTCTAATGTGGTAAAGGGTTTGGGACCCAAGGGGTATCCCATGTGTTTAAAGAAGGGAGGACCTAGATGTGCTTGGGTTCAAGGCTAAGCCCATACGCGCGCCGCGCGCCGCCCGCCCGCCCCTTCCGGTCTCGGGCTCGGATCGTGGGCCGTGGGCTGTGGGGACTTTCTGATATTATCTTTTTGGACCAGAGGACTTTTCCAGATGTACAGTTTGATCCCTGAAGTTTCGTATGTACAGTTTGGTCCCTGAAGTTTCAATATTTATAGTTTGGTCCCCAGAGTTTCTGGAAAGTTGGTTTTGGGGTGACGGAAGGCAGAAAACTTTTTGCCTACCGTTGGACTGTTTTATGGAGCATTAACCAGCCATTACTTGGCTGATTAACTCTTCCATTTTCACCCTCCTTCATGTCCATTTAAGCAGCCTCCTTGATGGCCATTAACAGCCATATTTTGGGCAGTTATACAACCCCTCTTCCATGCTATATATTGAGTTGTTGTTGGCTCAATTCGTGACTGCATAACAGACAGAAAAACAGAAGAGAAAAACAGCAATATACGCAGAATTTTCAGCACAAAACAGTCACTGTTTTTCAGCACAAAAATAGTCACGAAAATAGCACAAACAGACCACAAAACAGTGAGCAAAATCGTGTAGAAAAACAGTGAGCAAATCCTCACATATACACAAGATATACACAACAGAGACACTATATACACAGAGACAAAAGAGAAGAGTAGACAGAAACTCTTCCTTCCTATTCCATATTTTCAGCAAGTCGATTCATATTTGTTTTCTTTATCAGGCTCAACCTATTGGCTTTGTAGCGTTGAGATTAAAGTGTTGTTTTATCTTGGGAGACTATTGCCCGCTAACATAAAAGCATATATACGGGGCAATCTTGTCTTAAGGACAGAGGGCAATCACTCGACTCAACACACAACGTTGTAACCATCCAGATTTAATTATTTCTTGATTTCAGGTTATCAAGATTCAAGACACAACAAGCTTTCGGCAGTTTTGAAGATTGGCCTATTTGTTCAACAAGATTCAATTTCTGAATATTGAAAATTTGTTTATCCTTTTGAACACTTGTAATAGTTATTTACTTCCCGTACTACTTTATAAAGTATAATAGAGTACCAATAACTTAAGACAAGATTGTATTGTATTACTATTAGTGTTCGAAAGATGTTGGTCAAAAGTTGTGTGACCAAATCTGGATATGGCAATGGTTTTCTGGTAGAAGAGAGTGATGATGATGAACGTGTTCATGGTGTCACCGCTACCAAGAATGGTAGGAACAAACGCTCACGAGAGGCTGAGGATGTCAACTGGGACAAGAGGAAAAGGGTGAAGATGTGGCTCTATCTTGCAGCAGAAGGCTTATATCTGTCCCAGACAAAGGATCCGAATTAAGGTAAGAAGGAAATGGACACTCAGTCTGATGAAGTGACTGAAGTGAGCCAGAATCTGAAATTGGGATAAGTAGTTTTTCTTACTTGTCAAGAATAAAGATTAAATGATGTCTGATTAAAAATGGATTAAAGTAAGGAGGAATATGAAAATAATTTATATTCCTTACGCTTTAAAATCAGAAATTTAATCTCATCTTCTTTCCCGTTTAAAGATTGGATTTTGTAAACGACTTAAAAAGATCCGTTCTTTTAAGTGTAATTATTAAAAGTGTGTAAAGTATGTTCGCACATACGAGGGAGAAAGATCCACTGACTGTGCGAAAACTGTTACCACTCTTAAGTAAGCGCCAAGAATTATCTGGGCACCAATCACAACGGAAGAAGACTAAAAGCTAAAGACGTTGAGCCTGTCATACTATTTGGCAGAAGATCCTTCATAGGATGATATTGGACACTCAGTCATAAAAAGCCTCCGGGCGACTGGAGTGCGCCAAAATTCCTTTCATAGGATGATATTGGACACTCAGTCATAAAAAGCCTCCGGGCGACTTGAGTGGGCCAAAATTCCTTTGATATGATGATATTGGATACTCAGTCATACAAAGCCTCCGAGCGACTAGAGTGGGCCAGAATTCATTTCATAGGAAAAGTAATGGACACCTAGTGTGGTAGGCCAGAGTTTCCAGGTCTTAAATGATCTGAAGGCCTAAAGAAAGGCAGAAAAGAAATTGGACACTCAGTCTGTCAAAGCAACTGTAGTGGGCCAGAGTATCCAGATCACATATGATCCGGTTACTCCCTAACCACGGGCAAGAGGTTGTTCATGTGAAGCAACGCCACCTCTAAAATAGAAGGGGTTGGAGAGGTTGTCCTCAATAGGACTTCATGGAATGAGATCACTCTAAGATGAGGTGATACATGTCCCAAACTTGGTTTAAGGGACGCTGTTGGTCAAGCTAGTTTGAGACTAATCCAACAGGTCTGTAATAACTAAGAATGGTACAGTATGTCTGTAGCCAAATGAATGATATATTTGTAATCCGTGCATCTATGCCATCATAGATTAAGACACGTTAAATAGCAAGTCATTCAAAAGCTAATGATGTTGAGATTTTTGCCTTCTATCGACATAAACCCTTAAAATAAATATGAGGTAGGCGAAGAGGCAAAATTACCTTTCCAAATTCCGTCAAAGGGAATATCGAAAGAAGCACCGCTCCTCTAGAACTTAGTCACACCTACTTGGGTGATTTGAAGTTTATACAAAATAGAGGGGGGAGACAAGTACTTTGTGACCTTCATTGATGATGGTACATCGTATGGAATCCTTTGTTTGTTGAAAATGAAAGATGAAGTTGTTGAAATGGATAAGCGCTTCAAAGCAGAAGTTGAAAATCAACTAAGCCTATAGATTGAGAAATTCGTAGTGATAGAGGGGGAGAATGTGAAGCATCGTTCATTAAACGACTGTTCATTTCTCACTTCAGTCCAACGGTGTTAGCCAAGCGCAAAGTCGTACGCCCAAATTATGTGGGGTGGCTTGGTAAAAGTTGAAATACTGAAACAGGTCAAGTTGTACCTAAGACTGTAGATTGCATATCCACTGGATCTGCAAATAACAGTAGTGTTGATCGCCACTTGGTGTCAAAGAATGCTGAATTCTTTGAAGGTAACTTTCCTTGAAAAGGAAAAAGAAGTAATTGCTCAAGGTTAACAAGAACCCGCGAGGGCCTGACTGTCCGGAACTAGACGTTCAGTATCTACAGGACTCGAAAGTTGCTGGCTATCCGGAACTTAATATTCCAGATCTGCAGAACTCAGGAATTCTAGATATTGAACCGAGACTGAGCAAAGAAGGGGACAAAGACTTGTTCCAGTCCTTCTAGCTTGTATGGTTGAGAACGAACCATGGACAATTGACAAAGAATTGTCTTCTCTAGAAGCGCTGCTTTGGAAAGAAGCTAAAGAGAGAAATAGATTCCATCATATAGAACCAAACATGTGTAATGGTTGATCTTCCTCCGGGAAAAGAACCTTTGGGTTGTAAAATGTGCTCCCCTGTGAGTAGCTTAACATCCAGGGCCATTGCAGTCTTGCGTGGCATGGATGTTGAACCAGCCTTCCCAACCGGAGAGTTGGAAGAAGAGAATCAGAGTTGGTTTGCTGGACTGTTGGGCTTCTTCCTGAACTTTCATTTTGGTCCCTGAAATGTTTACATTTTAGTCCTGAAAGTTTCAGATAAAACAGAAACAATGAATCTGACCACAGAAACATTGACTCTGAAGTTAGAAAGCCAACAGTTGGAGAATCAACATTCTGAAAGTAAAAGTTATATTGAAACAAAGTCTCGATTTGAAAGATATGGGTATCACAGATGACATCTTAGGAATTGGATTTCTAAGACATCTAACGGACTGGTCGATAGTTGACAGTCTCGTTGAAGCCACCAATGGATATGAATCATATAACTGATTGAAATCATGGTGCACCCATAGATAGGGAGTGATAGGCTCAGGTCACGTGTAGTTCAATGTACTGTACACACTACAACTGACCTGGTATCGGCCTGCAAAGCAGATCAGTTGAACTAAGGTTCACTGATGATTTTAATACATGATCGATAGAAGGCGTTAAGTCAGATATGACGATATCTGAATTATTCGCTTATCTATAAATTATAGTATTCTGGATGTCCAGCGGTTCTGGGAGAACACAATGATGCAAACTGGACATCAGATATGAAGAACACCAATGCCACAAGTAAATGTGTATGGTGGGTCTTGGAAAATCCTCTAAGCAAACTTGCATCGGCCGATTCATGATAGAATCGGAGTTTATCGCTTTATACAAAGCATGAAAGAAGTTAAGTAACTTCATGACTCCTAGAGGACGTCCCTTATTGGGAGGGAGAAACCCGTGCCTTCAGCAGTTCTACACTGTAGCTAGCCGGTCAGCTTCAGGAAGGACACGGATGACGGCGTCTGGACATATCTGTCGGGATCTGTCGAGAGACATAAGACCGTATGGCAGTTGATCATCACGGGTGTTACATCCTTGTTTACTAACTAAGGGACTACCCGGAGATCAAGTGTTCTGCCTGTCTAGGGGAATGGGCTTAAAACCCAAACAATACGAACCTTTGCGGTGGTAACCTAACCATACTGATTGGAGATCCCAAGAATTTGGTTTAATGGGAAAACTAAGCTGTAAAAGGTTCAGTTGAGCGCTTCGATGGAAGGAAGAAGCACTTCGGATGATGATTTCTATACGGAAACATGAATCCAAAGCTATTCCCGCAATAGAAATTAAAGTGCTACCTGCATGGTGGGTAAAGGTTAAGCTTCCAAACCTTTAAAAGATCCTCAAACGGTTGAGGTTAAGGTTGGGGAAACTTTTAATGATTCCTAACACTTGTGAAGTGGGGTGTAGCAGGATACCTTGTAGGAAATCACCTATTTAAGTGCGAGGATGGCCTTTTCAAATGAACGCACTTAAGAATCCAAGTGTGTCCACGACCACAACGGACAAAAATGTAAGAAGGAAAATGAATAAGGAGAGTTATTGTGTTGGTATCATTGTCTTGGCTTACACTAAACACTGACGGTTCAAGACATCACGTTCACCGCGCAGTAAGTCCGATGGTATTCAACTAGGGAAGGTTCAAAGCGAAGCTACCTCTCCTGATGCAGTATCCTTTCGCTGAAAGATTGCTGAAATGTAGGCACCTTGTGTGTGCGCCACAATCTCTCTTTCATAGAGGGGATTGTTGGAAATTTGCCTTTGGCGGGGAGATGCGTCCACCCATCTTTGATTAATTAAACACTAGTGTTCCGCATGTTGGAGGCTTTGTCTCTTCACACATGCATAATCTACTAAGTGAGTAGATGACCGTAGGGCCAAGAATCGTTAAATTTCATTGAGAAATGAAAGAGATATTGGTCCACGAAGTAAGGTATTTGAGGCATGGAAATGTGGTGTGGGACAAATCTACCACATCGGTGGGAATATGAAGAATTGCTCTCTATATAAGTCTCTAATGTGGTAAAGGGTTTGGGACCCCAAGGGGTATCCCATGTGTTTAAAGGAGGGAGGACCTAGATGTGCTTGGGTTCAAGGCTAAGCCCACACGCGCGCCGCCGCCGCCCGCCCGTCCCTTCCGGTCTCGGTCTCGGGCTCGGATTGTGGGCCGTGGGGCGTGGGCCGTGGGCCGTGGGGCGTGGGTCCCCAGAATTTCTGGAAAGTTGGTTTTGGGGTGATGGAAAACTTTTTGCCTACCGTTGGACTGTTTTATGGAGCATTAACCAGCCATTACTTGGTTGATTAACTCTTCCATTTTCACCCTCCTTCATGTCCATTTAATTAGCCTCCTTGATGGCCATTAACAGCCATTACTTGGTTGTTTAATGCCCTCCTAATGGCCATTAACAACCATGTTTTGGGCAGTTGTACAGCCCTTCCTCCATGCTATATATTGAGTTGTTGTTGGCTCAATTCGTGACTGCATAACTGACAGAAAAACAGAAGAGAAAAACAACAATATACACAGCATTTTCAGCACAAAACAATCACTATTTTTCAGCACAAAAACAGTCACGAAAGTAGCACAAACAGACCACAAAACAGTGAGCAAAACCGTGTGGAAAAACAGTGAGCAAATCCTCACATATACACAAGATATACACAACAGAGACACACTATATACACAGAGACAAAAGAGAAGAGTAGACAGAAACTCTTCCTTCCTATTTCATATTTTCAGCAAGTCGATTCATATTTGTTTTCTTCGTCAGGCTCAACCTATTGGCTTTGTAGCGTTGAGATTAAAGTGTTGTTTTATCTTGGGAGACTATTGCCCGCTAACGTAAAAGCATATATACGGGGCAATCTTGTCTTAAGGACAGAGGGCAATCACTCGACTCAACACACAACGTTGTAACCATCCAGATTTAGTTGTTTCTTGATTTCAGGTTATCAAGATTCAAGACACAACAAGCTTGCGGCAGTTTTGAAGATTGGCCTATTTGTTCAACAAGATTCAATTTCTGAATATTGAATATTTGTTTATCCTTTCGAACACTTGTAATAGTTATTTACTTCCCGTACTGCTTTATAAAGTACAATAGAGTACCAACAGTTTCAACACCCTCAACCAAGAAAATCACTGTCATTGAAGTTGGTTCCTGTTAGAGTTCCATTACAAATTGTCGGATAAATTTCACAAATAATAGATAAAAAGAACGAGGGGAAGAATCGACGAGGCGAGTATTCTCGAAGATGACTTATCGACTTGAGGCTTCTTTTCTTTTCAAGCTGAGTTACATAATTATGGGCTGTTGCATTAAACTCACCTAAAATCACTTGGAACACCACAACTCTATCACCTATTCGCCTTGGTAATCAAATGGTCACAAAAACTGAAAATCTAATCTCCGATGAACCTTTTTATATCTTTTTTCATCTTTTTAATTTTCTTAAACACCTATTAAATAATATGTTCTACTTAGTTCATGAGGCCGTCAATATCTCAAATTGAAAATTTTCTACAATATTCTTAATATCTTCCTCGTGACATATACCTAATACAATCGACTCTTATTATGTAGAAATGTCTTCATGCCACTTCATCAAAGTACTCCCTCCCGTCAATTTTACTTGTCATGTTTAATGATATAATATTATGGAATCTATCTATATATATTTATATAATTGAGGGATATTAACCCGGTGACTTGGCAACACCTCATTTATCAGGAAATATATTTACTATCTATTTTCTCAAATTATTAGGAAATTTTACACAATAAACTCAATTTTTAATTCTACGCAACTACGTTTCTGTTACAACTTCACAACAAAAATTACAAAAGGCGTGTCTTTCAAAAAATCTCTAGAAACCTTTCACACCAAAATCTTCGCGGCTTCAATTCCAGTGGCACAGAAAATAGAGAATAACTAAAGCCGACAATCTGGACAGTTATGTTATGTTCAGGGTTTCACCTATTAATTTTGATGATAAGAGACCAACATACAATTTCTAATAAAAGAACATTTACTTGTGATGAATTTATTTTTGGTACAGGTTTGTGTAATGAAGAAGGCTCTTGTGAAGATCCAAACAAATATGGAAAAAGATATTATGAGATAAATTTATAAGAGAAGATATGTAAGAAAAAAACTTACCAGGTACAAGAATTTTTGAAAGGAATATTTACTACAATCCTATGGAAGAAAAAGTATTCTACAAAAAGAAAAGATCAAAGATCAAAGATCGATTTGTTACTTAAGTAAGGTCTAAAAATTATGGAGTATCAATATATCCCAGAAGTCTTAAGTTTACAAAAGAGTCCTCATTCAGAGTGATCAAACTCCAATTTCAAGAAGACGAATGTGACTATATTTTAATTAATATAATCAAGATTCGAGGTCAAATGAAGTGGATCTTGAAATTCTCTTAGATTGCTTAAATACTAGCTCATATTTGTACAAGCCATAAGGAGAATTCAGAGAAACTAATGAAGAATATTAGTTAGTTTTGAAAGAAGATATATATGAAAGGGAAGAGATATTCAAATTTGAATACATTTGTTACAACTTTGAAAAGAAGATATTACATTTACTGTATTCAGCGAATATAACAAGAGTTGTGAAAACTCTCATACTATATCTTAGAAGGAAAACAATCTCACATTTTTGTTATATGATTGAGGATTCTCTAATACTCCATAATTTATTAGAAAAAAAGGACTAGTGCTGAATATTCAAAGATGGAATAAAATAAACTCTCACCTATTCAACGAATGTGTCAACAACCAGAAGATCTTCAAGGAGGATATCCAGCTACAATAGTCAAGTGATAGAAAAACTATTCAAGATTAGAAGATTACTGCATTAATGAAGAGCAACAATATTCAAAGATCGTGTATAAAAGAAGAAGACACATTGAACAGACTACCAAAGTCCATAGTGATCAAGTGAGAAAGATGTTGCTTGAAGATATAGGCGGCACTACAACAAACTAATTGTTATTAATCTGTATTCCAAAAAAAAAAAACCAGTAAATAATAATTACTTAAAATAAACAGAATCAGTGTTGAAAAAATAAGAATAATTTTTTTCAGAATATAATCGAGCCCACTTAGTTCAAAGTGTGTCCTTAAGGAAATTATTCCCCTCACAGTACTCGAGGTTGATGGAATATCCCCTCCCAGGATAGAACGATTATCTTACCAGAATAGTAGTACTCTAAATTCAGGTAGCGGCGAACCACTCAACAGCGGTATATCACACAGAATTTATTTGTGCAGAAGAAGAAGAAGTTTGTATTGTTCAGAAAATTCGTAAGTAAAATTCTGAGGAATCAAACGAATTTATAGCCATGGAAGTACTGTTTCTGAAGGTTTGCAACCTTTCTGAACAGCCACTGAAAACTGGTGGGAAATTTAAATATGAAAAGAAACCGGGTCGCGGGTCAGATACGCGGATCCGGCCGGGTCGCGGGTCAGGGTCACTAACGGGTAGGATTGGATAAGTTAATTAATTTAATTAAATAATAATTAATTAAATAATTAAAAATTAAAGAAGGGTCAGACACGCGGATCCGGCCGGGTCGCTGGTCAGGGTCACTAACGGGTAGGATTGGATACGTTAATTAATTTAATTAAATAAAAATTAATTAAATAATTAAAAATTAAAGAAAATTTGGTCCAAAAAGATTATCAATCAATCAGATCATTTGACCAAATCCAAATCCAAATCCAAATCCGAAGCCGAAGCCGAAGCCGAAGCCGAAGCCGAGCCGAGCCGAGCGAGCGAGCGACGACGACGGCGCGAGAGGTCCTGGCCCCCTCAACCCTTTTACTGACAAGAAGGAGTAATTCTACTTATAAGTAGAAGAACTTTTCTTTCCACTACCGATGTGGGACAACTGCTTATTTTATAAAGCAAGAGGGAACTCCCACTTTTCTTTCCACTACCGATGTGGGACAACTCCCACTTTTCTTTCTAATCATTTCCCATTCACCAATATCAATACCCAACAATCCCCCACATGAATGGGGAATGGCTATAATATAAAAGAATGCGCGGACAAGTGTGATATACAAGCGAGAATTGACTGCATCTGGATAAGTAGGTTTCCCTTTGAACTTTCCGTAGTGAACTTATATCGGATATACTCGATCAATCGGTAGATTTGATATCTTTGAACCGTCGAACTTTGTTGTATACCTAGACAACATAAGTCACACAATCAACCCTCAACCGTTTATGGTTCTCACGGTTGTGTTCGTTTCAGCCATGAACACCTCCTGGTTCCATGAGTGTGTAGAGAATGGGCCTTTACTGTCATTCCCCTTTAAAGCGGCTTACACTTAACACTCACATAGGTGATTTCTAAACATGTGGTCCTATAGACACATTATCTGGTCACACACTGCCAAATTTAGATAATCATTAAAGAACTTTAATGCTTTATTAACTCATTAACAAGCCATAAGGTTTTATCCTTATTTCTGAACATTGTCTTCATCCGAGAATGGGTTGAGTTATTTGACAATGTTGAACCGTCAGTCACAACTTTGTTTGATCTCCTTGAACCTAGCTCTTGGGATCTCCAGTCTGCTAGGTAGAGTTACCGCCATGATGACTTGTCCTCGGCCTTAACCCCATTCCCATTGATGATCTACTAACTCCCTCTCTAGATAAGCCTTTTGTAAGTGGATCCGCTACGTTATCTCTTGACTTTACATAGTCAATCGTGATAACGCCACTAGAGAGGAGTTGTCTAACGGTATTGTGTCTTCGTCGTATGTGACGAGATTTTCCGTTGTACATTACACTCCCTACCCTACCTATTGCTGCTTGACTGTCACAATGTATACATATAGGAGCCAAAGGTTTGGGCCAGAATGGAATATCTTCTAAGAAATTTCGGAGCCATTCAACTTCTTCACCGGCCTTGTCTAAAGCTATAAATTCAGATTCAATTGTAGAGCGGGCAATGCATGTCTGTTTTGATGATTTCCAAGACACTGACCCACCCCCAATTGTGAAAACATAACCACTCGTGGATTTAACTTCAAATGATCCGGTGATCCAATTTGCATCACTATATCCTTCGATCACGGCGGAATATTTGTTATAATGCAAAGCATAGTCTTGGGTGTGTTTTAAATACCCCAAGACTCATTTCATTGCCATCCAATGAGTTTGATTGGGATTACTCGTGAATCGACTCAGCTTGCTGATAGCACATGCTATATCTGGTCGTGTACAATTCATAATATACATCAAACTTCCCAAAACTCGTGCATAGTCCAATTGTGAGTCACTTTCACCTTTATTCTTTTGAAGTGCAAAACTTACATCAATTGGAGTCTTTGCAACATTGAAATTTAAATACTTAAACTTGTCAAGTACTCTTTCAATATAATGAGACTGCGATAATGCTAGACCTTGTGGAGTTTTATGAATTATGATACCTAAGATCAAATCAGCAACTCCTAAGTCCTTCATATCAAATTTGCTAGCCAGCATACGCTTCGTAGCATTTATATCGGTAATATCTCTACTCATTATCAACATGTCATCAACATATAAACAAACAATGACTTCATGATTTGGAGTATTTTTAATGTAAACACATTTGTCACACTCATTAATCTTAAATCCATTTGCCAACATTGTTTGGTCAAATTTCGCATGCCATTGTTTGGGTGCTTGTTTAAGTCCATAAAGTGACTTAACAAGTTTGCACACTTTCCTTTCTTTACCAGGAACCACAAAACCCTCAGGTTGTTCCATGTAAATTTCTTCCTCCAATTCTCCATTTAAGAAAGCTGTCTTGACATCCATTTGATGGATCTCAAGACCATATACGGCCGCCAGTGCCACTAACACCCGAATAGATGTTATTCTTGTTACCGGCGAGTATGTGTCAAAGTAATCAAGGCCTTCTTTTTGTCTATAACCTTTGACCACAAGTCTTGCCTTATATTTGTCAATAGTGCCATCAGCTTTCATTTTCCTTTTAAAAATCCATTTTGATCCTAAAGGTTTATTTCCAGGAGGAAGATCAACCAATTCTCATATATGATTGTTCAAAATTGATTCAATCTCACTATTGACTGCCTCTTTCCAAAATGCTGAATCAGAAGAAGACATCGCTGCTTTAAATGTTTGAGGCTCATTTTCAAGCAAGAATGTCACAAAATCTGGTCCAAAGGAAGTAGATGTCCTTTGACGTTTGCTACGCCTTGCATCCTTTTTACTTGGTGTATTTTCCTTTGGTTCTTCCCGCGATCATTTAGATCTTTCACTTGACGACTCACATTCAGTCTTATACGGATAAATGTTTTCAAAGAATTCAGCATTATCTGATTCAATTACCGTATTAACATGTATTTCAGGATTGTCTGATTTGTGAACCAAAAACCGACAAGCTTTGTTGTTTGTAGCATAGCCAATAAAAACACAATCCACAGTTTTTGGTCCGATTTTTACCCTTTTAGGCAAAGGAACTTGGACCTTTGCTAAACACCCCCACACTTTGAAATATTTCAAGTTGGATTTTCTTCCTTTCCATAGTTCATATGGAATAGATTGTGTTTTGTTGTGGGGCACCCTGTTGAGTATTCGGTTAGCTGTAAGGATAGCTTCCCCCCACAAGCTTTGCGGTAAATCGGAACTTATTAGTAAGGCATTCATCATTTCCTTTAATGTTCGGTTTTTCCTTTCCGCAATTCCATTTGATTGTGGTGTGTAAGGGGCAGTAGTTTGATGAATAATTTCATATTCTAAACATATCTCTGCAAAAGGAGATTCGTACTCTCCACCCCTATCACTTCTAATCATTTTTATCTTTTTATTCAATTGATTTTCCACTTCGTTTTTGTAATGCTTAAATGCATCAATTGCTTCATCCTTACTATTAAGCAAATACACATAACAATATCGAGTGCAATCGTCAATAAAAGTTATAAAATACTTTTTCCCACCGCGAGATGGTATTGACTTCATATCACATATATATGTGTGAATTAAGTCTAAAGGATTTGAGTTCCTATCAATAGACTTATATGGATGTTTAACAAACTTAGATTCAACACAGATTTCACATTTAGATTTATTACACTCGAATTTAGGCAATACTTCTAAATTAATCAATTTTCGCAAGGTTTTATAGTTGACGTGTCCTAAACGAACATGACATAAATCATTTGACTCCAATAAGTAAGACGAAGCTGAATTTTTATTAATACTGTCAACAACCATTACATTAAGTTTGAAAAGGCCCTCGGTGAGGTAGCCCTTTCCTATGAACAAATCATTCTTACTTAATACAATTTTCTCACTAACCAACACACACTTAAACCCATTTTTGACGAGTAGTCCGGCTGAAACTAAATTCTTCCGAATTGTTGGAACGTGCATAACATTGTTGAGAGTCAGGACCTTGCCGGAAGTCATCTTCAGAAGTATCTTCCCATATCCTTCAACCTTGGTTGTTGCAGTATTTCCCATAAACAGTACCTCTTCGGGTCCAGCGGGAGCATAGGTTGCAAATGCTTCTTTTGTAGCTCAAACATGTCGAGTGGCACCAGAATCAAACCACCACTCCTTTGGGTTTCCAACCAAATTGCACTCCGATAGCATTGCACAAAGATCATCCATATCATCATTATTTTCCACTATATTGGCTTGTCCTTTTCCCTTGTTCTTTTTCGGGAGACGACAATCTGGGGCTTTGTGGCCAGCTTTCCCACAATTAAAGCAGTTGCCCTTGAACTTTTTCTTGTTGGAATCCTTTTCCTTTCCAGAAGGTCTCTTCCTTTTCTTGTTCTTTTTCAGAGCAGCATCTTCAACGATGTTTGCCCCTTCAATTGGTGAAGTCTTACGGTACCTCTTCTCAGCGGTTTTGTTATCTTCCTCGATCTTGAGACGAATCACAAGATCTTCCAACTTCATTTCCTTTCTTTTGTGCTTAAGATAATTCTTGAAATCTTTCCATGAGGGCGGCAACTTCTCAATCATTGCAGCCACTTGGAACGCTTCATTTACTACCATACCTTCAGCAATAAGGTCATGGAAGATAAGTTCAAGCTCTTGAACTTGGGTTCCAACGGTTTTTCCATCCATCATTTTGTAGTCTAGGAATTTGGCAACCACAAACTTCTTCAAGCAAGCATCTTCAGTTTTGTACTTCTTTTCAAGTGCACTCCATAGTTCTTTGGAAGTCTCTACTGCACTGTAAATGTTGTACAAGTCATCTTCTAAGGCACTCAAAATGTAGCCTTTGCACAAAAAATCAGCCTGTTTCCAAGCCTCAGTAACCATGAACTTTTGGTTGTTAGGCATGTCGGCGGCAGGCACGGGAGGGTCCTCACTAGTGAACTTTTGCATACCAAGGGTGGTAAGCCAAAAGAACATTCTTTGCTGCCATCCTTTAAAGTTGGCACCGGTGAACTTCGCAGGTTTCTCAGCCGGTGGCACAGCGGTACGGGTTGTAGGAGTAACCGCTGGTGCAGTATTTGCAGAGGTAGTTCCAGTCTCAATTGCCATTATTCGTTTGTCACTGTCAAATTGACAAACTGTTTTAGTTAATAAAACCATAATATCAATTCAATCACAGACTTAAACGATGAAGATTTTATTTCTTCAAATCGCAGTATATTATGAAACTTTAGTATTCCAACGAAGTTTTTATATCTTCGAGTCAGAATACTAATATTCATATGGAGTAGAAAACTACACAAGTTTTAATCTCCAAACCAGAATACAACAACGATGAAGTTTTTATGTTCTTCAAATCGTTGTGCAAGTATGAACTTTAATATTCCAATGAATTTTTTTATGTCTTCAAGTCAGAATATGAAATTTCATACGGAGTAGAAAACCACACAGGATTTAGTCTCCAAAACAGAATACAGATTAATCTAAAAATATAATCTTAAGATTGTTATTAATCTGTATTCCAAAAAAAACCAGTAAATAATAATTACTTAAAATAAACAGAATCAGTGTTGAAAAAATAAGAATAATTTTTTCAGAATATAATCGAGCCCACTTAGTTCAAAGTGTGTCCTTAAGGAAATTATTCTCCTCACAGTACTCGAGGTTGATGGAATATCCCCTCCCAGGATAGAACGATTATCTTACCAGAATAGTAGTACTCCAAATTCAGGTAGCGGCGAACCACTCAACGGCAGTATATCACACAGAATTTATTTGTGCAGAAGAAGAAGAAGTTTGTATTGTTCAGAAAATTCGTAAGTAAAATTCTGAGGAATTAAACGAATTTATAGCCATGGAAGTACTGTTTCTGAAGGTTTGCAACCTTTCTGAACAGCCACTGAAAACTGGTGGGAAATTTAAATATGAAAAGAAATCGGGTCGCGGGTCAGACACGCGGATCCGGCCGGGTCGCGGCTCAGGGTCACTAACGGGTAGGATTGGATAAGTTAATTAATTTAATTAAATAATAATTAATTAAATAATTAAAAATTAAAGAAAATTTGGTCCAAAAAGATTATCAATCAATCAGATCATTTGACCAAATCCAAATCCAAATCCAAAGCCGAAGCCGAGCGAGCGACGACGACGGCGCGAGGGGTCCTTGCCCCCTCAACCCTTTTACTGACAAGAAGGAGTAATTCTACTTATAAGTAGAAGAACTTTTCTTTCCACTACCGATGTGGGACAAATGCTTATTTTATAAAGCAAGAGGGAACTCCCACTTTTCTTTCCACTACCGATGTGGGACAACTCCCACTTTTCTTTCCAATCATTTCCCATTCACCAATATCAATACCCAACACTAACACCATGTACGAGGAAGCAGGGAAGAAACTGAAGGAGAATTAGACAAGAGGAACTTACGCAGGCAATGATGAAGATAGAGATTTGGTACAAACTATTATACAATCGTACAAACCAAAGTGAGAACTCCGGAATGGATGACAACAACCATGAGGGCTGCGTTGCAAGACGTATGTATCAGTGTTCGAAAGATGTCAGTCGAAAGTTGTGTGACCAAATCTAGATATGGATGTGGTTTTCTGGTTGAAGAGAGTTTTGATTATGTTGTTGAAGGTCAACGTGTTCATGGTGTCACCGCTCCTGAGAGTGGTGGGAACAAGCGCCCACGAGAGGCTGAGGATGTCAACTGGGACAAGAGGAGAAGGCTGAAGATGTGGTTCTATCTTGTAGCAGAAGGCCTATATCTGTCCCAGACAAAGGATCCGAATTATGGTAAGGAGGAAATGGACACTCAGTCCGATGAAGTGACTGAAGTGGGCTAGAATCCAAAATTGGGATAAGTATTTTTCTTCCTTGTCAAAAATAAGATTAAATGATGTCTGATTAAAAATGACTTAAAGTAAGGAGGAATATGAAAATGTTTTTCGAAATAATTTATATTCCTTACGCTTTAAAATCAGAAGTTTAATCTCATCTTCCTTCCCGTTTAAAGATTGGATTTTGTAAACGACTTAAAAAGATCCGTTCTTTTAAGTGTAATTATTAAAAGTGTGTAAAGTATGATCACACATACGAGGGAGAAAGATCCACTGAATGTGCGAAAACTGTTACCACTCTTAAGTAAGCGCCAAGAATTGTCTGAGCACCAATCATAAGGGAAGAAGACTAAAAGCTAAAAACGTTGAGCCTGTCACACTATTTGGCAGAAGATCCTTCATAGGATAATATTGAACACTTAGTAATACAAAGCCTCCGGGCGACTGGAGTGGGGCCAAAATTCCTTTGATAGGATGATATTGGACACTCAGTCATACAAAGCCTACGGGCGACTAGAGTGGGGCCAGAATTCATTTCATAGGAAAAGTAATGGACACCTAGTAAGGTGGGCCAGAATATCCAAGTCTCTAATGATCTGAAGGCCAAAAGAAAGGCAGAAAAGAAATTTGACACTCGGTCTGCCAAAGCAACTGAAGTGGGCCAGAGTATCCAGATCACATATGATCCGGTTACACCCTAACCACGGTGGGCAAAGGTTGTTCATGTGTAGAAACGTCACCTCTAAAGTAGAAGGGGTTGGAGAGGTTGTCCTTAATAGGACTTCAGGGGATTGGATCACTCCAAAAGAAGGTGATACATGTCCCAAACTTGGTTTAAGGGACGCTGTTGGTCAAGCTGGTTTGAGACTAGTCCAACAGGTCTGTAATAACTAAGAATGGTACAGTATGTCTGTAGCTAAATGAATGATATATTTGTAATCCGTGCATCTATGCCATAATAGATTAAGACACGTTAAATAGAAAGTCATTCAAAAGCTAATGAAGTTGAGATTGTTGCCTTCTGTCGACATAAACCCTCAAAATAAATGTGAGGTAGGCGAAAAGGCAAAATCACCTTTCCATTCCGTTAAAGGAATAGCGAAAGAAGCACCGCTCCTCTAGAACTTAGTCACACCTACATGGGTGATTTGAAGTTTATGCAAAATAGAGGGGGGAGACAAGTACGTTGTGACCGTTATTGATGATGGTACAACGTATTGTATCCTTTGTTTGTTGAAAAGCAAAGATAAAGTTGTTAAAACGGATAAGCGCTACAAAGCAGAAGTTGAAAATCAACTAAGCCTATGGATTGAGGAATTCATAGTGATAGAGGGGGAGAATGTGAAGCATCGTTCATTAAACAACTGCTCATTACTCACCTCAGTCTAACGGTGTTAGCCAAGCGCAAAGTCGTACACCCAAATTATGTGGGGCAAGGTGATCCTTACCACTAATGCGATTCTCAACAGAACTCCGCATAAGGATAAAGATAACTCTCCGTGTGAAACATGGAAATGATCTCATATACAAATGTTGTGATGTGGGGTGGCTTGGTAGAAGTTGGACTACCGAAATAGGTCAAGTTGGACCTATGACTATAGATTGCATATCCACTGGATCTGCAAATAACAGTAGTGCTTATCACCTCTTGGCGTCAAAAAATGCTGAATTCTTTGAAGATAACTTTCCTTGCAAAGAAAAAAAGAGTAATTGCTCGAGGTTAACAAGAACCCGCGAGGGCCTGACTGTCCGGAACTAGACGTTCCGTATCTACAGGACTCAGAAGTTGTTGTCTATCCGGAACTAAATATTCCAGATCTACAGAACTCAGGGATTCTAGATGTTGAACCGAGACGGAGCAAAGAGGGGACAAATACTTATTCCAGGCCTTCTAGCTTGTATGGTTGAGAACGAACCATGGATAATTAACAAATAATTGTCATCTCCAAAAGCGCTGCTTTGGAAAGAAGCTACAAAGAGAGAAATAAATTCCATCATATAGAACCATACTTGTGTAATTGTTGATCTTCCTCCGGGGAAAAGAACCTTTGGGTTGTAAAAGTAGATACTCAAAAGTGAGTACAAAGTGGATGGATCTACTGACGAGTATAAGGCCTCGACTACTTATACTTGTGCTTCCTTGTGAATACCTTAACATTCATGGCCATTGCAGTCTTGTGTGGCATAAATGTTGAAACAACCTTCCTAACTGGAGCGTTGGAAGGGGAGAATCAGAGTTGGTTTGCTGGACTGTTGGGCTTCTTCCTGAACTTTCATTTTGGTCCCTGAAATATTTATATTTTGGTCTTGGAAGTCTCAGATAAAACAGAAACAATGAATCTGACCATTGAAACATTGACTCTGAAGTTAGAAAGCCAACAGTTGGAAAACCAACAATCTGAGAGTGGAAGTTATATTGAAACAAAAGATATGGGTATCACAGATGACATCTTAGGAATTAGATTTCTAAGACATATAACGGACTGGTCTAAACTCCAAACTCAGTTGTTAGATAGTTGACAGTCTCGTTGAAGCCACTAATGGATATGAATCATATAACTTATTGAAATCATGGTGCACCCATATACAAGGAGCGATATGCGCAGGTCACATGTAGTTCAATGTATGTTACACACTACAACCGACCTGGTATCGACCTACTTATCTGAAATATTTGCTTATCTACGGATTATAGTATTCTGGATGTCCAACGGTTCTTGGAGAACACAGTGATGCAAACTGGACATCAGATATGAAGAACATCAAAGCCACAAGTAAATGTGTATAGTGGGTCTTGGAAAATCCTTTAAGCAAACTTGCATCGGCCGATTCATGATGGAATCGAAGTTTATCACTTTATACAAAGCATGAAAGAAGTTGAGTAACTTCACGACTCCTTAGAGGACGCCCTTTATTGGGAGAAACCCGTGCCTTCAGCAGTTATACACTATGGCTAGCCGGTCGGCTTTAGGAAGGACACGGATGACGGCATCTGGACATATCTGTCGGAGACATAAGACCGTATGACAGTTGATCATCACGGGTGTCACTTTCTTGATTACTAATCAAAGGATATAGCAGACCCTTTTCAACTAAGGGACTACTCGGAGATCAAGTGTTATGCCTGTGTAGGGGAATGAGCTTAAAACCCAAACAATACGAACCTTTGCAGTGGTAACCCAACCATACTGATTGGAGATCCCAAGAATTTGGTTTAATGGGAAAACTAAGCTATAAAAAGGTTTAGTTGAGCGCTTCGGTAGAAGCAAGAGCACTTCGGATGATGATTTCTGTAAGGAAACATGAATTCAAAGTTATTCCCGCGATAGACATTAAAGTGCTACCTGCATGGTGGGTAAAGGTTAAGCTTCCAAACCTTTAACGATCCTCAAACGGTTGAGGTTAAGGTTGGGGAAACTTTTAATGATTCATAACACTTGTGAAGTAGGGTATAGCAAGATACCTTGTAGGAGATCACCTATTTAAGTGTGAGGACAGACCGCCTCAAATGAACGCACTTAAGAATCCAAGTGTGTCCACGGCCACAACAGACAAAACCATAAGAAGAAAATGAATAAGGAGTGTTATTGTGTTGGTATCATTGTCTTGGCTTACACTAAACGGTTCAAGACATCACATTCACCGCGCAGTAAGTCCGGTGGTATTCAACTAGGGAAGGTTCAAAGCAGAAGCTACCTCTCCTGATGCAATATGTTTTTGCTGAAAGATTGCTGAAAGTAGGCACCATGTGTGTGCACCAAAATCTCTCTTTCAAGAGGGGATTGTTGGAAATTTGCCTTTGATGGGGAGGTGCATCCACCCATATTTAATGAATTAAACACTAGGGTTCCGCATGTTGGAGGCTTTGTCTCTTCACACGTGCATAATCTACTAAGTGAGTAGATGACCGTAGGGCCAAGAATCGTCAAATTTCATTGAGAAATGAAAGAGATATTGGTCCACGAAGTAAGGTGTTTGAGGCATGAAAATATGGTGTGGGACAAATCTACCACATCGGTGGAAAAAAGGAAGAATTGCTCTCTTTATAAGTCTCTAAATTGGCTAAGGGTTTGGGACCCCAAGGGGTATCCCATGTGTTTAAAGGAGGGAGGACCTAGATGTGCTTGGGTTCAAGGCTAAGCCCACACGCGCTCCGCCGCCGCCCGCCTATCCCGTCCGGTCCGGGCTCGAGTCGTGGGTCGTGGGTCATGGGTCATGGGTCGTGGGCTTATTCTGATAGACCTCCAAACTGTTTAATATTTACAGTTTGGTCCCTGGAGTTTCTGGAATGTTGAATTTGGGAACGACGGAAGACAGAAAGTTTCTGCCTACCGTTGGAGTTGATTTTGGGGGGCGTTATTGTGCATAAACCAACCATTACTTGGCTGATTAACTCCCTCCATTAACAGCCATTACTTGGCTGAATTACACCCTCCTTCAATGGCCATAAACATGCCATTACTTGGCTATTTAATTACCTCATTCAATGATCATTAATAGCCATGTCTTGGCAGTTGAGAGGTCTCCCCTTATGCTATATATTGATTCTTTTTGGCTCAATTATGACATACAATATACACAAGAATACAATATACATACAGAAAAATGAGACAGCAATATAATACACAGACAAACAGAAGAGAACAACTGAAATTTTATCCACAAACAGTGAACAAAAAAATCAATACTCTTCCTTCCTTTTCCATTTCTTCAGCAAGTCGATTCGTATTTGTTTTCTCCGTCAGAATCAACCTATTTGCTTTGTAGTGTTGATTAAAGTGTTGTTTTATCTTGGTAGACTATTGCCCGTTAACGTAAAAGCATATATACGGGGCAATCTTGTCTTAAAGACAGAGTGTCATCACTCAACTCAACACACAGTTGTAACAATCCAGATTTAGTGTTTCTTGATTTCAGGTTATCATGATTCAAGACTCAACAAGTTTGCGGCAGTTCTGAACATTGGCCTACTTGTTTATCCTTTCGAATACTTGTAATATTTATTTACTTTCCGTACTACTTTACATATCCTCCAACAGATGCAACGCTTCGCAGGGCGATCATGGCTGGTTTAATAGCTTGGAAAGTCATTCTTCCATAGGTGGATTTAATGGTCTCATCCTTGTAGGGATTTGTTGGGTTCAAAACACATAAGTAAGGCACAATGGAAGTTTAAAATTTTGTTTCTTACTTACCCCAACAACTTATTCTGGTATGGTTATACAACAATCAAAACCTGTAACATAAAGCATAAAGACTTACAGGTTGTATTAACTGAAATCTTTACTTAAGGGTTGACACGCGACTGCCCTTTCGATTGCAAGCTCCAAGCTTCAATGTATTTCTCTTTCAGAAAGTTAGGAAATCCGGCAGATGTTCGAGAGAGTATTTTAATTCTAAGTCTCTAAGGCTTAGAATGATAATCTGAAATTAGTGTGTAAATAATGAAGAGAATGTCTGTATTTATAGGTGAAAATTAGGTCAAACCGGATTAGGACATTAGGTCATTAGCGTCGCGGCCCTAGGGTATGGGCGTCGTGACGCTTGACGTGTTCCTGCACTGTCTCAATTTATTTTCTACACATTCTTAATTAAATCAAAAATCCATTTTTTGACTTAATTAAAATAATCATTATTCATTTAAATATCTCGATTCTAAATCGAATATTTAATACACTCTTAATACATCATTTGATCGAAAAAACAATCAACATAGTGTGACCCTACAGGCCTTCACGTATCGACATTAATCAAATTAAGGTCTACGCGGAACTCCTAGACGGCGCCACAAGACGAACTCAATATGTGAAGTACGTTTACACGAATCCAATAACTTAACCTCTATGTGGTAAGATAAAATCCTTTCATTCACGACACACCCGATCAAGTTTAGGATTTGTCAAGTGTATATCCAAATGGCTTAATCATTGTATCTTATCTATATTAGTTGACGACTAGACCATATTCTAAATATGTCCATTGTGTTGGCCAACGACTTAGTCAACCTAATATCACTGAGAATCTGAGTGTTCTCTCGAATATAAATTCGATGAATGAATCCTAATCTTGGCTCAACTACCACCTTTAATCCACATAGTAATGTACCCAATATAAGTCATATCTCAACCTATAAGGCATTTGATCTTAGGACACGATCAAAGTACATTACTTTGCAGACAAGGTGCATATTGACCTCAAGTCTAAGAACTTCTATCTCCCACACGTTGATCACACTTTAGACAAGTATAACAAACAGTATATCAGCAGGGTATACCAATACTTCCAAAGTATCCATATGTCCATCACGAGTAGCCATTACTCGTAGCGGGTGAGACATACTACATCCTCTAAGGATGTGATGCAGACCACATGTCGACTTATAACATATCATCGATATCCCATTCTCGATGATCATTAGTTGAGGCTATTTTAGAGTTACACTATATCATCAATATCTCACTCTATTAATGACAACGTAAGCTCAAGAGATGCACATTAATGAATAATTACAAATAATCAAATAATAATTCAATAATCGCAAATGCCATAAATATTAATCTTATTAATAATACGAATGTGTTCAAGTACATTTGTCTCTAATAATGATTGTCTCTAGGACATACATACTTTCAATCTTCCAGAGCCAATCTCCGATGTATCTAATACCCATGTTTTCAAAATGACCATTATGCTTAACTAAGCTTAATGATTTAGTAAACGGTTCAGCTAGATTATCATCTGTGGGAACATAGTATAATCTTATTTCTTCAGTTTTCACCATCTCCCTAAGTATGTGGTATTTCCTCGGTACATGCTTATTTCTGTTTGTTGATCTTGGTTCCTTAGCTTGCGCAATCGCATCAGTGTTATCACAATAAATCGTTATTGGACAAGTGGCACTTGGACAACCCCTAGTTCCTTCAGGAACTCAGTTATCACGATAGCTTTTTTACCAGCTTCCGATCCAGCAATGTACTCGGCTTCAGTTATCGAATCAGCAGTTGTAGCTTGCTTGGAACTTTTCCAACTCACTATTCCGCTATTGAAAATGAAGGCATATCCAGATTGAGATTTGAAGTCATCAAGATCTGTCTGGAAGCTAGCATCAGTGTACCCAGTACACACCAGCTTCTCTTGTCCACCATAGACTAAGAAATATTCTTTAGTTCGTCTAAGATACTTAAGAATACTCTTGACTGTTTTCCAGTGTTCTTCCCCAAGATTCTGCTGGAATTTGCAAGTAATACTAAGTGTATAGGCCACATCTGGCCTCGTACAGGTCATGACATACATGATAGATCCTATAGCTGAAGCATATGGGATTCTTTTCATGCGTTCAAGTTCTACAACAGTAGAAGGACTATCCTTCTTTGATAACTTGATCCCTTGACCCATAGGAAGTTTTCCCTTCTTGGAGTTTTCTATAGAGAACCATCTCAGCAGTTTGTCTATGTATGTGGACTGTGACTGCCCTAACAATCTATTAGGTATATCTCTATAGATCCTAATTCCAAGAATGTAGCAGGATTCACCCAAGTCCTTCATCATGAAGGTGCTGGATAACCATTCCTTGACTGATTGCATGAGAGTTTTATTATCTCTCATTATTAATATGTCATCTACATATATAACAATGAAGACAATACTCACTTCCTTGCGTTTACTATAAACACATGGATCCTCTTTACTTCTGACGAAATCAAATGATTTGATAGCCTTGTCAAAGAAAATGTTCTGACTCCTCAAGGCTTGCTTAAGCCCATAAATGTACTTTTGTAGCTTACATACAGCATTTGGTTTGGACTCAAGCGAAAAACCCTCAGGTTATTTCATATACACCTCCTCAACTAGATTACCATTGAGGAAAGCAGTTTTGACATCCATCTGCCAAATGTCGTAGTCATAATATGCAGCTATTGCAAGCAAAATCCGAATAAACTTAATTTTTGCAACAGGTGAAAGGTTTCATCATAATTGACCCCAGATCGTTGATTATAACCTTTAGCCACCAATCTTGCCTTATAAGTCTGCACTTTGCCATATGCATCAATCTTCTTCTTGAAGACCCATTTGTATCATATGGGTCTAATCTCTGATGGCAAATCAACCAAGTTCCAAACTTGATTTATGTACATCGAGTCCATCTCAAATTTCATGGGTTCTTGCCATCTCTGCAAATTAATGTCTAACATAGCTTCGATGTAGGTTGTAGGTTCATCGTCATCAGGAATATCTATCTCATTGTGTGTTTCAACAAGGAGATTAAGTCTTTCAGGCGGACGATGAGTCCTAGTCGTCCTACGGAGTTGATTATTCTGCGTTTCAGTTTGTTGTATTATGATTGTGACAAGGTCTTTGTGTGCTAGATAATCCATCACCTTGAGAGCTTTCAGGAATGTCATTTTCATGTATTTCCTGAATGGAATGATGTACAACCATTGTATTATCTTCCATTGGTTGTGTATGAGAGTTTTGCATTTCTGTACTATCTCTCACAGCACTCCCACTGGCTGAAGGGCGTACTCTAAGTACCCAATCTTTACCAAATACTCCCACTGAATCCTTGTCTAGGTCTTTTGACAAGGGTTCTACTTCTGTGTTATCTTGTGGTTCTTGAATTTCTTCAAGTTCTATTTTATTGCAGCTCCGTTCCTTGTAGACATAGTCTTCTTCAAGGAAAATTGCATTTCTGAAAACAATGACCTTATGTTCTCCAGGAAGACAGAATAGTATCCCTTAGTTTCCTTTGGATACCCCACAAAATAATATTTCTCACTTTTAGATTCCAACTTGTCAGTAAGCATCTTATTTACATATGCAGGGCACCCCCAGGGTCGCATGTGTTTAAGTGCTGGCTTCTTGCCATTCCATATCTTATATGAAATTTTCTCTATTGACTTTGAAGGAACCCTGTTCATAATATAAATTGAGCTTTGCAATACATAGCCCCAAAGGTATGTTGGTAGAGCTGAGAAACTCATCATTATCTAACCATATCTAATAGAGTTCGATTTCTCCTTTCAGCAACACCATTCATTTGCGGCGTCCCAGAAGGTATCCATTGTGATTGGACTCCATGAAGCTTCAAGTAATTCAGAAATTCTTTACTTAAGTATTCACCTCCTCTATCTGATCGAAGGGTCTTGATACTTGTTTCAAGTTGCTTCTCTGCTTCTGACTTGTACTCCTTGAATTTCTCCAAAGCTTCGGACTTGTGTCTCATAAGATACACATGCCCAAACTTTGTGAAATCGTCTGTAAAAGTGATGAAGTGAGGGAAGCCTCTCTTAGCTTGAGTTGAAAATGGCCCACATACATCAGTATGGACCAATTCAAGTACCTCTTCGGCTCGCACCCCTTTTCCAGAAAGTGGCTTGTTGTTCATCTTTCCTCTCAAGCAAGATTCACAGTTACCATATGACTCCAAATCATTTTCTAATTTTCCTTTTCTTTAGTCAAGATCTCACGATATACAATATATTTCAACGTCAAAATTTCGTGGTAATATAGGAGTGAATGCCAATTTCAGTTTTGGAAATTTATTTATTTTAAAAAAAAAAAACCTCGACCCGACCTTGGCCCGCCAAATTCAATTTAAAAAAAAAATGATATGTTCGGTTTATATCGCCGAACGTATCGGATTATATCGGTTTTTTCTAGTGAGCCGGGTTGGGTCGGGTCGAGAATTTTTTTAAAAAAAAATGAATTTCCAAAACTGAAATTGACATTCACACCTACACTACCATGAAATTTTGATGTTGAAATCTATTGTGTATCGTGAGATGTTAACTAAAGAAAAAGGAAAATTAGAAACCAATTTGGGGGAAAACACAAATTGACTGGGAAAATGGATGTTTTCGTAACAATTGGCTACGCCAAACCGCCTTGCTGCAATTTGGGCCGGCCCCGTCTCGAAAAATACCCAAAATCAAAAAAAAAATCGGGTAAAACAGACATCCGAGCTCAGAGTTATGACCATTTAAAGTTTCACCAATTTACAACTACTTTCTCTCCCTACATTTTATGTCAATGCTTCCGTGATATGTTAATCAAGTTCGTGTCGCATTCGACTTCCATAAAAGCTTCATAGATTGACTTCAATGACTATGATTCAAGAGATAGTAGTAGCCTAAAATAAAAAATAAGAATAATTATATATTTAATTCGGTTTTTTCGGTTCTATTCGTATTCAAAATTTAAAAACCGAACCGAATCACTAAATCCTGATTCGGTTCGATTTTTAAAAAAATCATTTTTTTTAGAAAAAACCTAACCGAATTCGGTTCGGTTCGGTTTTTTCGGTTCTCCGGATTTTTTGTCCACCATAAGTATATGTCAGTAACCTTAATATGTTAGGTTCGTCCATAAAGATTGATTATGGTGTGAACAACAATAATAATTACTACTATGTTCACTTCATAAATATCTTATTACTTCATTTTCTTAATGCTGAATTTGACAAGTTAAACTACATTTTTTTAGTGTATTAATTAAATAATAAAGTGAAAACGTGCAGTTTCTACTGGCTGAAATGCCATTGCCAGGAAGAATAGTAAACACATTGCCTTCTCTTTTGATAAGGAAATGTATTACTTCACATAATATTTAGATATTATATTGGAATGACGTATTTTGATTGATCTAGTAATAGTATCACATGCTTTAAGAAAAATCACATGATTTATGCTTGGGGGAATGGATTAACACAGCATTAGAAAATAGAGATCTTGTAGGGACCATGATATTTATATTGCAATCAATTATTAGTATAATATAGAGCTGGCCAGTGGGCCGGGCTCGGGTTTGGCGGGGTCGGGGCGGGACGGGTGAAGGGGGCGGGATCGGGGTTGGGCGGGTCAGACGGGATCGGGTGAAGGGGGCGGGATCGGGGCTGGGTGGGTCAGGCGGGATCGGGTTTGGCGGGACTTTACGAAGTCCCGTCCCGATCCCGTCGGAATCGGGTCGGGGCGGGGGCGGGGGCGGGGCGGGGGCGGGATCGGTATCGGGTTCCGGCGGGTTTTCCTTTTTTTTTTTAATGACATATGTATAAAAAAATTCAATAAACAAGACAAGATAGTGTAATAAAAACATCTCAATGCTGTTTTTGTGCCTCTTATATTATTTAATAGACATATGATTTTTTTGTAATACAAATACAATTGTCTAAATTGCAACTTTGTGGTTTTGTCCAAAAGTTGCAAATTACATAATAAAGTTGCAATTAAAAAATTACATTCTCAAAAAAACCTGTTCTAATTGCTTGATAATTTCCTGTGGTTCTTCGGTTGGAATTGGTATTTGTTGGTCAAATTGATCCACGTCACTTCCACCACCTTCGGATAAGATTTCGTTGTAGTATTCGTCTTCTTCTTCGTTGATCTCGGTTGACCGCACCTTCTCCGCTCCGCTCGTATCCAATCTCTGAATAATACTGCAATTTCCAAGCTGTCTCCAGCTAATGAGTGTTTGTGGTCTCCTATTTGATATATGCCGGCAGAAAAAGCACTTTCAGACGCAGTTGATGACGCTTGAATGTTCAAAACATCTCGGGCCATCATTGAAAGTATCGGAAAGGTCTTCTCCTTCCCCCTCCAGTATTTTAGCAAGTCTTCATGTCCATCTTTATTGGTAACTTCTTGGTACGGTACAGAACCCTCCCAAACAAAAATATCAAACTCGCTAATTTGGTTAGTAGCGGTATAGCCGCACATTCTATTTCTGAGGCTTTCAATACTAGCCGCAGAAACAGCATGTCTTTTGTGAGGTTGTGTTGAAGATGAAGAAGATGGTATGGAAGCCGGTAGGTTACTAGCACTTTCTTGTTGGTAAAACCTATATATTTTTTTGCATTGGTCTTCTACGATAGACAACACTTCTTCTTTAGTTTGTTCAATAGGTGGTGGGTGATTTAGATTTTTTGGACTTGGAGGTGGTAATACTTCTATACAATCGTAAATAGTTTCAATAAGTGATTTAGTACCGTCTATTTTAATAGTCGGATTTAATACAACACCAATAATATAAATAGTGGGAATAGGAATAAAATATTTTTTATTTTGATAAATTTTTTTTTAATAGCTGCCATATAAGCTGGTTTTTCCATATATTCACTAAGTAATAAAAATATTAGAGTTATATAAAACAACATAGTTGAAATAGTAGGATAATATATACCGGAAAATTCTTTTGTTGCTTGAAAAAATTTCTCTAAAAATACAATAAGTTCGGAAATTTTTACCCAATCACTATCTACAACCATATCAGCTGGATTTTGATTATGAGAGTTAAAAAATAAAGTTATAGGTTTTCTATAGTCATAAGCAATAAGTAGTTGCTCGTATAAAGAATTCCACCTAGTGGATACTTCTTCTGAAATTTTTCTATAAGGTAGTCCACAATCGTGACAAGTTTTTTTATATTCTTTTCTTCGTTGTACTCTATTACTTTTAAAAATAAAGTTTATAGCAAATTGTATTTTACTAAGAATGTCTTCAAAAAGTGATAGACCATCCTTTACAATTAAGTTATATATATGACACGCGCATTTTATATGAAAATGATCTGAAAAAGATGGAGTTCAACTATTTTTTAAAATTGTAATAGCTTAATTGTTAGAAGAAGCGTTATCTAATGTAATAGTCATAATTTTACCGGTTATTCCATAATAATGGCACACTTGATAAATATTATCTGCAATAAAAGTACCAGTGTGCCTATCATCTATATATCTATACGCTAAGATACGTTTTTGCATAGACCATTTATAATCTATCCAATGACAAGTTACTGTTAAATAATCATGGTTGTTAGTACTACGACCTATATCAGACGTGATAGATACTTTGCCATTAAAATGATATAATGAATAACGTAAATATTGTTGATATTCATGTGCGAATTTAAATACATCTCTCTTAACAGTTGATCTAGAAAAACCGTTAAAAGCAGGATTATATATATCTCTAATGTAATGAATAAAATCGGGAGCTGAAGGAAATGAAAAAGGCAAACCCTCCACAACAACTAATTTTGATATTGTCTCCCTATCTCTATGTTTATTGTATTTAGGGCCTATAATTCTCCCCGTCATAGGGTTAATTTGACCATGTACTTGGTCGGGACAGTATCAGTATGTGAACTTTGTCCCGATGGAGCAGGCGTTTGCGCACCTGGTTTTGAAGCCTGGTATTGGGCATACCTAGCTGGATGAGCCCTTACTACGTGTCTCATTAAACCCCCCGTCCCACCGTGACCTTTTCCAGTTTTAAATTTTAAAACATCTTTACAAATTTTACATCTAACTACTTGATTCTCTATGTTCCTATCAAAAAATATCCATGCATCTGATTTTAATGGTCGTTTTGTTGGACCTCGTCTCATACTAGGGGAAATAGGAGGCATTTCAGTTGAAGGTGCACTAGTGGATGTGTTGTCATCAACATTAGTGGGTGTATCATCTAGATCATCGTCTAAATTAAAGTCTTCTTGAGTTTCAGAAAATAGTTCCTCGTCTAAATCTAATGGTATTGTAGGAAAATGTTCAGTATCAACAAAATCATCCTATGTAGGAATATGATGACTAGAAGAAGTACCCTTGCCCTGGTTGCCCCTACTAGAAGAAGCACCCTTACCCTTACCTTAAACATACCTCTTAATCATTCTATTTTAATTATGATAATAAATAATTAAAGATAATAAAATTAAGTGCGCTAAATAAAATAAACAGACAATAATAATTTAATGAAGGAACGAATGTACCAAACGCCGACGTAACGTCGACGTGTAATCGAGAGGTTGAAAATTGAAACTTTGCTTGATGGAAGATCCTCAAGCTAGTTGCCAACTTCACTCCCAATTCCCAAATGAATAAATAAAATTGAATATTTAGTATACTTGTAGAGAGATATATTAAGAGATTAGAGAGATTGTAGGAAGATTTGTGAGAAAGATGAAGAGAAAATGAGTTATTTATAGTTGAAAAATTGGGTTAAAGTGTAAATATAATAACATATAGGTTAAAATAAATATTAAGGGGTATGGGGGGGTTGGGGGGGGGGAGAGGCCAAAAATGGCCGTTGCACAACGGCCAAAATCTAAAATGATCATTGGTGCAACGGTTATATTTGCAAAGGGGAGGGGATCGGGGCGGACTCGGGAGGGGCTCGGGATCGGGTCGGGATTGATGGGGACTGGGGCGGGCCGGGACGGGTCGGGACGAGACATTGTCCCGTCCCGATTCGAGTCCCGCTACCGATTTTTTTTTAATAAGCGAGTTCGGGGCGGGACCGGGCCGGGACATGGCCGTCCCGACCCACTGGCCAGCCTTAGTATATCAGCCTGCGCCAGAAGGAATAAACATGTGGTTTAATGAAATGAGTGTTAATTTTAGAATTAGAGCTTAAATCTTACTAAAAATAATATACCACTCGATTTCTTTTCATGTTGGCTAAGTTTTGGTGTAGAGTAATTTGATACTTGTGGTAGAAGGTATTCGTCAAAATAATAAATGTTAAACAAGTCGAAAAAGTCATTTCTGGAAAAAATAATAGTAGTAACAAAATTGTTGAAGTTAGTGCCAGGGTCTTGTAATAGGCACCTACAATCATGAACAAAATTGTTGAAGTTAGTGCTAGGGTCTTGTAATAACTGTAGTACTTCTGTAGAATAAGTTTCAATTTTTTTTTTTTTTATAATCCAGGTTTTCAGGCTTGCGCCTGACTACTTCACTGGTATTACCCAGACGTCCTGGAGGTAATAGCACCGGTCCTTCAACACTATTACCAGGTAAATCGCGGGATATACTCCGGTGACCAAGTTTTTCTGAGAACGTACAACTGATCAATGAGACAAGGTCAAATTCCCTAACATGCAGAGTTTCAATTTCTAGAGGTATGAAGTTGCGTTCCACAACTATGTGAGGCCCTTGATTAAAAGCTTGAAGTTCGAAAATCAAGAGATTTTGGGCTGTAATTTTTTTTGGAGAAACCAATAATCCATTCGCCATTAGAGTTTCGAATAATACCTCCTATTCCACCAATTTTCCATTATTATAAAAAGGTATTTAATTTGTAATGATTTTGGGCGGTGGGCGGTGGGCGGGGGCGGGGGCGGGGGGGGGGGAATCCCCATTTAGGTGCATAGGGATATTGTGCGTAGTGTGCTTGTACTTCATACCACGCACGATAAAAAAATTGTGGGAAAGGGTGTCAGACTTGTTGTAGTATCAAGGTGAGTGTGTATATAATATAGATACACACGCGTGCGATCTTTTATACTGCTATTTTTATTTTTGTCCCGAAAATAGCGAGATGTTAAAATGATTTGATAAATATACTTTTTGTTTAAATATTCTAAAAGGATTTTTAAATAAAAGAGAATAGTAAAAGTAAACTAGTCAAATTAAGTTTTTTACATTAGTGGTAAAATTGACTAAAATGAGTTTATAAAAAAATTAAAATATAGAGATATGTATAATATTGTAAATCACTAGAAAAGTTAGTGTTATGTATTTAAACGTGAAAAAAGATCTAAATATAGAGATATGTATAATATTGTAAATTACTAGAAAAGTTAGTGTTATGTATCTAAATGTGAAAAGAGATCTATAAAATTATCTTAAAGATATATATTATGATTCATTTTTTTATTGTTTAATTAACAAAGTTAAATGAGATTAGTATATATATATATAAACATGTATAAAGTATCGGCACGTCGGTTAGAATGCAGTCTTGATCTTCCTTAATTAGACTCCTCTATCATAACCATCTCACTCCGACACCTCCTTTAAAGCGTTAACCTAACTCCGACGAAGTATCAATTGTGATCATTTTGCCGTAATTTATTAATCTTCCATTTTTCTGAAAATTTTAGTACTAAATTCAACTCTCAGAACTGAAGAATTACTACTTATAGAATAAGAAAACGAAATGGAAAACGGAGATGTAGAGAACGGAGTAGGAGTTTGCTCATCGGAAACGGTTAACGGCGGTGAAGATGTATCCAGTTGCACAAATTCCGATGCTTTCTCGGTTGATCATCTTGTTATAATGGTCCACGGTATTCTAGGAAGGTGCGTTTGTGCATATTGAAGTTGATTAAGTAACTTTCGTTTTGATGAAATTGGATTACAGTCTAAATAGAAGGAAAAATGAAGAATTTTGATCTTAATTCCTATTTAATTGTTATTTTAGATATTTTGCTTTGTTACTTTGAGCATCATGCTCTTCAAGGAGTAGTTTTCGTTGTTTCATTATGCATAATTGATTGAGTATATCATGTTCATTTATTCTATTTTCGTGATCATACTGAGTGCTTCGTTCAGTAGGCAGATCACGGTATTGCGCATACTGAAGTTGAAGTAACTTTATTTTGATGAAATTGGATTATAGTCTAGTTAGAAGGAGAAAGTAGAGAATTTTTATCTTAGCTCCTATTTGATACTCCCTACTAATCAAAAAGAGTTTCCACTTAGCCTTTATTTTTAGTTCAAAAAGAGTGTCTACTTACCAAATCAAGAAAGAATTAACCTTAGTTCTCCAGATTTGCCCTTATTAAGTATTGGTGTTCAAATTTCAATACCTATTTAGTTAGGGGCATTTAAGTCAAATTACCTATTTTGCCTAGAAATTAGTATTTTCTCAAGGGGTGTGCAAATGGCTAAGTGGACACTCCTTTTGATCCAGAGGGAGAAGTGATTTTAAGATTCTTGATTAGTCGCTGATATTTTAGAAGTTCCTCTTGAAATGGAGGATATTTGTTTAGATTTGTTATTTTCCTATGCACTTTTTGGAGTGGATTGCATTGCTTCATTATCTAGGAAATTTTCGGAACCTGTTATGCGTAATTGATTGACTAGATCATATTCATTTATGCTATTTTCGCGACCACACTGGGTGCCTCTTTCAGTAGGTATATCACTAAAATTTCCACAGCAATAAAAAAACTGCTTTTCGACTGTATTATGTGTTAATTAGTTTTTTTTTGGGGCGTTTTCACTTGAAACGCTTAGTTGCTAGCCAATTGAATTCAAACTTCTGTGGTGGAACAATTTTCTGTTGGTTGATGAAGTAACTTTCTTTTTTTTATGAAATTGGATTACAGTCTAATCAGAAAGAAAAAAAATGGAGAATTTTGATCTTAGCTCTGATTTGAAAGTGATTTTTAGATTCTTAATCAGTCCCCTGATATTAGAGTTCCTCTGGTAATGGAGAATATTTGTTCAGGTTTTGTTTATATTTGTTATTTTTGATATTTTATTCTGTTACTTGAAGCACTATGCACCTTTTGGAGTAGTTTCCATTGCTTCATTATCTAGGAAATTTTCGAACCTATTATATATAATTGATTGACTAGATCATATACATCTATGCTATTTTCGCTACCATACTGAAGCTTCTTTCAGTAGGTAGATCATGAAAATTTCCCTGCCAATAAAAAAGCTGCTTTTAGACTGTACTTTGTGTTCATTAGTTTTCCTTTTTTGGGCTATCTTCACTTGAAACGCTTAGTTGCTAGCCAAATGAATCCATACTACGTGGAACAATTTGCTATTGATTCTCTGTTTTGACTGAGTAAAGGTAGTTATAGCTTGGTTTTGAAATCGATGTATTTCAACAGTGCCACAGACTGGAAGTTCGGTGCTGAGCAGTTTGTTCGGAGGCTTCCTGACAAAGTTTTTGTTCATTGTAAGTGCATCTAGTCGGAGTGGCATTTCTAATTTCACATGCTTGTGTTTCTGCATATGCAATTCCTCTACCTTCATCCCCCCTATATTTACCATTTTCCTACCTTGGCAATAAATATCAGGTATCCTTTTTATCACTCTCTGCCTGTTAAATTGATAGATCTAATAAGTGGTTGCACTTTGTGTCCTTAATGGTATATCATCTGTTCTGAGTCCTAGTAAAATGCATATAAATGAGAATAAGGTATAAGGATTAAATAATCATCCCGACAGGAACTTCATTTTCCTTATACCTTGTTGTCATTTATATGCATTGCATTTTCCAATACATTCACGTTTGATGCTGTTCCAGCATATTTTCATTGCAAATTAGATTGTAGATTGAGGTTATTTTGTTCCTAGTGATAGGCCAAAGTTATTCATCTGAAGTCTTGCTCTTTGTTTGGTTATACGAAAATTGAAATATCATATATGCTGCTTAATATAACCTTTTCAGTAATCATTTGTTTGCCTTGGTGGAATTTATTTCTTTAACTTAGAGAGGAAATATGTAAATTAATTTCGTTTAGGCCTACAACATGTTGCCTCATGCAGTGGCGGAGCTTGTAGAATGAAGGGGGTTCAATTGAATCCCCTTCGTAGAAAAATTATACCGTGCGAATAGCAAAAAAATGAAATCTTTTGGTATATATGAATTGTTGAATCCTCTTTACATAGGGGAAAAATCTAGTGTAGTGGTAAAGAGGGTTCAAAAGTTGCTTTAAGTTACAAGCTTAAATCTGAACAATGACATTCTTGTATCTTTTGAAGCCACTTGTATTTGTTTTATTTTTGGTGTTAAAGAGTTTTTGTAAATGACATAGTAATATAGTATCTGTTAGGCTTTCTAGAATCTTAGTGAGAAGAACAAAGATTTACTTTTAGGATGTGTTTCTTTTTTGTAAGCTGTAAAGTTGGATATAAGCACAGCCTTTGTGCTAAAAAGATTTATATAACACTGTTACCTTTCAAAAAAGAAGAAGAAGAAGAATCCACTTGTGTAAAATCCTCACTCCGTCACTGGCCTCACGTTTGGGCATGCTTCTTTTTCTTGGCCAAGTATGTAGAAGTATTTTGTCAACATTTGCCTGCTTTATTATCTTTTTTGAAGTGTATGAACTGCCTCAGCTAGAAGTATACGTTATTAGAAAGGGGATACTTTTATTTATAGTTCTGCATTATGTAGAAACTTCCATTTGAGTAAAGCAAGGCAATGTGATACCACAAATGAGTCATTGTCTATGAGGATGTGGTGCTACTAAGTTTTCTTTATGTACTTCCCCTCCCTTTTCTTATTAAGAGTGGGCAACTGTGTTCACTGAGTTCTTCTAGTGAAATTGCCAACTCTTTCTATTTTTGCATAGTTTCATTTAATCTGAGTGCTAGGGAGCTACTCGCAAGATTGTATGGACATTTGTACTTTTGCAGTTTCCACATGCATCCAACCTCCAATGACTATTGGGTATACGTGCACAAAAAAATGAAATACCAAAAGGAGGACTAAAGAAAATGATTTGCTCTGCAGGTAGTGAACGTAATATGGCAAAACTAACATTGGATGGTGTGGATGTAATGGGTGAGAGATTGGCTGAGGAGGTTAATTTCTTCTAATACTATTCATTCTTCTCTTTTGCTTCTTTTCATTTCCGTCCTATCCTTTCTCAAATATGTGCTCCAGAGCTTGGTATGTCTACCAAATATACTAACGATGTCGAGATGGATTTAGGTTCTTGAAGTGATCAAGAGAAAGCCAGGTCTGAAGAAAATTTCTTTTGTGTCACACTCTGTTGGAGGGTTGGTGGCAAGATATTCCATTGGGAGATTATATAGACTTACTAGAATGGAGAATATTGAGGATTTATCATCCAATGCATGTCTAGAAGGGTTGAAGGGTTGCACGATAGCTGGTTTGGAACCAATAAATTTTGTCACTGTTGCCACACCTCATCTTGGTTCTAGGGGTAACAAGCAGGTACCAGCACTATTATTCAAATCTTATCAATTACTTAAAGGTAATATAGTTGTCATTGAGGAAAATGGAATTTTATCCTCATTAAATATGCATTTTGTCTCGTATAGATTCAAAATGCAAAAGGTTAGCTCAAGCGGTCCAGAGTGTTCAAAATTGTTTCTAGCGTCCTAGGTTCGATTCCCATCGACAACATTATTTTTCTCTACCCCATAAAGGTTGAGGTAAGGTCTGCATACATCTTACCCTCCCCAGACCCCACTTTATGGGATTACACTGGGTATGTTGTTGTTTTTGTTGTCTTGTATAGATTCACACCTCCATATTTGATACTTTTAGAGAGGTTTAGTTAGTTTTAAGGGTCATCTGGCATGCCAATATAACTTTTCTTTCAGATTGGAACGGAGTGCTATCCATTACCCCATGATCAGTATCTTGGATTCTTGATGGGATATCCTCCTGTTTATCAGGTCTAGTTAGGAATAGTATTAATCACCAAATACCCTTGATACAAGTTTAAATTTTTCGTTTTCTATTGTGATTTTGCCTGTACTGGTTTCTGAAAGAAAACGAAGTGGTGGTTTTAATTTCAAAATTATGACAAGCTTTTCTAGACCATCTACTTTCATCTCCGATGTATTCTTCATGCAAAAGCATTGATATCTGTAGAAGTTACTGCAAAATAGGAGGATTTTTGTTTTATAGCAACAAAGACCGGATAAAATGCAGCAAAGTGGAAAAAGTGGCCAGGGTTGGGGGAAATAGACTCGGGGTGGAGGGATGGGATTGATCCAAGGTTCGGGAGTCCAAGAGAGAGGGTGAGGCGAGCGTAGAGCGAGCTTCAACTTTTCACGGGTGGGGATGGGGGAAGGTGGTGAAGACATACTAGCCGAAGGCAGGGGGCGTGGCATTGGAGGGGCTTGCAGAGCATGTGGACATGAGAGAAGGACGCAGAAGAGCAGCCATGAAATAGAAGTAGTACCCTTCTTCCAATTTACATTTGAGGGTGCCAGAAAGTCTTTTTGTCTGCTTATAGTGGTAGTATAGACCTTTATTCAACCTCCATCCCTGGACAGTTTTATCTACTTTCAAGTTAAACTAGTCCAAGTGTGCTAAATGCTACCCAATGTGAAAAGCCTTTAATCCAGCCACGTTTTATCCTATCATATATCTGCACACTGAAGAACCTCTTAGATCTTGTCATAATGGTCTCTGCTTAGTAACTTTAAAAGTTGCTCATGTATGTCTATGTACGTTCTGATTTATATTTCGGTTTCTGAGTTTCTAAAAGCGTAAAAGATCTTTACTCTTTAACCTTGGCACTTTCTGGTAAAAAAAACATTGTTCTTCTACTTCTGCAAGAACTGCAAGTCAATGACGGCTCTGCATTGTACTTATTCTGTTTGGTCTACTTGCCTGTAGCTTAGAATTAGTTGTTTGGACGTGATAGTGTTTAGCCGTACATAGATTTTGATCCTAGATTAATGCTGCATTACCGTGGAAATAAAATGCTCTCCTATCTGACTATTTGGAAGGATCGAATTGATTACTAATCTTCAACATATTCTATTTATTGCCGATATCTTGACGAATGTCAAATTGCATTGTTCCTGTTTTCTCAAGTGTGTTCATGTTCGTAAGATTTTGAGGTTTCTTCCTTGTCTAGATTATAATATATGCTATGTCAGCTGTTGAACCCAATATTTTATTGGCTCTATGTCAGCTGTTGAACCTTTTGGCAATATTAATGTTTTAAGGTATTGTCAGGTGCCATTTCTTTTTGGTGTAACTGCCTTAGAGAAAGCTGCTTTCCATGTGATCCATTGGATATTCAAAAGAACTGGACGGCACCTTTTTCTTTGTGATACTGATGAAGGGAAGCCTCCATTACTTAAACGAATGGTAGAAGACGATGGTGAACTATGCTTCATGTACGTCTCATAGATTAATATAGTACACATAGGATTGATTGATCCTGCGTTTTATCTGGAACCTGTAGTAAATATTACTGTATATTGATGCTAATTAGTTGAAATATCCAGATATATATATATATATATATATAGGTCTGCATTGCGTTCATTCAAGCGCCGGGTTGCATATTCAAATGTTGGCTATGACCGTATCCTGATTGCATTGTTGAATCAGGCATTCAGCAATTATGATACCCAAACTTCTGAAATAGACCATTTTTCTTTAACAAAAATTCTATAGATATTGTTGGTTGGAGAACATCATCTATTAGACGTAATAATGAACTCCCCAAGGTACAATCTTTCTGTGATATGTCATTTAGTTGCCACCTATTAGATCTTATGTGAAAAATCACTTTGGTGTTTATAGTGGGAAGACTCCTTGAATGAAAAGTATCCTCACATTGTCTACGAAGAACATTGTAAGGCATGTGACAGTGAGCAGGGTGAGCCTATTGTGAAGGAAGATGATTCTTTGGACAAGGTGGAAGGTTTGTAGCTCTTTCCTTACAAAAATAAGTTGGCTGATCAAACCATCTTGGTTTTGTTAGTTCCATCTTCCTCCGCCCTTCTTGGGGGGTCTCTGATATATTTTGTAATGCTGCTCTGTTTTACATGCATGACTGACTTTAATTATGTATCTGTTGTCTAGTACGTACCACCGCTAAAAGAAATAGCCAATGTGTTGATCCTAAAAATATGCTAATCGGTCATTTCATTTAATACGTCTTAGTTTGACTGCGCCACGAAGTTTAAGAAAACAGAAAGAAAGACTTTTGAATATTGTGGTTTAAACTAAAGGTGTGTATCACATACCAAAAATACCCTATGAATCTTGTAGTTGTAAACATGCCATGTCATCCCTATTAGGGAGTGTCATTAACGTAAAATGGGAATGTTAGAAATAAAGACTTACTAAATATAGAAAAGCGGCATTCATTCTTAAACAAACTAAACAAATTGAAACAGAGGGATTTAGTTTGTAAAACAGAGATGGTATTTGGCCCTCCCCTGTGTCACATGGATCCTTCATTTTCCTTTATTGAATCTGTGTCGAACGAAAACAGCTGTAAATTGGGTATGAGTATTTCATTAAAATTCTTCAAAATACGGATACTTACATCATGTGTATTGAACATGTAGCCCCTAAATAAATACATGTAAAGATAGGCCATTGTCCTTTTTAGACATTAGCAAGTTTTTCGAACTTGCCCTAAGCTCTTTGGTTCGAGCGTTCATTACTTGCAATAATATTTTGTTTCGTCCACTGGAAATTCTGATTTTGCTCTTTGTATTGTATGTATGTTTGTGTGCATGTATATGCCTTTCTTGACTTCTAAATATGGTAGTATTCATGCTTGGACTAATATGCAGAAGAATTGGTGACTGGTTTAACTAGTGTGTCATGGGATAAAGTGGACGTTAGCTTTCACAGGAGCAGGCGTAGATTTGCTGCTCACAGTGTTATTCAGGTCTCTCTCTCTCTCCTAACTACTGATCGTTAACAATGTGATTGCCCAGAGCATTTATAGATATTTTATTGGTTCTCCTGGAACCACAGTCAAGTCGCATTTAACTACGTTGATGGAAGTATGAACTGTACACTATATGTAGAAGATAACTTTCGTTCATCTACCTGACAGATTTAAGACTGAAGAATTACTTATGAGACTTATGTATTTGTCCTGTATGTTCACGTGTTCTATTCTGGTGCATGCCTGTTGTGTAGTCTCAAGAATCAGTAAACAAAACTATTAACTAGTTATGCAGCTTGAACAAAGTTTAAGTTTTGGCGACAAACTGCATTGACCTGCAATTTTACGATTTTGAAACAGGGATATTACAAGTCCATTTCCTTCTGTCCTAACTCTCTTGCATACATCTTGTGTATTGCACAATTTGACCTTGCATTACTAGAAGAATGAGAGAGATTTTGGCTTGAACCATGTCTCTTTCTAGACCACGTTGCCACCTTGGATATGTAGATGATATAGTGGAGTGCCTGGTGCTAAAAAATGAGAACATCATTATAGTCCAAGTGGTTGTGGTGGTGGGAGAGCTACTGTAAGACATTCCCATTTAAGATATGTAGATAACATATTGGAGGAGTGCGTGGTACAAAAAATGAAACATTATTATAGCCCAAGTGGTTTTGGTGGTGGTAGCAACGGAGGGGAGAACTAGTGTAAGATATTGACACCCTTGTAGCATATATATATTTTACACTGTTCTGTCGTTCATTTAGTCCACTTTATAAGCCAGCTGGGAGAAAGGCATTACTCAACACTTTCCTTTTTAGTTTGTCCAAAAAAATGTCAGCTTTCTATAATTAGAAACTATTTAACTTTAAACTTCTTACTTTACCTTAATGAGATGATTTATAGCCTCCCAATTTTATATGGCTTGTTTTAGACCTCAGGTTTCAAAAGTTTCATTGTTAAACTCCTTACACAGTCAAAACCGTCACATAAAATGGGTCGGAGGGAGTACAAATTAAAGCAGTAAATAGAAGTAATCATTGTAGAAATGCAAGGTGGTATAGGTGGTTGCTGGTGATTGGACTTCGATGTTTTGTGTTGTTGATCTTATGTGTTGTTCAGAAAGGAGAGGAAGGATATGAAAGGAAGAGGGTTTAGAATATTCCTGTCCATTTCGGTACTTAAAAGTTGAAAAGATTGTGAAAGTAAAAAAGGATTATAGCTTCCCCGGGCTTACAATTTGTCTTCCCAAAACAAGTAATGGGACTGCTTTGTGCACCGGGCTGCCCTTTTTCAAAAAAACAAGGAAAAATCTAATGTATCCTTCCGTTTTTCATTTTAACCTGACTAACTGAAGTTGCAACTTTTCTCACTCTCTTCGATTTTCTCATCCTGTTCTCTTCCTTGGGTTGAATCTTTCACTCACTTAATACACCCTGTGACTAGATGCAGTCTGTCATTCACTTAATAGACCCTGCAACTTGATGCAGTTTCTCATTCACTTCATAAACCCTGTAACTAAATGTAATTTGTCACACTCAATAAACCCTGTAGCTAAATTCAACTAAAAGTATATAGAGTAAAAGACGCTTTTGCAGCATGACTATGGTGTTAGCGACAGGAAGGGAGCTCAGTATCTGATATAGCGCCAAAGTTTGTGCCTTCAAATCTAGCAGACTGTTGGGTTTTCATATTCCTTGCTTTCGGCGTTTTAGATAGAGTTATGGATTTATGCTATGTACATTCCTCATACTTCCTGAATCTGTTTTAAAGTTGAAATTGCTGGTGATGTCACACATTATAAAAATGCAATACACGATAAAATGAAAGTGTTTTCACCATTACTCACATGTAGTGTGGCCTTAAGACTATTGCTCAATGGATGTTTACAGGTGAAGGATCAGCATATGGATGCCGAAGGTGCTGATGTTATTCAACATATGATTGATAATTTTATTGTATAGAAGCCAAATCAAATCTGGAATTTTCAAGGTGATCGATGATTTGCGTCTCTAGTCTCTTATTTCTTTTTCTTTCCTAGAATTTTAATTGTTTTGCGTTGGAGGCCTGTTGTGCTATGCTGCACAAGTAATTTGAATTTGTCTTCTATGGTTGCAGGCAGGGGCGGATGTAGAGGGTTTATTACGGGTTCACGTGAATTCAATAACTTTGCCCGGAACTTTGTATATATATTAAAAAATTTACTAAATATCTATAAATATGTGAACCTAATTATTATTGTAGCATTAACTTGAGCTTATTTTTAGGAATTCATAGAATTTAAATACTGGATCCGCCTCTTGTTGTGCAGGTAAGGTTCTCTTGGTCTCGTATGACCACTTCTATGAACTGTAAAACAGTAAGCCATTATGAGGAACTTTGTTTATCATTGTGCTCTAGTGTACATGAACACAGTTATCAATGATGTATATTTTGGAAAGAGTTTCCGCTTTTGTGTGTACCGAAAATTGGAGTCTGTCTTCCAACCAATGATCACATATCACCCTACCCATAAGACGATGACATGACGAATACTGCTGAGGGTGAAAAGAGATTCATACTATCTCCTGAAGACTACGTTAAGTTGAGGAAAATTACAGTTTTTATATATAAAAAAATATTTATTTTTGATAAGTTAAATCTGAAGTTGAAGGGTAGCGATGGCAGTGGATCCTGGACCCGGTCCGGATCTGGTGGATCCAGATCCGTTTTATAGGATATGGATCTTCAAAATTTGGACCCGACGGATTCGGATCAGACCCGGATCCGTTTCTGACCTGTGGATCCATTTTTTATTAAATATATCCATAACCTAGAATGTAATTTTATAAGTATTTTCTTACATATTAAGATTTTGCCCCTATTATTTATGCGATAAGCGAAGGTTATCATAAAGCAGATGCTTAGCTAATCCTGAAGTAGAGCTTGAAATGTCAATAAATAGTGGACGAGCTAGTAACCAACTTAAATTGGATTGTCTTGTGGATAATTTAAATTTAAGTAATGAAGATATTGTTCAATAACGTCGAGTTGATGAGATTTGTTAACTTAATTTTAATCCTTTATGAATATCATAGTGTCTTTTAGGAGATTTGAGTCAAATTTGTCTTTGGATACTGATGTATCCTCTTTTGTCTTCTCTATTGATCAGGTTTTGTTCTTCCTTTTTTGTTTCAAGGTAAAGAGAGAGTCAACTACCCCAATGGGTGTTTGCTTCAATTGCAGATGGCATGGAAGGTATATTAGCGGTTGGAGAACAAAATTCATGTTTTTAACAATCGCATAAAATAATAGTACATGCGGATTATCTTTTGACAAGATCTATGTACACTCTACCCTCCTCAGATCCCATAGTGTGGAATTTCACTGGGTATATTGTTATTGTTGCAGATTATCTTTTTGTGGTCTGATATTAGAATGGGTTATGGGCATATGATAATAGAATTGTTATGGGCAAAAATTTTTACATGTGGATCCAGATCCGATCCGTGGATCCGGATTTGGATATGATTTTTATGGACCCGGTGGATTTGGATCCGGATCCGGATCTGGATCCAGGGATGAAAAATGAATCTGGATCTGGATTTAGTAGGATCGGTCCAGATTCGATCCGTTGTCATTCCTAGTGAAGGAAAGCCTTGGAGTAACTAATAAAGTTGTTGTCATGTGACCAGTAGGTCACGGGTTCAAGCCGTGAAAACAACATCTTGCAGAAATGTAGTGTAAGGCTGCGTACAATAGACCCTTGTGGTCTGACTTTTTTCCGGACCCGCGCATAGTGGGAGTTTAGTGTATCGGACTGCCCTTTTTTAAGTTAAAACAGAAGGTAGTTTTTCAGATGGTGTCTTTACTAGCACTTTATTCGGGGAGGAAGAACAAAGTGAATTTTGAATCTGCCACGCTTTGTGGCTTATGAAAGATGAAGAGAAAGTTCGAGGGAAATTACTTGATGTAATTTATCTTAATTAAAGGCAAACTCTCATAGCTTTTTAGAAAGCAGTGAGATATTGGAAGGGATATCAGATGACATTAAAGGCTTTTCATAGCGAAATCTCTTTCTACCCTGAGTTCAAAAAAGGTTGTATGTTCAACAAAAAATAAGGCGGGATAGATCGATCTACATAAAAAGTTTTTGTTTTTAAAAAGTATGTGTCGCACTCATACTATACCATATGATGCTTGCCAGCACTAAGATTTGAGAGACCAACATTGCCATTTGAACGTCTCACATAACTTCCGCAGTTGTTCACTAGACAGTATACTATAAGTTAACTTGTGCTTTGTACTTGTAGTAATAATCTAAAACATAGATGCCAATATATTTCATTTATCTAAGATCTTTGTATTGATGTTTTATTATGTCATTAGAAGAAAGAGACATGGCATGTGGTATGCAGAGGAGATCTAAAACATGTTTTATGCATCGAACTAGACTCATTATTATCGAATTATGTAATATACATCCAAAAAAGAAACTTAAGCGTATGCTCTTAATAAGTTTACCCTTATTCTGAACTCAATTAGAAGAAAGAGACAATAACAAAGCATGTCATCTAGAACAATTTTTGAGTGGGTTCAATTAATAACATTATTTTCGATTCGAACTATGTATACATATACTAAAATGTATACATCTAATAAGATTACACTCATTCTAAACTCATTGTTTTAGATCTTGAACTATAGTAATCAGATGTTGATCTAGAATTTTGATTTTCTGGATTCAAGATTTCTTTTGTACCCATAGTTCATTTGGTTTCTAGGTTTAGAACATATTGTTTGTACCCAATATAGTATGTTTTAAAAACATACAATATTTGAATCGAAGCTACTGAATTCGATTGGACCTGCTCGTTATACGGTAGATCCGCCTTGTTATGCCTTATTTCCAGATGAAGCATGACCTATCTAGACTGCATGACCCGGACCAGTGTGTTTAGACTTTTAAAATGTAGTCTATGCCTTCAGATTTATGCTTTCTTATTTTGAGTAGTAATATCTTGGTAAGACCATTTAAAGGAAAACATGCTCAATTAGGCAATTGTTGTAAATGTATATGAGTGTTCTTATTATGGCTTACTCTATTCCCTTGGGTGCTGGAACAACTGAACAGAAGCAAAGGCCATACTTTGATTATTCACCACATAATATTTTCTATATTAATATTTGATGCATATCAATTCTTGCATTTTATTATAGTTTCTCCATAATAGAACTATACCATGAACACATATGACACTTGGATAGGATGATCTGCATCTCTTTCTTGGTAGAATATTTCATATGAGTTTTAATTATTGGGATTTAACCGAGAGTACTTAATTTTGTAATAATCCAGTTGAAAGTTGAAACTCTCCTATAATTGATGGATTAAGCTAATCCAACTTTGGAAATTGTTCACAGGAGACATGGCATCTGGAATTTGCAGATACAAATCTAGAATAAGTTTTCCGTGGGTCCAACTAGAGTAATCATTTTTTTTCAGTTCGAATTAAAACGTACATATCCAATAAGGTTATATTCATTTTGAACTCAATGTCTTTAGATATCGATCGCGTAGCATAATGTTTTGTTTAGTTAATGTTTCTTTTCTCTATTTGACATGCTTTGTTATTATTTTATTTTGAGTCGAGCATTTATTGAAAAACAGTCTCTCTACCTCCCAAGGTAGGGGTAAAGTCTGTGTACAACTTATCCTCCCAGACCCCACTTGTGGAATTACACTGAGTATGTTGTTGTTGTTTTTAGATCCATAGTAATCAAATGCGAATTCAGGATTTTGACTCTATGGGTTCAAGATTTTCTGTACCATATATAGTTCATTTGGTTTTCTTTATTTAGAATCGAGGCAAATCTAGGATTTTTAGTTTATGGATTTTGGACCATAGTCCATTTTACTTATTGAATTTTACATAGATTATTTGTACATATTGAATGAATTTAATTTTTTAATGCAAGTTTGAACCAAACTACTGAATTTCTCGGAACTCTTTAATTTAAACAGTGGCTCCGCCCCTAGTTCATAACATATAGTTTGTACCAATCTAGTGTATTTTTAACATATAATATACACTTTCTTAATCAAAACCACTAAATTCGATTGAACCCGCTTGTTACATCGTGGATTTGCCAGTGGTGAATCTAGTGTATCGGAAACCAATTACTATTATATATTAATTTGAAATTGTTGTATGAACTCATAAACTTCAAATTCTAATTCGTAAATAAGATCCGCCCCTGTGTATGGTTCTTCCTGGTTTCCAAATGAAGCTTGACCTAGCTAAGACTACATGACCCCTGGACCAGTTTGTTTAGACAATTAAATGCAGTCTATTTATATTCTGGATCAACTTTAGTAGCAATGTTGAAGCACTTATGAAGTAATAACTAATAACGCAATGTACAGTACTTTGGAAAGTTCTATTCAACAAACAACCTACCTAGTGTAACCTCATAAAATGGAGTCCGGATAGGATATGATGTACGCCATCTATTCTATATCCACATCTTTATGAGTTAGAGAAGTTATTTAATAGACTCTCGGCTCAAAAGAAAAGTAGTCAATGTTGGATTGTAAGAAAAATAAGACAGAAAAATATCAATAAACACAACAAATAAAACAACACATAGTAATACATATATAAAGAATAATAGTCTATGTAATGCCACTACGGAAAGGAGAAGAGGATATGAAGAGCATAAAAATTTATAGGATATAATATAGCTGACTTATCAAATGTTTCTGGACAAGTTAGACACATGTAGGTCTCTCATGCCCCTAGTATGAAAGTTATGGCCCTTTTGGATTTTTGCGGCTGCTTCCACTTGGTATTTGTCCAATAAATGCTTGAAAATATCTAAAGTTTTTAGTAGTAACTTTATGTATAACTTACTTTAATAAGAATCGAATTTGATATTTAATTCAGTTTGATCTGCGATATTATTTTATCTCTTTCTTAAGATTCTATTGATTCATATTATATGTCTTTTTAAAGGTTTTGTACTCCTCTAAGTCTTAAGATATTTAGTCGTCCTAACAAGAACGTTTGTCTAAAGTATTATTTATTTCTCTTTGAACATCTCGCTTAGTGAACACTCAATTAATTAAAAAGGTTTGAGATCAGAGAGAGTACTACTTTGTGACCAACAAATACGCATGAGTTGGCATGTGTAGTGTTTTATTTATGAGTTTAAGTTATATAAATAAGAAAGTTTTGCATCATCAATTCACCTTTAATCTTACTTATTTTTAAGATTATAGATCTCATTTCTTTTTTTAAAAATTACCTGCAAATATCATTTGGAGAAATTAATTCTTTACATTAGCAAATAACTTGAACTCTATATATATTTATAGTACAAGTGGAAGATGTGCTCAATGTTGCAAAGACACAAGTCATGCCATTGATAGTGCCATTGATGATTTTACCAACAAATAATTGTATGTGGTCCATGTTAGAGATGTTGAGACAAAAGCTTAGCAACTAGTTATTAAAATGGGGTAGGGCAGGGGGCCACTTAGCAAGTAGCAGATGAAGTAGTTAATTTTTCCTTGTAGATTTTTGTGATATATCCACTTGCTAATTTTCGTAGATTTCTAAAATCTGTCTGCATACATTGCTATATATCTATAGTACTATATGTTGACCTATAAACTTTCCAATTATAGAGAATATATTAATATTTTTTCATATATTCTATAATTATTATTCTAGTGTAATTATGTAAAGTAGAGATTCTTCTCCAATTAGGTTTGTAAATTGTAAACACCTATAAATATTGCATTAATGAGAAGCCTCCAACCAATGGAGAATTACACTATTCTACATGGTATCAGAAGTCAAATCCTCCCTGCCCTAAAATTATACTCGGCCGCCACCCCCCATCTCTTTTCTTATTTTCCTGCGGCAATATCCCCCCAAACCCTAAAAATATTCCGCCGCCACCCACCTCTCCTTCATTGATTCCGGCGACCACATGGTTTCTCCCGCTTCCTCCTCCTCCACCCACGATGTCACACATCCTCCTCCCCCTACTAACACCTTTCATCCAACATTTGCCGTAACGAATATCAAAAACTTTATCCCTCTAGTTCTTGATCAAGAGGATGGACAATACTTATCGTGGGTCGAATTATTTCAAATACATGTTTGTGCTTACGACGTCCTTGATCACATCGATGCCACCACCCCCCGTCCACCCGACGTCGACAATCCGACGTGGAAGCGGCTCAATGATATCGTCAAACAATGGATATATGGCACCATATCCAAGGATCTACTTCATATTATTATGAAGATAGGTGCCCCGGCTCACGAATTATGGACACGGCTAGAGGAAATCTTTCAAGACAACAAACATACACGTGCCGTCTATTTGGAGGAAAAATTCACCAACACTCGTCTTAAGAACTTTGCCAACACGTCAGACTATTGTAAACAACTAAAATTGGTTGCCGATCAATTGTCTAATGTTGGCACTCCGATTTCCGAAACAAAGATGGTTTTACAACTTATCAATGGTTTGCTAAAAGGTGAGTATGATACACTTGCGACGATGATCCAACAAGCTGATCCTCTTCCTAGTTTCAACAAGGCCCGGTCACAATTGCTGTTGGAGGAGACTAGACGAGCAAAACAGGACGAGCATACTCTACAAGCATTGACGGTTGTCGTAACGCCAACTGCCAACACACCCGCTGGTCCTCCGCAACCTACGGACCACCAACCTCAACGTGGTGGTCGAGGATGCAGAAGGGGACGTGGTCGCGGAAAGCGAGAGGGCGGCAAGGCCCACTTCTCCATGTTCGAATAGCAAGCCTACGACCCCATGAACCCTACCGATCTGAGTTAGGCTTACAACACTATGAATCACCAGCAGCCCGACGACACATGGTAATCTCCCTCACCTATTCAATTTGAACACTCCTCAATTTATGTTAGTCGGAAATGGAAAATTCAAGGCTATGGTACCACTCAAACACAACCACATCACCCACCATTTACCCTAAAAAATATCATATATGCTCCTAACATCATTAAAAACTTAATCTCTGTTAGGAAGTTTCCTAGTGACAACTCCATATCTATTGAGTTTGATCCTTTTGGTTTTTCTGTAAAGGACCTACGTACATGGACAGCTTTTACGAGATGCAATAGTGTGGGGACCGATATCCTTTCTCATCCAATTTCACTGCAAGTGTCAATCCACCAACCTCTCTAGCTGTCATCTATCCATCCACTTGGCACAATAGACTCGGGCACCCGGGAGCATCAATTTTTAATTTTCTTAGAAGTCAGAATTTTATTCAATGTAATAACGGCAAATTTACCCCCGCTTGCTACTCTTGTCCTTTAGGAAATCATGTTAGACTTCCTTTTCAATCTTTATTAAGTGTAACATTTTCTCCTTTTGATATTATTCATGCGGATTTATGGACATCTCCCATTACTAGAAAACTGGGTCACAAATATTATTTAGTATTTTTGGATGATTTCTCTCACTTTCTTTGGGTGTATCCTCTAAAATATAAGTCGCAAGTTTACACAATCTTTCTTGAATTTCAAGCATATGTTAAATCCAATTTGAAAAGACGATCAAAACTTTTCAATGTGATAACGGTCGTGAGTTTGACAACCTTACTTTTCATAAATTTTGTGCGGACAACGGCATGGTATTTTAATTTTCTTGCCACCATACCTCTCCTCAAAATAGTATAGTCAAAAGAATCATACGCATCATCAACAATAAGATCCGCACTATGCTCTTTCATGCTTTCATTCCCCCTTCTTTTGGGGTGTACGCCTTACACATGGTGGCATACCTCCTTAATATATTACCAACACGAACACTTCAGATAAAACTCCAACCAAATTCTCTTCCGTCGAATCTCCTCTTATGATCACCTTCGAATTTTTGATTGTCTATGCTACCCAATCTTGCCTCCACGGCCCCTCACAAATTAGCACCTAAAACTACCCCTTTCATTTTCTTAGGTTTCTCGTCAAACCATAGGAGGTACTTATGCTCTAATTTGTCCACAAATAAAAGCCTAGTCTTTCGCCATGTCACATTCAAGGAGAACATTTTCCCATTTGCAAACATCCATAAATTTCAAGTCCCTGATTACAGCTTTCTTGATGATCCATACATGTTCCCTCTCATTAGAAATGACATACATCGTGCCACCTATCCCGTCCCGTCACTGCCCCACCGTCGACTACTCTCCAGCCCCCAACGACTACCTCCCCATCCCGTCACTGTCCCACCCTACTGCCCCAACATCGGTCGATAGCCCCCCATCCCGTTGACCACCCACCATAATCAGTCACTGCCCCACCCACAATCAGTCACGGAAAATACCATGTCCCAAACCACCCTACTGCCCAAAACCACTCCATTGCTCGTGAACCTAACCGTCCCTCTTCCGACCTACCGTATGGAAACCCGTTCCCAACACGAGATTTTCAAACCAAAATTCCACTTTAACCTCTCCACTCAGACTATCTCACATATACCTAAAAACCCAAAATTAGCCAAGCTTAACCCAAATTGGAATGCGGTCATGCGTGAGGAATTTAATGTGCTCACTACACAACACACTTGGGATCTTATCCCGAGACTAGAAGGGGTGAATGTGATTCGTTGCATGTGGCTATATCGTCACAAATTCATAGATAGTGGTGAGCTTGAACGCTATAAGGCGAGACTTGTGGTAAATGGAACATGACAACAAGAGGGAATTGATTGTGGTGAGACCTTCAGTCCAGTGGTTAAACCTGCCACCATTCACACTGTTTTGAGCATATCTATGAGAAAGAACTGGCCGATTCATCATCTTGATGTGAAAAATGTATTTTTACATGGGGATTTGAAAGAAATCGTATATATGCATCAACCTCCTGGCTTTGTGCATCCAGAGGCTCCTCAATATGTCTGTCGTCTTCGAAAGTCACTATATGGCTTGAAACAAGTCTCTAGGGCTTGGTATGAGCGTTTTTCCACTTTCATCATGCAGATCGGGTTCGTGTGCAGCAAAAGTGATAATTTACTTTTTTTTTCATCGAGGTAATGACACTACATACCTTTTGCTCTATGTGGATGATATTGTTCTGACTGCCTCATTTGATATGCTGAAACACGAGATCATTACCCTGCTCAAATCCAAATTTGTTATGACAGACTTGGGTAAGTTGAATTATTTTTTAGGGATTTCAGTGACCAGATCCGAAAATGCAATGTTCCTGTGTTAGCATAAGTATGCCAAAGAAATTGTATACATGGCTAAAATGGCAAACTGCAAGATCATGTCCACTCCAGTCGACACGAAGTCAAAACTCAGTGCCGATGACGGGGATTCGGTGCTCGATCCTTCTCTTTATAGGAGTCTTGCTGGTGTACTTCTGTATCTTACCTTCACTAGGCCCGATATTACCTATGTCATCTAGTAGGTGTGTTTGTTCATGCATGCTCCTAGGGAGCCTCACTTTACCGCGCTTAAACGTATTCGGTACATTAAGGGTACTCTTGACTACGGATTACATCTTTATCCATCTGCACCGACCGGACTGATATCGTATACGGACGCCGATTGGGGCGGTTGTCCAGACACATGTCGATCTACTTCGGCTACTGTGTATTTTTGGGTGATAATCTCATCTCGTGGTCTGCCAAACGGCAAACCGTGTTTTCCCGTTCGAGTGCAGAAGTAGAATATAGAGGCGTTGCAAACGTTGTTGCCGAGATCTACTGGCTTAGAAACCTTCTTCTAGAGCTTCATTGTCCCTTGCATAAGGCATCTCTTGTCTATTGTGATAACATATTTGCTGTTTACTTGTCTCATAACCCGGTTCAGCATCAGCGAACCAAACATATTGAGATGGATATTCATTTAGTTCGTGAGAAGGTTGTCATGGGCCATGTTCAGGTGTTACTTGTTCCTTCTTCCTATCAGTATGCAAATATATTTACTAAGGGACTTCATCGACAGCTGTTCCTTGACTTCAGATCCAGTCTCAGCATCTGGCCTCCTCCCGCTCCGACTGAAGGGGTGTGATAGAGAATATATTAATATTCTTCATATATTCTGTAATTATTATTCTGGTGTAATTATGTAAAGTAGAGATCCTTCTCCAATTAGATTTGTAAATTGTAAACACATATAAATATTACATTAATGAGAAGCCTCCACCCAAAGAAGAATTATACTATTCTACAGTCGCCTCAAGACTGTTGTCGACATAGTAGTAAACTAGTAATGCATGAACCAAATTTAAAAGGTATGGTCTCACTAGTGATCCAATATCTACTACTGTATATGCATAAAAATATTTTTAACCTTATTTATATAGTATAACTTTTCGGTAACGGGTGTTCGAATAAACCTCTTGCACCCCTTGGTTCCGCCTATGGTCCAAGGCCTTAACTTCAAGCATCTGGAAATGGTCCTCTGCTTAGTTCGTACAATTGTGCAGTTATTCTTTGTTTCTGTTGTTCCTTGGCCCATCTCATCCACTTGCTTGAGCCACCAGTCATACACACAAAAGGTTATGAAACTTTACACACACACGTATATGTAAAATAGGTCGACTTACTGCTAAAAATAATGCGAAGTAAATATTATTAGCGAAAAAAGTAAAATCTTAGAACTTAAACTGTCCCAAATCTAAGTATATTCTTAAGAAAGTACTCAAACTAAATCGAAAAACTGAAAACTTGAACCAAGTCGATTAAAATGAATCCAGTTCAATACCAAATCAGACCAGACCAAATGTACTTTTATCCGTAACTTTAAAAATAAAAAAACATATCATTGTTTAGGTTTGATATTATTCTTTGTGCCTGATTATTAAAATTTTGATTACAACTGAAAGCATACATGATCGAAAGATTATTGTTAGATAAGAAATATACATTCATGTGTTACGGGAAAAAAATTAGCCAGATCATATGTTTGTCAATTTATTCAAAATACTTAATATTATTTTATCAAACCTTTATTTTCTAATCTAACAAAATGAGATCGAACTTGTACTACATGTGACAAAAATAGAAAGAACTGATAAAATCGAAAAAGTTGATTGACGGTTTAGTTTTAATTTTGATAAAAAAAAACATAATCAAACTGAACCATGAAAAACCTTAGCTATTGGACGGTGTAAATACACACATTATATGTAATTTTAAAACTTCTTGTTGTCAAAACGATTGAGTTAAAATTGTTGACATCTTAGCATGGTAAAACTTAAACTTGTGTAAAAAGTACCTTGGAGGTTGTTGATCCCTTACTTATATGTCTTAACCGTTTAAATTCTATGCATTGACGGTTTTAAAAATACTAAAATAGCTATAGCATTTATAAATTGATTACATATAATTGTTTTGATAAGTGATGAATATCCTAATTTATATTATAACTAATTTGGTATTATAAGTTAATAGTGTAAAGCTTTATTTTAGCATCTTTACCAATGGTCATTAAGATGCATTATCAATGTTCTATATTACGAGCAACTGCTAACGTAGAGGTATATGTGGTTATAGACTAACTTAATTTCATAATGCAAAAAAAAAGATATATTATTAGTGCACTTAACATAAACCTATATTTTATGTTTAGACTTCTTAAAAGGCTCTATATTACTTCCACAATCAATTATTTAATATTCCTTCCGTCTCAATTAATTTGATGTACTTTAATTAGATAAGAAATTTGAAAAGAAAAAATATTTTTAAAAGTAAAATAAAAAATTTAAAATTAAATAATTTTTAATATAAATTTTTTTGAGATAGACTTCAAAAAGCGCATTATATAAATTAGGGCTGAGAAAATATAATATTAATCACTTTTAAGGTTTACTTACTAAGTAAAATAACGGAAGGTTAGTTTACTTTTAAACTTCGTCTATCCAATAGGAAGATCAAATATCAATTTTGATAGAGTGGTAAGTATTTTTTTATTATTAATCAGAAGTTTTTGATTCGTGCTTCTATGTGAAATTAGATTTGTTATGAAGGGTTGATCCACCGATACTAAATATTTTCTGTCACAAATTCAAATTTAGTCAGACTCCAATTCAAATACACCCCAAAGTGAAAAAACGAAGGAAAAAAAAGAATAGATAGAAGTAAAATTGAGGAGTTTAATACAACTCTTTATAGGATTAATAACATACTTAATTGCTTATTCACACATTTTGTTTCTCCTAAGTAAAAAAAGAAAACCTTAAACATGGTTACATCTCCACCAACTCCATCTTGTTCTCTCTTGTTCTTTTCCGGGAAATATTCGCCGGTGCACCACATTTTCCGGCATCCAACGGAAAATTCAGAATAGCTTTTGTTCCTCTCATTTTAAACGCCGCACAATCATAAGCTCTAGCAGCATCCACATCAGTATCATAAGTACCTAACCAAATCCTCGATCCTTTTCTACTCGGATCTCTTATCTCAGCTGCGAATTTTCCCCATGGCCTTCTCCTTACTCCTCTGTAATTCTTCTTCTTATTATTACTACTCGTCGAATCTGATGAAATTGTAGTACTGTTGGAACTGTCGGAATTTGGACTGTAAATAGGAGTTGAATTGATTTTGAATTCGGGGAAATCGGCGTGGATATCGAAGTAACGAGAAATTGGTGAATTGGGTTCATAATTGGGAGAATTTAAGAGTGAATTGGGAGACGAAGGCTCTGTTTTTACGAAAATAGGGGAGATGTCGGAGATATGATCGGAAAAACAAGAATTGAGGCTGTTGATGAATGATTCTGTACTTGTGAAGTCTTCGAGGAGATGTTGTCGTATGAGGTCTAACGTTAATCCTTCGTCTGGTGTCGCCATTTCTGTGTTGTTTGAGTTTTTTTTGTGAGGTTTGAAAATTGCACTGAAGGTGTTTGTGTTTATGCTTGTGTGAAGTTTGAAAATTGTAGTGAAAGATATTTGTGTGTGTATCTATATATGGATTATGGAGTAGTAGTAGTGTTATATATACGTCATTGCTCATTACACACACGTATATACACGCACAGGTGCTAAGGAGGGAGTGGGGGTATGGCGTTGGGGATACGGTTTGGACACTGTTTTTTTATTTGTGTGTGACAGTGAGTTTTTTTTTTTATTTTATTTTTCATCCGATGTTGTCCGGACTAATTTGGCTTCGCGTCGTGTAAGATCCATTTAAGAGAAATAACTCTCTAACAGGATTTTGTCCACACTAGGAGTGGCAGATGGGCCGTTTGAGCTGAAGTTGGGCGGGTCAAGATGGACTGAATAAATAGATGGGTCAATGCTCAATCTGCCCAAAGCTTACATGGGCTAAGATGGACGGGTCAAGATGGGCTAAATGATGGACCAACTTGCCCAACTTGATCCATTACTTATACAAATTTTAAACTTACCTTCTATGATGTTATTTTATTTTTTATGATATTTGACTTTTTCATATCTTTATTTTTAAAATAAGAATAATATTTTTAAGAATTTTTTATTTTTTATAAAAGCAAAATAAATATATAAAATAATGGGTGGGAGGGCAGGAGGTAGTGGGGGTGAGAGGGGGCTGGATAGTGGGTAAGAAAAGGGGAAGGTAAGAAATTTTTTATATTTTTCATAAATTATTTATTTTATGTGACATTCTTTTTAGTCCATAAATAAAGGAATAGAATTTCACCCTTGAAGACAGTGATTTATTGTGATCTATTTAACGGTGATGTAGCCACAGAGTGAGAATGGTTAGTTGACCGCTCCTGAAGATTTAAGAAACTGTAATGTGCATATATATCAGTTAAATTTTACTTTTTATATACATATATACATCTTTAGTAAAATTTGTCACTATTACTATATATAAAAGCTCATTCTTTTATAACATAGTAAAAATAAAAAGATATGTAGAACTTTCACCTCTATTAATTACTTAAAAGATACATATTTGGTTTACATGCTAAAATTCTTCTTTAATCTTTTAAACTTAGTGTCAACAAAGATCTTCACACAAAAGTTGATTATAGAGGATAAGGTTTATAAATTGATAATACAAAAAAATTATACTCTCTCCGTCCTAATTTATGTGATATAGTTTGACCAGGAATATAATTTTTTTTAAAAATAAGACTTTTAAAATTTGTGGTCCGAAACAAGTCATAAATATTTGTGTGGATGTAAATAATTTCATTAAGGGTAAAAGGGGAACTTTTAAGTTAAATTATTTCTAAATATATAAATATATCATTTTTTGATACAGACTAAAAAGAAAAGTATATCGTATAAATTGAGATAGAGGAGCATGTCATTTAGAAGATTACCATCCATTTTGTTACAATATGTTACTAATACATTGATACTAGCATAAAAGTTAACTATATTATTTGTACATGTAAGTTAAATCCTATCCCTTAAACTTTAGCACTCCTATTAAGAGTTATCCATAACTTAATGAAGGATGTGAGGTGTAGCTCGTGGGGTGCATGGAAATTAGATGCAAATTGTGTCCCGTGATGTTGGAGAGGGAGAATTGATTTGTTGGTGTTTACAGGTTTAATTAACTACCCAAGTTGGAAGAAGACAAAAAACTGTGTCTTCTATACCACACAAGTCAAGTGGGAGGCTGTAGGGTCACCTGTCATAAAATCCTACTAATATTTCCATCAAGTGGAGGATTTTGAGGAACTTTGAAAGTGATGAACATAATTTAAACTATATAAAGTCAAACTTCATTGTCTGAATTATGTGATATAATTTAAACTATATAAAGTTAAACTATACCCTTACTATTTATATAATATATACTTCTCTCATCTTCATTGATGTGAAAATGTTTGATTAAGTATGAAATTTCAGAAAGAAAAAAAGTTTTTAAAAATTCATGGTCTGAATTAATCATAGATAGTTGTATGATTATAAATCATCTCATTAAAGATGAAATAAAAAGTTTAAAATTAAATTATTATTAAATTTAGAAAAGTGTTATTCTTTTGAGAAAATACTAAAAAGTAAAGAGTATCGCTTAGATTGAGATAAAGGGAGTAATAAATTGAATATGAAGCTCGAGAAAATTTGTATACATATGTCATCAATGTAGGAATTTGTTAGGTTCGTAAGCACAACGGAAGTTTAAAATTTTATTTACCCAACAATGATCCTGACATGACTTATACGATAATCATATTAAAGTGTTCAAAACACGATAAGAAAAACTTACAGGCTTTCGTATGCTGGATTCACTACTATGGTATCCACGCGAGTTGTTCCTCCGATTGCAAGTTACAACTCCAGTGTATTTATCTAACGAAGGACATTAGGAATTCTTTTGTTAGAAGAGAGAAAGTAATTCAAGGCTCTAAGTCTTGAATCCTCTATTTTGTCTGACTGACTAACTTCATAATTATGGGGTTTGTGTTGTTTATATAGGAGTTCAAGACAAAACTATACATATTTAAAACAGGAAAACCTTGCCCATTTTAATGTTCAGTGGACCAGCTGGGCTGGTCCATTTCACACATCCAAGTGGACGGCCAAGGTGCCTATTTTGGGCCAGTAATTTCTGGCCCAATTGCTTCCCTGTATTTGTCCGAGTACCCATATAATATATCCAACACATTAAAAAAATATGAAATTCAATTCGACTTAATTAAATAATTTCTATCAAATAGAAATATTTCGTAATTATTATAAATTAAATATCTCGATTCTAAATCGAATATTTAATATTTTCTCAATACACTCTTAGATCGAAGAAACAATCATATAGTGTGACCCTATATGTCTTCACATATCGACATTAATCTAATTAAGGTTCATACGAAACTCCTAGACTGCGTCGTATGACGAACTCAATATGAGAAGTACGTTTACATGAATCCATCAAACTTAACCTCTATGCGGAACTATAAATTCCTTTCATTCGTGACACACTCGATTAAGCTTAGGATTTGCCAATTGTCTATCTAAATGGCTTAATCACTTTATCTCACATTTATTAGTTAACAACTAGACCATATTCTAAATATGTCTCTTGCACTGGCCAGTGACTTTAGTCAACCTAATAACATTGAGAAGTTGAGTGCTCACTCGAATTTCCAATCGAGGAATGAATCATATTCTTGGCTCAACTACCACCTTGATTTACATCCTAATGCACCCAACACAAGTTATATCTTATCCAGAAGGAGTTAAGCTTAGAACTTGGTCAACCTACATCATTCTGTAAACAAGGTGCGTATTGACCTCAAGTCAAATGACCTTTATATTCCACATGCCGATAATACTATAGATATGTATAACAAATAGTTTATCGGCAGGGTATACCAATACTTCTCCAAAGTATCCATGTGTCCATCACGAGTAACCATTACTCATAGCTGTGAGACATACTACATTCTCCAAGAATGTGATGCAGATCACATGTCGACTTATAGCATATCATCGATATCCCATTCTCGATGATCATTAGTCGAGGCTAGTTTGAGAGTTACGTTCTATCATTAATATCTCACTCTATTAATGACAATGTAAGCTCAAGGGATGCACATATATGAATAATTACAAACAATCAAATAATAATTCAATAATTGCAAATGCCATAAATATTAATCTCATTAATAATACGAATGTGTTCAAGTACATTTTGTTCCTAATATAGATTGTCTCTAGGACATACATACTTTCAATCTCCCATTTGTCCTAGAGCCAATCTCCAATGTATCTAATACCCATGTTTTCAAAATGACCATTATGCTTAGCTAAGCTTAATATTTAGTATATGGGTCAGCTAGATTATCATATGTGGGAATATAGTTTAGATCTATTTCTTTAGATTTCACCATCTCTCTGAGTATGTGGTATTTCTTATGTACATGTTTATTTTTGTTTGTTGATCTTGGTTCCTTAGCTTGTGCAATCGCACCAGTGTTATCACAATATATCGTTATTGGATGACTGACACTTAGAACAACCCCTAGTTCTTTTAAGAACTCAGATATTAAGACCACTTCTTTACAAGCTTCCGATCCAGCAATGTACTAGGCTTCAATCGTCGAATCAGTAGTGGTTTCTTGCTTGGAACTTTTCCAACTCACTGCTCCACCATTGAAAATGAAGGCATATCTAGATTGTGACTTGAAGTCATCAAGATCTGTTTGGAAGCTAGCATCAGTATACCCAGTAGCGACTAGCTTCTCTTGCCCACCGTAGACTAAGAAATATTCTTTAGTTCGTCTAAGATACTTAAGAATATTCTTGATTGCTTTCAGTGTTCCTCCCAGGATTTTGTTGGAATTTGCAAGTCATGCTAAGTGCAAAGGCCACATCTGGCCTAGTGCAGGTCATGGCATACATGATCGATCCTATAGCTGAAGCATATGGGATCCTCTTCATGTGTTCAAATTTTGTAACAGTAGAAGGACTATCCTTCTTAGATAACTTGATGCCTTGACCCATAGGAAGACCTTTTCTCTTGGAGTTTTCCATTGAGAAACGTCTTAGCACTTTGTCTATGTATGTAGATTGTGACAACCCTAACAATCTATTATGTCCATCTCTGTAGATCCTAATTCCAAGGATGTAGCAGGATTCACCTAAGTCCTTCATGATGAAGGTGCCGGACAACCATTCACTCACTGATTGCATAAGGGACTTATCGTTTCCCATTATTGATATGTCATCTACATATATGATAATGAAAACAATACTCACTTCCTTGTGTTTACTATAAACGCATGGATCCTTCTTACTTCTGACAAAGTCAAACGATTTGATAGATCTGTCAAAGAAAATATTCCAATTCCTCGAGGCTTGCTTAAGTCCATAAATGGACTTTTGTAGTTTGCATACTGCTTTGGGTTTTGACTTAGATGTAAAACTTTCAGGTTGTATCATATACACTTCCTCAATTAGATTTCCATTAAGGAAAGCGGTCTTAAAATCCATATGCCAAATCTCATAATCATAGTATGCATCTACTGCAAGCAAAATCCGAATGGACTTAATCTTTGCAACTGGTGAAAAGGTTTCATCATAATCGACCCTAGGCCTCTGATTGTAACCTTTTGCTACCAACCTAGCCTTGTAGGTTTGCACCTTTCCAAATGCATCAATCTTCTTCTTGAAGACCCATTTGCATCATATGGGTCTAACCCCTATTGGCAAATCAACCAAATTCCAAACTTGATTGACATACATTGAGTCCATTTTAGATTTCATGGCTTTTTAGCCATCTCTGCGAGTCAATGTCTAACATAGACTCGATATAGGTTATAGGCTCATTATCATCAGGAATATCTATCTCATTTTGACTTTCAACAAGGATATTAAGTCTTTCAGGCTGACGATGAGTCCTAGTGGACCTACAAAGTTGGTTATTTTGCATTTATGTGGTTCTTGTATTTTGATCATGAGAAGGTTCTTATGTGTTTCCACCACTATGAGAGTTTTCAGGAATATCATCTACATGTGTTTCCTGAATGGAAGGATGTACAACTATTGTATCATCTTCCATTGGTTGTGTATGAGAATCTTGCATTTCTGCATCAATCCTCACATCACTCCCACTGGCTAAAGGTTGTACTCTAAGTAACACACCTTCACCAAATACTCCCACTGAATTCTTGTCTAGGTCATTCGACAAGGATTCAATCTCTATGTTGCTTTGTAGTTCTTGAATTTCTTCAAGTTCTATCTTATTGTAACTCTATTCCTTGTAGACATAGTCTTCTTCAAAGAAAATTACATTTCTGGAAACAATGACCTTATGTTCTCCAGGAAGATAGAAATAGTATCCTCTCGTTTCCTTAGGATATCCTAGAAAGTAACATTTCTCACTTTTAGATTTCAACTTGTCAGTAAGCATCTTCTTTACATATGCAGGGCAGCCCCAAGCTCGCATATGTGTAAGAGCAGGCTTCTTGCCATGCCATATCTCATATGACGTTTTCTCTACTGACTTTGAAAGAACTCTATTCAGAATATATATTGAATTTTGAAAAGCATAGCCCCAAAGGTATGTTGGAAGAGCTGAAAAACTCACCATGAATCTAACCATATCCAATAAAGTTCGATTTCTCCTTTCAGCAACGCCATTCATTTGTGGTGTTCCAGGAGATGTCCATTCTGATTGGACTCCATGAAGCTTCAAGTAATCTAGAAATTCTCTACTCAAGTATTCACCTTCTCGATCTGATCGAAGAGTCTTGATACTCTTTTCAAGTTGTTTCTCTAATTCCAACTTATACTTTTTGAATTTCTCAAAGGCTTCGGACTTATGTTTCACAAGATACACATATCAAAACCTTGTGAAATCTCTTGTAAAAGTTATGAAGTAAGGAAAACCTCCTTATATTGAGTGGAAAACGGCCTACATACATCTGTATGGATCAACTCAAGTGCCTCTTTGGCTCGCACACCTTTCCCAGAAAGTGGTGTGTTGGTCATCTTTCCTCTAAAGCAAGATTCACAGTCGCCATATAACTCCAAGTCAAATGGTTCCAGGTACTTTCTTAATTTTGCTATCCTTGATTCATTGATATGACCAAGTCTACAATGCCATAAGTAGGTGGGATTTCTTGGATTACTTATTTTAGCTCGTTTGTTTTGTACATTGAGAATATATAAACTATTCATAAGCGGAGCATTTCCACAAAAATACCTTGTCCAGTAGGTCCAGAAGCACCTAGTGCCTTGTCTTCTCCTGGAGCAGTGCAATCTTTCTTCCAATGCCCCTTCTGCTTACAGTTGAGGCATACGTCCCTGGCCAACCTAGACTTCTTCTGAACACCTCCTCTAGGTTTCAAGACTGTGAGTTTTGGCACCAGCCTTACACTTATTCTTCTTGTTCTTACCTTTAGGTTTGAACCTAGTAGATGAGCCCATCATGAGCACAGTCTTCCCCTTTGAAGTAGATGATTCATAAGTGTTTAGTGTATTGTGAAGTTCTGGAAGATTCACCTTGGTTCCATTCATGTTGAAGTTCATAATGAAATTCTCAAATGAACTAGGAAACGAATTCAAAATCAGGTTAACAGACACATTTTGGGGCAGCTTCGTTCCAATCGAAGCCAACCTTTCTATCAATCCAATCATCTTCAGAACATGACTAGAACTTGGCCCCCATCATTCAACTTACATTTGAAGAGGTCTATCAACAACTCATACTCCATAGTCTGAGACTGTGAATCATAAAGACTCCTCAAATGTTCTAGCATCTTATAGGAGGCCATGTTCTCATGCTGCTTCTCTAACTCTACAGACATGGAGGACAACATGACACACTGTGCCGAGGAAGCATCATCCAAATGCTTCCGATAAGCAGCCTTGTCAAACAAAGCATATTCAACAGACTCTTTATCAGGAACTTTTGGAAAATCTATGTCTAACACATACTCAATTTTCGTTTGTCTTAGTACCAAACGCAAATTACGCAACCAGTCCGGATAATTAGCTCTAGTCAACTTATTAGTCTCAACCAATCATTTCAATGACATATTTAACATTTTAAATAATTTGAAAAATAGATAGACTGAAATTAAATATAATTTCTATGAACATATTCATTAACTAATTAACATGACCTTTTAGTTTAATTAGCTCCCATTATTTTAACATATTCTACGACCCTATGGAAGAATACAGACTCATATCAAATATGATCATAATGGGCCAAGATCCAAGTTCATATTGTCTCCGCGTTTTCTAGGACTGATAACTTCAACAGTACAACCTGGTAGGTCTCTAAACCAATTACAAACAATTTGCAACTCTTTGTTTGACCGACTGTTCTAAACAATTGATCTGCGCCCTTAGATTATTTCTAGGCTAGGGCGTCAAGACATAACTAAGTAAGTCAACCCCGTTACGCGACTGCAATCATGCATCTAAGCAAGTCAACCCCGTTACGCGACTGCAATCATGCATCTAAGCAAGTTTGGCCTTATAGAGCAAACGCTAGGGCGTAAATACTCACAAAGGTTTCTCACTCACTTGCAAACACATGCATCTATGAAGAGTCTAAGTCCTCGTAGACTTAGAGAAAACACTAGGGTCTAAATACTCTTATAGCGAAAAGGATTTTGCACTCATTCAAATATAACGGACGACGCGTGGATTCCAAATTAGACTTATATTAAATTGGGGAACATTTTAATCGAGGTTTTATCAAGATCATTATTACGCGTGCTAGATCAAATAGAGCACATATTGGACGCCTCCTGCCCAAACATGATTTAATGCGGTCCGACAAATACGGGTGTCGCCTACCCAGACATGCAAATGCGGTCTAACAAATCAGCCTACCCAGACATATATTATGCAGACACTATACTAATTATTTAAATGACAATCAATTAAATAATTAGAGAACACAATTAATTCAAGCGCACATTATCAAATAACATGCTAAAATAACAATAATCGTGGGCTAATTAATTTGTTTCAACTTAGAAAATATTTTAAATTCCAAATTTAAAACTTAATTTTTAATTTCGGAATTTTCTGCTTATCCAAATAGTCTCTTAATAATTCAGAAATTAAAATTTAATTTTTAGGGGTTTCTGCAATTTTCAGAACCTTAAAATAATTACAGATTCACCTAGGGACCAAATCTGCTTTTCAGGAATTTATAGATCTGCCCCAGGGACCAAATATATTTTTTTGAAATTTACAGATTTATCCACTGACTGAATCTGCTTTTATGAAATTTACAGATTTTCCCTAAGGACCAAATCTGCTGATTTTAAAACCTTTTAAATTTGCAGAAAATTTCCATGGATCAAATTGCAATTCCAGAAACTTCTAAAATTTTCAAATTTGCTCCAAGGGCTAAATTGTAATTTCGGAAACCCTAATTTCATTACAATTAGGTCCTTGAACTATTTCAAATTTTCAAAATCAATTCCAACCCTAAACCAAATTTGGGATTCAGATTTCGGGGCGAAATTGACGGAATTGAACATCACCGGTCTACAACCCACGCTGGGCCGAACTCACCGATGGTTTTCATCACTGGTTTGGTGGCCCACGGCGGTGGCCCCTTTCCAGCGACGTTCGCCGTGTAACACCACCACCTTTCGATTCCTCTCGTCGAGACGATCACGGTGATGGTATTACTTCACCATTTCGACGCCCGTGGCGGCCGGAAACATCCTCGCCATCGGCGGCCTTCTGGAGGCTTTTCGGGCGTCTACGCCGCGTCCCGTCACCTCTCAACACCTTTATCGACCATCTTATAAAGTGGATTTCTCTATAATAGTGGAGACGGTGGTAGAACACATCGAATTTCTGAAAACCCGTCGGGAACGGCCACTGCCCCGCCGTCGGAATAGTGATTGTCGTCATTGTTCACGCCGCCGGAATAGTGTTTCGGTTACTGTTCACTGTTCCGATTTTTTTTTTCAGAAAATTAATTTAATAAATTGAAACAATTAATTTTTCCACGTAATCGTTATTATGATTATCGTATAATCATTTAAAACAAGCATGAGCTCTGATACGACTGTATGGATTTGTTAGGTTCGTAAGCACAACAGAAGTTTAAAATTTACTTACCCAACAATGATCCTGGCATGACTTATACGATAATCAAACTAAAGTGTTCAAAACACGATAAGAAAAACTTACAGGCTTTCGTATGCTGGATTCACTACTATGGTATCCACGCGAGTTGTCCATCCGATTGCAAGTTCCAACTCCAGTGTATTTATCTAACGAAGAACGCTAGGAATTCTTTTGTTAGAAGAGAGAAAGTAATTCAAGGCTCTAAGTCTTGAATCCTCTATTTTGTCTAATGACTAACTTCATAATTATGGGGTTTGTGTTGTTTATATAGGAGTTCAGGACAAAACTAAACAGATTTAAAACAGGAAAACCTGGCCCATTTTAATGTTCAGTGGACTTCACACGTCCAAGTGGACGGCCAATGTGTCGATTTTGGGCCAGTAATTTCTGGCCCAATTGCTTCCATGTATTTGTCCGAGAACCCATATAATATATGCAACACATTTAATTAAATCCAAAATTCAATTCGACTTAATTAAATAATTTCTATGAAATAGAAATATTCCATAATTGTTATAAATTAAATATCTCGATTCTAAATCGAATATTTAATATTTTCTCAATACACACTTATATCGAAGATACAATTGCATACAATGTGACCCTATAGACCTTCACATATCGACATTAATCTAATTAAGGTCCATACGAAACTCCTAGAATGCGTCGTATAACTAACTCAATATGTGAAGTACGTTTACATGAATTCAGCAAACTTAACCTTTATGTGGAACTATAAATTCATTTCATTCACGACACACTCGATTAAGCCTAGGATTTGCCAAGTGTCTATTCAAATGACTTAATCACTTTATCTCACATTTATTAGTTGACAACTAGACTATATTCTAAATATGTCTCTTGCACTTACTAGTAACTTTAGTCAACCTAATAATAATGAGAAGTGACTTTATTCTAATCACACACATAATACTCCGTTAGTTTCATTGACTGCTCACTAGACGGTGGAACAAGACTTACTAAGGAAAAACATAAATTTTCAATAAACACAAAGTATATATGCAAGTTCATAACTGAATGATCTGATAATTTGAGTATTTATTGAAACTGATTTGATTGAGAAATAGAATTTTCTGTAAAGATCTCACATAATGGCCCTGAGTGCGTGGAACTATCATCACGCACAGGGGGTGTCAGCCTACAACAAATAACTAGTACATGTAAGCATGGGTTGTACTTAACCTTGGCTTGTGTGACTCTCATGCTCGGAGAAGTTGGTTACTTCTTCCAAACTAAAAGTAATCATACCAGTAATTGAATCTGAGTAAAACATACGAGCAAATCAGACAACATGCATGAACAAGGTAAAATGCTCACATATATAAGGTTATGATGCATAGACATATATATATTATCTGAGTTCTGAGTCAAGTAACACACAAATCACACAAGCCAATTGATATGATAACATGTTTTATTTCCTTCAAATAATTTTCAAACACTTAGAGGGCGTGCACTTATTTCAAAACCCGATTACCATGTTAGCCTTAATTTACCTAAAAGCTAATTAATTTTCCAAGTGTTCACAACTTATGATCTACAATCAATGTATCCAAATTTATCAATACATGTATAATTAGTTCAATTCTTCTCAATTGCACTAAGTGTTGGGAGATTTTGCTCTATGGTACTTTATAATGCAGTACGGGAAGTATATAACTATTACAAGTATTCGAAAGGATAAATAAAGATTCAATAATTCAACTAGAAATCTGAACATTACAATAGTTACACAAGAAAACTGGAAATTCCAGTTTTGTAGAAGACGGAAAAATGGAAACTGTTTTTGCTGAGTCGAGTGTGGCACTCTGTCCTTAAGAAAATATTGCCCCGTATGTATCCTTTATACGTCCTGGACAATTTGTCTCCCAAGATAAAACAGCAACGGAACACTTGAGCAAAGGAAACTCAAGAGCTACCGTGAAGAATATTGAGTAACGAAATGATGCTTGGAAGTTGTAGGAAGAAAACTGTTTTCGGTTGTGTATTTTCGTGCACTGTTTTTGGTGTTCTCCTTGGTCATTCTTAGTGCTCAACAATGGTGTAAGGGGGTGTTTATATAGATGAGGGAGGGGCTGGAAAACTGCCTCCATAATAGCCAAATAATGGCCATTATGGAGGTAGTAAAGCCACCAACATAAATGGTGAAAGACCAACGGATTTGGCCATTATAGGAGGAGTAATTCAGCCAAAATAAATGGCTGAATTGAGTGCTTGGCGTTTTTGCTTTTGACTGTCCAAATTCTGACGTTCTGGAAACTTCAGGGACCAAACTGTACTGTACATCTGGCAAAGTTTTCTGGCCCAAAAATATAATATCAGAAGACCCGTGACCCGAGAACCGGACGGGCGGGCGGCGGCGGCGCGCGTGTGGTCTTTCCTCGAACCGAAGCACATCTAGGTCCTCCCTCCTTTAAACACATGGGATACCCCTTGGGGTCCCAAACCCCAAACCAATTTCGAGTCTTATATACACAACAATTCTTTCTTCCTCTACCGATGAGGGAGAATTACACACAATACCACACTTTCCATGCTTCAAACACCTTACTTCGTGAACCAATATCTCTTTCATTTCTCAATGAAATTTTACGATTCTTGGCCCTACGGTTATCTACGTACTTAGTAGATCATGCATGTGTGAAGAACCGAATTCTCCAATATGCGTAACACTAGTGTTTAAGCCGTTAAAGTTGGTCGGTCGCAACTCCCGCCAAAGGCAAATTTCCAACACTAAGCATATTGTATCCGTGTAGTTGTCCATCTAACTTTATTTTCTAAGTGGCTAATTCTTTCGTTTAGGTTGGGCTTTTGACTCCAATTCTTGTTCATGACTCAAATTAACATAATTATGATAGGATTCTTACATTGGATGAAATGACAAGGCCCTAGGTCGGCTTTTCCCTTCAAATCTCTCAAAGACGCTGTAAAAAAGGTTCTTTCCCCGAAATTCTCTTTCGTTTCTGCTTTTCTAGGACTAGAAAACTTTCACGTGTTGCATGTGGATTGCATGAAATGAACCTGGAAAATTTGAATCCTCCCATGCGACGTATGGCTATCGCGTGGAGACATTGATGTCTCCACGCGATGGATATATGCATGGGTCATGGCCTGTCTAAAGGTCTTGGGACGTATATATTTTCCGTTTTTAGAACTTTAAACTACCTTATCGCTTTAATTAATCTTATACTATATCGTGTGTTCGTTAAGATGTCTCTAACACATACACTTATCCTCAAGTGAGTTTCGAATACCTCGGTCTCGCATTAATTAATTTCAAGCATAAGCCCCTTTAGTTAGTAGTCCAAACTAGTGTGAACACTTTGGGGCTTTATAATTAAATAGTTGCACATCCCAGTATTAATTCACTATCAAATTCAAAGCTTAATTTCTTCCTGCCAAAATTTCCTTTGGGTACGAGCAAAAGTCAAGTGAAAACTTCCAACACAAATATCATGCGAAAGGCAAAAGATTTATGATGATATATAATGGACCTTCACATTATTTGGTTTGAAAAAAGCTAAGTCACGGGCCATCTCACTTTACAACAAATTCACTATGTTTTTATTTACTTGCATATAATCACTCTTAACACTCTATTGACACGCACATATACAGGAGACCAAAATACTAAGTCAACTGCATTTGCATGCTATTTTCTTGATGAACAAAGAGAGAGACTCTATTTTTTTTATGAGTATAATTACGCGTGGTATCTATGTTGGTGGGAGATAATAAGAACTCGATGAAATAGTTAAGTTATGAAAGTGCAAGAGGGGCGGAGGGGGTGAATTGTAATTTTTTGTTTCGTAGTTGACTACCTTAAGGTGCTAGTCGACTGCTAACAGATATAGTGCAGAATTTAAATGCTAAACGTAATTGACACCAGATGTTTTTATACTGGTTCAGATTCAATGTGAATCTTAATCCAGTCCCCTTGGGTTGCAAGGGTATTCTCTGCATCTCTTTTGAAGTTTGGTTTGGTACAATGATAGTTTGAATGGAGCTCCTACATCTACACTCAAACACTCGTAATCTTTTGATACAATGCCTCACCAACTATACTATATCTCTTCCCATTTTTTTATATACACTATAAATCACTCAGGATTACAATGTTTGCTAAATGTAAAGTAGAGAGCTTGGGAAGTTGAGACAAAAGTATGAGTTCTTTCGTTCTTTGGAACCGTTCTTTATAGTTGTAGAGCAGATATTTTGGCTCTGGCAGAGATGGCAACCCAAGAGATTTTATCCTTGGAAATAGGAATAGGAAATCCTAATTTTCAAGAATAAGGTTAGAGCTTTCCAACGGATTGATCTTCCTTCCTTGTGAATGTTGAAACTGGATCTTGAAGATGCTTGTCCGTAATTGTTTCATTTACGGCTTGGTACTAGTTTCCTTGCTTAAGTAAACTAGTTATGCTTGATGGATGCATCGAGATCTCATACGTACTTGATTTGATCTTTTCCATTCTTGATTTATTTGTCTCCTTAAATAAGTTGTTACTTATTTATTGTGCTTGAACACACCTTGCTTTGAGCTTCGATTAGTCAGTTGGGCTGGAATTTTCCGTTGGGCCTTGTAAGTCAGCTGGGTCTGTCTTTGCCTTGTGAGACCTGCACATTAGATTTTGTCATCATTAAAACTTGACACTAACAATCTTCCCCTTTTTGATGATGACAATAAATGTAATAGTATATAGTCAACTTCCCTATTTATGTGTCGACTACTTCTCCCCCTGAGTAGTTAACTTAGTGTGCTCCCCCTGAGCAGTTGACTCAGCGTTCTCGGTAGACTAAGTGTGCTCCCCCTGAGCAGTTGATTCAGCGTTCTCAGTTGACTCAGTGTGCTCCCCTGTGTAGTTGACTATGATCATTTTTCTCCCCCTTTGACATCAATAAAGAAAATTGCACAAACATAAGCAAAAATAAATTCATGGATATATAGCCCTAATATTAACTAGGTTAAGCAACTAATCATATGGATTTATGTCCCATATAGTCCAAAAAACAGGCACATTGTCTTAACAGGCTAAATCAAATAATCCAAAAAATAGATATTGGCAGATTAATGTTCCTCCATGTCATCTTGTTGTTGCTCTCCTTCCTTATGTTGCTCTTCTCATCTTGTTGTTGCTCCTGCTGATATTTTTGTGCAAGGGGGCAAAGAAAATAGGTCAAGTGTTGACTATATCACCCTTGATTTTCTCTAGAGTATCAAAGAATTTCCCAGGAAGATCAGTCATGCTTGTCTGTAATTTAGCAGCTTCCTTCATCATGATCTCCATCTTGATACATAGACGAGCAACGTCACACCTTATTTTTTTGGTGGAGTCATGAATTTTCTCAAGGTGGAAGATGAAATATGCCATCAAATCCTTGAGGGATTCAACCTTGGCATTAATAGCATTGAGTTTAGAGAGGACTTTCATAGAATTTTCAGGCACGACAGAGGATGGAGTAGAGGTAGAAGCTTTAAGAGGTGACCCATGGAGTGGTTCTTTAAGGACATCCTTGGTAAGCCAAGTGTCCTTAGAGAAAACATACCTCATACTGTTATAGGCTCTGAAATTATAACATTATTTGACGAGGGTACTGGGATAATCATCGAGGTTGACATAATGAGTCTCAAGAATTTGAGTAATGACCATATCATAGGGAAGACTGGTGGGATTAGAAGCACATTCTATCATGTAATTGATGATGATGACAAACAAATTATGCTTCTTTTTGGACAACAAATAGTAGGCAACAAGAGCATCACGTTGAGTGATGTTGGAGTAGGACCAAACACGAGGAACAATGGTGGTTGACACAATGTGACAAAAAATAGGGGCTTCAAAAGTGATATCAAATGGACTAAGTTGAGCAGGAACAGAAGGGGAATTTGACAAGACTTTCTTAACTTGGGCAAAAGAGACATTAAGGGATTCGGGCCAAGAGGTTTTGGATAATTCATAAAATCTAGAGCAAGAACAACCAAGAATAAAATCAAGAGCAACACAATCTAACACAATATGAGTCTCGAGGACCAAGGTTTCAAGTTTATTTACCTTAGTAGGATGGAGATTTGCATAGGACATGCGTATTGGGGTTTCATAAACACGAGTAGGGTTTTGAAATAAACTTTGCCACCCTTGACAAGTGAAGAAAGGCTTTACCTTGCAAGATTGAGATTGCATGAGGTCCAAGTTAACTATGCAGCCAGTGACGATAGATTTATCTTGTAAAGAGAAAAAGACATCCATGTTTGAAAGATCCCAAATTTTCTTTAGATGTAAATGAGGTTTCTTGTTCGAACTTAATTTTCTTGGCAGAGACAAAACATGTAGCATGATCCATAGGCCTTTTCCCAAGATTTTTTATGGGAGTAGAATCATAGACATCAGATGAAGAGGATTGAGCGAATTGGTCTGAGGGAATATTAATGTGATATGAGGGTTTTTCCTTGTTTTTGAAGCGGGAACTGCTTCAAGTAGATGGAAAAGGTTAGAGGGCTTTTGAGATTTAGCCATGGATGTTCTGTGGAGTAGAGAAGATGAAGGTGTGGAGAAAAAAGAGAGAGAAAGAGTAGTTTTAAAGAGATGTTAACTGAAGAGTCAAGTAAAGGAAAAGGTTTTTTGGGGAAAGGGGATCGACGACGTACAGAGGAAAATGAGGGAGATGAACTGACATGGGATGATAATTACCCCAAACTGATTAGACAAGAGAGGCGTACAAATATATAATTGATGAAATACACATAATTAAGTCAACAAAATTTTGAAAAATATTTTAACAAGGAGCAAATGAAGGAAAGAAAATTTTACAAAGGGTTTGCAATAATTTCTGGAGATTCTCTAAGCATGCAAAATATATCTTCCAAAAGAGGTTTTGTAAAGATAAAAAAAGGCAGCTTGGTACACTAAGCTCCCGCTATGCGCGGGGTCCGGAGAAGGGTCGGACAACAAGGGTCTATTGTACGCAGCCTTACCTTACATTTCTGCAAGAGGTTGTTTCAACGGCTTGAACCCATGACCTCCTGGTCACATGGCAGCAACATGTTTTGTAAATACATCAGCAAATTATTTATCAGTGCACACAAATTGTAGTTTAATAGCTCCCCTAAGAACATGATCTCTAATAAAATGGTGTTTAATGTTTATGTGCTTTGCTCTAAAGTGATGAACATGATTTTTTATCAAACAAATAGCACTAGAATTATCACAAAATATTTTAACAAGTTTAAATAGCAAATCATAATCACTTAGTTGATGGATCATCAATAAAAATTGAGCACAGCATCGCCCAATGACAATGTACTCTGCTTCAGTAGTAGAGAGTGAAACACTCCCTTACTTTTTGTGATTCCAAGATATTAGAGATTGTCCAAGTAGTTGACATGTACCACTTATACTTTTATGATCATCTTTGTCACCTACAAAATCACCATCAGAAAAGCCTTCTAATTTGAAGGTGTTAGTCTTTGGTTACCATAATTCATGAGAAATTGTTCCAAGTAGGTATCTAATAATTCTTTTGACAGCACTAATGTAAGATTTCTTAGGATCTGACTGATACCTGGCACATTTGCAAACACTAAATATGATATTTGGTCGACTGACAGTGAGATAAGTGACCCAATCATTCCCATGTACTTAGTTTCATCAACTGATTTACCTTCATCATCCTTATGTATTGAGTAGGTAGGACTCATGAGTGTTTCCATTATCTTTGCTTCACTCATGCCAAATTTTTGGATGAGCTCTTTGGCGTATTTACTTTCAAAAATGAATATTCTCTTCTCAAATTGATGAATTTATAGTCCCAATAAGAATGTCAATTCTCTCATCATGCTCATCTCAAATTCACTTTGCACTAGATTGGAAAATTCTTTACACATAGAGGGACTAATACTTTCAAAAATAATATCATCAACATAAATTTGAATAATAAGGTTCGAGGGGAGGTTCTTTTAATAAATAAAGTAAAATCTATTTTTCCTCTAGAAAAGTCATGTTCAACTAGAAAAACACTTAGCCTATCATACCAAGCTTTTGGGACTTGCTTAAGGCCATATAGAGCTTTAGTTAGTTTGAACACGTGATAAGGGAATTTAGAGTTTTCAAAATCAGAAGGTTTTTTAACATAAAATTTTTCATTAATGTAACCATTTTAAAAGAAACTTTTGACATCCATTTGAAAAGTTTAAAGCCTTTAAATGCAACATAAGCGAGTAACATTCGAATTGATTCTAACCGGGCAACTGGAGAAAATATTTCGTCATAGTCGACTCCTTTTTGTTGTGAGTATTCTTGAGCAACAAGTCGAGCTTTGTTTCTTACTACATCTCCAGCTTCATTGAGCTTGTTTCGAAACACCCATTTGGTTCCAACAATTAAAGCATTTTCAGGTCTAGGGACTAGATTCCACACATTATTTTTCTCAAATTGGCTTATCTCTTCCTTCATAGCATTAATCCAATGATCATCCTTCAAAGCTTCATCAACTTTTTTTGGTCTAGTTGTGAGATAAGAGCCAATTTTGCATTATTTTTTACTGAAGATCTGGTATTTATTTTTTTATTTATGTCTCCTATAACAAACTTCTTTGGATAGTCTGGCTTGCTTCTATATTCATTTGGAATAGTTTCAACAGTTAGGTTAGTCGACTGGTCAGTTTCTACAGTCGACTCTTTATCGTTGTTTGACTCAATAGTTGAAGTGATTGCTGTAGTTGGTAGTTGACTATCTTCTTCTTCTGTAGGTTTACCTTTCTCGGTCAATCCATTAGTATCATAAAAAATAATATGAATAGATTCTTCAACAGTTAGAGTACATTTATTAAATACTCTAAAGGATCTACTAGTAGTTGCATAGCCAAGAAAAATATCTTCATCACCGTGTGGATCAAACTTACCAAGGTTATCCTTCCCATTGTTATGAACGAAGCACTTACATTCAAAAAGATGAAAGTAAATTATGTTAGGCTTCTTTCCCATTCAGAGCTCATATGGAGTTTTCTTTAGGATTGGTCTAATCAAACATCTATTTAAAACATGAGCAGTGCTTACAACTTCAGCCCAAAAGTGGTGTGGAATATTATTTTCCACCATTATTATTCTTGCCATGTCTTGTAATGTTCTATTTTTCCGCTCAACAATACTATTTTGCTGGAAAGAGCGTGGTGAAGAGAAATTGTGAGTATATCCATGTTCATTACAGAACTTTTTAAACGCTTGTTTTCAGATCCTCCTCCATGATCACTTCTAATAGAAGTGATGTAGTATCCTTTTTATGATGTACTTTCTCACAGAAAAACTTAAAATTCTTTAAAGTATCATCTTTATGAGCAAAAAATATAACCCATGTAAAATGAGAGTAGTCATCTATTATAACGAAGACATGCCTCTTTTCTCCAATACTAGCAGTTCTAGTTTGACCAACTAGGTCCATATGGAGCAGTTGCAGGGGTTTAGAGGTAAACATAATATCTTTAGAATTAAAAGAGTTTCTTGTTTGCTTATCTTTCTGACCCATCATTATTCCCTAAGCTGTCAGAATTCGATCGAAGCGAGCAAGAGATAGAGAAATTGTGTGCCTTTGAATAGTTTAGCTTGGGCAGTCCTACTACCAGTTCATGCTTGACAAGTTTTTCTATCAAGCGCATACTTGCATGACCAAGCTTTTTGTGCCAAATTCATGGATATTCTCCCATTGATGCTAAGTAGATGTGTCCTACAAGGTTTTTACTGAGTCAAGTATGTACACATTTTTATTTTTACTTCCAGGCAGCATAGATTTTCTAGAAAGGTCACAATGATACATCCTATTTTTCTGAATCTAACTTCTAGATCAGAATCACATAGTTGACTTATGCTAAGAAAGTTATATCTGAGACCCTTCACCAAATAAACGTTAGTGATATCACAAGAGTTATCAAAGGTTATGGTTCTCATACCAATTACAGTTCCAGTGGAATTGTATTCAAAAGTTATCAGTCCTCCATCAACTACAATTGTTTTGGATATGCTTTTGTCACCAGTCATGTGACTCGAACACACACTATCTAAATACCACTTAAAGCTTTCTTGGGTCCTTGAGGGTTAGTTCTAACACAGTTATTATTATCTTTTGATTTCCATGTCTAGCCAGGAGTAGTTTTGTAGTGAAATCTACAATTGTAAAATTTATATCCAATTTTTTTCACAACAAAAACAGGATTGAGAAAATTGTTATTGGGTGACATGCTGATTAGTCAACCTTGCCAGGATAATTTTAATTAATAGACTTCCTACCAGTTGACTTAGTCCATTGAGTCGACTGGTCTGTCTTATAATAGTCAATAGATTTATCATTTGAGTAGCTAGAAGCATACTTATCACTCATAGGCTTTTTCCCAGTTGACTTATTATGATAAGTCGACTGATTTGACCTAATAGAACTATGACTGGTAGATTTGTGTAAACTATTTATTTGTGGATGCAAATCATTTACTTCTTCTTAAAGAAGATCCATTTCAATCTCACAAACTTCTAGGTTAATTTTCCAATCTTTCTTTTTTCTTACTAATTTTTTGTATTCATCAAAAACTTTATTTAGATCTTCAACAGTTTGATCAATCAACTCTTGAGTTTCATGACATTAACAAGGATATGGTCTTACCTCGCTAGTTTTACCAATTGCCATGAAGCAAATGTTGTCAGTTTCTTTATTCTTATCTTATGAGATTTCATCTTCACTCCAGGAGTTAAATGCTCTTTATTTTTGTTGTTCTTTAAATGACTTTCTTTTTTATTCGGATATTTAGTGGCTATGTGACCATACTTTTCAGATTCATAACATTTTCCATCATTTCTTGGTTGATCACTTTGAGATTTACCTTTTCTGAAATTTAAAGAATTTCTCCTGTTGTTCCTAGATCTTCTCATAGCTTCAACCACAGATCTAGATATCATAGTGACTTCTTCTTCCCTGATATCATCATCAAATTCTTCAACTTGAGACTTGAATGCCACAAGTTTCTTCTTGCTTTCATCATGTCTAGGCTTATTTAGTTTAGTCTTTTCAAAAGCTATTAAATCTCCTCTTACTTCATCATAGGTAAGTGTCTTGAGATTTATGCTTTCAAGAGTAACAACTTTTGCATGCCAATGTAGAGGAAGACATTTGAGAATCTTCCTTATTTATCCACAGATGAAAAGACTTTTCCTGAAGCTTTGAGTTCTCCTAGAATCTTGTTGAATCTAGAAAACATGTCCTCTACTGTTTCTCCATCTTTAATCTTGAAGGTTTCATTTTCATAGGCAAGGAGACTAATAATAGTTTCCTTTACTTTGTCAGTACCTTCATAGGTAACTTCAAGTTTATCCCACATTTCTTTAGCAGTTTCACAAGTATAGATCTTTTCGTATTCTTCTCCACTGATAGCATTGTATAGCGAGTTCCTTGCTTTTGAGTTCATTTTTATCACTTCCATTTGTGTATCAGTGTATTCAGCCAGAGAGGCCAACTCATCGGTTGATGTGGCTTCTTCTTTCTTGTTGTCGTCAGTCTTTGTTTTGGGCATAGGAATGTCTCCCAACTTGATAACCCTTCAAATCTTAACATCATATGACTTGATGTATGTTTTCATTCTAACTTTTCAATGAGAGAAATACTTCCCGTTGAAGTAGGGTGGTCGGGTCTGAAAAGTACCCTCTTGAAATAAAGCTTCAGTCGTAACGTGGGTTGACATGATCTTTTTCTCACTTGTTGTTAATTAAATACATTATGAGACCAAGCTCTGATACAAATTAGAAGTGCAAGAGGGGGGAGGGGTTGAATTGTAATTTTTTGTTTCTTAGTCGACTACCTCAAGGTGCTAGAGGACTGCTAACAGATATAATGCAAAATATAAATGTTGAAAGTAATTGATACCAGATGTTTTTATACTGATTCAGATTCAATGTGATTCCTAATCCAGCCCCCTTGGGTTGCAAGGATGTTCTCTGCAGTTCTTTAGAAGTTTGGTTTGGTACAATGATAGTTTGAATTAAGGGTGGCCAGTGGGCCGGGCTCGGGTCTGGCGGGGTCGGCGGGGCGGGATGAGCCAAGGGGTCGGGGTCGGGTCTGGCGGGGTCTGGCGGGGTCGGGTCTAGCGGGACCGGCTCCAGTCCCGTCCCGATCCTGATCCCGTTGGTATCGGATCGGGGCGGGGTCGGGTCGGGGTCGGGATCGGGGCGGGGTCCGGCGGGTTTTCCTTCTTTTTTTTTTTTTAAAAAAATAACATATGTATAAAAAAAACTCAATAAACAAGATAAGATAGTGTAATAAAAACATCCCAAGGCTATTTTTGTGCCTCTTATATTATTTAATAGACATCATTTTTTTGTAATACAAATACAATTGTCTAAAATCTAAATTGCAACTTTGTGGTGTTGTCCAAAAGTTGCAAATTACATAATAAAATTGCAATTAAAAAAATTACATTCTCAAAAAAATTTGTTCTAATTGCTTGATGATTTCCTGTGGTTCTTCGGTTGGAATTGGTATTTGTTGGTCAAATTGATCCACGTCGCTTCCACTACCTTCGATTAAGATTTCATTGTAGTTTTCATCTTCATCTTCGTTGATCTCCGGTTGACCGCACCTTCTCCGCTCCGCTCGTATCCAATCTCTCGAATAATACCGCAATTTCCAAGTCGTCTCCGCTAATGAGTGTCTCGTGGTCTCCTATTTGATATCTCGCCGGCAGAAAAAGCGCTTTCGACGCGATTGATGACGCTTGAATGTTCAAAACATCTCGGGCCATCAATGAAAGTATCGGAAAGGTCTTCTCATTCCCCCTCCAGTATTTCAGCAAGTATTCATGTCCATCTTCATTGATAACTTCTTGATACGGTACAGAACCCTGCAAAACAAAAATATCGAACTCGCTAATTTGGTTAGTAGAGGTAGGACCGCACATTCTATTTCCGAGGCTTTCAATACTAGCCGCAGAAACAGCATGTCTTTTGTGAGGTTGTGTTGAAGATGAAGAAGATGGTATGGAAGCCGGTAAGTTACTAGCATTTTCTTGTTGATAAAATCTATATATTTTTTTGCATTGATGTTCTACGCTAGACAACATTTCTTCTTTAGTTTGTTCAATAGGTGGTGGGTGATTTAGATTTTTGGGACTTGGAGGTGGTAGTACTTCTATACAATAGTAAATAGTTTCAATTAGTGATTTAGTACCGTCTATTTTAATAGTAGGATTTAATACAGAACCAATAATATAAATAGAGGGAATAAGAATAAAATATTTTTTTATTTTGACAAACATTTTTTTAATAGCTGCCTTATAAGCTGGTTTTTCCATATATTCACTAACTAATAAAAATATTAGAGTTATATAAAACAACATAGTTGAAATAGTAGGATAATCTATACCGGAAAATTCTTTTGTTGCTTGAAAAAATTTCTCTAAAAATACAATAAGTTCGGAAATTTTTACCCAATCACTATCTAAAATCATATCAAATTTGGATTTTTATTATGAGAGTTAAAAAAATAAAGTTATAGGTTTTTTATAGTCATAAGCAACAAGTAGTTGCTCGTATAAAGAATTTCACCTTGTGGATACTTCTTGTGGAATTTTTCTATAAGGTAGTCCACAATCGTGACAAGTTTTTTTATATTCTTTTCTACGTTGTACTTTATTACTTTTAAAAATAAAGTTTATAGAAAATTGTATTTTACTAAGAATGTCTTCAAAAAGTGATAGACCATCCTTTACAATTAAGTTATAAATATGGCACGCGCATTTTATATGAAAATGATCTGAAAAAGATGGAGTTAAACTATTTTTTAAAATTGTAATTGCGTAATTGTTAGAAGAAGCGTTATCTAATGTAATAGTCATAATTTTATCGGTTATTCCGTAATAATGACACACTTGATAAATATTATCTGCAATAAAAGTACCAGTGTGCCTATCATCTATATATCTATACGCTAAAATACGTTTTTGCATAGACCATTTATAATCTATCCAATGACAAGTTACAGTTAAATAATCATGGCCGTTAGTACTACGACCTATATCAGACGTGATACATACTTTGCCATTAAAATGATATAATGAAAAACGTAAATATTGTTGATATTCATGCGCGAATTTAAATACATCTCTCTTAACAGTTGATCTAGGAAAACCGTTAAAAGCAGGATTATATATATCTCTAATGTAATGAATAAAACCGGGAGATGAAGGAAATGAAAAGGGCAAACCCTCCACAACAACTAATTTTGAAATTGCTTCCCTATCTCTATGTTTATTGTATTTAGAGCCTACAACTCCCCCCGTCATAGGGTTAATTTGACCATGTACTTGATCCGGGACAGTATCAGTATGTGAACCTTGTCCCGATGGAGCGGGCGTTTGCGCATCCGGTTTTGAAGCCTGGTATTGGGCATACCTAATTTGGATGAGCACTTACTACGTGTCTAATTAAACCCCCGTCCCATCGTGACCTTTTTCTGTTTTAAATTTTAAAACATTTTTACAAATTTTACATATAGCTACTTGATTCTCTACGTCCCTATCAAAAAATGTCCATGCATTTGATTTTAATGGTCGTTTTGCTGGACCTCATCTCATACTAGGGGGAATAGGAGGTATTTCAGTTGAAGGTGCACTAGTGGGTGTGTTGTCATCAACATTAGTGGGTGTATCGTCTAGATCATCGTCTAAATTAAAGTCTTCTTGAGTTCCAGAAAACAACTCCTCATCTAAATCTAATGGTATTGTAGGAAAATGTTGAGTATCAACAAAATCATCCTGTGTAGGAATAAGATGACTAGAAGAAGTACAAATCCAGAGCTCTGATTCAAATTTCTCTCGATACCCTTGCCCTGGTTTCCTCTACTAGAAGAAGTCTTACCCTTACCCTTAAACATACCTCTAATTCCTTCCATTTTAATTATATGCTAACAAATAATTAAAGTAAATGAAATTAAGTGCGCTAAATAAAATAAACAGACAATAATAATTTAATGAATGAACGAATGTACCAAACGTCGACGTGTAATCGAGAGGTTGAAAATTAAAACTTTGCTCGATGGAAGATCCTCAAGCTAGTTGCCAACTTCACTCCCAATTCCCAAATGAATAAATAAAATTGAATATTTAGCAAACAATGTAGACTTGTAGAGAGATATATTGAGAGATTAGAGAGATTGTAGGAAGATTTGTGAGAAAGATGAAGAGAAAATGAGTTATTTATAGTTGAAAAATTGGGTTAAAGTGTAAATATAATAACTTATGGGTTAAAAATAAATATTAAGGGGGGGGGGGGGGGGGGGGGGGGGAGGCCTAAAATGGCCGTTGGCCAACGGCCAAAATCTAAAATGGTCGTTGGTGCAACGGCCATATTTGCAAAGGGGGAAAAGGACGGGGTCGGGCTCGGGACGGGGTCGGGGCGGGCGGGCCTGGGGCGGGCTCGGGTCTGGCGGGACGAGACATTGTTCCGTCCCGAGTTCGAGTCCCGCCACCGTTTTTTTTTTTTTTTTTTAAGCGGGGTCGGGGAGGGACCGGGTCGGGTCGGGTCGGGGTCGGGCCGTCCCAGCCCACTGGCCACCCTTAGTTTGAATGAAGCTCATATGTCTACACTCAAACACTCGTAAGCTTTTGATACAATGCCTCACTAACTATACTATATCTCTTCTCATTTTTTTGTATACACTATAAATTACTCAGAATTACAATGCTTGCTAAAAGTAAAGTAGAGAGCTTGAGAAGTTGAGATAAAATTATGAGTTGTTTCGTCCTTTGGAGACGTTCTTTATAGTTGTAGAGTGGATCTTTTGGCTCTGGCAGAGATGGCAACCCAATAGATTTGATCCTTGGAAATAGGAATAGTGAATCCTAATTTCCAAGAATAAGGTTAGAGTTTTTCAACGAACTGATCTTCCTTCCTTGTGAATGTTGAAACTGGATCTTGAAGATGTTCGTCCGTAATTATTTCCTTTACGGCTTGGTACTAGTTTTCTTGCTTAGTAAACTAGATATGCTTGATTGATGTGCCGAGATCTCGTATGTACTTGATTTGATCTTTTCCATTCTTGATTTATTTGTCTCCTTAAATAAGTTGTTACTTATTTTTTGTGCTTGAACGCACACTTGCTTTGGACTTCGATTAGGCAGCTGGGCTAGAATCTTTCGTTGGGCCTTGTAAGTCAGTTGAACCTGTCTTTGCCTTGTGAGACCTGCACATTGGATTTTGCCATCATTAAAACTTGACACTAACAAATTACGTACAAGCTGACCTAAATATAATCGTTATATACCAAAAAAAGGATAAGAAAAGAGATCAGTCTTGCTTCAAAAATTAAGTTGTCCGATTTCTTAGGGGAAAACAGTTTATAAGTTGATAATCATGAGGATAATTAGTTGTTAATTTTTGGATATCTTAAGACCAACTTATATTTTTAAGTTCTTCTGATGCTTTTTCAGAAGTTAGTTCTTCATTAAACTTTTTTTGGTCTCACAGGTTTGTGGACAGAAAAATATAAGATTTTGGATTTATACATTTGTGAAACAAAAAGAGGCTTCACATAATTAGTGTCAGTTAAATGAGGTAGTAAAAAATAATAGTCAATTATATCCCTTTTATGTATTTTCTGATTTTCGAGTCGAGGTCTATCGGACACAACCTCTCTATCTCCACAAGATAAGGGTAAGGTTAGCGTACACTCTATCCTCTCTAGACATCACATGAGGGATTACACTGAATATGTGATTGTTATTGTTGTACTTTTCTGTCCAAAAAGAACACAAGGGAAAAAGGGAAAATACAAAGAAGAAACTATAACAAAGAATTAAAGAAAGGGCAAACTCATTGGCGGCCCCGTGTGGTCATCAAGATCTTTCACTTAGACACCTCAACTAAATCTTGTTCCATTTAGACACATGAGGTAGGGTCCGAATGTGTCATTTAGACACTTTTCGCTTAATCAACCAAATATGTAATGTGTGTGTAATACACTCGCCGATTACATGACAAAATGACCAATTAAATTATGACATGTGTCATTTGATCTCATAATAATATAAAAAATAAATTTTGAGTAAAACTAATATTTCAAAAAAGAAAAGAAAATTTATTTTCTAAATCCTTACACATTATTAACACCAAAAAAATACATTTACTAACAAGAGAATTTTTGAAATCATGTTCTTGGTATTTTTTACCATTTTCATTTTCATGTGTATTCTTTTTCCAACCACGATTTTAATCCAAAACTTGTAAGAAAAACTACTTTAAATTTGTTATAACTTCAACTAGAGATTTTCCACGAAGACCCAAAGACAACTCCAATATTAATTTTTTATTTCTCAAAATTGTCATCAATAAAGGTAATCATATTTAAACAACTTTCTAAAAAACCTTTTAATAATGTTATAATAAATTCTAAATAAAATAAAATTTAGTTGAAGCGTCTAACCATGGCCGCCGATGAATTTAGATTTTTAAAAAAAAAGTAAGATTCACCCTTTAATCTAGAACGTCACTTCCCAAATCAACAAGAAAGTCAATAGGGCACTTTGTACCATGTTGTATTTCAATCTTATCCAAGAGTAGAAATATCTTGAAGAAATGCAAGAAGATGATGTGGACTGGAGTGCCTTTTCACAACTAGAGTTTCTCTATAGGCTGCATTGATATTTCTATTACAGTCCGGTCACGTACCAATTCTTCCACCTTTCTTCTTTCCTCATTATATATGTAACAAAAATGATCTTTTATATTTGGGACAGGTCTAACATCATTTGTTAGATACTTATATTTTAAATTTATTAAAAGTGAATTATTTTCGTCTCCCTCTAACAAATTTTAATTGTTAAATTTATAATCTGTTAAGTGTTTATTTTTCTAAGAGTGATTATTTTAAAAAGTTATGATGTTTGACCTAGCATTGACCTCATTGAAAAAAGTTGTGCAAATATGTACTTTTGTCAGAATTTCTCCTTCTTCTCAATTTTCTTCATATGTATAATTGAAGATTCATTTCTTTTTTTTAATAAGCCATCACCTTGGATGTGATCCCATAGGTGTGGGGGGTTAGGCTTGACCCCTACCATGTCCGTTAATCGCAGAAATTACATATGTTAAAGCTGGACATGGACCAAATGTGCATTGTTGTATCCCCTTGAGTGAAAGTATGTTGTATGGAGTACACAACATGTACCTTGCAACAAAAGCAGACAGTATTAGTAAGAATTTCAAATCTAACTATTGCCTCTCTAAAAGGCAATTTTCCTTGGCACAGCCTCCATGTTAAGAATGAGACTTTAAATGGAATAGCCTTGTGCCATACGCTGTTCAGAAATTCATCTTTTTTATTTGGAGTTCCTGAGCTGGCCCAATCTGAATATTCTTAATACTTGGAACAATATGAGGTGGGAGAACACATGAGACTGTTCTTTCATCCCATTGCATGTTCAGCATAAAACCTTGACTGTAAGCTTAACAATAAGACCTTCACTGTAAGTATTTGGAATCATAGCCAAGGGACCATTCTATGTTCATATATCCCACCAGAAATTGCTATCACTCTTGTTGATATTTCATTTGATGTGCTCCTCAGCTTTACTTCTAGCCCAAATCAGACTTTTCCAACCTTGAGAATTTTCAGAAATCCATTTATTTTGAACCACATATATATTAGAACAATACTTGCTTTTCATATACTCAGCTGACAAAGATTGATTAGTTCTCATTCTCCACCATCTCTTGATGGCAAGAGTATCAGATATATCACTTAGCCTCCTGATGCCTATACTCCCTTCTTCTTTTGGACTACATAAAGTAGATCAAAAGCTCCAGTGATATTTCCTTCTTTCTGTTGAGGATCCCCAAATAAATCTGGCCATATGCTTCTCTATGGTGTTCAAAGTTCCTTTTGGAGGGTTTAGCGCAGACAGTGTATATGTAGGGAGTGCTTGGAGAACACTCTTTATCAACTCCATTTCCTCCATAAGTAAGCACTTTGCCTTGTCACCCATTTAGTCTTGTGAGGTGTCAAAAGCTATTGAAAGTAAAAACAAGAGATGAAATAAATCGAATGTCTATTCTGTTTTTGAATGTCAGCGACAATGTCGTCTGACACAAGTGACAACACTGGATAAAACAGAAAACCTTTAAGAGTAAAATTCAGCGGAAAAACATAACGATCACAAAAGTTTATATTTTCATAAATATGTTTATATAACTTATGATGGTCAATGACCAGAACTATTGTATATATATATTATAAATAAAATTACAAATTTCTTTCTTTACAGATTTACAATATAAAATGGAAAGGAATTAAAAGTTGAAGTCGCAGATGACTTCTGCTTGAAAAATCTAACTACATAGATATAGACAACCTCTCATTACAATCGCTCCATACAAAACTAATCTAGAATCTATCAACAATTGTAATGTTAGACAGAATGTTGTCGACACACTCAGGCAACACTTATGATCCAGATTTTTGGGTTGAAATCCCGAGAGCTCTCTTGGTATTTTTGCAATCTAATTCTGGATGATCGATTCACTGTTGTGGCCTCTCTATTTATAGCAGAGAGTCTTCTTTGAAAAACTCATCGATCAGTTGAGGAGGTTGAGGGAAAGGTGGGCAGCCGGTGTGTTTGTTGGAGAAGATCATGGAGTCGAAATCTCAACAACTTTTGACTTGTTTTTCACTCGACTTCTTCCCCAAGCTTTGAGTCTTTCTCCCACGTTTTACACAGCTCCAATTTATCATGGCTAAGTCATTTTTACCCCACAGTAAAACATTACTGCTTAACATGAAGTAAGACAAAACTGTTTTTCGGAGATGTTGGTCCGAATGTTATGACATTTGTCCCAACATTTTTATGCATTCAAATCAGTACTTCAGAAGATATGTTGGGTCAAATGTCATAACACCAAACCCAACATTAACAATCTCCCCCTTTTTGTCTTTCTTCACAAAACAAACTATACAAACAACTTAGTGCATTGTTACAGATGTTGTCCAACACCTGTGATTACGGGACTGCTCCCCCTTAACCTGTGATGGCATACAAGCAAACGTGCATACACCACTCTATAGGATTAGAAACAAATATAAGCATTTATATACACACATCATCCATTCTATATACAAAACCGAAAATAGAAATAAACCATTGTCAACAAATATCCACATCAACCCATCAAAATATTTAACAAACATTTATAACTAAGATTTAGCAATATCCTTCAGCTTAGCAACATCCTTCAGCTTCCTCCTTACTCATCACACAGCAGCAACGGCTTTCTACTTCTACATAACAACTTCAGCTTCAGCCTCTTCAGCAACACATTCCTCCCAACATCTTCTTCCCTTTGTACAGTAGCATCAACAACTTCTTCCCTTTTTACAGTAGCATCAACAACTTCTTCAGCATCAACAACGGCTTCACTATCTTGTGCATCTTCAGTTTCTTCCCCCTGCACAAAAGCATCTCCCCCTTTTTGTGAAGAAAGCAGAAGCAGGAAATGGTCTCTGGCTTGAACCGGGGCATCTCTGGCAGCATCAACCTATGAAATTTGGTGGTTAATTTTTGCAATTTGATCCACAAGCCAATTTGTAGACAGTGTATACTGTCTTGGACCAATGTTGTCCAGAATGTTGGTGGCATTTCTGGCAACATTTTCACTTTCCAGCTTCCTTCTTTCAGGGTAAGTCGATGACTCTTTCCTTGCTCTTCAAAATTGCTTTGTTTATAGTGTAAATCTCAAGATGCTTGCCTAAAGTATATTCTCTCTTGGGCTCAAAGCCTTGGGTAGTTAATATTTTGTAGATCAGAGAGGGAAAATGAAGGATTAAATTTGAATCTTTTTTCATCCAAGTTGGTCACTTGATAAAAGATCATTTTTCCTAAATCAACTTTGAATCATTTCCCAATTTTAAACAGTAGGGAGGCTTGTTCATAAGTCACAACTGACTCATTCAATGAAGGAAGCCAATTATGAATAGCAATTTTGTGGAGGGTGGAAAATAGAGCTATTAGTTTAGAGGCTGGACATCTAGGGATCCATTTATTCATTATACCTCCAGTGAGGTATTCAATTATTGTATCCCTAGATTCCGTCACTCGTTCTTCATCTCTCATTCTCTCTGCAGTATCAAGTCTCATACATTGATTTATAATTAAGAGTGTAAATTGATATATTTTGTTATAGAGATATACCTTCCCAAATTTCTTTGAGGAGGTATCCTCTATAGCAAAGTTTAAGTTAGCATAAAACAACCTTATTATCTCATCAACATATGGTTCTTTTTTTCAGTAACAGAGCCAAGAAGCTGTCGTCCTTTAAGAATTCTACCAAGCCATATTCAGCACATGAATCAATATCTAACACTCTCTCAGGCCTAATCACTCTATTCTTATAAAAGTTCCACATATCGTGTTTAGCTTTAGAATAGAATTTATCGGAGAAAGCAGATACCTCTGTGCCTGAATCGGACATGGCTTCACTCTCTGATTCTGTACCGCTGGGGGATGAAGGTATTTTTGTCTCTTCTGATGTTGGCTGAAATGTTGCCCGAGATGTTGTGGCATCTGGGGCAATATTTGAAACAACACTCGACTTTGCAGCTCTGCGAACTCCCTTCGGAAGGAATTGTTTCAATGGGGTTTCATCAGGGATATCCTCTTCTTGAGACACACTTGGTTGTACCGAAACAGATGGTTCTTCATCAGTTGAGAAAACCGAGTATGTACTTTCACTATCACTACTCGAGTAGGTAGGTTTAGATGTTTCACATTTAGGCCTTTTGCTACTCGAGTCTTCTTGGACTATTTTTTCGAATACTCTACTCGAACGACGAGTATGAAAGGCAGATGATCTGGGCCTCTTACCCAAGGATGTAAAATCAGTAGTCTCATCAACATCTATGGGGTTGTTGTTATCTCCGGGATAGCTAATATCTAAAGGTTCATCAAAACCTTTAAACACTATTGCTTTATAAAGATCCTCAGGGAGATTTGAGGAAGAGGACTGGCCCGGTTGCTGGGGTGTGTTCGAAGGAAGGCTGATGCTCATAGAGGTGTTGGATGAAATGTTGGCTGATATGCGTTCTGACACTGGAGAAGTTTCCATTAGTGAGAATTGAGGAGAGGGTTTTGAGGAGTTAGGGTTTGAGATTGAGAATGAGGATCGATTTGGTGATGGTTCCATCGAGTAGGTAGGATTGTACCCGAGGTGTGATGTGATTTTCCCCTTTTTTTTATTTAGGAAAAATCGGATATGATAAAAAAAAAAAAAATGAGAGGAATATTTATATACATGGCAAATCTTTTTAAGCAACAAAAAATTCCTTATTTTTAGGAGTTTTAGATTTATCTTCTAACTTACACATAATTTTTTGGGATAAAAAGATTAACATCAAGTAGGAATTCAATTTATCCTTATCTTTTTAAAGTTTGAAATTCCTATTATAAACAAGGCATAAAAATAGGGAGAAAAATCTAATTTTTCTTAAATCAGTTAAGAACAACATCCCAACAAATATCACAATCTGAAAATGTCAACAACAATGTTGGCAACATTTTGGACGACACAAGTATTTTGATCCCTAAAGAACTTTTCATTTTTGGCAACAAATCAAGACACGTTTTATATGTATTTTTATGAATTTAACCACTGGACCAATGTAACATTTTCCCATCGTGTCCTTGATCTAATCATAAAACACATATAAAAGAATTTTTTTGTCTTTCTTGTCAAAAAGATAAGAATACTTTATGTAGTAATCTTGAAATTCTTTTTAAGCATTTGATAATCCTATTTAATAGGAATGGTATCTTTTCAAGGGCTTTGCTCATTTTGCACAGTTGCCAAATATTTGTATAGGCTTTGCCTATTTTGATACTCCCTTTTTATGATACATATCAGTGTATAATATATATATATATATATATATATATATCATCACAGAGAACGGTATCACGTTGAAATCACATTCTTATGAAGGATCATGTTTGTGTGACCAAAAGTTATGCACTATACAACAACAATAATCAGTTAGTGATACTAGATAGGTAAATGTCACCAGAAATGTTAGACAACGTTTCAACTGAGATTCACCAAAACTGTCTTTTTTGAGATTACATAGACCAAGAGATTCTTCAAGCTAGAAAATCTCTCTTGGTCCAAAACTTTTGTAAAAATGTCAGCTAGTTGATGAAGAGTGTCAACATGTTCAATTTGAACTAGCTGTTTTTTTACTAAATCTCTTTCAAAGTAATGTCTAATATCAATATGTTTTGTATGTGAGTGCTGAACTGAATTTTTGGAAATATTAATGACACTCAGATTATTACAATACAAAATTAAAATGTTGCTAGTAAATTCATAATCGTCTAACATGTGTCTTAGCCATATTAATTGAGAGCAACAACTTCCAGCTGCTACATATTTAGATTCAGCAGTTGAAAGTGAGACACAATTTTGTTTACGACTATACCATGAAACAAGATTATTGCCAAGATAAAAATATCCCCACTTATACTTTTTCTATCATCCACATCTCTAGCCCACATTGAGTCACTAAATCCTATTAAGTTACGATTAGTGTCTTTGGAATACCATATTCCCAACTCACTTTTGACTTGTTTTTCACTCGACTTCTTCCCAAGCTTTGACTCTTTCTCCCACGTTTTACACAACTCCAATATATCATGCCTAATTCATTTTTATCCCACAGTAAAATATTACTGCTTACCGTGAAGTAAGGCAAAATTGTTTTTCGGAGATATTGGTCCGAATGTTATGACATTTGTCCCAACATTTTTATGCATTCAAATCAGTACTTCAGAAGATATGTTGGGTCAAATGTCACAACACCAAACCCAACATTAACAAATCTCTTCACAACTGTTGAAACCATGCCATTAAAGTATTCAATCATCTTCCTCCCTACATATATTGGACATCCCAGATATGTGAATGGGAAAGGTTTTTCCATGTATCCAGATCATTGTCTCAACCTATTGATCTTGTAAGGACTTGTTTTGCTTCCCACAAAAAAAAACTCTTTTCATCATTGACCTTTTGACCTGAAGCTCTCTTATACTTGGTAATTTGCTTCTTGATCAGCTTGACTGATTTTGAGTTGCCACTTGAGAAGATGACAATGTCATCGGCATATGCCAAGTAATTGATTTTAGGCCACCTATTGTTCATGGAATATGGAATGAACATGTTATCATTGTGTAAATTATTTAAAGATCTTGACTGAACCTCAGCTACTAAAATTAATAGAGCTGGGAATATAGGATCTCCTTGCTTCAAACCTTGAGACGATCGAAAGAAATCATGCCTGGACCCATTTATAAGAACAAAATACCAAACATTTGAGACGATCCTTCTAATGATATCAATCCATTCAACACTGAATTCAAATTTGTGAATCACTTTAAGTAAAAATGACCAAGACAACCTGTCATAAGCTTTGGCAATATCCAACTTAATCACCATATTACCTCCTTTATTAGGCTTGAAAATATCATGTCTTATTTCTTGAGCAAGCATGACATTTTCTGTGATTAGCCTTCCTGTTACAAACCCACTCTGATTCTGAGAAATCAACTTGTTGAGAAGAGGATTTAGCCTTCTAACAAGAATCTTGGATATGATCTTGTTGGTCACATTGTTGAGACTAAAGGGTCTGAATTCCTTAAAACTAGTAGGAGACTCTACTTTTAGAATCAGGGCCAAGCAAGTTTTTATCTGTGATTATTATTGATTGATTTTAGTTGAAAAACTTGAAGCATATCATTGTTTAGTTTCATTTAGATTTGTAGATGAAAGCAAGGTAGGATTATTGATTTTTGAAGGTTTCAATTGAATCTAACAATTAAAAAGCTTGTTTGGATTAACATTACAAGGTTGGATATCAAATTTGGAGTCATTTGGAGTAAATTTGGAACAAGTTGGATCAATTTTAACGAAAAAACGTGTCGCTGAAATTTTCACACAACAAGTTATGGTGATCGTCAGAAGTTTTAGCTGAATTATGATAAATCATCAGTATTTTCAACTACAAATGCTGAAGAGGTCCTTGCAAGTTGCAATTCATCAAAATTTATGACCAAAATCCTGAATATCAACATAATTGTTAAGGGAGTCTTTTGATCTCCAGTATCAAATAAAATATTCTAGCAACCCGCTAGAAGTTTGCTCGTGCTTCTGGTGAAACAATTGTGATTTGCGTTGTTTTTCTTTATGAAGTCAATTTTTAACTAGTGGCATAGAAAAATCTCATTTGTGCAAATTACAATAATTTATTTTTGAGTAGTATTATAAATTATTGTTCAGAAACTAAAAAAATAGCTTCTTCCCTTAAATATTTTTGGGAGTTCGACCAAACACAAAATTCTACTATAACATTGGTAAAAGTACTTTTCAGATTGAATAGCCAAACAATAATTGGTCCCCTCGGGAAACGCTTTTTCTATAAGAACTTTTAAAAAATATTTTCAAATTGATTAGCCAAACACAAAATAGTGCTCTCAAACAATACTTTTTCAAAAAACACTTCTAAAAAAATACTTTATCAAAATTGCAAATTTTTGAACTCTAGCCAAATAGACTATTTTTGAGAACTGTAAAAAAATTTAATCAAAATTATCAAGAAAGTCCTATCAAATCTTACAAAGTACAATGCCAAAAACTGCACCGCATGCTAGAAATAAAAAGTAGTAGAAACTACTAAATTACACCTCAAAAAACCTCATCAAATACTAGTAAATTTACCAAAATTAGCAAAAGCTACACTTCTCCAAATGCGAGTTCCCATTAAAAACTTTTTGACAGTTCTCGTTAATGTAACTATTAGAAATTGTTAATTATTTGATGAAGACTAAGAAATATTCACTTTTAACAAATTTAAAGAACTAAAAACTGCTCAAAAATATTTTTAAAGGACAATAATTTAGACCTACCCCAACTATAGATAACTGAACTTTTGTCATCTTCTCGTAAGGAGAATGTGACGTGCAAATTATGATTAATCAAACCATTGAATTTTGAGTACCAAATAGTTATACAAAAAATGTGAAGAGGGAAAGGAGTTAGGAAGCGGTAGAGAAATAAATCAAGATGGAGAGTACTGTTTATTCTTTGGAAAACTATCTAATTCAAAGGCAAATATATAGTCTGTTCTAGAGGTTTCAAATGGTTAATTCGGTCAATTTAGGGAGCTTTAATGCAAGTTGAGAATAAATTGATTATGTTCCAAGCCGCCTTGCTTAGATGCAGGAATATTGAGCTAAGTTATATTTTTACTGGTCGAATTAATGAAAGTAGAGTAGGTTGGATCAAGGCGAGTCGAGGAATTAAGAACCGCATCAACATAAGCCGGCGCGATTCTTAAGGGATACAATTTGATCCTAATCAATTGATTTATCGAGAAAGATTACCTTTTTCAGGATAAAAGATTGTAGCAAGATTTTGGATCAATTTACTGATCTTATGGTAAATCTCAGTATTTAGGATGAGATCAAAGATTTGCATTTATTTTTAAGCTCTCCTAAAGGGCTAACTAATACTTGAGGATTCTATTTACGATGCTTTACAATTTGTGCCACCAAATATTTATACAATATGCCTGAGATTACCACTTTAATGAGATTTTTTATTCTAACTTACTCGTCAATCTTCAATTTTAACGAGTTACAATTTTATAGGTCATGTGTTACATACTTAATTAGTTCATTTATAATTGGTTAAGATATTAAGTTATAGTTATACTACTTAATATGAAACTTACAATGTAGATTCTTTCTTACTTTGAACTTCATGAAAATCCCATAACCAAAAGATGTACTAATAATTACTCCTATAATGTACCTTAAAATGCAAGTTGCGAGTACCCGTCCGTACCATGGGTGGACCTGCAAAAGGACTTAATTCTCTTTTATTTTTGTTGTTTCCCTTGGTCTTTCTGCATTTTATTTATGCAAAAGAGGATAAGAATTTGCCTCCACTTGCTACATTTTTGTCCCAATACTTAAAGTAGCTATCTCTTTCGACAGAATATTCTTTTTATATTTAATCATCTGATAATTGCCCCAATTAATTAATTTGAATTGTGCTAGATGTATCAGAGGTAAAACGCTGCTTATTAAAAGGTCTCTATAATCGAGATAAAAACTCCAGATTTCTTGTTTAATAATGAAAGTAACTCCAATTATTCCATCACATCTTTTGAAATCAATAATTCATAATTAATGGACTGATTTAATGGTCAATTAGTAGCAAATTTGATTAAAATATACTAAAAGTAAAAATAAAAGTGGATGAAATAGTATTGAAATGAGAGGAAGTAGGAGGAGAAAAGAACATTTCATGACATTGAAACCCTGCACTAAAACTTACAATCATTACTCTCTCTCATTATTAACACTCCTCTTAGGAAATTATTTTATTAAGGTTCATTTATTAAATTACTCTTATTAATTATATTTTGAAAAAACGAATTAGTTTGATTATTAATACTTTATGTAGTTACTAATGATAACGGTAATATTGAAAGAAAATGATAAACCTTTTCTTGATTTGCTAAAATGTATAAGTACTCCCTCTACCTCAAATTATTTGTGGTGTTTCTCTTGTACATATTTCTTAAGAAAATATTAATTACGTGAGATTCTTTACTATGTTACCTTATTTATATCTTAAGGTATAATCTTTCATTATTAAATATTTACTTTATTTATGTGTCATCTCCAACAAGAATACTAGTAACTACTAAGTGTAAAATGAACAAAAAAAAATGTTTTGAATTTATAAAATGATAAATAATTTAAAATAGTTATTTTTAAAAATTATGACAAATAATTTGAGATGAAGAGAATATAAAGAAAAATATATGTTTAATATAAGTGACAAGTAAAAAGAAACAAAGAGTAGATTACAAGCCAATTCTTAACTCATGATTACTTCAACTTTTTGGTTCCTTATATATTTTCAATCAGATGATGTCCTTTTTATTTTATTTTTAAAATATTAAATAAAATATATGAAATAAAGAATTTTGTGATGTTTCCTTTTCATTCTTGCCATTTGTAGTCTAACCTGAATAGCAGTGAAAATCAAAGCAAATACTTCAACTAATTCACAAACATGTACAAGTTCAGTGTTATGGTAATGTGAAAATTTCCCAATTTGTTAATCCAATTGATGTGGTACTTTTTAGAGAGACTAGTTTTTACATGTGTGTTGCATTCTATGTCAAGTTATGTAATACATGATTTAGTAAAGTAATATTAATACCAATCTTGCAATTAAAAAGTTTGCAATTTCCTACCTAAACAATAGGATTGTTTCCCCTAGAACAAATAAGTCATGTGTGTACATATGTATACCTAAAAGCCTTAAAGAGTCTCTTCACACTTACCTACCTAAACCAAGAAATATTCAAGAATTGCTACAAAAGAAATCATTGAAAAAGTGCGCTAACTCTAGATGATTGAGAAAATGAGATATCTTGCATTTTTATAATTTAAATAAAAGAAAATGACCTTTTCAGATCTTTTATATTTTTTTTTCAGATATCTTATGTATAAAAAATGAAGATCTCTCATAAAATTAAAAAAGATTTATAAAAAGTTAAAAAATCATTTCTCCCTGAGAGATCTAAAAGCAACAAATTTAAAATTATGGTATTAAGTGATATGCACGAAAACAATTCATAAATTCCTATAAAGAATTACCAAAGATATCAGTGTCATCACTAAAATTTTCTGTCTCTTTCAAAGATATAAAACAATTCAAAATCACTGGGTGGGAATGTACATATTTGTAAAATATTGGGAGACCAACGAAGGAAAATTGCTTCAAATTAACAACTTCGACCCCAAATATGTTATTTCTGCTCAACTTAGATAATGATAACTGCATTAACTTGAGTCAGAGTCAGAATTGAATTCAAGCTGGCAATCAAATTCTGATGTGAATCTTCTCTATATACCATGTTCTAATTCTAAATGAAAAAGTCCAGCTCACACTTGCGCAAATAAGATTAAGTTTTATATAACACAAATCATTATAGATGGACCTGATTCTACGTTCTAACTATGTATCAATATGCTCAAGAATTAATTCTAAGTAGTAAAATACATAGGTATTATTAATTGTGTGACTGAGTAATCCAAATAACTTGTTAGACGAGTACAAAATAAATAAATAAATAAATAAAATTAAAGTCTGTTCCAAACAAACATCAAATTTTAGGGTTCGTTCTAAACAAGCATTAAATTTTGTGAAAGAAATAATCCCCCACCGCCCGTGATGGGCACGCATTCGATACCGTGGTATACACTATGTATATCAAGTGTATATAACGGGTATATTACCTTGTTTAACACACCCCCGCAGTCATAGCGGGCGGTCTTCGAACGCTGAGACTGTCCCTAAAATCTTCAAAAAGAACCGCGGGTAGACCCTTTGTAAAGATGTCTGCAACTTGATATCGGGACGGGACATGGCATACGTGAACGTGACCCCGAGCAACCTTTTCACGGACAAAGTGAATGTCCATTTCGATATGCTTAGTGTGTTGGTGCTGAACCAGGGTACCTGAAAGGTAGATGGCACTAATATTATCGCAATATACCAAGGTTGCCTTCTGAATGGGACAATAAAGCTCCAAAAGCAAATTACGTAACCAACATGATTCTGAGACCACATTAGCTACCCCTCGATATTCGGCCTCGGCACTTGAGCGGGATAGAGTTGCCTGACGCTTCGCGGACCGGAGACCAAATTGTTGCCTGTTACACCTTGTAATTTTAAGACGATAATTAGAGGACGTAATTAAGGAGGTAAGATTCGAATCTTGGATATAGAGTATATTTATATATGCTAATCCGGAAATTAGTATACAAGAGGATGTGATTCCGGAAAGATGTTGGTCACAATAAGGGTGACGTTGGATACTTATAGCAATAATTGTATATTCCCGTTATGGAATAGTATTGTATTATAAAATTATGACATTGAGGATACGAGGCTTATGAAATTCTCGGGAATTATAAGAAGTGGGTTTAAGATTTATTAATTGAAGAACTTGGGGGCCAAAGTGTAAAAAAAAAAAAGGAAAAAAAATCAGATTTTTTTTATTATATAACCTACACTTACCTCTTCATCTTCTTCCAAACTTAACCAAAAAAAAATACTATCCTCTCATTCTCTCCTCTACACTAATCCGAAAATCACCCTCCACCCATAACCAAAATTAAGGTTGTTATCTTCTCTTCCTAGACTACATCTTTCACCAAAAATTAGAAGCAAAACAACACCAAAATCAGTGGCGAAAGCAGTGGCAAAACAGCCACTGCTTGGACCGAAAACTGCCCAGAAATTGGAATTTTTGGGATGAAATTTTGGAAGAAAAACGTGTAGGGATGATGGCTTAACATGGTAGAACACTTGCATGTCAATTGGAGTTGAAGAAGTGAACAAAAAGGAGGAGAAAAATTACAAAAAAGTGGGAAATTTTCGGACAAACAGTGGCAGAAATTTTGCGGACTGTTTTGACGAATTTGAGGTATAAAAATTCTTCTTTCTATGATATAATTGGAATGCATGTTGTTAGAATTAAGGTAATGAAGTTGTGTTAAGGAAGAATTGAAATTTAAGCATTGCATGTGACCATTTTTGGGCTAGTTGCCAATTTGGGACAGATTTTGGTGTTGTTGGATTCGTTGGTTATTGTTGTGATTATTATCACTAATTGCATGATGAAATTGAAAGGAAACATTGAGGTTTAGTTGGAATTAGTTATATGGAAGTATTGAAATTCGAAATTGGATTATAGGAATTAAGATAAGAGTTATGGAATTATGACATGTTGTGGCCAAAGAACTTGCATGAAATTTTTGGACATGTTGTGATGTTTTAGGGACTATTTTGTGGTGTTATAATTCTGAAAATTTAGTCACCATTATGCATGTTTAAGTGTGGTAATTGCTAAGGTAAGTCCTAAAGTAATAAGGGTGTAGAAAGGCTTCACATTCTACCCTCGTTGTTGTTGGAACATGGACTGTTTTTGTGGGCTGTTTTAATGTGGATTAAGAGGCTAAATTTACATGAGAAGTGGGTGTGTAAATCCCCTTTATTGTTGTTTTGGTTGTGCCCTTAATTGGTTCTTGGTTATTGATGTTATTAGCCTCATTTGGAAGTTGTGGAAACATGTATAAATAGGGGAAGTGCTGCCCAAATTTTTATAGAATAGGAAGTCGTTATTCGATATAAAGTATGCTAGTGATCATAAAATTGACGAACGTATTACCATTGTTATAGGTTGAAGTGCTAGACGAGACGAACTTTAATTAGTAAGTTGGTTAGTTCGACAATAAGGTATGTGAAACCCTTACTTCTTTCTTTTGGCATGCTTTAATGAAAGTACGGCGGACGTACTTAATTCTTATATAGTTTAATTCCTAAAGAGGATTGTTATGAGAAGTGCCTATGATTTTTCAGCAAAGAGTTTATTATGACATTATTGTAATGATTTTATTGAGAGTCAAATGATGATTTTTACTTGCATGGCACTCATGATATCTACTCGTGCTAAGTGTTACTACTTCACCTCACCGAGTCCCGTCCGGGCGGGTTACGATTCGTGCACCACCTTGCATTGTTCACCGAGACCCTCACTAGGGGGCCGGGTTACGTAGGATGGATCCATAGATGAGAGATGATTTACCGAGTCCCGCATGGGCCGGGTTATGATATGATTCACCGAGTCCCGCATTAGTGGGCCGGGTTACGTTACGGTATATATATGTATATGGACGAGGCATACATGTTTTTCTTGACTTGCCTCTCATGTTTATAAGGCACGGTGACTTTTATGGTTTATGGCATAGATGGATTTGGATCCCGATTTTTATACCGATCTCATGTTTCGTTGGCTACTTATGATCTCTTTTACGGCTTCATGTTTTACATACTCGGTACATTATTTCGTCGACCCCCTTTCCTCGGGGGGGGCTGCGTTTCATGCCCGCGCAGTACATGTTTTCGTTTGGTGAACCTCGGCCTAGGTTCCTACTCAGCAAGGTTGGAAAGCTCCTTTGATCCGGAGCTTTGTCATGTTGGTACCGAATCTCTTTAGAGCTTCTGTTTGTATTTAGGGGCACGACGGGGCCCTGTCCCGTCATATGTCGTTCTTCTTCTTATAGAGGTACGTAGACGGTGGTGGGTTGTACGTATGTAAGGGTTATGACTCTGTTTGGGTCAGTCATGTTATTGTATTCTGTGCTGGGGTGTTCCCATGTATATACGTTACTATCTGGTGGCAGCCTTGTCGGCTTGCTTGTTATGTTGTGTTGGCTAGTTGTGTTGGCTAGTTGTGACTCCTCAGGAGACAGGTGCATTCGGGGGTAAAGGCAGCCTTGTCGGCTTGCCTACCCTGGCGTATGTTGTTATTGCGACGTTATGCTGCCGGATTTCAGACTCATTAAGGGTTAGTTGGATTATGTGTGACAGGTTAGTATAATGACGTCATTAGGGCGGTTAGTCGCGGCCCGTCGGGTCGGGTCGTGACAAAAGTGGTATCAGAGCAGTTAGTCCTCGGAATGTCTACAGACCGTGTCTAGTAGAGTCTTGTGTATGGGTATGTTGTGCACCATACTTATACGCAGGAGGCTGCCGGATATTTTAGATTGGTTTCTATTCTTCTTACTCTAAGATCGTGCGATAGAGCTATGTTATTAGGTTATTCCTCTCTCGACGTATTAATGTGTTACATCTATGCCTCCAAAGAAAGCGATGTACCGCCGGAAGGGCAATATGAATTTGAGGTTATGAGAAACTATCTTACACGTATACGGGAAGAAATAATGTAAGCTTTTGACATGGAATATTTGAGACTCTTAGAATATTAGATAATCGTTGAGACCTTAGATATACATGGCCTTCTTGAGTAAAATATTTTATGTTTGATCTGGGTTAAAGTGCATAGTATATGTGAAGTCTATTAGTTGTGATGACTCCTTGGTATGCTTATGTTTATATGAAAAGGAATATGAGATATGCCAAAAAGCTGGAATTGCTATCGTTGTACATATAAGGTTTGTTGTCTCTGGAGCAAGTTGTCTGGATAAGTCCTTGAAATTAGTTCAGCAGGTAGTTGATAGTCGTTAACGGGTTGTCCTACTTGTGGATGGGGCTTAGGAGTAGATGGTCCTCTACATGTTGTAATATTACCCTGTTTAAGTTGATGTGTTCCATCTTTTCTTATGAGTTATGCTATCCATGTTATGTATAAATGTATTCTGTCTTGGTCATACTTCTTTTGGAACAGGGTGGTCTGTTAATGTCCCTGTACAGTATGTGGGATGAGTATAAATCACTTGTGTTAGGACCTATCTTCGCCAATTTTACTCAGTGGGACTACCTCTAAACAGTTAATTAGACTTGTCTAGATATCTTTTATGTTTGATTAAAATTTCCCCCGTAATTGTCTTTGCGTATCATAATGTAGAATGCAAAATGTTCTAATAACCCAAGTCTGCGTTTTATCTCTTAAATAGGGAATAGATTCGTATGCTAAACATGTTGTCAATAGTTGCTTAAAGGAGTGGAAAATTGAGTATTTACATAATTCCAGGAATGACTTGCTGTTGCAATAAACGGTTTACTTATTTAGTTAACTATTAAACCTTGAATATATTATGCCAAGCATTATGTTATATATGTGAATATTGTGGCTATTTGTGACTACTCTATTAATGTCTAGCATATTCAGTTGATGAAAACACTGTTAGAGTATTGTGTGACGATTATTTGTGTGTTAAGTGGTTGTCTTGTTAAGTTTAAGGGTTATTTGACCTTGTATGATCCGTTTAAATGACCTTGAAGTAATTGGTATACTAGTTTTAGTCCATTGTAACCCCTCTTGGATTGTTTAAGTCCTGTGGTGTCCATAGTAGGTTAGGTCAAACCATCACTAGCACATGTACTAATTTAGTATGCTTAATACATGAACATGAGGTTTGTTCTAACAAATTATTTTGGTATGTTGCCATAGTGGCTTGAGAAGTATATTAAACCTCTTAGACACTATGTTCGATTAATCCATGACTCAACTACACATGTTATGTTAATTAAACACCAGTGGTTGAAGTTAAAAATTATGCTTACATAATGACTATATTGGTTGTAAAGGTCACATTTGGTATGGAAATGATTGGAGGGCTTAATGTTTTTATTTATTTATTTATCGCCTATAATAAGGGAACTAAGATTTAGCATAAGAATGTTGTTATAATTATGATAGGATCACCTAATGACTTTGAAATGGATGTGTGTCTTGTTTAAGTGTTGTCGTGATCTGAAGGATAGTTTAGGAGCCTATTTGGTGTATGTTTTGCTTGTTAAAGGGTCATATCTATCCTTGGCATGTCCCAATAGTCTTAGGTGGTCTAATACTCATCTGAACATAACTATTTAAAATAACCTTGTCCCTTCCTCATGTGCATAACTCTGCATCCAGTTTGGTTTGATTGTATATGCCCATGTTTTGTATCTATGTGTTGATTAAGTCAAACCGTTAAGTTCACCTATTCCCATGTATGCCATCGCGTATGCCTACCCCCTTCTCCTTTTATGTAAATTTGGTAGATAATATAAGATCATTTGAGTTTTGATAGGTATCTAAATCACATGTTGAAAAAAAATGAATGAATATCCGAGTAGTTCCTCAACTATGTGCATTCCCTTACTTTCGCCGATTTGGTTAAGTTATTAAGTGAGTAGTGATGAGGTTAGCATGGCATGGATAGGCAATCCACATATGTTTGGTTTGTCTATATATACTTGTTTATGCCTACTCATGTCCGGATAATTGGTTTACCCGTTACCACTCGGGATTGAATATCTAATTTGGTATAGTTATAGATTCCTTTAAGTTTTGATTGACATTGTCCATTTTCCAAGATGTGAATAAGGGGGGGGGGGGGGTACCTTGAATTTTATGTTTCCTAATCCACTTCTTGATGGTACCTACAAGATTGTAGCTTTAGGTAATACCAAACTTAGAAATAGTAAGCAGAGAGATTCTTGTTCTGTCCCTTTAAGAGTTTGGGATTGTACTGGTCACCATCAGCTTTATATAGGAAGAAGAAGGGACATTGTTACCAAATTGAAAGTAGTAGTAGATGTCAACAAAAGAGTGTAAATGTTCCATGCTGATTTAGAATAATCTGTACAATTGAAATAGAACAAAACCGGTTAATTTTAGATTTGTCTAGTCGTGTATGGGCTACTTAGTTAATTTAAAGATATTAATGATATATGAAATGCCTAGATTTGATTTAATGGATTGGCAGGTTGGATTGACGTTGGGTTTAGCATGTATGGGTTATTTAAATTAACGTGATGACCAATATATTATTTTGGAAACTCGTTTGGCTATCTGTAAGTCGTTTGGTCATATTATCTACCTAAAACAAGCGCCACTAATTAAGAACAAGATTAGTTGTCCTATTTAACAAAACTTGTCTTATATCGTCTGATATGATAATTTAAAACTAGAAGAGAATGAGTTAAGTGGGTTGATATGGTTGAGGTTATATGATGTTAGTTATGATGGGAATTGATAAAGGGTAGCCTATGTGATGATTGTGAATTATGAATATTACCTAAATTACGAGCTTGCTTTACTGATTTGGGGGTATGTTAGAAGCTATGACTAAGAATGCCTAATTAATGTTAATATGATTTGGATATATCTGTAAGTTTTGGATTAGTAAGTTCAATACGGTGTCGACTTGTAATAGATAAAGTCTTGCTAATCATTGTTAAAAATGAGACATTGAGTAACCTGTTTTGATTAACTTAAGCTTCCAATTTATGCTCATTGTTTAAAATTATTATTAATATGGGTATTAAGTATATGTTAGGCTCAAATAACACGATATGGATAACACTTGCTATTTGAATTATTAGAGAGATAATGATTAATATCTGGACAGGAAAACTTAGCTCATTATATGCCTATTATGTGTCCACTTGTTCTGATTTAGGCTTGATGTAGGTCTAATATAAACTTGAAGACTTGTTTAGCCTTAGTACCTGATCATAGGCATGGTAATGATGGATTGGATATTCATTTAGCATCTCTTGTGTTCCTAAATATATATGTGTGGTTGGGACGGTCTAAGGTAGTTTGTATGCATATGTCACTTATTTACACCTGCCTTGTGATCCCTTATTTATGGTTCAGACTAGGTAACTAGTGTATATGTCATGTTGGTGTCTTGGGCATGTTCATATGTATATCATCGTGAGGGTAGCTTGTGTGATTTTCCTTAGTACCCTGCATGATCAGACAACGCCTCTATTAGGTATATTTGGATTCTATTATATAGAACGCTTGCATCTTGATCCAGGTTGAGGATATTAGGCTTTTGGGAACTCGGAAAAAAAAAATATATATATATTTTAGTCTTTGCTATTACACCATTTTGAAGTTATGTCTTCCCTGATCCTTATGTGCTTAGTTGAAAGCTATTTGATTTTGAGTTAAAATATTCATTTAAGTACTTAACTACTTTTGGTTAAAATAGGACCAGGAATCGAATATATAAAATGGGGATTAGTCATTGATTGTGAAGATGCTATCTCGTTCTCAAGTTTAAGACTAAGGTATAGATTATGCTTAAAGTTCTTGTATATATGTACATAATGTGGTATCTGCGGGAGTAATGACTCTACTTAGCCTTAGTTTTAGTATACTTCACTTTTAGAAAATTACGAATAAGCTAGGACGTAGGTTGTCTCCTTGTTTATCCGAGTCCTTTTGTTAGATAATGGCAAGAGTTGAGTTGTTTGTAAGTTGGATATTTGTTGGCGAGAAACGTGTATCATAGAGTCTAAGATGACCTAATATGCAAATTTCGTGTGCTTGTGAATCCTTGAATCAATTTGTATAAGATGTGCCCAATAGTATGAACATTCGAGGACGAATGTTTCTAAGGGGGGAAGATTGTTACACCTTGTAATTTTAAGACGATAATTAGAGGACGTAATTAAGGAGGTAAGATTCGAATCTTGGATATAGAGTATATTTATATATGCTAATCCGGAAATTAGTATACAAGAGGATGTGATTCCGGAAAGATGTTGGTCACAATAAGGGTGACGTTGGATACTTATAGCAATAATTGTATATTCCCGTTATGGAATAGTATTGTATTATAAAATTATGACATTGAGGATATGAGGCTTATGAAATTCTCGGGAATTATAAGAAGTGGGTTTAAGATTTATTAATTGAAGAACTTGGGGGCCAAAGTGTAAAAAAAAAAAGGAAAAAAAATCAGATTTTTTTTATTATATAACCTACACTTACCTCTTCATCTTCTTCCAAACTTAACCAAAAAAAAATACTATCCTCTCATTCTCTCCTCTACACTAATCCGAAAATCACCCTCCACCCATAACCAAAATTAAGGTTGTTATCTTCTCTTCCTAGACTACATCTTTCACCAAAAATTAGAAGCAAAACAACACCAAAATCAGTGGCGAAAGCGATGGCAAAACAGCCACTGCTTGGACCGAAAACTGCCCAGAAATTGGATTTTTGGGATGAAATTTTGGAAGAAAAACGTGTAGGGATGATGGCTTAACATGGTAGAACACTTGCATGTCAATTGGAGTTGAAGAAGTGAACAAAAAGGAGGAGAAAAATTACAAAAAAGTGGGAAATTTTCGGACAAACAGTGGCAGAAATTTTGCGGACTGTTTTGACGAATTTGAGGTATAAAAATTCTTCTTTCTATGATATAATTGGAATGCATGTTGTTAGAATTAAGGTAATGAAGTTGTGTTAAGGAAGAATTGAAATTTAAGCATTGCATGTGACCATTTTTGGGCTAGTTGCCAATTTGGGACAGATTTTGGTGTTGTTGGATTCGTTGGTTATTGTTGTGATTATTATCACTAATTGCATGATGAAATTGAAAGGAAACATTGAGGTTTAGTTGGAATTAGTTATATGGAAGTATTGAAATTCGAAATTGGATTATAGGAATTAAGATAAGAGTTATGGAATTATGACATGTTGTGGCCAAAGAACTTGCATGAAATTTTTGGACATGTTGTGATGTTTTAGGGACTATTTTGTGGTGTTATAATTCTGAAAATTTAGTCACCATTATGCATGTTTAAGTGTGGTAATTGCTAAGGTAAGTCCTAAAGTAATAAGGGTGTAGAAAGGCTTCACATTCTACCCTCGTTGTTGTTGGAACATGGACTGTTTTTGTGGGCTGTTTTAATGTGGATTAAGAGGCTAAATTTACATGAGAAGTGGGTGTGTAAATCCCCTTTATTGTTGTTTTGGTTGTGCCCTTAATTGGTTCTTGGTTATTGATGTTATTAGCCTCATTTGGAAGTTGTGGAAACATGTATAAATAGGGGAAGTGCTGCCCAAATTTTTATAGAATAGGAAGTCGTTATTCGATATAAAGTATGCTAGTGATCATAAAATTGACGAACGTATTACCATTGTTATAGGTTGAAGTGCTAGACGAGACGAACTTTAATTAGTAAGTTGGTTAGTTCGACAATAAGGTATGTGAAACCCTTACTTCTTTCTTTTGGCATGCTTTAATGAAAGTACGGCGGACGTACTTAATTCTTATATAGTTTAATTCCTAAAGAGGATTGTTATGAGAAGTGCCTATGATTTTTCAGCAAAGAGTTTATTATGACATTATTGTAATGATTTTATTGAGAGTCAAATGATGATTTTTACTTGCATGGCACTCATGATATCTACTCGTGCTAAGTGTTACTACTTCACCTCACCGAGTCCGGCCGGGTTACGATTCGTGCACCACCTTGCATTGTTCACCGAGACCCTCACTGGGGGCCGGGTTACGTAGGATGGATCCATAGATGAGAGATGATTTACCGAGTCCCGCATGGGCCGGGTTATGATATGATTCACCGAGTCCCGCATTAGTGGGCCGGGTTACGTTACGGTATATATATGTATATGGACAGGCATACATGTTTTTCTTGACTTGCCTCTCATGTTTATAAGGCACGGTGACTTTTATGGTTTATGGCATAGATGGATTTGGATCCCGATTTTTATACCGATCTCATGTTTCGTTGGCTACTTATGATCTCTTTTACGGCTTCATGTTTTACATACTCGGTACATTATTTCGTCGACCCCCTTTCCTCGGGGGGCTGCGTTTCATGCCCGCGGTACATGTTTTCGTTTGGTGAACCTCGGCCTAGGTTCCTACTCGGCGGGTTGGAAAGCTCCTTTGATCCGAGCTTTGTCATGTTGGTACCGAATCTCTTTAGAGCTTCGTTTGTATTTAGGGGCACGACGGGGCCCCTGTCCCGTCATATGTCGTTCTTCTTCTTATAGAGGTACGTAGACGGTGGTGGGTTGTACGTATGTAAGGGTTATGACTCTGTTTGGGTCGGTCATGTTATTGTATTCGTGTCTTTGGGGTGTTCCCATGTATATACGCTACTATCGGTGGCGACCTTGTCGGCTTGCTTGTTATGTTGTGTTGGCTAGTTGTGTTGGCTAGTTGTGACTCCTCGGAGACGAGGTGCATTCGGGGGTAAAGGCGGCCTTGTCGGCTTGCCTACCCCGGCGTATGTTGTTATTGCGACGTTATCTTTGCCGGATTTCGGACTCATTAAGGGTTAGTTGGATTATGTGTGATAGGTTAGTATAATGACGTCATTAGGGTGGTTAGTCGCGGCCGTCGGGTCGGGTCGTGACAAAGGATGAACCACGTCGGTAGATGAATAAAGAATTGTCTGACCTGCTGTGAGTGAACCCAATAGTCGAAACATAGTCAGCAAACCTTGTATACCAGGCCCGTGGAGACTGCTTAAGCCCATATAAGGACTAATTCAACAAACAGACATGATGAGGATGGTGGGGATCTCGGAAACCCAACGGCTGATGCATATAGACTGTTTTCTTGAGATCACCATGTAGGAAAGCATTTTTGACATCCAATTGATGAATAGGCCATGTCTTTGAAAGAGCCAAGCTAAGCACAGTGTGAATAGTAGCCGGCTTGACCACCGGACTAAACGTCTCCCCACAATCTATCCCACCCTGTTGAGTCTTACCATCACCCACAAGCCGCGCCTTATGTCAAGCAAATGACCTATCTGAATTTTCCTTATGAGCAAAAATCCACATAGACCTGATAACATTAATACCAGATGGACGGGGCACCAACTCCCACATCTTATTATCAATAAGAGCATTATATTCATTAGTCATAGCAATTTTCCAATTCGGGTCGTTTAAGGCGGACACAGGATTACGGGGCAAGGAGTATTTAGAGACATCAGAATGTAAATTAAAATGTCTTTTAAGTGTAAAAATACCCCGCTGACTACGAGTGACCGGTCTATGACTCGAGGAAGAATTGAGTGAATTTTGAGAATTTGCTGGGCTCGGGACGGATGGATCGGCCGGCCCAAATCGAAATCGGGGGTGAAATCGGGCCAGTTCCGGTGGTGGGTGGGTGGCCCAATGCCGGAACTGTTCCAACGACTAGAAAGCTGCGACGGAACGAGGGTCCGGCAAGGCGGTGGGCCATTGGAGGATTTTGGGTGCGGGACATGTCCGAAAAATGATGAGTAATATACGGAGATATACCATCATCCAAAAAATTATACGAACTAGGCTCGGGAGTATGGACTTTAGTAAATGGAAATTGAGTTTCATCAAAAATTACATGGCATTAATGATGATTTTCTTGGAGGATAAATCAAAGCATTTATAACCACGATGATTAGACGGATAACTCAAAAAAAAACACGGAGTAGACCGGGCCTGAAGTTTGTTAATTGTGGTGGATGGGAATAACGGATAACACAAGCACCCAAAAACCCGAAGATGAGAATAAGAAGGATTCTTATTATATAAACTTTGAAGGGGGGAAGAATATGTCAGACCTTTGGAAGAAATTATGTTAAGGAGATATGTCGCCATTTGAAGAGCATGATGCCAAAAATATGGGGGTACGGAAGCATGAAGTAAGAGAGTGCGGACAATGTTATTTATGGAACGAATTTTGCGTTCGGCTTTCCCATTTTGTGAAGATGTATGAGGGCACGAAAAATGAAAATTGATCCCATTATTAGCACAGAACTCCCGAAACACCCTGTTGTCATAGTCTTTCCCATTATCACACTAAATATTTTTTATTTCTCTTTCGAATTGTGTTCTAATGAATGCTCTAAATTTTATGAAGACGAAAAACACTTGAGATTTATTGGCAATTGGAAACGTCCACAAAAATTTAGAATAATCATCCAAAAAAGAACATAATATCGATGACCCAACGAACTTAGAACAGGAGACGTCCATAGGTCGCTATGAATAGTATCAAATGGCATTGAAGTATGAGAATTTGAGTCCACAAATGGCAACTTAACAATTTCTTCTAACGAACAAGATTGACAAATTTGAGTACGACTCGTACCCTTACAAGAAATAAAACTATTTTTATCTAAAACTGATAAAATAGAGGATCCCGGATGACCAAGGTGAACATGCCACAAGGAAGGAGAAATGGCTGCAAAAGCTGATGGCAGGGCTTGACTCGATGGACTGAAACCGGGTGTGATAGGATAAAGATCTCCCCTACTATCACACCTCATGAGAGGACTCCCCGTATTGAAATCCTTCATAGAGAAACCAAAAGGATCAAATTCAACATAAACGGAATTGTCAGTGGTGAATTTTCAGACAGACACTAAGTTTTTAATCAATTTTGGGGCATGTAAAGTATTTTTCAAGATAAGGGGAGGATTGGGGGGAGATAGAGTTTTATGACCATAACCCTGAATTGAAATAGAGTTACCATTACCGATAATTATACCACGAGAGTTGCTCAAATTGGCATAAGACGAGAGAGTACCTTGATCGGAGGTCATGTGTGTCGTTGCGCCGGTGTCCATGTACCAATTTGGATCCGGTTGCGTCAACCCAAGTGTGTGCATTGCGGCCTTAATATCGATGTGAGTGGGGCCCGCTGCGTGGTGAGCTTGCGGAGGCCGGGGCCCAAGAATCTCGGGGTGGGCCGTGGGGCGAATCGCTGGAATTATCGGGCCGGTGGGCGTGAGCCGTGATCGCCGACCGTTGGGGCTCGAAAGACCGGCGCCCCCGGCAGGCTGCCGGGAGGGCCGGAAAATAGGGGCTGCTGGCCCACGGCCCATTGCCCCAACCCACTGCCATGGGCCCCACTGTTGGGACCAGGAGGGTGGAGGGCCACTGTTCACTAGACGGGGCCCACTGCCGGCCTGCTGACCACCGGAACCGCCGCGTTTGCCCCCGCGGTTTTTGTTAATATTCTTACGATTATTTTTGCCGCCACCATGTGTATGGTTTTGGCCCGAATTATCAGCAAAACCCGAAGAATTTGTGGAGGACGTCATTAGGATGACGGGGCTTGCTCCGGTAGCCGCCTTTTTAGCCAAACCGGTTTCTTCCAAAGTAAGCATGGATCGGGCTTGATAAAAAGCGGGAAGTGGGTTGCTTTGACGAAGGAGAGTCCCAACGCCATTATAGGCCTCAGAAAGACCGGCAACCAGTTGTAGAACCAGACGATTATTTGTCACAGGTGCGCCAACGTTACGGAGTTGGTCCGCCAACTCCTTGAGTTTCTTGCAATATGCAGACAGGTTTGGAAATTCTTCTATGCGAACTAGAGAGAATTCCTGCTCGAGTGTGACAACACGTGAATGTTGGTTATCTTGGAATATGTCACGCAATCTATTCCAGGTAGCCATAGCCGTGGTATCCGGCTCAATAATCGTCTATAAGAGGTCAACCAAAATAGTGGAATAGATCCACTGAAGAACGGTAGCATAAAGAGTAATCCATAACTGAGGATCCTCCGCGGGAATAGGTGTAACGGGAGGAATTATGTGATGGATAACTTGATGGGAGATAGCGTGAATTTTAAACAATTCTGCCCACGTCGCATATTGGACGTTTTCCATCTCAAGCACAATAGGGATACTGTTCTTGACGTTAGAAACCATGAGGGCAGGATGAAAATTGTTCTTAGACATATTGAAAGAACAAAGAAGGAGGGGGAATTTGGGAATAGTAAGAGAGATTTGGAGAGCGGAAGACGAATTTTGGAAGAGAAAAGAGGGGGGGGGTTTCGGCCGAGGAGTACAAAATTTTGGGAGAGAAATTTTTTTGTTAGACCTAGTCTCTTGATACCATGAAAGAAATAATTCCTTGATTATTTTCATTAATTGAAAGGTATATATACAAGTTACAAAATAGGAGAATCCTATTCCTATTCTACTCCTAAAACCTTATTCTACCATAATTCTAACTATACAAATATGGTAAGTGTATAATCCTAATTTAGGTAACATTTACACTACAATATACTACACATATACTTTCCTAATATACACTTGATAACACTGCCCGTGATGGGCCTCAGCCACTGCCCGTGATGGGCTTCTGCATTCGATACTCGTGGTATACACTATGTATATCAAGTGTATATCACGTGTATATTTCCTTGTTTAACACTTTGCAAACAGAAACTTAAGTTGAATAGTAACTCCTTTATCGTGTAAAATCTATAGTGACAAATTCAGAATTTAAAATTAATGAATTTTGAATTTTAGCCCTTTTGAGTTATTAAGTTCTAAATTATTAATAATTTATACATATTAAATATTTTTTGACACATATAAAATTCGAAGCAAAGCTTATTAAGGTTTTGTTGAACTGTTAAAAAATAGTATTAAGCTTAATTCAATCCCAAAAATTTAATCAAGAGGGTAGGATTACCCGAGACCTCGTAGGAAATCACCCATCCATGTGAGACTCTTCAATCTGAACTCATACCTTCTACTCTACTGGGTTCTGGCTCAGAGAACCTCCCCATAATCAGAATGTTGACTAAAGTAGCTAAGTTTCTTTGAAAAAGTAATGCAAATTATTTAACATCAAAGATCCATCGCACATGTACTTATCCTAAACATAAATATTCTACCAAAGTATAATTTTTTAGTTATTGTTTGGCTCTATTATAATATGAGACAAATAACACTCTATAAGCTTAATTATTGGAGTATTCATTTTTCACCCACAGCTTTGGATAATTTGCAGAGTATATAGCGGACCTCACATTCTATGTATCTACATATAAATTTCAAATATATATTATTATGAATATAAAAACAATATAAGTGCACAATTTAACATTAATGTGTGATTCACAGGTGACATGCATATGTTAGCCTGAATGAGAACTTCTAAAATAGGAATACTTTAACATTTAACAATTCAAAATATATAATTTTCCTGATCACAAGAGATATGGAATTTATTTCTTCAACCTTTAATGAAAGCCACAGTCTATGTTGTTCTGACTCTTCAAAAATATCAACGGATGCGTATCAAATCCTTCAAAAGTAGTACATTTTTTAAGGATTCAACACAGATGCGGCAACTTTTAAAGAGTCCGAACAACATAGACCATAATTATGTTTAAGTAAAAATGTCACATTTTATTATATATATAATTCTTCCAAATAATATACTTCTATCCTTTAGCTTCTAAAAAGTAAATTCTCACTGATTTCATACATGGAACATCTATGTACGCCAACTTATTTGCATTTTAGCTGAGGAATAGCAATTTTAACTTTCAAACATATGTTATTTCTAATTATAACATTCACACAAAACATAATTTATATTATCAGATCATCCCCAAAAAATCTATGATTACATTTTTAGAAATATCACTAAAATCGCGAAAGGTGGATAAAGTATCAAAGTATCAAATCTATGATTATATGCCAAATTAAACTATCAAAGTATATGATTGGGTGGAAATTTGAATACATGAAAAGGAAACGTACAAAATCAAACTGACAAGCAACTTTTAGCCAAAAGGATTAGCGTCAAACCTGTTAATGTTGAAGCGGAAGCAATTAATCTAACTTGGGAAAAAAAACAATCTCTTTTTTCCTCTGAAGGTGCACATCTGTTGGTATCCAAGTGTGGCCAGTTATCTTTTTTTTGTTAAGAAAAAATAAAATAAGGTAATTAGATTTATTAAGAAGGATATTTACGTAGTTTAACTTTTTAATTTGGAGGTTTATTTTTTTAATATAATATAGATAGATAGATGATTCAACCATCAATTAATCTGGGACCCAAAATAAAACAAAGAAAAGATGCCATCGAATTAAATCGACCAATATATAAAAGTCTACTCAATGTCAACTTGTTTTTATTTTTGTTTTTGTTTCGATCCCAAGTGGACAGAGAAATAAATATGAAAACCTGTCTAGAACCTGACAAATTCCAAGTTGCAAAAGGTTCATTGAATTTCAGATATTTCAGTATTCCACAAGTGGATTTTGAAACAAAAATAGACATCCTAACAATAAACCAAAACACCATGCCAACATCAAGTAGGGGCGCAGCTACCATATTAAAATACAGGTTTAAAAGAACAATGTAGTTTTTTCATAGATCCTATATTTGTATTAGGAAATATCCTTAAACAAAGTTCTTCTGTTCGATCTCTTGTATGAAATCGAATTTACAGGAAACACTTTACCCCGATATGGGATTTTTTGGCGCGGATTTTGATTTAATCAAGTCCCAATGTGGGTGCTGATGTTGGATATGTAAAGCAATACGGGAAGTAAATAAATATTACAAGTATTCGAAAGGATAAACAAACAAGTCAATATTCAGAACTGCCGCAAGCTTGTTGAGTGTTGAATCTTGATAACCTGAAATCAAGAAACACTAAATCTGGATTGTTACAACTGTGGCTGAGTCGAGAGATGGCTCTCTGTCTTTAAGACAAGATTGCCCCGTATATATGAGTTTACGTTAACAGGCAATAGTCTCCCTAGATAAAACAACAACTAATCAACACTACAAAGCAAATAGGTTGATTCTGACGAAGAAAAGAAACACGAAACGACTTGCTAAAGAATGGAAAAGGAAGGAAGAGTTTTATGTTTTTGTTCACTGTTTCTACTCATGTTTTGGAGGGACTTCTCAACTGCAAAGTAATGGTTGTTTATGGCCATTAGTGAGGGCTCCAATATATAGCATAAGGGGAGGGACTTCTTCAAAAATCAACCCAAATGGCAGGCTGAAACTTTCTGCCTTCTGTCGTTCCCAATTTCAGGTTTCCAGAAACTCCAGGGACGAAACTGTAAATATTAAGTAATTTGGGGTCCAAAGAGATAATATTAAGCAATCCTTGGCCCTACGGTCATCTACTCATTTAGTAGATTATGCACGTGTGAGGAGACAAAGCCTCCAACATGCGGAACCCTAGTATTTAAGTCATTAAATATGGGTGGACACACCTCCCCACCAAAGGCAAATTTCGAACAATCCCCTCTTGAAAGAGATTTTGGCGCACACACATGGTGCCTACTTTCAGCAATCTTTCAGCGAAAAGATATTGCATCAGGAGAGGTAGCTTCTGCTTTGAACCTTCCCTAGTTGAATACCACTGGACTTACTTACTGCGCGGTGAACGTGATGTCTTGAACCGTCAGTTTTTAGTGTAAGCCAAGACAATGATACAAACACAATAACTCTCCTTATTCGTTTTCTTCTTATTGTTTTATCCGTTGTGGCCATGGCACAATTGGATTCTTAAGTGCGTTCATTTTAGGCGGCCTGTCCTCGCACTTAAATAGGTGATCTCCTACAAGGTATCCTGCTATACCCCACTTCACAAGTGTTAGGAATCATTAAAAGTTTTCCCAACCTTAACCTCAATTGTTTGAGGATCGTTAAAGGTTTGGAAGCTTAACTTTTACCCACCATGCAGGTAGCACTTTAATGTCTATCGCGGGAACAACTTTGGATTCATGTTTCCCTACAGAAATCATCATTCGAAGTGCTCTTGCTTCCACCGAAGCACTCAACTGAACCTTTTGCAGCTTAGTTTTCCCATTGAACCAAATTCTTGGGATCTCCAGTTAGTATGGTTGGGTTACCACCGCAAAGGTTTGTATTGTTTGGGTTTTAAGCCCATTCCCCTAAACATGCAGAACTTTTGATCTTCGGTCAGTCCCTTAGTTAAAAGGGTCCGCTATATCATTTGATTAGTAATCAATGAAGTAACACCCATGATGATCAACTGCCATACGGTCTTATGTCTCCGACAGATCCTGATAGATATGTCCAGACGTCGTCATCCGTGTCTTTCCTGAAGCCGACCGGCTCGCCACAGTGTATAACTGCTGAAGGCACGGGTTTCTCCCAATAAGGGACATCATCTAAGGAGTCGTGAAGTTACTCAACATTTTTCATGCTTTGTATAAAGCGATAAACTCCGATTCCATCATGAATCGGCCGATCAAGTTTGCTTAGAGGATTTTCCAAGACCCACCATACATATTTACTTGTGGCTTTGGTGTTCTTCATATTTGATGTCCAGTTTGCATCACTGTGTTCTCCCAGAACCGTTGGACATCCAGAATACCATGATCCGTAGATAAGTGAATATTTCAGATATCATCATATCCGACTTAACGCCTTCTATCTATCACTTTTAGAATCACGAGTGAACCTTAGTTCAACTGATCTGCTTTGTAAGCCGATACCAGGTCGGTTATAGTGTGTAACATACATTGAACTACATGTGACCTGCGCATATCGCTCCTTGTATATGGGTGCACTATGATTTCAATCAGTTATATGATTCATATCCATTGGTGGCTTCAACGAGACTATCAATTATCTCACAACTAAGTTTGGAGTTAGACCAGTCCGTTAGATGTCTTAGAAATCCAATTCCTAAGATGTCATCTGTGATACCCATATGTTTTGTTTCAATATAACTTCCACTCTCAGACTGTTGGTTTTCCAACTGTTGGCTTTCTAACTTCAGAGTCAATATTTTTGTGGTCAGATACATTGTTTCTGTTTTATCTGAAACTTCCAGGACCAAAATGAAAACATTTCAGGGACCAAAATGAAAGTTCAGGAAGAACCCCAACAGTCCAGCAAACCAACTCTGATCCCCTCCCCTTCCAACTCTCCGATTAGGAAGGTTGTTTCAACATTCATGCCATGCAAGACTGCAATGGCCCTGGATGTTAAGCTATTCACAGGGAAGCACATGTACAAGTAGTCGAGGCATTATACTTGTCAGTAGATCCATCTACTTTGTACTCACTTTTGAGTATCCTTTTTCACAACCCAAATGTTCTTTTTCCGAAGGAAGATCAACCATTACACAAGTATGGTTCTATATGATGGAATTTATTTCTCTCTTTAGCTTCTTTCCAAAGCAGCACTTTTGGAGATGACAATTCCTTGTTAATTGTCCAAGGTTCGTTCTTAACCATACAAGCTAGAAGGCCTGGAACAAGTCTTTGTCCCCTCTTTGATCCGTCTCGGTTCAACATCTAGAATCCCTGAGTTCTGTAGATCTGGAATATTAAGTTCCGAATAGTCAGCAACTTTCGAGTCTTGTAGATGAGGAACGTCTAGTTCCGGACAGTCAAGCCCTCGCGGGTTCTTGTTGACCTCGAGCAATAACTCGTTTTTCCTTTTAAGGAAAGTTATCCTCAAAGAATTCAACATTATTTGACACTAAGAGGCGATAAGCACTACTATTATTTGCAGATTCAGTGGAAATGCAATTTACAGTCTTAGGTCTAACTTGACCTATTTCGGTATTCCAACTTCCACCAAGCCACCCCACACCATAATATTTGTATGTGAGATAATTTCCATGACACACACGGAGGGTTATCCTTATCCTTATGCGTATTTCTATTGAGAATCGCATTAGCGGTAAGGATCGCCTTGCCCCACATAATTTGAGCGTACGGCTTTGCGCTTGGCTAACATCGTTATACTAAGGTGAGTAATGATCAGTCATTTGATGAATGATGCTTCACATTCTCCCTCTCTATCACTACGAATTCCTTAATCCGTAGGCTTAGTTGATTTTCAACTTCTGCTTTGTAGCGCTCCGCTTCAACAACTTCATCTTTGCTTTTCAACAAACAAAGGATACAATACGTTGTACCATCATCAATGAAGGTCACAACTTACTTGTCTTCCCCCCTCTATTTTGTATAAACTTCAAATCACCCAAGTAGGTGTGACTAAGTTCTAGAGGAGCGGTTCTTCTTTCGCTATTCCTTTGACGGAATGGAAAGATGATTTTGCCTCTTCGTCTACCTCACATTCATTTTGAGGGTTTATGTCGATAGAAGGCAACAATCTCAACTTCGTTAGCTTTTGAATGACTTTCTATTTAACGTGTTTTAATCTACGATGGCATAGATGCACGGATTATAAATATATCATTCATTTGGCTACAGACATATTGTACCATTATTAGTTATTATAGACCTGTTGGACTAGTCTCAAACCAGCTTGACCAACAGCGTCCCTTAAACCATGTTTGGGACATGTATCACCTCATTTTAGAGTGATACCATTCCCTGAAGTCCTATTGAGGACAACCTCTCCAGCCCCTTCTACTTTAGAGGTGGCGTTACTTCACATGAACAACCTCTTGCCCGTGGTTAGGGCGTAACCGTATCATATGTGATCTGGATACTCTGGCCCACTCCAGTTGCTTTGGCAGACTGAGTGTCCAATTTCTTTTCTGCCTTTCTTTTGGCCTTCAGATCATTTAAGACCTGGAAACTCTGGCCCACCTTACTAGGTGTCCATTACTTTTCTACCTTTCTTAGGGCCTTCAGATCATTTAAGACTCTGGAAATTCTGGCCCACTCCAGTCGCCCGTAGGCTTTGTACGACTGAGTGTCCAATATCATCATATCAAATGAACTCTGGCCCCACTCTAGTCGCGCGTAGGCTTTGTATGATTGAGTGTCCAATATCATCCTATCAAAGGAATTCTGGCCCACTCCAGTCACCCGTAGGCTTTGTATGACTGAGTGTCCAATATCATCCTATGAAGGATCTTTTGCCAAATAGTGTGACAGGCTCAACGTCTTTAGCTTTTAGTCTTCGTCCGTTGAGATTGGTGCCCAGACAATTTTTGGCGCTTACTTAAGAGTGGTAACAATTTTCGCACAGTCAATGGATCTTTTTCCCTCGTATGTGCGAACATACTTTACACACTTTTAATAATTACACTCAAAAGAATGGATCTTTTTAAGTCGTTTACAAAGTCCAATCTTTAAACGGGAAGGAAGGTGAGATTAAGCTTATGATTTTAAAGCGTAAGGAATATAAATTATTTCGTGAAAACATTTTCATATTCCTCCTTACTTTAAGCCCTTTTTAATCAGACATCATTTAATGTTATTTTTGACAAGGAAGGAAAATTACTTATCTCAATTTCGGATTCTGGCCCACTTCAGTCACTTCATCGGACTAAGTGTCCATTTCCTCCTTACCATAATTTGGATCATTTGTCTGGGACAGATATAGGCCTTCTGCTACAAGATAGAACCACATCTTCAGCCTTCTACTCTTGTCCCAGTTGACATCCCCAGCCTCTCGTGGGTGCTTATTCCCACCACTCTCAGGAGCGGTGACACCATGAACACGTTGACCTTCAACAACATAATCAAAACTCTATTCTACCAGAAAACCACAGCCATATCCAGATTTGGTCACACAACTTTCGACTGACATCTTTCGAACACTAATACAATCTTGTCTTAAACTTGTTGGATATGTAAAGCAATACGGAAAGTAAATAAATATTACAAGTGTTCGAAAGGATAAACAAGCAGAAGCCAATATTCAGAACTGCCGCAAGCTTGTTGAGTGTTGAATCTTGATAACCTGAAATCAAGAAACACTAAATCTGGATTGTTACAACTGTGGCTGAGTCGAGAGATGGCTCTTTGTCTTTAAGATAAGATTGCCCCGTATATATGCTTTTACGTTAACGGACAATATTCTCCCAAGATAAAATAGCAATTAATCAACACTACAAAGCAAATCCGTTGATTCTGACGAAGAAAAAAACACGAAACGACTTGCTGAAGAATGGAAAAGGAAGGAAAAGTTTTCTGTTTTTGCTCACGTTTTGGACTGAATTTCTGTGTTTCACTCTTCTGTTTGTCTCTGTGTAGTATATCTTAGTCTCAACAATTGAGCCAAAATGCTCCAATATATAGCATAAGGGGAGGGACTTCTCAACTGTCAAGTAATGGTTGTTTGCAGATTAATGGAGTTTTAACGCTCAGAAGAAGCCCAAGGCCCAAGTCCCACGACTCGAGCCCGGATCGGACGGGAAGGGTGAGCCGCGGCGGCGTGCGTGTGGATTTAGCCTTGAACCCAAGCACATCTAGGTCCTCCCTTCTTCAAACACATGGGTTACCCCTTGGGGTCCCAAACCCTTAGCCAATTTTGAGACTTATAAAGAGAACAATTCTTCCTTTTTCCACCGATGTGGTAGATTTGTCCCACACCATATTTCCATTCCTCAAACACCTTACTTCGTGGACCAATATCTCTTTCATTTCTCAATTAAATTTGACAATCCTTGACCCTAAGTTCATCTACTCACTTAGTAGATTATGCACGTGTGAAAAGACAAAGCCTCCAACAACCCTAGTATTTAAGTCATTAAATATGGGTGGACGCACCTTCCCACCAAAGGCAAATTTCTAACAGCTGACACCGTGATATAAAATATATATATAAAATAATATATAAATATATATATATATATATATATGTATATTAAATATGTATAAACATTTTATTGTGAACTCAATAATTATAACAAGCTATAGCCTTAGTGACAAATTTAGAATTCATAATTGATAGAAACAATTTGGTTGCTGATTTCATTGCTTTCCCAATCAATATATACAAGATTACAAGCTAAGATGATGGCTACAATTATGTTGACCAAATCATCAGAATATACACAAAATATACTTATACTATAAATAAAAGATTATGCTATAAATAAAATATACATATTCTAATACACCGCGTAGTCAAAATGGGAGGTTGTCGTATGTTGAGACTATCCCGAAAATCATCAAAAAGTTGCAGTGGAAGCCCCTTAGTAAAGATGTCGGCAATTTGATAATGCGAAGGGACATGTAGAACTCATAATTGACCACGTACTACTTTCTCACGTACGAAATGTATATCCATCTCAATGTGCTTAGTACATTGATGTTAAACCGGATTGCCGGAAAGATATATTGCACTAACGTTGTCACAATAGACCAAAGTGACTTTCGTAACAGGACAATGTAGCTCCAAAAGTAAGTTCTGAATCCAACAAGATTCAGAAATGACATTAGCCACCCCACGGTACTCGGCTTCAACACTAGACCAAGACAAAGTAGGCTGACTTTTCTCAGACCAAGAGATCAAGTTATCCGCAAGATATACACAATAACCAGAAGTGGACCGTCTGGTGTCTGGACAACCACCCCAGTCTGCGTTTTTTTAGGAAATGAGCTTGCTAATCGAAGAGGGATAAATGTGGAGATCAAATTCGAGAGTACCCTGAATATAGCGAATAATTCGCTTCAAAGCAGACATGTGTTGTGTTCCAGGGTCATGCATAAACAGACACACTTGCTAAACAACATAAGAAATATCTGATCTCGTAAAAGTCAAATATTGTAAGGCTCCGGCAAGACTACGATACTCAGTCGGATCATGATAGGGATTACTTGAAGATATACTGAGTTTTGCTTTTGTGTCCACCGGTGTAGGAGATGGTTTGCAAGAAGACATACCAGCCAACTCAATAATTTTTTCTTCATATTTCTTTTGTGAAAGAAAAAGACCCCTGAATGTCATGTAACAGACATATCGAGAAAATAACTTAATGGACCCAAATCCTTTATGGCAAACTCAGAACCAAGATTAGACATTATGGACTGAGAGTTAGTAATTTCTTTTATTTAGTTTAATTAGATAGTAAAATCCTATAGTAACACAATATCAAATCTGCAAAGTGATCTTACACAGATCCAATTTTCAGAACCTTCCTCAACAAAGCTTTTCGTAGACACAGAGTACGGATCAGTAGCATATCCCAAAAAAAATCCTCAATTCATTGAAATTCTAGAGTATGGTGCTGATAAGGTGTTATAAAATAATAAATTAGAGCAAGAATATTGTGGAAAAAGAGAAAATAATTCTTTATTTATCTTGAGGGATATATATACAATGAATGAAACATCTTTATTTATAAAAGAAAACTGACTTGGCCCCAAAATTACTAATCTTAACTTTTCTTGTAGAGATAGACATTCACAATAATAAATAATATTTATAACAAGTTTCAATTATGATCATGACTTAAACCAGTTGCTTATTGTATATGTTCATGGTTCCAAAAAATTATCTTTTTTAAAAAGAATTTTTATTACAACTAATTTATATACGCTAATTGTGTAAAAAAAATTAAGCTATCGGTGTAATTTAATTTTTGTTAGTTTTCAGTTGTCAATTTCATCAACCCATCGTCAGATACATGTGGTCGTCCAGATTTGTCACTTAAGCACCTCAAGTAATGCTTGTTCCATCTAGATACTTCAGGTGGACATCCACTGTGTCATTTAGACACTTTTCGCACAATCAACCAAATATGTAAAATGTATGTAAAACATTCGTCAATGATGTGGTAAAATGACAAACTAAATTAGGACTGTGGCGTTTGATCAAATAATAATATAAAAATAAAATTTGAAAAAAATTAATATTTCAAAAAACAAAAGAAACACATGTTCATGGTGTTCTTCACCATCTTCATATGTGTTCTTGTTCCAACCACAATTTTAATCCAAAATTTTAAGAGAAACTCCTCCAAATTTGTTATAACTTCAGCTAAATATTTCCCACGAAGACCCCAAGACAACTTCAACTAATTAACTTCTCAAATTTTTCATCAAATCAAGTAACTCATTTTAAACCTTCAAGCTTTCTAGAGAACTCATTAATGATGTTTAGATCCAATTAATTCGAAATAATTCAAAGAGACAAAATGGAGTTGCTAAATTTGAAAACCATATCGAAAAAAAAAAAACGAAATCAGATAAAAAATAATGGAGTTTCGCCGGAAAATTATTTGAAAAAGAAAAAGAATGAAGAAGAAGAAGAAGAAGAAATAACAAGAAAAAGAAAAATCTATTTTTGGGCTTTTCACGCGCCTTATTTCTGTAAGAATCACACAAGTTGTCAAGTAATCGAAAAGTGTCCAAATGACACAGCGAAGGCCCACCTAAAGTGTTTTAATGAAACAAGCGTTACTTGAGGTGCTCGACTGACAAATCTGAACGACCACAAGTGGCTGTCGATGAATTTGGCCATTAATTAATATTTATTATAGAGATAAAGGATATACAATTTAACTTTTAGAATATAGAATGTGGGACTTATGAAGGTTAGAAAAGAAATAATATATTATTCATGAAATTGATCTATCACCTAGGTGTTGCAAATCCCTACCGAAATCAATAGTAGAGTTATCAAGAAATTATTATATATGTTTTGTAATAATATAATAATTTGTCAAAATAGCAGAATATTTTCACCAAAAAAACTGCGAAGTATTTGGGGTTAAATATTTTAATGGAAATATTGGATGATGAATTGACTAAATCGATAAAATATTAAAATAGAAAAATGATATTTAGGATGTTAATAGTAGGGAAATAATTTCAAAACCAGCCGCAAAGTATTGCTTTCTGTAGATATAGCAACTGCAATTCTTCTGCTAATTAGTGTAGCATTCAACTTGATAAATTTTTTAATCGACATATCAGACTTTTTTTCACTCACATGCAGATTTTAGTTATTCTTGACCCATCATTCTGGGAAGTTAATAATAATAAATTAGTTATACAAGCAAAGTCTGATTTTGTGATGAAATTGTGCCGATTTTTTTTCCGGTTTCCATTTGATATTCAGTATCGACAATAGGGTGCAGCCAGAGTAATCCAAATTTGCATTGGGTAGATCCTTTAAAAGAAAATTTTGATTTTTATATGATTTTTTTTCATATCTAAATTCGACCTGAACCTTTAGTTATGAGATTGTGTCAGTTGACAAATATCCTAGAGTTAATCAATAGAAGCGAAATCATGATTTGAAGTTTATGAATTTCTACGGCGATTTCAAGTTAATACTACAATAATAATTGGATGCATTATCAAATATTTATAGATATTTACTTAATAGACTTCTTAGCACACATGACTAGGGCAAAAACAACTAAATTCAAGTCAATTCATAAGCAGAACTCTAAATCCGCCCGTATTGACCACTGGACTTCTTCTTTTTTTGGGAATTTAAAGGATAGTACTTTGGATATATACACAACTACACTAATGGGATGGAAAAAGTTTCAAAATCTACTTCTTCTTACAATGCTTTGATGGAGTTAATCTTACTACTTCAAGAACGGGAAAAAAATCTGACAACTTCAAAGAAAAACTTATTAACAAAAAAACTTATTAACCAAAGAACTTACTTCATATTTTCAATTTATGTGAAGGAGTTGAAACTTTGGTGAGCTAAAGCATCAATTTTAAGATGTGATTCTGAATAATTGATTTTGAAGCATATACTGAATGTTATATAGATATAATTCCTCCATTTTTAACTAGAGGTTCAAGTACGATCATTAAATATGAAAAAAATTATGTTAGGAAGTGATTTTTTTTAATGGGCCTTATGCGGCATTAATGTGGATTAGTCGAGACACCAATATAGGTATCCGACACCAAGTGAAAAATCAAAAACAAAAAAATAATCTAAATGTGCACGAGGGGATAGTTGAAGGAAGGTAGGCATCAAACTCAAGACATTTAGTCAAAGTCAATATGTAAGACTCATAATAAATAAAAGATGGATCAACGTCAATCTTCAAACGTTGAATGTTGAAAATGCTTTTGCACTGTCTGATGCAATGACTTTTCCTCCTCTACTTTTTTTATTCTATTTTTTTTATTTTACTTGCTTTGTCAAAAATTGTCTGTATATAATTTGTTTTAAATGAACCGTACGTGCGTCTGTTTTGTTGTTGTGCCTGTGTTCATAAAATCAGGAAAAACAGAAACCAAACGGAAAGACAAAAAACCAGAAAAAACAGAAACTGGAAAAATAATACAGAAGTAAAAAAATATCCGAGACCACAGAATTCACTGTGTGTCCTTAAGGAATTTAATCCCCTCACTGTACCCGAGGTTATGGATTACTTCCTCCCAGGATAAAACGGATATACCTGTCGCAGGAGTAGCGGTACGTCAAACGCCTTCGACTTCGACGAACTCAAAGTTGGCAACGAAACACAGTAAGACTCGATAGTTTTATTTGTGAAAAAAAGAATGCAGAATTTCAGATGCAGAAATTTTTGGTTTTTGGTATCTTTAAAATGAGGCATTGCCTTAGTTTATATAGCCTTGAAGGTGCCTCTTCGGAATAGGTTGGTGATTTGTTCGGAAAGGTTGCCTTCCATTTCTCATTCACACCAACTTGGCTAGTTTTATTCATTAACTAGCTTTAACAATCCCCCACATGAATGGGGAATGGCTATATGATGAAAAACATGCATGACAAAAAGCGTGTGATTCGTAAGCAAGGATTAATCGCATCCGGATAAGTAGATTTCTCTTTGAACTTTCCGTAGTGAACATATGTCGGATATACTCGGTCAATCGGTAGATGTGATATCCTTGAACCGTCGAGCTTTGGTGTATACCTAGACAACCACATGTCACACAATTAACCCTTTAACCGTCTTTGGTTCTCATTGTTTTGTTCGTTTCGGCCATGAACACCGCCTCGGTTCATAAGTGCGTAGAGAATTGGCCTTACATAATTCTCCTTGAAGCGGCTTACACTTCACACTTACATAGGTGATTCCTAAATGTGTCATCCCGTAGATACACTATTTGATATACCCCGTACCAAACTTAGGAACCATTAAAAAGCCGCAATGCTTTATCCGGTACCGAACATTGTCTCATCACGAGAATGGACCAAAGAGTTATTGTGACAATGTTGAACCGTCATTAATGACTTTGTTTGATCTCTTTGAACCTAGATCTTGGGATCTCCGGTCTTCTAGGTAGAGTTACCGTCACGATGACTTGTCCTCGGCCATAGTCCCATTCCCCTTGATGATCTTTCAACTACCTCTCTAGTTAGGCCTTTAGTTAGTGGATCCGACACATTATCTCTTGACTTAACATAGTCAATTGTGATAATTCCACTAGAGAGTAGTTGTCTAACGGTATTATGTCTTCGTCGTATGTGACGAGACTTTCCGTTGTACATAAGGCTCCCGGCTCTTCCTATTGCCGCTTGGCTATCGCAATGTATGCATATAGGAGCCAACGGTTTGGGCCAAAATGGAATATCTTCTAAGAAATTCCGGAGCCATTCAGCTTCTTCACCGGCTTTGTCTAAAGCTATGAACTCAGATTCCATTATAGAGCGGGCGATACATGTCTGTTTGGATGACTTCCAAGACACTGCTCCTCCACCTATGGTAAAAACATATCCACTTGTGGATTTAGTTTTCGATTGAACCGGTGATCCAATTTGCATCACCGTATCCTTCAATAACTGCAGGATACCTGTTATAATGCAAAGCAAAGTTTTGAGTATGTTTTAAATACCCCAAAACTCGTTTCATCGCCAGCCAATGTTTTTGGTCGGGATTACTAGTGTAGCGACTTAGTTTACTTATAGCACATGCAATATCAGGTCGCGTACAGTTCATGATATACATCAAACTTCCCAACACTCTGGCATAATCCAATTGAGAATGACTTTCACCTTTATTCTTTGCAAGAGCAAGGTTCATATCAATTGGCGTCTTTGCAACTTTAAAGTCCAAATACTTGAACTTTTCAAGTACCGTTTCAATATAATGAGATTGAGACAATGCTAGACCTTGAGGAGTCTTATGGATTTTAATTCCCAGAATTAAATCGGCAACTCCTAAGTCTTTCATATCAAACTTACTAGCAAGCATGCGCTTAGTAGCATTTATGTTAGCAATGTCGTTACTCATTATCAACATATCATCCACGTACAAACAAACAATGACTACGTGGTTTGGAGTGTTCTTAATGTAGACACATTTATCACACTCATTTATCTTGAATCCATTTGACAGCATTGTATGGTCAAATTTTGCATGCCACTGTTTGGGTGCTTGTTTTAGTCCGTAAAGAGACTTAACAAGTCGACACACCTTCTTCTCTTTCCCCTGGAACTACAAACCCTCAAAGTTGTTCCATGTAAATTTCTTCCTCTAACTCTCCATTTAAGAAGGCTGTTTTCACATCCATTTGATGGATTTCAAGACCGTACACGGCGGCTAACGCTACTAACACCCGAATAGATGTAATCCTCGTTACCGGCGAGTATGTATCAAAGTAATCAAGACCTTCTCGTTGTCTAAACCCTTTAACAACTAGTCTTGCCTTATATTTATCAATAGTACCATCACTTTCATTTTCTCGCTTGAAAATCCATTTGGAACCTAAAGGTTTATTCCCTGGAGGAAGGTCAACCAATTCCCAAGTATGGTTGTTTAAGATGGATTCTATCTCACTATTGATTGCCTCTTTCCAAAATTGTGCTTCCAATGAAGACATAGCTTCGTTGAAGGTTCGAGGCTCATTCTCCAACAAAAATGTTAGAAATTCCGGTCCAAATGAAGTAGACGTCCTTTGACGTTTGTTGCGTCTCAGTTTTTCCTCATTAGGAATATTTTCCTTTGTTTCTTCCCGAGGTCATTTAGATTCTTTGCTAGACGACTCACATTCCTTTTTATACAAATATATGGTTTCAAAGAAGTCAGCATTATCTCGATTCAATTACCGTATTTACCGAATGTCGGGATTTTTTCGATTTGTGAACAGAAATCGATATGCCTTACTATTTGTGGCATATCCTATGAAAACACAATCAATGGTTTTAGGTCCTATTTTTACCCTTTTGGGTTTAGGAATTTGCACCTTGGCCAAACACCCCCACACTTTGAAGTATCCCAAATTGGGCTTCCTTCCTTTCCACTTTTCGTATGGAATAGATTTTGTTTTGCTATGGGGCACTCGATTGAGTATTCGGCTAGCTGTTAGATTGGCTTCCCCCACAAGTTCGGGGTAAACCGAACTTATTAACAGTGGCATTCATCATTTCTTTCAGGGTTCTATTTTTCCTTTCCGCAATTCCGTTTGATTGTGGCGAGTAAGGCGAGTTGTTTGATGAATAATGCCATATTCCAAACATATTTGTTCAAAAGGAGATTCATATTCACCGCCCCTATCACTCCTTATCATTTTAATCTTTTTGTTAAGTTGAGTCTCAACTTCGTTTTGTATTGCTCGAATGCTTCAATTGCTTCATCTTTACTATTAAGTAAATAAACGTAGCAATACCGCGTACTATCGTCAAGTAAAAGTTATGAAATACTTCTTTCCACCGCGAGATGGGATTGACTTCATGTCACAAATATCTCGTATGGATTAAGTCTAAAGGACTTGAATTCCTTTCAATCGACTTATAAGGATGTTTAACATACTTAGACTCAACACATGATTTGACATTTTGATTGATTGCATTCAAACTTAGGCAATACTTCCAAACTAATCATTTTTCGCAAGGTTCGTAATTGACATGTCCTAAACGTGAATGCCATAAATTATTTGACTCAAGTAAGTAAGACGAAGCGAAACTTTATTATTATTGGCAACGACCATTACATTCGGTTTGAAAAGGCCTCTGTGAGGTAACTTTTTCCTATGTACATCTCGTTCTTACTTATTACAACCTTGTCGAAACAAAAACACACTTAAAACCGTTCTTTACTAGAAGTCCGGTAGATACTAGATTTTTCCTAATTTCGTGAACATGACAGACGTTGTTAAGAGTCACCACCTTGCCGATGTCATCTTCGGCAAAGTATCTTTCCATAACCTTCAATTTTGGCCGTTGCAGAATTTCCCATATATATGGTATCGTCGGGCCGGCGGGGAGCATATGAAGCAAAGGCTTCTCTAACAAAGCACAAATGTGGCGAGTGGCGCCGAGTCAATCCACCACTCTTTCGGATTTCCCACTAAGTTGCACTCGGACAACATAACGCACAAGTCATCAACTTCCTCGTTTGTTTCAACCATATTAGCCTCGACCCTTCTTCTTTACCTTTTCGGAGCACGACATCCGCAACTTTGTGTCCGATTTTTCCACAATTGTGGCGTTTCCTTGAATTTCTTCTTGTTGGGATAGCTCCTTGGTCCCGATGCATTTTTCCTCTTTTTCGCATTAGTTGGGGCAGTTTCAACAATATGTGCTCCCCTATGGTTGATCTCATATTTGCCTTCTTCTCCGCCGCCTTGTTATCTTCCTCGATTCTCAAACGGACGATGAGATCCTCAAAGTGTCATCTCCTTTCGCTTGTGTTTCAAGTAATTTTTGAAGTCCTTCCATGAAGGAGGCAACTTATCTATTACCGCCGCAACTTGAAACGCCCCACTAATCACCAAACCTTCAGCGAGTAGATCGTGGATGATAACTCGCAACTCTTGAACTTGAGTAACAACAGACTTGCCATCTACCATTTTGTAGTCCAAACTTGGCGCCGATAAATTTCTTTAATCCAAAGATCTTCTGTTTTATATTTCTTTTCCAACGCATCCCATAGATCTTTTGATGTTTCCACATTACTATAGACGTTGTAAAGATCATCCTCCAAATCCGCTAAGAATATAATTCTTGCACAAAAAATCTGAGTGCTTCCATGCCTCGCTTACAACAAAACGTTCATTCTCGGTGTTGATTCCGGCAAAATCGGAACGACCTCCTTAATAAACTTTTGGAGGTTTAAAGTAGTTAAATAGAAGAACATCTTTTGTTGCCATCGTTTGAAATCAATTCCGGTGAATTTTCCAAAGCTTCTCTCGGGCCGAGTCTTTGGTGCGCAAGACGACCGGAGGACGCAAAGCATTGCTCGTAGAACCAACCATGGGGGCTAGTGTGGCGAAGAGCAAGTAACATTCAAATTTGGAGTCATTCTCCCATTTCGTCGCAAACGAAGCAACAGAAAAAGTTTAATAAACGGTGAAGACTTCAAACCGAATCGGTTTTGACAAAGAAGAGATGTAATACACAATGGTGAAGAATTTATTTCTTCAAACCGAATCAAGGTTACACAAACAGATTTAAAATCCTTGAAACGAAATGCAGTAAATTGTATGTTGTATACTTGATGAAGTTTTTATATCTTCAAATCAAGTACCCAAATGAGTAGAAAATTATGAAAACTTTAATCTCAACCGGAGTAAAAAATTCGAAGATTTTAGTCTCCAAAAAACATATTAGTTCGTTACACCGAAACAACAAATACCTTTTTTTTTTTCCCAGTAAATTGTATGTTGTATAGTTGATGAAGTTTTTATATCTTCGAATCAAGTACCCAACGGAGTAGAAAGTTATGGAAACTTTAATCTCAACCGGAGTAGAAAATCCGAAGATTTTAGTCTCCAAACAACATACAAGTTCGTTACATCGAAACAACAAACATACACCTTCTCTTTTTTTTTTCCAGTAAATTGTATGTTGTATAATTGATGAAGTTTTTATATCTTCAAATCAAGTACCCAACGGAGTAGAAAGTTATGGAAACTTTAATCTCAACCGGAGTAGAAAATCCAAAGATTTTAGTCTCCAAACAACATACAAGTTCGTTACATCGAAACAACAAACATACACTTTTTTTTCCCCAAGAATTGTATGTTGTATACTTGATGAAGTTTTTATATCTTCAAATCAAGTACCCAACGGAGTAGAAAGTTATGAAAACTTTAATCTCAACCGGAGTAGAAAATCCGAAGATTTTAGTCTCCAAACAACATACACTTTTTTTTTTTCCGACAACGTTCGTAATTGTTAAACAAGAACAAATGAACACAGAAATAATGATTAAATTCCTTAAGCTTGTTGTTGTGCCCGTGTTCATAAAATCGGGAAAAACGAAACCAAACGGAAAGACAAAAAACCGAAAAAAACGAAACCGGAAAAATAATACGAAGTAAGAAAATATCCGAGACCACGAATTCATCTTGTGTGTCCTTAAGGAATTTAATCCCCTCACCGTACCCGAGGTTATGGATTACTTCCTCCCATGATAAAACGGATATACTGTCGCGGGGAGTAGCGGTACGTCAAACGCCTTCGACTTCGACGAACTCAAAGTTGGCAACGAAACACAGTAAGACTCGATAGTTTTATTTGTGAAAAAAAGAATGCAGAATTTCAGATGCAGAAATTTTTGGTTTTTGGTATCTTTAAAATGAGGCATTGCCTTAGTTTATATAGCCTTGAAGGTGCCTCTTCGGAATAGGTTGGTGACTGTTCGGAAAGGTTGCCTTCCATTTCTCATTCACACCAACTTGGCTAGTTTTATTCATTAACTAGCTTTAACATGTTTATTATATCTGACTTGAATATGCATTTTTAAAAATAAAAAATTATTGACGAATTTTCTTTCTTTTTTATTTATTTAATTTTCTACTTTTCACCAAATCATTATTTTGGAATAAATGGTGGTAACAAGAAGAATATTCTTGGGTCCAATCATTGTGCATGCATCTGTACGTACCCGATTAATGTATAAAAGTTGTACAACTGCTCCTTCCTTATAATAATAATAATAATAATAATAATAATAATAATAATAATAATAATAATAATAATAATAATAATAATAATAATAATAATATGTATGTTGTTTCGGTTAAAATTATAATATTAAAAACTTATTTGTAATAGTACTTTTGTTATTGTTTTTAATTAGAATATCTAAATTTAATCTGAAACAAACTAATACATTAATATCCGAATTGACAAAGAAAATTAAAATGTTTAACCACTGTACGTTAAGCCCGTTCATTCCTTTTGAAAGGGATGAGAAGTAACAACAAAATAACGACGACGACAATAACAAGTTCTATCGTGAATTTCGATATGTAACAGATTTGAGCCTCGTTTGCTTTTATAAACATTAAGATATCTAATAATTATTAAGATATTATCACTAAATTTACTCTGATTTTCGATCAAATAGTGTAGCATGAGACTGCTTCAACTCAAGCATAGCGAAGGTATGACTTTCTTTCCTTAACAGAATTACCATTTAGCAGAGGTAGAACATCGAATAATAAAATTATTTGTATTCAAAGTACTTAAGTGTGCATAATTTATCTTTATCTAAAATATATAAAGGTAATTTTCAAATAAATCAATAATTTAATATCGTATCAAAAACTAATTAGAGCGAATATTAATTTACATGAAATTGTAAAAACCGTTTGTTTGATATTGCAAACATTAAACGTTAGCGATGGTGGTCACGATGATAACAGTGAGGCGAAGTCTAGTAGTAGTTGTGCTTGGTGGAGGTGATTGGTAAAGAAGGGGGTTGGTCTATGTTGAAGATAAGGATCAAGACCACAAGTTATGGTCGACTACTTGAAGTATAGTAGAGATCAAACACGTGTAAGTCATCTTAGAGTATCTATAGGATAGCAATAATTCTATTAGTGTTTAACTAGAATAAGGATTCGTGTATTACATTTATAGTAGGTCTTGTATACTTGTTGTATATCTGATGTATCTTTTCTATTTTACTCCTAAAATGAAGCATCATGTACACGATCAGTTCATCAATAATACACTTGTTTCTCTCTTAAATAGCTTGAGAAATCTACATGGTATCAGAGCAATATAAATTTTCTCGCTGCTTAGGTTTTGAAACTTCAAAAACTGCTTTTCTGTTCATCAAAAAAATGGGCCCTATAACACCTGCTACCAACACTCTCTCAACTTCATTCCTACATCATCTTATTGCTTCATGTTCTATTAAACTTAAGCTAACAAATTACTTAATCTGGAGGACACAAATGATGCAGTTATTCGGGTGATGAGATTAACTTATCTCATCAAAGATGTGACATCTGAATCTTCATCTATGAAGGCAAGCAAGAAGACTGCTGAAACTAGTCTTGAGAAGACTAGTGAGGCAAGTTCTGAGAAGGCTATTGAAGATAATAGTGAAGATAATTGGGAAGAAAAGGATGTTTTGCTCAGGAGTTGGATTTCAGGCACATTAACTGAAGAAAGTATGTATCTCATAATAGGTTGTTCTACTGCAAAAGAGATGTGGGAGTGTTTGGAAGAAGCTTATCTTCAAGCAACAAAGGATAAAGAATTCCAACTAAAACAACAACCGCAAAATGTTAAGTTGGGAAACAAGAAGATTGATGAATACATCAAGGAGTTCAAAGGCATATGTGATGAACTTGCAGCCATACACAAGCATGTTGATGAAGACATCAAAGTAATTAACTTTGCAAGAGGCTTAGGTCTCTAATACAAAACATCCAGAACTGGCGCATGTTAGGTAAGGCATCATATCCTACTCTAAATCAATTTTCAATGCACTCAGAGGTTTTGACACGAGGGAGGATGAAGAAGAAGTGCCTCAACAAAACTTCAATATGAGACTCTACTCAAAGAGGAAGAAGAGGAAATTATTCTCAAAGAGGAAGAAGAGGAGGAAATTATTCTCAAAGAGGCAGAGGCAATAACAATTTTAACTCAAGAGGAAGAGGTTTCAGGCCTGCTGGACAAGGGAACAACAATCTGAACATTCAAAGTTCTCAAAGTGGAAACCAAAACAAAATAAAGGAGGTATATGAGGCATGTCAAATTTGTTGTAGGAATAATCACACAACTTTAAAGTGTTTTTACGGTTGGAATTACTCATACCAGGCACAGATGATCTACCACAAGCACTGGTTACTGTAAATTTATAGAATACAACATCTGCAGATGATGGTATGTATATGAATTCAGGAGCAACCAATTATATGACAAATAACTCCGGTAATCTGTCTGAACTTAAAGACTATAATGATCATGATAAGATTATTGTTGGGGATGATTCTCAGTTGGACATTACTCATGTTGGCAACACAACTAAATCAGGACTACAATTAAAAATTATTCTTGTAGTACCTAAGATCACTAAGAATTTTCTTTCAGTTAGCAAGATTGCAAAAGATAATTCATGCACTCTTGAATTTGATGAATCTCACTTTGTTGTTAAGGATAAGAAGACAAGGACACTACTGGCCAAATGATCTAGGAAGGAAGAACTTCATGCTTTGGAGGATAATAACCTTTATGCCTTAACTGCCACACAAGATTAGAAGATTTCAGATAGTATTTGACATGTTAAATTAGGACATCCTAGTTTGAAATCTTTACAAATTTTGAGTAAAAATAGTTGCATTAATGTTAGTAGTTGGAATAAAGTGCATACTATTTGTACCAGTTGTCAATTAGGAAAAGGTTGTAAACTACCATTTGATTTGAGAAATAAAATTGAAAAAGAACCTTAGATAAAGATTCACTGTGATCTTTGGGGTACTGCTCCTATTGAATCCTCCCAACATATGAGATATTATGTAGTGTTTGTAGATGATCACAAAAGATATACTAGGATTTATTCATTTAAAAGGAAATCAATTTTTTTGAAGCATTTCTCAAATTTCAGAAAATGATGGAGAACTAGTTTTCAAAAGTAATAAAGATTTTTCAATGTGATGGAGGTGGTGAGTTCATGAAAATAGAATTTATTCAACATTTGAAGAATTGTGGGATCATCAACAACATGTCTTATCCTAACACACCAGAACAAAATGACATTACAGAAAGAAAGCATAGACATATAGTTGAGACTGGTTTAACTCTACTATTTCATGCCAAACTGCATTTATTCCTATGTGTGGAAGTTTTCTTAACTGCAACATTCCTTGTAAATAGACTGCCTTCCTCGGTACTCAAAATGGACACTCATTTTGTTAAGTTGTATGGTTCAAAACCTGACTATAACAACCTAAAGGTGTTTGGTTGTAGATGTTTTCCATATTTAAAAGGGAGCACAAAAATTAGTCCTAAAACATATTCATGTGTGTTCATAGGGTACATCAGTCTACACAAAGGATATAGATGTTACCATCCTCCAACAAGAAGAGTATATGTGTCAAGATATGTAATCTTTCACCTGCCTTATGTGCATTTAGAACAACCACATGCCAAAACTGATGTTACACCTCATTTAGCTATTTTTGTTGAGTTCTTTTCTAAGATGAAGGCACAAGATTATGATGCTTCAGGGGAAGTGTTGTTGTCTAGTAATGCACATGCATATTAAGAAGTTCATGCAGAACAAGAAGTTCAAGTATTGCCCTCACTTGATAAAGAAGCAGCAGTTGATGATAGTGAAACTCAATATGGCTCTACAACTATAAATGATGTGATGCCTACTGACACTGATGAACTTGATGACTATTCTCTTGTAGATGGACTAACTGAATTAGATAGCACAAATGGTGATTTAGACCATGCACATCAAAATGTTATTTTTGTGCATGATCCTCATGGCATACAGTTGGAAGTTGATATTTCCAAATGGTTCAACACTAATAATCAACAACCAGAAGTAGCTAACAACAGTGCAACTATATCTAGTCCACATATTGCAGATCAAGTAGTTCCAGCTGCAACTTCTGATTATATAGCTCCCAAAGAACCAAGGCATCACATGGTCACTAGATATAAGGCAAGAACAGCTCCCACAACACATATGTCACTTGCTGCAAGTAGAGAAGAGACATATAGCGAACCAAAAATTGCAAAATAAGCTTTGAAATCTCCACACTAGCTTACAATAATGTAAGAGGAGGTCAAAGCTTTAAACAACAACAAAACTTAGATATTGGTGCCCAAGATTGTACGAATGAACAAAGTTGGGTCTAAATGAGTGTTCAAAACCACGTTAAAAGCAGATGGATCCATAGGCAGACTTTAACTAGTTGCTAGAGGATTTTCTCAGCTTGAAGGAATTGATTTTGAAGAAACTTTTAGTCCTATGGTTAAGGATATAATCATAAGGGTGGTGCTATCAGTTTTTATCATTTTAAAATGGAAAATCTGGCAGCTAGATGTCAAAAATGCATTTCTACATAGACATCTGCAAGAAGAAGTACACGTGAGTCAACCTCCAGAATTTATTGATCCCGTATCCTAATCATGTTTGTTTACTAAAGAAGTCATTACATGGACTTAAACAGGCACCTAGAGCATGGTCTGATAGGTTCATCTTGCATTTACTTCACCTTGCATTCACATGTAGTAAAGAAGATTCTTCATTATTTATACTTCATGGTAAGAGAGACACCATTTTACTCTTACTGTATGTAAATGATATAATAACAACAAGATGTAATCATGAGTACGTCTCAAAGGTGATCACAACACTAGGAAAGGAATTTGTAATAAAGGATCTTGGACCTCTTCATTTCTTATTAGGGATAGAGGTCAAGTACTTCTCAAGAGGATATCACCTAAGTCAGGGTAAGCAGCTGAACTTCTTCAGAAGACTGACATGACTATGACAAAAGCAATCAACACATCTATGGCACATAAGCATGGCTTGCAAGAGGCAACATGAAGTTATGTTGATACTTCTCTATATAAAAGCATTGTGGGAAGTCTTCAATATCTAACATTGACCGGCCTGATATAACTCATGCAGTCAATTTTGCTAGTTAGTTTAGGCAAAATCCAAATACTGAGCATCTTTAGGGTGTCAAGAGGATACTCAAATAAATCAAGGGAACTCTACAATATGGGCTCAGAATCATTTCACAATCAACTTGCAGGTTATATAGTTATTCAGATGCAGATTGGGGAGGTTGAACCACTATAATGAGGTGAACTACAAGATATATCATCTATCTTGGTGCAAATTGTATTTCTTGGGCATCTAAGAAACAGTCCACAGTAGCAAGGTCCAGTGCTGAAGCTAAATATAGAGCATTAGCATCCACTGCAGCTGAGATAACATGGATCACCTATATTCTTCATGACATTGGAGTGTATTTGAAGACAGTGCTCATATTGTATTGTGACAATTTGAGTGCCTTATATACGAAAGTTAATCCAGTAATGCATGATAAACCAAATATGTAGAGATGGACTATCATTTTGTGAAAGAAAAGTTTGCTAGAGGACAACTAATTACTCAGTTTATAAGTCCAAGGATCAACTAGCTGATATACATATCAAGGCATTGCCTATGTAGGTATTTGCTAATTTCATAGGCAAGTTAGAAGTGACTATTCCACCACTCACTAACTCGAGGGAAGTGTTGAAGATAAGGATCAGACCACTGGTTATGGTCGACTACTTGAAGTATAGTAGAGATCAAACACTTGTAAGTCATCTTAGAGTATTTATATGATAGCATAATTCTGTTAGTGTTTAACTAGAATAAGAAATCATGTATTACACTTATAGCAGGTCTTGTATACTTGTTGTATATTGGTTGTAACTTTTCTATTTTACTCCCTTAAATGGAGCATCATGTACACGATCAATTCATCAATAATACACTTGAGTTTCTCTCCTAAATAGCTTGAAAATTCTTCAGTCTATGTAGTTGATAGTGGAGATGTTAGTGGTGATTACTAATTGTGGAGGTAATAAGTGGTGTTAGTGATTCTTATGAGACATGAGTTTTGCCTTCTAATTAAAAGCTTGACCAAATTAATAGATTACTATTAAATTTGGATACCATTTCATTTTTTATTTGTTGCATATTGACTTCATAATGTTGTTTTCTAAATTTGCGGAATTCCATAGGGAGACAATGTCATTATCATTATGATTCAAAGTAGATTTGCTGAAATTACCAAGGACTTTTTGTAGCACCCCTCTCCTTCACACTCACTCCACATAGAGAAAGTTGATATTGTTTTGCCTAGCAAAAGGACAAAATTACCTTTTAGTCAGGACAATCTAATCAACTTTCTTTTGGTTGTCGTAGAGTTTTAGTAAGACCACGGGTAGTACCCGCAGGATAAGCATATTTCGGTAAGGTAATCTGGCCAAGTTATAAATGCAGGGCTCGCTCCCTCCGCAACTAAAGAATGCTCTGTCATTTCTTAGTTTGTAGGAAACCGAAAGCTTAACAACTTGATTTTTAGGATTAACTAAACCTACCTTTCGACATCGCTCGAAGGTCTAGTATCATCGATTATATTATTATAGATAGTAGCCGTCTAATCAACTAATTTCACAGCAAGAAAGCTCTTACCTAGTCAGATAGGTAGGGAAGAACGAATACAAAAATGGAGCGAAAAATCTTGGCTTGTTTAAAAAAAAACCTCGGTGAAAAATCATAATACGCCCTGAGGAATTCCTACCAGCAGACTTCCTTGTACTCAAAGTGAATTTTCATTTATGGATTGGGCAAAAACTAATAAATTTGACTCAAATCATATATTCATATTTAAGAACTTCCTGAGAAGACCTGCATTAATGAGGAAACTAGCTCCCATGTAGCTTATTTTGAAGAGGCTTGCAATCAAGCAAGTAACTCATGCATGCAACTTGCAAGCTTCTATAAAAAAGCCTTGCAACAATTTTTTGAAAAGTCTCTCAACAATTTCCTTTCTTCTATAAATAGAAAGCTAAATCAATTCATTTTATACATCAATACAACAACAACAACAACAACAACAACAACATACTCAATGAAATTCCACAACATAGGGTCTGGGAAGGATAGAGTGTACGCAGACCTTACCTCTACTTTGGTAGGTGCTCGGCCATTTCCGGGAGACCCTCAGCTCAAGACTGAGCATAATCACAAGTAAAGCAAAACAAGAAAAATGGTCACACCCAGACAAGAAATTAAAATGGTATGAATATATTGATAACAAAATCAACTACGCCATGGTAGCACATTCTGGCAAAAGGAAGCAGTAGCTAACGCTGATAAATAAGATAAACAAAGTACACTAAAGAACACAAAGAACACATAGCAGCAGAAGTCAATCTACATAGGACTATAAAGCAATATTGCGCCTATAAGTGTGATAGGCTAATCAGGCCTAAATTAATAACACTACAACTATCATTTTATAAACGTAAGTATGACTACGCTCGACTACATACTACCCTTATACCCTAATTCGTGTCCTCCACAACCCCCTATCTAAGGTCATGTCCTCAGTAAGTTGCACCTGCGCCATATCCCGTCTAATCACCTCTCTCCAATACTACTCCGGCCTACCTCTACCCCTCCTGAACCCGTCAATAGCAAAACGCTCACACCTCCGTATTGGAGCATCTGTGTCTCTCCTCTGCACATGCCCAAACCATCTCAACTCGTTTCCCGCATCTTATCCTCCACTGAGGCCACTCACACTCTGTCCCGGATAACATCATTTCTAATCTAATCTTTCCATGTATGCCCACACATCCATCTCAGCATCCTCCTCTCCGCAACTTTTATCTTTTGGATGTGCGAAGCCTTGACTGGCCAACACTCCGCCCAATAAAATATAGTCGATATAACCACCACCCTATAGAACTTGCCTTTAAGTTTTGATGGCACATTTTTATCGCACAAGACTCTAGATGTGAGCCTCCATTTCGTCCACCCTGCCCCAATACGACGTGTGACATCGTCATCAATCTCTCCATTCCCTTAGATAATAGACCCGAGGTACTTGAAGCTTCCTTTCTTTGGAATGACCTGAGTACCAAGCCTCACCTCCACGCCTATTTCAGGGTCTCTCCCGTTGCTAAACTTGCACCCCAAATATTCTGTCTTGATCCTACTCAACCTGAACCATTTAGACTCCAAAGTCTGTCTCCAAACCTCCAGCTTGGCATTCACTCCGTTATGAGTCTTATCAATCAGGACTATGTCATCCGTGAATAACATACACCATGGCACCTCCCCTTAGATTTTTCGCGTCAGTCCATCCATCACTAAGGCAAATAGGAATGGGCTAAGAGTTGATCCCTGGTGCAGCCCCATCATCATTGGAAAGTGCTCTGAGTCTCCTCCTACTGTCCGTACCTTAGTCTTGGCTCCATCATACATATCCTTGATCACCCTAGTGTACGCCATAGGTACACCTATAACCTCTAAACATCTCCATAGAACCTCCCTGGGGACTTTGTCATATGGCTTCTCGAGGTCGATGAAAACCATATGCAAGTCTCTCTTCCTCTCCCTATACTGCTCCACCAACCTCCTAATATGATGAATAGCTTCAGTAGTCTAACGTCCCAGCATGAATCCAAATTAGTTCTCGGTTCTCGGATGCAAGTCTCATTTTATACATCAATATTAAGAGAAATAGAATATCTCTCTCCCTCCTACTTCTTGACTACATCTTTTATTGTCTTATATTTTTATTATTTCAGAACAAATATTTGCATATAGAATATAAAAAAACACTAATAAAAGTACAAGATAAACAATCAATTCGAAATAGAAAATAAATCCCTAAAACTCCCATAACCATCCCTGACTCAAATCAGACCCGCTTACTAGACGAATTGTGATAATATGCTAACACTTGCTTACATAAAATTGTGAATATGCTACAACCATGCACATACCCAAAAAAACATAAAAAATAGAAAACTACAAGGAATTCTCAACCAAAATAGAGCAGATCGATCATCTCAATTCTCTAATCTTGATCCTTCCCTATGTAAACTATACAATAGACTTATAATTCACAACCAACTTTTTGTTGTGCGTGGGATTGTTAGAGCAATCCATGATTTGGGTCACTCTATTTTGCCTGGATTTTCTCATCAATCGTACGAATATCAAGATGACAGAACTCGGGAATTCCATTCTGCTATAAGATGCCGAGAATCTCCTTTTGGTTGATCTTATTATAGAGAATATATTAATATTCTCCATATATTCTGTAATTATTATTTTGATGTAATTATATAAACTAGATATTCTCATGCAATTAAGTTTGTAATTGTAAACACCTATATATATTGCATTAATGAGAAGCCTCCAGACAAGGGAGAATTACACAATTCTACATGGTATAGAAGCCAAATCCTAATCCCACTACTACCCTAAAAGAAACGGTGAACCGACGCCCCCTTCTTTTTGCAACGCCGAATAGCCATTTTTCATGGCTTCTCCCAAATGTTCCTCCTCCACTCACGATGTCACACATCCTCCTCATTTCTCCTCTTCTCCTAACACCTTTCATCCGGCCTTTGCCGTAACAAATATCAAGAACTTTATCCCTTTTGTTCTTGATCAAGAGGATGAACAATACTCATCGTGGGTTGAACTATTTTAAATACATGCGTGTACAAACAACGTCCTTGATCACATCGATACTACTACGCCTCGTCCACCCGATGTCAACAACCCGATGTAGAAGCGGCTAGATGCAATCGTCAAACAATGGATATATGACACCATATTTAAGGATTTACTTCATACTATTATGAAGACATGTGCTTCGACTAACGAATTATGGATAAGGCTAGAGGAAATCTTTCAAGACAACAAACACACACGTGTCGTGTATCTGGATGAGCAATTTAATAACACCCGTCTTGAGAATTTTGCTAATAAGTCTTCCTATTATAAACAATTGAAATTAGTTGCAGACCAATTATCGAATGTAGGCAATCCGATTTCAAAAACAAAGATGGTTCTGCAACTAATTAATGGTTTGCCAAAGGGTGAGTATGATACACTTGTGACAATGATCCAACAGGTTGATTCCCTCCCTAGTTTCAACAAGGCCAGTTCATAATTACTATTGGAGGAGACTAGACGTGTCAAACAAGATGAACATAATTAGAAGGCGTTGGTAGTTGATGCACCGCCTACCATCGATGCACCCGCCGGACTACTGTAATACACGGACCACCAAAATCAGCGTGGTGGCTGAGGCAGTAGCAGGGGCCGAGGCCGCAGTAACTGGCGTGGCGTCAGAGGATGTAGTCGTGGAGATCGGTCCAATTCATGTGGACAGCCACGGCAGGCCCAGTCCCCTAATCCGTGGGCCAGCCCCCATAAATTAGGCCTCCCCTCCTTACCCAATCGCACCGGCCCAATATATGGATCCGACACCGAGCATACTGGCCCTCCTCCAGGCCCACACCATACGGGTCAACAGCACCAGGACCACTTCTCTACAACCCAACAGCAACAGAAGGCATACGGTCTTATAACCCCTACCAAACTAAGTCAAGCCTACAACACTATGAATCTCCAGCAGTCCGACGATGCCTGGTACATGGATACGGGTGACAAATCCCACCTCACTCGTGACTCTGGTAATCTCCCTCAACTTTTAAATTTAAACAATCCTCAATTTATTTTGATCGGAAATGGCAATCACATTTAATCCAAGGCTATGACACCACTCAAACACAACCACCCTACCCTCCATTTACCCTAAAAATGTCATATATGCTCCTAACATCATTAAAAACTTAATCTCTGTTAGGAAATTTGCTAGTGACAATTTTATATCTATTGAGTTTGATCCTTTTGGTTTTTCTGTGAAGGACCTACATATGAGGAAAACTCTTATGAGATGCAATAGTGTTGGGGACCTATATCCTTTCTCATCTAATTTCGCTGCAAGTGTCAATCCACCAACCTCTGTAGCTGACATCTCTCCATCCACTTGGCACAGTAGACTCGGGCACCCGGGAGCACCAGTTTTTAATTTTCTTAGAAGTCAGAATTTCATTCAATGTAATAAAGGAAAATTTACCCACGCCTGATACTCTTGTCCTTTAGGAAAGCATGTTAGACTTCCTTTTCAATCTTCATTGACTGTAACTTTTTATCCTTTTGATAATATTCATGTGGATTTATGGACATCTCTCATTACTAGCAAACTGGGTCACAAATATTATTTGGTGTTTTTGGATGATTTCTCTCATTTTATTTGAGTTTATCCTCTAAAATATGTTAAAACCAAATTTGAGAAAACCATAAAAACGTTTCAATGTGACAATGGCTGTGAGTTTGACAATTTCCCCTTTCATAAATTTTGTGCCAACAACGGCATAGTGTTTCACTTTTCTGGCACCCATACCTCACCTCAAAATGGTAAAGCTGAAAGAATCATACGCACCATCAACAATAAAATATGCGCAATGCTCTTCCATGCTTCCATCCCCCCTTCCTTTTGGGTCTACGCATTGCACATGGCAGCTTACCTTCTTAACATATTACCAATGCGAACTCTTCAAAATAAAACTCCAACTGATATTCTCTTCCGCCAGCTCCCTTCTTATGATCACCTTCGAATTTTTGGTTGTCTATGCTACCCGAATCTAGCCTCTACGGCCCCTCACAAATTAGCACCTAGGAGCACTCCTTGCATTTTATTGGGTTTCATGTCGAATCATAGGGGGCACGTATGCTATGATTTATCTACAAATAAAATTTAGTCTCTCGCAATGTCACATTCGAGGAGAATGTTTTTTCCATTTGCAAACGTCCAAAAATTTCAAGCCACTGACTACGGCTTCCTTGACGATTCAGACACTTCCCCTCTCATTCAAAATGCAATACATCGAGCTAGTAGTCCTCCTCAATGCTCACCACACATTCCAGCTTTCCCATCGACCACCCCCTGCCCCCGTCGACCACCCCACTGCCCCACAACCACCTGAAACCATCGCCTAACCCACTGCCCCCGTCGACCACCCCCTGCCCCCGTCATTGCCCCACAACCTACTACCCCTGTCATTGCCCCACCTTTCATCTGCCCACTGCCCCCGGTCTATTTTCCTACGCAACACATGGAAAATCGTGCCCAGCACGAGATTTTCAAACCGAAAGTCCACTTTAACTTATCCACTCAAACTATCTCACCTCTACCTAAAAACCTAAAATTATCCAAGCTTGACCCAAATTGGAATGCGGACATGCGTGAGGAATTTGATGCGCTCACTACACATCACACTTGGGATCTTGTCCCAAAACTAGAGGGGGTGAATGTGATTCGGTGTATGTGGCTATATCATCACAAATTCAGATATAGTTGTGAGCTTAGAACGCCATAAGGCGAGACTTGTGGTAAATGGCACGGGGCAACAAGAGGGAATTGATTGTGGTGAGACCTTCAGTCCAGTAGTTAAACCTACCACTATTCGTACTGTTTTAAGCATTGCTATGGGGAAGAATTGGCCGATTCATCAACTTGATGTGAAAAATGCGTTCTTACATAAGGATTTGAAAGAAATCGTCTATATGCATCAACCACCTGGCTTTGTGCATCCCTCGGTCCTCAACATGTCTGCCATCTTCAAAAGTCACTCTATGACTTGAAACAAGCCCCCCGGGCTTGGTATGAGCGATTTTCCACCTACATCATGCAAATTGGGTTCGTGTGCAACAAAAGTGATAATTTACTTTTTATTTTTCATCGAGGTAATGACACTACATACCTTTTTCTCTATGTGGATGACATTGTCCTGACTGCCTCCTCTGATGTGCTGAAAAACGAGATCATTACCTTGCTCAAATCAGAATTTGTCATGACGGACTTGGGTAAGTTGAGTTATTTCTTGGGGATTTCTGTGACCAGATCCGAGAATGCAATGTTCATGTGTCAACGTAAATATGCCGAAGAGATTGTTTACATGGATAAAATGACAAACTGCAAAATCATGCCTACTCCAGTCGACTCAAAGTTGAAGCTCAGCGCCAATGATGGGGACCCGGTGCGTGATCCTTCTCTTTATAGGAGTCTCGCTGGTGCACTTCAGTAACTTACCTTCACTAGGCTTGATATTGCCTATGTTGTTCAACAAGTGTGCTTGTTCATGTATGCTCCCAAAGAGCCTTACTTTACCGCTCTTAAACGTATCATTCGATACGTTAAGGGTACCCTTGACTATGGATTACATCTTTATCCATCTGCACCGACCAGGTTGATATCATACACGGACACCAATTGGGGCGGCTGTCCCGACACACGTCGATCTACTTCTGGCTCCTTCTAGAGCTTCATTGTCCCTTACGTAAGACATCTATTGTCTACTGTGATAACGTATCTGCTGTCTACTTGTCTCATAACCCGGTTCAATATCAGCGAACCAAACATATTGAAATGGATATTCATTTTGTTCGTGAGATAGTTGCCATGAGTCATGTTCGAGCGTTACATGTTCCGTCTTCATATCAGTACACAGATATATTTACTAAGGGACTTCCTCGGCAGATGTTCCTTGACTTCAGATCCAGTTTAAGCATCTGGCCTCTTCCCGCTCCGACTGCGGGGGTGTGATAGAGAATATATTAATATTCTCCATATATTCTATAATTATTATTTTGATGTAATTATGTAAACTAGATATTCTCATACAATTAAGTTTTTAATTATAAACACATATATTTAATGCATTAATGAGAAGCCTCCAAACAAGGGAAAATTACACAATTCTACGCTTATAATAAGAGCTTTAGGTCTTCTCTTATCCCCATATTGAAGAAAGATGCGATCTTAACAAGATCCGTTGTTATCGAATTTGTTGTAGGTGAGATTAGTAGAAGTGAATACCCGATTCGTCATTTTCTTCCTTCAAAAATACCTTCACTTTTAAGATGCAAGCTATAATCTAAAAAAATCTAGTTTAATTTTTTTGGGTGGAAAAGTCGAAAGGGTGAACCACCGCCGCAGTAACGAATCGTAAGAAAGATGATCATGTAAACCTGCTAAAGACAAATTTCATAATATCTGATTTTCTGTTTAGACGGGAACAAGATGTATATCAAATGCTTTATTTCAACGCTCCTACCGTGATATATGCAACAATTATTATTATGCTATGATTAATTAAGCCCTATTCATAATTAATTTTTGCTTGAGATAAACATCAAAGAACTCTTACTTAAGCATGATGTATCTTTTGAAAAAAATAAACGTTATGACGAATAGACAGATGTATGTGTTTAGCACGCATCCATTAACCTTATTGTTAACGCTTTCAAGATAGTTTAATTAGAAAAATAAAGACACCATTAGACTACATACATTGATCATATGTGGACAATAGATCATACTACACAATATGATATCTTAAGCAATATTATTACTCCTAGCATATAAGTACTAAACAGCCGAATAAACTAATCCCATTCACTCTATGTTGCTAACATAGAAATTAGAAAAATATTTGCTTAGTTAATTAAAAGATCATTGACAAGATATGGACCATCTTGTTCATAATTAACAAGTGATCATCGCATACTAAGGCAACTTAGCTGTTTAATTGTGTATAAAGTTACGTATCTTAACGTTAACCGTAGCCAGACGTTACCAGATTCAGTAGCTAATAGCTTACGCGATAGTGTTATTTTTTAAATCAATTTTAGGAATCTAATCATTTGCCTTTATTAAGAAATCGTTAATAATATAATATCTTGAAATGGCAAATAATACGTGCGCAATTCTCTCTAGAAGATCAGCAAACGACAAATAAATCACTTGCAAGGCACGAATGATCACACTTAAAAATTGATAATATTACATAAATACTCTAATATTTAGAACATGTAGCATCTCTAGTTAACTCAAAGAAAAGGTGTTTATTTATTTGAAATAATATTTGCAAATTGATATTCATTCATGATGTTCGGTCAAAAATGTATATATTTAGTCATTATTTTTCCTCACTTCTTAGTACTTTTATCGTTGCTTGAGTACAAATTATATTGCTTTAAGCTTATTACGTGTTTTGTATGTGTAGGAAGATCGCTAAACGAAAGCGATTGGGAAAGAGCTTATTTGATGCAAGTTTGGATAAGAATAAAGATCGGATAATGATCGAGCTCGCCTTGCGAGCAGCTTGAAGAGCCAAGAAGTTTATCCTCACATAAAACAGCGAAGCGAAGGAAAAGGCAAGGAAGTGAACGAGCCAGGCCAAAAACATGCCTGAGAGGGCTCGTCAACATCTTCGTCAAGGAGAGCCTATAGACGAGTCAAGAAACAAGAGAAAATATAGAGCTGGCTGGGCTCGCTTGTGATCCTCGCGAAGCAAGAGTTCAGACGAGCTAAGAGAAGTTTTCCAAACGAGTTTTGATTAGTTTATTTTATTCCCTACACATTCTAGGTCATATAAATACATCCTAAGACACATTATTTTGGGGGGATTCGACCTAAGGAGAGCAAGGAGCTATCGTGGAGCAAGGAGAAAGATTTGACAACGAGTTTTTCCTTTCTTCTTTCTATTTTTCATTGTTGTTTATGAATTTTGTATTGTGTTTTCACATACTTTTATGTGTAGCTAATTCTCTATCTAGGGTTTTGATGGAACCTCTTGGAGGATGAATTCTAGTTACGTTTTTATATAATTAAGTCGTTGGATTTTTTTCTACTTGTTCAACTACGTGCTTATTTCAGTTGATTGAATGGCCATCGATTGACTGAGTCTATCTATTATGTGTTGCTTGAGAAAGAATACATAATTAGGTCGTTGTTGAACAACGTCACTCCTAAGGTATATGAAAGATCAATATTATAGATTTACAATCGGATTTAGAGATAACGAAGCTTTGACGTGGTCATAGTGAGCGGTGAGAAATTGCTAACTAGGGTTAGTTCGAGAGAATAACTCTAAAAAATTACTACAACTGATCGAGAGATAATTGCGGTAAGTTAAGTGTTGGAAATTTGCCTTTGGCGGGAGTTGCGACCGACCAACTTTAACGGCTTAAACACTAGTGTTATGTATGTTGGAGAATCCGGTTCTTCACACATGCATGATCTACTAAGTACGTAGATAACCGTAGGACCAAAAATCGTCAAATTTCGTTGAGAAATGAAAGAGATATTGGTCCACGAAGTGAGGTGTTTGAAGCATGGAAAATTGTGGTTTGAGATCAATTCTCCCTCATCGGTGGAGGAAGAAAGAATTGTTGTGTTTATAAGACTCAAAATTGGTTTGGGGTTTGGGACCCCAAGGGGTATCTCATGTGTTTAAAGGAGGGAGGACCTAGATGTGCTTCGGTTCGAGGAAAGCCCACACGCGCGCTGCCCGTCCGTTCCGGGTTCCGGGTCTTCTGATATTATCTTTTTGGGCCAGAGAACTTTACCAGATGTACAGTTTGATCCCAGAAGTTTCATATGTATAGTTTGGACCAGAATTCCTTCATATGTACAGTTTGGTCCCTGAAGTTTCAAGATGTACAGTTTGGTCCCTGAAGTTTCCAGAAAGTCAGAATTGGGCAGAGAGATCAGAAACGCTACAGCACTCAATTCAGCCATTTATTTTGGCTGAATTACTCCTCCTATAATGGCCAATCCATTGCTCTTTTTCACTATTTATTTTGGTGGTATTACTACCTCCATAATGGCCATTACTTGGCCAGTAATGACACTTATGGAGGCAGTTCAACAGCCCCCCCCCCCTCACCTATATAAAGAACCCTTGCACCATTGTTGAGCAACTCACAAAAAAATAGAAAAACATAAACGAATTTCAGTTCTTCCTACAACCTTCCAAGCATCATTTCATTACTCAAAATTCTTCACGGTAGCACTTATGTTTCCTTTGCTCAATTGTTCCATTGCTGTTTTATCTTGGGAGACAATTGTCCAGGACGTATAAAGGATACATACGGGGCAATATTGTCTTAAAGACAGAGTGTCACACTCGACTCGGCATACACAAAACTAATTGTAATTTAAGTGCTCACGATTGTTGAGAATAAATTTTTGAGATTATAAATAACGTGGAGAGAAGGATTTTGATAATTTTCGCCTCCTTAATCTTGTTTCCAACATTAAGTGCTCCTCTTTAGTTGATAATCGGTGAGATTATAAATAACGTGGAGAGAAGGCGATTATTATTCGTTATTAATTAGTTAGCAATAAAAAATCTTAATCTTTATAACTTAAAATATTGTTGGAACTCGTCTTCATAGTAATATTAAATAGTTATAGATAATGTTAGTTCTTTGTGAGATTCAACTCGGACTTTTAGATCTGATTATATGTTCAGCGACCGCTTATCATTCTTAGGACTAGTTTTGGACGTGATCAATTCACATTTTGGTCCACTATTTGAACTTCTTTAATTTGAAATAGTGAATTTAAAGTTTAAAAATTGGTTTAAAGTATTTCAAGTAAAATTCTAATAAGTTCTATTCATACTTTTCTTCTTTCAAAAAAATCATGTTCGTACATAAGTTTTACTTCACACACTCTTTTTCTACTTCAACTTCAAATGGTATTTTGTTTTCCCACTTTATAAGCAAATATATTGTCCTAGCGCAATTTATAAGTCAAAAGTAGGGCTGGCAATGGATTAGAGGTGGATCGGGTGGAGCTCAATCCGCCTCCATCCTCCATCCTCCATCCCACCACCCGACTCATTCATCACCCTATTTTTTCTTCATCCACATCCAATCCACCCATCATCCACGGGTGAATCGGGTGTTTCACGGATGAAAATTATAGCACAATCAGTCAATCACCTATGGTAAAAAAAAAAAAAAAGTACATCAAATAAATATCATCATACTGTTTTTACAAGCCGTGTCTATGCTCCAAACATGCAACCAAGTTCCAATTATATCTTAAACTTCTAAAACAATAGATAATTTGAAATAATTATCTTTAATAACCACGATAAATAATTTGAGACGGAGGGACTATACTGGCAATTTGTTATAATTAGCTTAAGTTAGTAATATCTATATTAATGCTTAACTCTACATATAAATATTACTAACTTAAGCTAATTATAACAAATAACGACACAAAATGAAACAGAGGCCGTGCATGTGTGTATACATCATTTTATATTAATGTTTAACTCAATTTTGATTGAATTAATATGCGTTAATCCCTCGGGGAAGATGAAAGTGCAAGCATTGCGAAACTTAGCCTTGGATATGGATATGGTTGAAAGAAATCTAATGTTAAATGATGGTTGGTTAACTTGTAAGAGATCTTGCAGTAAGCAAAGTGATTGCTCTGATATCAAAAAATAATTAATTTATTAACGGGTGAATGGATGGATCGGGTGGTGGGTTGGATTATGTCCACCCGAATCCGACCCGATTAAAATTCGTATTTTGTCGAATTTTCATCCATATAATAAGATCGGGTGGATCGGATATCCATCGGGTCATGGTGAAATTGTCAGCCCTAATCAAAAGACTTTCAGTTTCTTGAGAACATTATTTTCTACACAAGAAATGACAAATATGTTCGTTTGTTTCGGTTTATATGTAATACACTTATTGTTTAAATCTATTATAAAGAGAATAATATCATTTAAATTTTAAAATATAAAGCTTTATACTTGTACTTTACGCTTAATAAAATTATTTATATTCAAATTTAGTGGCATTTATAAAGTTATAATTTCAAAAAATTGTAATTACACAAATGTTATAATAATATATTTATGATCATAAATATTTTTAAAAAAGTCTTTGTTTTTTAATTTTGTATTGATCCAAATTACGTCTTATAAATTAGAATAGAAGAAAATACTACTTAAGAAACAAACAAATTTTGTGACAATAAAATATGGCGTCATCAGGTATTGAACTTACGACATCAATGACATATTCGTTGCCCCTTGTTCAAGTTGTGTCCTTGATTTTGGCCACGTGATAAAATATTACACTAGACAATTTGCTCACTTGTCCATAAAGAAACTTCTTAGAAGCACCTCGTCACCATTATACCACTATTGATAAATTCATTAATTAACAATAATAATTACGGTGAAAAGATAAATACTTCTTTATTTATAATAAGAAATAGCGAATTCGTATTTTAGGTATAGAATTATCTTTATTAGAGATAATTTTACTTCTAATACAAAAGTTTTTGAGACCAATTTAAATTTACTTAAAAATTAAGGCAAATACTAAACATCGGGTGAAAAAAATTCATTAATTAATTCGTAAACAGGTCCGTCTTCTCAGGTGCATGAATCTCATTTCTCCTACTCCTCTATATATACTCCTAACTCATTCTTCTCTTACAAAAAACTCAAAATCCTTTTCTATAATCGAACACCAAAAACCTCATATATAACCAGAAAAATTAAAATTCAAAGCAAAATAATGGATCAACTCATTTCTACTGAGTTACCGCCGATGAACTTTCCGGTGTATCACCGGAATACAAGTTTCAGTCGTCTCATCCCATGTTTAACTGAAACATGGGGAGATTTACCACTAAAAGTTGACGATTCCGAAGATATGGTAATTTACGGTCTATTAAAGGACGCACTTATTGCCGGATGGTCGCCATTTAATTGCACCGCCGGCGAAGTAAAGCCGGAGCCGAGAGAGGAAACCGAACTCGCCGCTTTTCCTTCATCGGTGCCGGAATTTATGGCTTATCCGGCGGAGACCACAGCGGTGCCGGCGGAGGCGGAGATACCGAAAGGAAGACATTATAGAGGTGTTAGGCAACGACCGTGGGGGAAATTCGCGTCGGAGATTAGGGATCCGGCAAAGAATGGAGCTAGGGTTTGGCTTGGAACATTCGAAACCGCTGAAGAAGCTGCAATTGCTTATGATAAAGCGGCTTATAGAATGCGCGGTTCAAAGGCTCATTTGAATTTCCCGCATCGGATCGGTTTGAATGAACCGGAACCGGTTCGAGTTACGGCGAAAAGACGAGCATCGCCTGAACCGGCTAGTTCGTCGGAAAACGGTTCACAAAAACGGAGAAGAAAAGCTGTTGTTACAGCTGAGAGTAGATCAAGTGTTATGCAAGTTGGATACCAAATTGAACACTTGACAGGTGGGCATCAACTATTGGTCAGTTAAAATGAGCTAAAGGAAAAAACATTATATTATGGTAATGTTTGAAGAACAAGAAAGTCCAATGACAAAATTATAATGATGTTGTTTCTCCAAAGTTGTACAGTTTGATTTTCATTATTATCTTTGATAATTATGTGAAAGAAACATTAATTTTCACGTAATGACTGAAACATAATCACTATAATAGTAATGTTATAAATTAGTTTATATTTTATTTGAGTGACTAGACTCTACTCAAGATAACAAAAGACTAAGCTTTACCTGCTATAATATCAAAATTATTAAACTTTAGGACTTTATACAGTAAAGTTACAAAATCAATTTTTAAAAAAATTAACTTTCATAACATAAAAGTAATTGACTAAAAAAATGTACAATTTAGTTATTTTTATTAATAAATATAATTTTATGACTTTATTGTTACTATGAATAATTAAATTATTTTAATATGATACAAAAATATTTAATACCTTATTCCGATACGTAAAGTTTGATCCCTTCGAAAGGACAGAAGTCTTGTTTGTTTGTAGAAATAGTGTTCACAAGTCGTTTTTAGTTCTGTTTTTACTAATAATAATTAATTATTATTATAGAATTTTAAATTTTATAAAAAAAGTATTATAAAGAAATTTTACAGGGAATATGTTGTCATCGTTATTTTATGTTTTAAAATTTTATGATAATTTAAAAGTTCATATTAGTAATTATTTTATTATTATAAAAATTGAAAAGTGTCGAGTAAACGCCATTTAGTTTGTTGGGTAGGAGGTGCATAATGTTCCACTTGGCTCTTCTAAGTGGGCCAAAGAGAGCACTTAGCTTAGCGTAGCTTAAGTGTATCTTGCGTGTAAAGTGGTCAATTTTATTTTGGGTGATATTTAATTTTTGCCTCTTAAATTGAAAATTCTTAATTTTTGCCCTTTATCTAAAACTTTTAATTTTCGGGTGCGAATCACTGCTTAGGCAAAAACTAAAAAAATCGCAAAATATAATTTGGAGTTCGTAAGACAGAGTTTGCCTTTAGGCATAAGTCAAACTCTGCCTTGCGAATTTTTTTTTGATTTGTGGGCAGAGGTTCGAACTCGAAGCTTCAGGATATTTTTTATCAAAGGAAAGAAATTTAAAAATCTAAATTTGAGGAGCAAAAATAAAAAACCAGTGCCTTTAAAGAATAATTGGTGCAAAAAACAGGTGTAAAGTGTCATCGAAGCAGCTTCGCGCAAAGAGAGTTAATCACATTTTCAAATCCATACTTTTTTCGTCCAAATCAAGATGTGCTTTAGGTTTCGACTTCTACTCTGAAAGCGAAATAACTACTCCACGGATCTCAATTTATGTAATTGCGCTTAATTGGTTATGTAATTTAAAAATGAAGAGAAGATTTTTGGTATTTATAATTTAAAGTAAGTCAAAGATATTTATATGACTATAAATCATCTCATTCAGATTTAAATGAGAAGTTTAAAGTTAAATTATTATTTCTTCTGTCCGAATTTATATGACATGATTTTCCTTTTAATCTGTCTAAAAAAGAATGTCATATTTCTTTAATTAGAAACAACTTAAAAAATTTCTTTTACTTAAAGAAATGATTTATAATATTTAGACCATAAATTACAAAAGTCTTCATTTCTTTGTTAAACTTTATGCCAGTCAAATGTTGTCACATAAATTGAGACAAAAGATGTACTTACTCTATCCCAATTTGTTTGAAGGTTGACCAGTTTGGAAGTCAAACAATTCTTTTTTTTATTACGATTTTCTCCAACTCTTTTCATATATTGTGAATTATTAATTATGCAAATTTTATAGTACTTTTTATGTAGTTTTCAAATATGTAAATTTTATTATAAAATACTCGAAGAATTTATGTTTAAAATTAAGTAAAAAAAATTATCTTACCCCCAAATTGATCAATCTTCAAATAAATTGGGACATAGGAAGTATTAAATATAGAGATGTCAGTTTTTAACTAAAAAGAAAGACTTTAAATAATTCGAGACAGATAGAGTATTATGTTTGTCAAAATGGATTTGAAAATATGTGATTCTATAGTAATTTCCTAACCATTTTATAGGTGTAGAAATAGCATCCACCAATCCCTTTTCGATCTTATCTTTTATGAAATAATCATTATTATGAAATTTTAAATTCATTATACTCTTTCTGTTTTAATTTATTTGTCTGTTTTTAATTTGACACGAAATTTAAGAAAGTAAAGAAGACTTTTAAATTTTATGATTCTAAATTAAAGATATGCATAATGTACCAAAATGTCTTTTAATTTTGTACTCTTAAACATGTCACGTAGAAAGTTAGAATTAAAGGATTGATAAATAAAAATATACATTCTTTTTAAATGGGCTAAAATGTAAAGTAAGACAATCAATTTGAACGGAGGAAATACTATCAAACTTTTAATTACGAAATTTGATTCTTCATGTAAATTGAGAAATGAAGGGGAGCCTTGGAGTAACTGGTAAAATTGTTGTCATGTGACCAGGAGGTCATGGGTTCAAGTCCTGGAAACAACATCTTGCAGGAATGTGAGGTAAGACTGCGTACAATAGACTCTTGTGGTCCGGCCTTTCACCGAACCACGCGCATAGCGGGAGCTTAGTGCACCGGGCTGCCCTTTGATGTAAATTGAGAAATAATATTCCCTTTGTCCCAATTTATATGACACATTTTTCTTTTTAATCAATCCCAAAAAGAATGACACATTTTTTTATTTGACATTAATTTAACTTTAAATTTTACTTTTTACGCTTAATGAGATGATGTATAACTACATAAATATATTTAACTTATTTTAGATCATAAAATTAAAACATATTTTTTATTTTTAAAATTTTATATCAAATCAAAGACCTTCGTATAAAAGATGAGGGAGGGAGTAATTATTTGTGAATTCTATCTCTTTGTTAGTGCATAGAAGTCTAGAATCTTTTTTGATAGGTAAAAGTCAATGGTAAATGGACAAAGTGGATAGTACATACATTTAATTCGTACGTGTGTAGTCTAAATCACTGGGTAGTCCACTATTTGTCAATTCTGAGCAGGCTGAAGGGCAAGGCAGCCAAAGCAATCGCTTTAGGCTCCCAAATTTTGGGGCCCATTTTCACTAATAATAAGTTTATGAATTTTTTTAAAAATAATTACTCCAATGTATGGAATTTTTTGCTTCACGAAATTCAAATTACATGAACATATATTAGTATTTTAAGATATGTTTGTTCACCAAATTGATATGATAAAGTAGTAACTTAGAGTACTTTTTATATAGTTTTTAAATATATAATTTTAATCTTAAATTATTGAGTTAATCAAATACTCAATTTAGCTTCAAAATTTAGTCAAATTGCTTCTCGAAAAGTAAAAAAAAAAAATTGCAGCCCGGTGCACTAAGATCCCGCTATGCGCGGGGTCCGAAGAAAGGTCGGACCATAAGGGTTTATTGTACGCAGTCTTACCTTGCATTTCTGCAAGAGGCTTTTGTTAAATATACATAAGATATACACGTTAAGATATACACGGTATAACGTGTATATCATATGTATATATGGTTTCGATTTATGTATATAGTGTAGTGGGTCCCGCCCAGGCAACAGTGGGCCCCAGGCAGCCTGGTCCCAGCAGTGGACCCCCTGGCCATGGGGCTGGGCCAGTTGCCCTTGGCCTAACTGCCCCTACGTTCAGCGAGCCCAAATTCCAGCAAATTGGGCCCAATTTCAGCCACAGTATCAGCCCAATGTTTTAGCTCCACCTCCAGTCCAGCGCTACAGTGGCGGTCCGGGTCAGCGGAGAGGCAGGCTTGGGCCCCACCAGGCCCATCATGCAGCAGGCTCCACTCCTACCGACATTGAAGCCGCGATGCATACACTTGGAATAAATTCCTCGGACCCAAATTGGTACATGGACACCGGCGCTACTACTCACATGACGTCTGACACATGTACTATCTCGTCTTATTCCAATTTGAGCAACAATCGTGGTATAATTATTGGTAATGGTAATTCAAATTCAATTCGTGGTTACGATCATAAAACTTTGTCTCCCCCACATCCACCCCTTATCTTGAAAAATACCCTTCATGCCCCTAAATTGATTAAAAATTTGGTGTCTGTCCGTAAATTCATCACTGATAATTTCATTTTGGTTGAATTTGATCAGTTTGGATTTTTTATGGGAGTCTTTATCCTATCACACTATGTTCCGGTCTCTCGAGTCAAGAATTACCATAAACTTTTATAGCCATTGCTCATTCCTTGTGGCATACTCGTCTAGGTCATCCGGGGTCATCTATTTTGTCTTTCTTAGATAAAAATAATTTTATTTCTTGTAAGGGTACGCATAGTACTCCGAATTGTCAATCTTGTTCTTTAGGAAAAAATATTAGATTGCCGTTTGTAGACTCTAATACTCAGCGCACATTCACTAGACGACGCAGGGGTGTGGTGGAAGAATTTTAGAAGAAATCGTTCCCCGATGTCACCACCAATGACGTGGGGGGAGTTCAAAGCAGCATTCATCGAAAAGTATATGCCTAACACCCAAAAAGATGCGCTTAAACGTGAGTTTGAACAGTTGAAACAAGGGGACCTCAGTGTATAAGAATACGATACCCAATTCATGAAATTGTGGCATACAATGCACACATTGTTCCTACAGAAAGGGAGAAGGTCAATAGGTTTGTTGAGGGTTTAAATTCGAACTTGGCAGAGAAGGTAGTAGCATTAGCCCATGATTGGACTTATCTTCAGATCGTTGACATGGCAATGAGGGTAGAAGGTTATGCTAAATCAAAAAGAGAGAATTCGCAGAAGAGGTTTCGATCGTCGGGATCTTTTAATCAGAATCAAAATCAGAGGCAAGAAGGTAGTAGGGGTTCATAAAAAATGAGCCAGTCAGTAGGCCAGTCTCATTATAAGCCCAAATAGCATAAATGGTTCAATCATCAATGTAGCAATGCCAAGGCCACCAACCCCAATGCAGGGAGTCATAACCGGTCTGTAAGGTTTGTCAAAAGAGACATCTTGGAGAATGCAGGTTCTCACATAGAGGTTGTTACAATTGTGGAGAACCAGATCACTATGCCAGGGATTGCAAGAAGAGGACTCAATTTTCTCATGGGAGGTCAGAAGCGACCACAGCTGCCCACAAGGGAAATCAGGGCACCAGTCCAGACAAAGTAGGGAGGTCAATAGTCCAGCAATCCTACCGACTCTATGCTTTGCCCCAGAGGAATGAGGAAGAGGCATCTAATGCGGTGATCACATGTCTTTTGTTGGTATCAAGTATTCATGCACTTATATTATATGATCCCGGCTCTACACTTTCATGTGTGTTAATGGATTTTGGTAAGAATCTACATGTAGAACCTTCTTATTAAGTCAACCCTTTGAGGTCATGACACCAGTGGGGCCCTCAATTTTGGCCTCTCGGGTGATTAAAAAATTTCCATTAAAAGTAAATGGCAGAGGAACAATAGCAGACTTAGTATTACTTGATATGGTAGACTTTGACATTCTTTTGGGTATGGATTGGCTGTCAGCATGTTATGCCACGTTGGATTGCCGACAAAAGGTTATAAAATTATCTTTTCCCGGGAAACCAGAAGTTTTATAACGGGTAGAATTGGGACACCCTCGAGTCAACTTATTTCCTATCTTATGGATCAAAAGTTATTAAGAAGTCACGAAGTGGAATACTCTTACCTGGCCAATATAATGGATACCCAAAAAGAGTCCCCTGAAGTGCATCTTATCCTTATTGTTCGAAATTTTCCGGAGGTTTTCCCTGAAGATCTTCCAAGCCTTCCTCCGGATAGAGAAGTGGAGTTCGCTATAGAGTTATTTCCGAGTACAAGACCCATTTCTATTCCTCTATATCGAATGGTTCCAGCTGAATTGAGAGAGTTAAAAGAACAGTTGAAAAACCTTCTAGATAAGGGCTTTAAAAGGCCTAGTGTTTCCCCCTGGGTGTACCAGTCCTTTTTGTGAAGAAAAAGGACGGTTCGCTCTGAATGTGCATCAATTATCGACAACTCAATAAGGTCACGATCAAGAACCGGTATCCATTACCAAGAATCGATGATCTTTTTGACCAACTTCAAGGAGCCAGTTATTTTTTCCAAGATTGACCTTCTTTCGGGATATCACCAGCTGAAAATAAATCCTGATGATATATCCAAAACCGCCTTTAGAACTCGATATGGACATTATGAATTCTTGGTCATGTCTTTCGGGTTAACCAATGCCCCATCAGCTTTTATGGACCTCATGAACAGAATCTTCAAACCATTCTTAGATTTGTTCATAATTGTATTCATCGATGATATTCTAATTTACAGCAAGAGTGTTGAAGAACATGAAGAACGTCTGAGGGTAGTGCTTCAAGTCTTAAAACAGGAGAAACTGTATGCTAGATTTTTAAAGTGTGAATTTTGGTTGGAAAAGGTAGTCTTCTTGGGCCATGTTGTGTCAAGGAATGGAATTATGGTAGAACCCCAAAAGATATAAGCAATGAAGAACTGGCCAAGACCTACCACTCCGACAGAAGTTAGGAGTTTCTTTGGTTTGACTGGGTATTATAGAAGATTTGTATAAGGTTTCTCTAGTCTTGCTGCTCCTTTGACCCGATTGACTCAGAAAGCGGTTAAGTACCAGTGGTCAGAAGCATGTGAAGCAAGTTTCCAGAAACTGAAGGAGTTGTTGACTACTGCACCAGTCCTAACCTTACCATCGGGATAAGAAGGGTTCACAGTCTATTGTGATGCCTCTAGGGTTGGGTTAGGATGTGTCTTGATGCAATTTGGAAAAGTGATTGCATATGCATCTCGATAATTGAAGATACATGAGAAGAATTTTCCAACTCATGACTTAGAATTGGTTGCAGTTGTGTTCGCCTTACAAATATGGAGACACTATTTGTATGGGGTGCATGTATATATATTTACATATCACAAAAGTTTACAGTACATAACCACGCAGAAGGATTTGAATCTCTGACAAAGAATATGGTTGGAGTTGCTTAAGGATTATTACCTTAGCATTCTTTACCATCCTGGAAAAGCTAACGTGGTGGCTGACGCACTCAGTAGGAGATTAATGGGCAGCTTGGGCCACTTGGAAATACAAAAGAGGGGTATTGTCCGTGAGGTACAGAAATTGAAAAACATCGGGGTTAGTTTAATTGAGGTCGGTGAAGGAAGGGTGGCAGTGCATGATACCTCTCAGTCTGCCTTAGCTTCAGAAATAAAATAAAGTCAGTTTGAGGATACAGAATTTGTTAAGTTTTGGGAGAGGATTCAACCGGAAAAACCTTCATAGTTTACATTAGGAGAAAATGACGGTACCCTTCGGTATAAGGGTAGGTTGAGTGTTCCTAAGGTAAGGGATCTAAGAAGGAAGATCTTATATGAGGGTCACAATACCAGGTATTCCATTCATCCAAGATCAACGAAAATGTATCAGGATCTCAAGGCAAATTACTGGTGGGATGGAATGAAGAGAGATGTTGCAGAGTTTGTCGGAAGGTGTCTTACGTGTCTACAGGTGAAATCTGAACATCAAAAACCCGGTGGACTACTTCAGGATGTTGGTGTCCCCATGTGGAAATGAGAGGCGATTCATGTGGATTTTGTGACTAGTCTACCGAAAACTCGAGAAAGTTATCGGCTTATAAAGTCAGCCAATTTCCTACCGGTCAACTACATATTGGGAGCCGCAATATGCACAAATTTATTTGAAAGAATTAGTGAGGCTATACGGGATTCCATTACAAATTATTTCGGATAGGAGTTCCAGTTCACCTCACACTTTTGGCAAAGTTTCCAGCAAGGCCTCGAGACGAAGGTCAAGTTGAGTACGGCTTTCCATCCGCAAACCGACGGACAAGATGAACAAATAATTCAAACATTGGAGGACATGTTGCGGTCTTGCGTGTTGGACTTCGGGGCAACTGGTTGGACCATCTATGCCTAATTGAGTTCGCCTACAATAACAATTTCCATTCTAGCATACAGATGGCTCCGTTCGAAGCCTTGTATGGATGAAAATGTAGATCTCCATTGGGATGGTTCGAGGTGGGTGAAATGGAACTGTTCGGATCTGAAACCATTCAAGAAACAAACGACAAAGTGCAGATAATTCGGGAGCGAATCAAAACAGCTCATAGCCGCCATAAATCCTATGCGGACCATCGCAAAAGAGATCTCGAATTTCAAGAAGGGGAGAAAGTGTTTCTAAAAGTCTCTCCAATGAAGGTAGTGATGCGATTTGGCAAGAAAGGGAAGTTGAGCCCAAAGTTTATTGGACCATATGAGATCTTACAAAGAGTGGGGAATGTGGCTTATGAACTGGCCCTTCCACATGAATTAGAAGCGGTGCATCCGGTGTTCCATGTGTCTATGTTACAGAAATACTTGCACGATCCAGGTCACGTCATCCGAACCCAGGAGATAGTCGTGAATGAAGAGCTTCAATACGAAGAAATTCCGATAGAAATACTGGATAAACAAATCAAGCGTCTTAGGAACAAAGACATTGTTTCCGTGAAAGTCCTATGGAGGAATCACTCCACAAAAGAAGCCACGTGGAAGCCGAAGACGCGATGAATGTCAAATATACACTCCTATTTGAGTAAGGTAATAAACTGTGTTAAGTTGTGTTTCATGTATGTGCTGTCTGTGTGTCTATATGCTTGTGTTACGACCTTATACACATTCTAGGACAAATGTTGTTTAGAGAGGGGAGAATGTAAAATCCTGATTTGTTATGACAATAATAATAATTATTATTATTATTATAATAATGATAATAATAGTAATTAACACCATCGACACATCCATCCCCCTTGTTCTCCATCAATTGCACGATCCCCTCCCCTTTAATGTCCCTCAACCCCTCTCCTTCCACCTCCCATAAGTTACACACACCTCATTATATATTCTACATGGCACAAAACAAAGCACTTAGCACAAAGAACAAAAATCAGAAAAAATATCAAGAGAGCAAGAAGAGAAAGGATTAGTTGGAGTTTGAAAGTTCATTTGCAGTACGAAGCAACAAAAGGTGAGTTTTTCTCACTCATAATTCTTAGAAATATTATTTATTTTTAAGTTACAATACATGTTAGAATATAATCCGGATATTGAAATAATGAGCATGAAATTATGATTTATAGGTTGTTTAATAACTAGTTTGAGTTGTGAAATTACAATCCTTTTCGCTGAGTTTTACTGATTAGAATTGGATGAAATTTTACAGAGTTGTACATATTTATGTTACGGTCAGATTAAATCCAAACGGGGAAGAAACCGACATACGGTTTGACAGTTATCGCATTTTAAAATTTCTATCTCGGATTGACCAAAATCCGGAAGGCAGAACTTTACGAACTGTTTTCGCTGAGTTATAATCGTTGGAATTAGATAATATTTTATAGGGTTGTATATCTCTATTTCTCGGTCATATTGAGTAGAAGTGAGGTCAAAACTGACATACGGTTTAGAGTTATCACAGTTCAAAGTTTCTGCCTCAGATCGAATGAAATCCGGAGGGCAGAACGTATAACGGAATAACTGTACATATTAATGAGGAATCTGAAAAGTTGTGCTGAATAAAAGTATTATATTTCTCTATTCTTGAAAGTTTGAGACTTTACATAGATTAATCCGACTTACGGATAAAACGATATGACTGTTTTAATATTGTGGCCTTTTTACAAAAAATTCTGGCGAGATAGTTTTCATAGGGTTGTTCTTGCATGAATTTGTACTAGTTACACTAAGTATTTTCAGATGAAACTTGGGATAGTGATAGGTCTCCATGGTACCTTCGGTTCAGTGTAAGAAATACCTTAATTGGGTTACGGTTTGAGAGTTGTAACCCTTACAAGTGGAAGTGCGAAAAGTTGAGAGAAAGGAATATTATTTGAATTTCCTGAAAATATGACATATATATATATATATATATATATATATATATGTGTGTGTGTGTGTGTGTGTGTGTGTGTATGTATGTGTATAAGTTTAGCCATACATGCGAGATGATAGAAGTCTTGGTAATGTAAATAATTTTGCTATCACCTACGGGGCTATATCGTTACACATTTCTTGCCTTCGGGGCTATTTAAACACACTTGCCTTCGGGGCTATTCACATACACTTGCCTTCGGGGCTATTCACATACATTTGCTTTCGGGGCTATTTAAACACATTTGCCTTCGGGGCTATTCACATACATTTGCTTTCGGGGCTATTTAAACACATTTGCCTTCGGGGATATTTAAACACATTTTCCTTCGGGGCTATTCAAACACAGGTGCCTCCGGGGCTATAATGGAAATGCATTGGATCGGGTGCATGCACCGCAACAAATATGTATATAATATGTGACACTGGATGAAGTAGGTGTACTGGTTAACTAAGTGTTCCCCAGGATGAGTTGGGAGGAGATTTTGGTGTGTGTGAATATTTATGGGCTTGTACACCGAAAGTGCTGAAATTTGTTTTCATGACATGCTTGATATGTTCATAATTTGATGTACTTAGAATATTGTGAGGTTACTTTGAATTGTAGGGCGAGGTTCTCACTTAGCCCCGGATGGTAGGGCTGACTCTTTTATTTAACATGTTTTAGGAAAGCGCGATAGAGGAAAAGCTCCGCAACAGGGCTAGCGATCATCCCGCAGCCTTATTGTCCCACCAATCCATTACTTCGGATTTGGTGAAAGTTGTTCTAAGATTAAGTTGGTTTGAAGAACCAAGTTTTCGTTATCTCGGGAAATGCCCCACATGAGACTGTTTCCTTTTGAGATTCGGATGTTTTTATTCTGTATTTGAACTTCCATCGAGTCTAGAAAAATTGGGGATGCTCGAGTATAGGCTCGTGCTTTCATTAAAGAAGTACATGGTTATATTATTTTCCGGATCTAGATATATGTATAATTTAGAAGAAAAAGAAATTTAATGGTTCTCCTGGAAAGGAATAGTTGTTCAGGTGTCATCGCGCCCTATGAGAAGACTTGAGAAAATTCAAGTCGTGACATATATAGTACTCATCATCTTCTCCATTTCACAAACATTTTAGGCGGTGCAAGCGCACGTTCTGTTAATTTCATTGATCGGATTCATAAAAATACTTGATCGATGAGTTTGTGGAAATTATCATGAGTTGCCACTTGCCCCCTAAATTGTTTGTGATATTGATGAGTACTAGCTGAATTAATGACGATCATTCGTGTAAGCCATTTGTTAGTGTATAATGATGATACAATGAAATAAAATATAGGATGAAATGCAAGAGAAGATGTGCTTGTAAATTGTAGGATTTAATTAGATGTTTTCATGCAAAATCTAAATTAAAAATTCAACTACTAGAAAAGACAATGTAGAATTGATGAAACAGGAATTCTTGATTGTTTTTTGATAGAGAAGGAGGCGTAGTAGAAAGAACTATACATGTAATTCATTGGTTGTGAATGAGTTGTTTATACTTGAAGAACTATGAGTTACTTTAGCGGGAAAAAAACTTTGTTACTGATTTTATACATTTTTCAATATTATGAAGTGACAGATGTCTGTAATAGATTGTTCCTCAAAAGCAAAATACTATACACTAAGAGTGTAACGAATTTTAATATTATCAGTATAATTTACCAGTTCATGTTTATTAAATAGTGTTATTTATCTGTTATTACCTTTTAAGTAATTGATTGTCTAAATATTTTTAAAAATTGTTAGTGCTGAAAAATTCTGGCGATATGATCACTGACCATGAATTCTAATTTTCTTCTAGTGAGTTAATGGCTGAAAAGTTTCTCTTATCTTTAATTCTTTAAATTTTAGAAGAGTTGAAATACATGATTTAAGAAATGATGATTCAATTAAATTAAGAATGCCTTGGTAATATTGATGAAGAAGGTTTGAAGTAGCCGAATATGCAGTGTTAAATTTGCTGCTTTCAGCACCACCACAAGTTTCACTAGTTAGATAATTTAGACACTAGAATAATGAAGATAGAGATGAAACTTAATTATAAGACTGTTGAAACAAATTAATATTAATTGAAACTGTTAAGCCAGAAAAAGTATAATTTTTGTGCTTTTGTACTCAAATATAATAGGTTGATAGTAGTAGTAGTATAAGTTACAACGTCGACGTAATTTAATACTGAAAGGTCCAAATTTACGCTTGTATAACAATAAAATTGAATAATTGTGTGCATTTTAAACTGAATGTCTTATGTGCTGAAGTTCTATGAAAATCAAGTATCCACCGCTACATTGCTAAAATGCATGGTTGGTATTTTTGTAAATTATATAATATAATTATTGATATTAATGTATTAGTATTAATTAGTTAATATCTTAATGCGGTGATATGAAATTAAAAGTTAAGGCCCATCATGTAAATCGCCCTTGTGAATGTTAGACAAAATTTTATAGAATTTCAGAAAAAGTTGATAGATAATGGAAAAATTAGGCACAAAAATTGAATGAGGAGTTGCTAAGAACAGGGCTAACTAAAGAACAAGAGAAATAAAGGCACAAAATTAGTTGCTGATTTCTAATATAATTTCTTAGACTTCCAACATATTACTGTCTCTTGTGAGTCTGGGCCAAATTTCAATAATCTTGAATTATTTATTATGTCATTAACACAATATTTCAAGTATTACATCCCATGTTCTTTCCAACAAATTTTCTTCGTTTATCAATACAATTATCTTCCTTAGCTAAACGCACCTAGGTATCTATGTATCGAGAGATAAAAGAACCCAATGTATTACAGGTAGAGTTGGCAATTACAAGAAATTATCTTGCATTTTTCATTTTGCCATGTCAAAACATCTATATCATGTCAGTCAAGTGATAACTGAAGTGTCATTTTTTTTATATCCAACTTCCCGGCTTACGCCAGACTATTCCTGGAGATAGTAGTCTCGGTCCCTCAACACTACTACCAGTAAATCGCGGGATGTGCCTGAATGACCAGGGTTTGAGAACAGAGCAATTGATATCACATACAAGGTTCTACCCTAGAAGAGAGAAAATTGCTCCCTCCAGGGTTCGAACCCACGCTGCAGGCCTCCAACTGGATTTTAAGTTCCCCTCCTTTGCCAATCAGCTATGCCCCGGGGGATTAGTGCCCATTTCTCCTACTAGGGTAGATATGTAAGAGAGAGGTTGAACCACCCCCACCCCCACCCAACAACTTCCTCAACCGAATTATCACGACGCCTTTTCTTTTGAGCTCTTAGATTTCTTTTTTCCAAAATAACCTTTCTGTAATCGCTCTTCAGTGCTCATGACTTGGGAGGATGAGTGGCACGGTTCCCAGAAAATCGGGTGAGTTTCGAATTTGTTTCGGTGGTTTTAGAGGATCTTAAGTTAAAGAAAAGAATAGGTTTGACCAAAGTCAACTTTGTCATTTTTCAAATTTCGTCGATTTCATTAGGTATGGAACGCCATTTATGACTTAGTCTAGTCGCTGGTTGGTATTTTGAGGCGTCCGTTTGTCTTTCAAGTCATTGGTTGGAATTGTTGGTTTTGGTTGGTTGGGAGTTGACTTGAGTCAATACCGTGTCAATACGACCTCTTTTTAAAAATCCGAGTGTGCAAGTGAGTTTATCCCGTATTTTATGATAAGTCTGCATATTTGGTTTGTGTCATGGAGGTTCCGGATGAGTTTCAGGTGTTAAATCGAAGTTAAGAGGAAATTTGGTTTTTATTGCTGGTTTCTGAGGTGTGGCCGAAATTGCAGCATTTTGTCCGCAATTGCGGTTACACATTTGCGGTGTTTTGACGCAATTACGGTAGTTTGCCGTAATTATGGTAAAAGAGCCGCAATTGGGTGATGGGTCGGGTCGGTATTTTCGCATTTGCGGTTGGTCGACCGCTTTTGCAGTTACCGCATTTGCGATGTTTTGCGTAATTGCGCTAGGTTTCCGAAATTGTTGTAAAAGTGCCGCAATTGGTGTGGTACCTGAGCAGTGTATTTAACTCCCAACGTTGAATTTAGACTTCATTTATATTTTTCTCAAGTTCTAGATCTCGGTTTGGGTGATTCTAAGTGGGTTTTGCTAGTCTAAGCTCGGGGGTAAGAATCTAACCTTCATTTAATCACTGCCATTAATTCCTTCCATTAATTAGTAATAAAATCATTTTTTGATTGAAAATTTGGAAGTTTTAGCCCTAGCTTATGAAGTTGTTTGTTTTTCTTGAAATTGAAGTCTGAACCATGATTTAGTTTGAGTAATTTCCTAGTTTTAGCTTGTTTAAGCTTGGGGTAAACTGTTTCTAACACAAATTTCAAATTCAATCCGGGTTTTAAATGATTTTGTTATGAATTTTGATACAAATTGGAATTTTAGATAATTCATGAATTGGAGGCTCAATTGGGATTAGAATTCCATTAAACTTAGGATTATGACTATTTAGACTATGGGTAACATGTTTCTAACTTAATATTCTGATTTTTCCCTTGTGGACCCGGGGTCACTTTTTGAGTTGTGTTTTCGGATTCGTGTAAAAGTATAGCAATATGGATGCCCATGGAATTGTAGTCTAACATAGAATGTGTATTTGATAGACTTTGATTGTTCCAAGGCTCTTTGAAAGGGAAAGACATTGACTTGAGGTTCGTGACACCAGTTCGGCCTTCGAGGTAGGTTATGGCTTATCTTTTAGACTTCGATTAGCGAATCGTATGTAGTTTTTAGCTATTGACGGGGAAAGCATGATAGGCCTTCGGGCATAGTTGTGGTGATGAATCCACTAGTTTGGTATGAATGTTGTTATGTGGGTTTGTCGCCATGTTTACTACACTTGTAATTATTGAATGAATATATGCATGTCACTTGGTATCTCACTTATTTCATGAAATGAAAGGATAATATTAATGATTTGAGTTGTGGTCAGTATTCATGGCATATATATATTGATTCTATGATTTGCGATGTTGTTGAAATTGACTCCATGCATGCACGCCTTTCATAATTCATATATGATTGATATGATGGTAAGTGAGAGAGTGTTAACCTTAGAGGTCTTTTCCAGAGAGCGATAGAGTGTTCGCCTCCGATGTCTTTACTGAGAGCGAGAGAGTGTTCGCCTCCTAGGTCTTTGCTGGAGAGCGAGAGATTATTAGCGTCTGAAGTCTTTGCCGGAGAGCGACATAGTGTTCGCTTCCGAGGTCTTTGCCGGAGAGCGAGGGAGTGTTCGCCTCTGAGGTCTCTGTCGAGGAGTGAGAGAGTGTTATCCTTCGAGGTGTTTGCCGGAGAGCGAGAGTGGTATATGAACTTCGCGGATTTGCCATGGGTCATGACTTTGAGGCAAACCCCTTAGCATGTGTGTACGGTAGTGGAGAGTAGGCCAGTGCATTGCATTGCATCACATTCATTCATCCACTCATAGCTGCTTATTTAGTGCTTTACATACTCTTCCTGAACTTTTACGTGAAGTTTGATTTCGTGGTTGTACTTGATTGTCTCATCTGCTCTACATGTTAATTTCAATATCCTACATGCGTTATCTAATTATTGTCGATCTATGATGCATAGGAGTACTAGTATTGTGCTCATACTACTCTTGTTGCACTTTTTATTGAGTGCAGAGTTTGATCCAGGTTCCTGTTCGAGAACTCGTGACTGATCCCAAGGCTATCCATTCTGAGACGTTAGGGTGAGCTACTAGTCGGACCTGTAGCCCTAGATCTTTTCTATGATATTCTATGTATTTTCATGTTATACAGACAATATTTTACTTCAGACTATCTTAGACTATATTGTAATAAGTATTAGAAGCACTTGTACAAGTTAAGACCAGATTTGGGTTGTACCCATTAAGTTTTTTCGTACTATTAAGTGAAAAAATATATTAATTCATTATGATTTAGTGATAACGGTGTGAACATGTGAGTCATGTAATCATTTGATGGGTGTTATCACTAGGTAAATATAATTTTTTATAGAATATAAAATCATTGCTATTTAAAAGGGAATGAGAATCCTAAAAGAAAAAGGGGAGAGAGAGAGATAGAGATAGAGAAAGCTCGCAGCTAGATGAATCTTAACCGTTGAAATAATAAGTTTACACGTAACACAAATCTGACAAGTAATGACGACGTGGTAGAAATAGAAAAGAGCGATATGAAAACCAAACTTCCTATATATTCTCAAAGTTTTTAGTAATAATTCATTTGTGATGTTTGCAAAGCAAATAAATGGTCATGAAAAAAATAAAGGAATGAATACTTCTCGCAATTCATGGTTTTCCTTTCATTTTTTCATTGAAAATCTATTATTCTCCGCTCTGCAAAATTAAAATTGTCAAAACTCATAAATCAATATCAAAATCTCTTAGATTATCTTCTTTCCAAATATTTCATGATATTAATTGCTTCAATTTGTTGAATAGTTAAAAATGTTCTTTCTATAAGTGTGTTTCTTTAGGGTTTTGAGGATGTGAAAAGTTTGATGGCCGGATCTAGGTGAATTTTAATGTCGAACATGATATTTAAGAATCAGAAAACGGATGAACAAATTCACAATTCATCGGATTTTTTCCGTTTCATCGATTTTGTCCGGATCCCACCTTTCTTCCGAAAAAGGGAAGGAGAAGGATCTTCTTATACATGATAAATCTGAAGGTCAAAGAATACATTAAGCGTCGGTGAACAGTGATGCAACATGATAATGCCCTTTGTGATTCTTCAAGTCTTATGTGTGAAAAATGCCATTGTTATAATGCTTACGAGCAACAATATAGTTATACCTGAAACTTCATCAATCGAAGGTGAGATTCTGCTTTCAATCTTCTCTTACTAATTTGGTAAAATATAGTTGTATATATTAATTATAGATTGTTAATTAGAACTATTTTTTCTTTGTGAATTCGATAATTTCGATTATATTATTTTAACCTACCCGTTCCTTTATTATTTCTCTAATTAAGTCTTTCACATATGCCTCAGTTTAGCATTTCATAGCTCATGAGCTAATCACTTTTTCTTGTTTCCATGATAATATTATAATAAATCAAACAGATCTTGCCACAACAAATATGACTTTAGCTACAAATTAATATTCACATACCGTCAAATAAATTGGTAGAGGAGGAAAATGATGACTGCATCAATCTTGATCAATTCACTTCATTTTGCTTTCTTTATCTTCTTTTTTGAAAAAAATCAATTAAACATTTGTTTCTCTATTCATATAAATCATGTTTTATTGACGTGTATAACTCTGTGTATATTTACCATATTTAGTGATATGTAATTATGGTAGAATTATGGTTCCTATTGTATAAGGATTTCACATTGTACACCTATATATATATTTGGTATTAATGAGAAAGGCTTCCGAAGGGAGATTAATATATTCTTACATGGTATCAGAAGCCAAAACCTAAACTCTACTCTCTATTTTCCTTCTTTTTTCCTGAGGTTCACTGCACGTTTTTCTTTGCCTCTGTTTTCGGCTTACTGCCCGAGAACTGCCATAGCCTTTTGCTGTTCCTATGCGCGGCACACTGCCCGAGAGGCAATCTGCCCCCAAGCCCCCTCGGTTTGTTGTTCCTCTGCGCACTTCATCCCTTTGTTTTCTTCCATTGTCCGAAATTAATTAAAAGTTTGTCCTTTACCCAAGAACAACTAAATGGCTTCCTTGACCAGCCGACAACCTGATAATGCGTGGTATATTGATACGGACGTCACATCTCATCTCACTAACAATTCATGTAATCTTCCTCAATTGCGCCAATTACCAACTCCACAATCTATTATGGTCGGTAGTGGTCATTGTATTCCAATTCAAGGATTTGAACACACCCTTACCCCCACCACCGCATCCACACTTCTCTCTTAAAAACGTCATTTATGCCCCAAACATCATCAAAAATATAATTTCTGTCAGAAAATTTTCCACCGATAATTCTGTCTCAATTAATTTTGACCCGTTTGGATTTTCCGTAACGGACCTCCATACTGGGAAACTCCTTACGATGCAATAGTGAGGGGGACCTCTATCATTTTCTACCAACATTCGCTACTAGTGTCACTCCTCCCACCGTTTTAACAACTATATTCCCTCTACGTGGCATAGTAGACTTGGTCATCCGGGTTCTCACTATTTTTATTCTCTTAGAAATCGAAATTTAATCCATTGCAACAAAGGGAATCTTTCTCATAGTTGCTCCTCGTGTCAGTTAGAAAAACATGTTAGACTACCATTTACGACTTCTATGAGTACTATTTTCTCTCCCTTTGATATTTTTCACGCTGATGTATGGACATCTCCCATAATCATCAACTTAAGCCACAAATACTATCTGGTATTTTTGGATGATTTCTCTCACTTTCTTTGGGTCTATCCACTCAAACTCCAATCTTGTTGAGTTTCGGACACTGGTTAAAATGTAATTTAAAAAAGGCATAAAATTATTTCAATGTGATAATGGTCGTGAGTTTAATAATTCATCCTTTCATAATTTTTTTGCAGCAAACGGCATGATTTTTCGTTTCTCATGCCCCATACCTCCCCTCAAAATGGAAAAGCCGAAAGAATTTTCCGAACCATTAATAATATGATTCGTACCCTCCTTTTTCATGCGTCTCTCCCACCTAATTTTTGGGTATATGCATTAAAAATGGCAAAAAATATTCTCAACATTCTACCTACTCGTGTGATTCAAAATAGGACACCCACCTAAATTCTCTACCGTCGGATCCCCACCTATGACCACCTTAGAATTTTCAGTTGTCTGTGTTACCCCAATATGACATCCACAGAACCTCACAAATTAGCACCCCGGTCTACTCTGTGCGCCTTCCTAGGTTTCCCGTCAAACCATAGGGGGTACTTGTGCTATGATCTCTCCACCGACAAAATTATAATTTCTCGCCACATCACCATTGTCGAATATATCTTCCCGTTTGACGACATCAAAAAAACTTGAGTCACTGATTATCAATTCCTAGAAGATTCGGACCAATCACCGCTTGTCCAACAGGCATTCCGACAAGCGACCACTGGTCCGGCGGCGACAGACGCACCAACTGCCACCACCGGCAGTCCAATCACCAGTAGTGACACCACTACCCCACTGACCCATCCCCGACTGCCACCACTACCGACAGTCGGTCCGTCGACTCAGTATCACAACCAGACATCTTCCATATCGCTGAGTTGTCCCCCTAGACCGACATCGATACACCGTCCCATCGCATTCCAGCAACCCCATCGGCTATCAAAAACCCGACATCAACACCTGCACCATCACCACCTCTGACAGCTTACCTCACCCAACCAGTGTCACCTGCCACCACTGGTCCACACCCACTGCACTGTACCGTTTCTGATGCCTCACCTCCACCGGCAGTCCATCAAATCGACACTGCACAGATACCGAGCAAGAACATACCAGCAAACCGACACCCAACAAACCCTCCCCACAGATCCCTGCCACCTCGCACCATATGGAGACCCATGCCCAACACGGGATTTTCGAACCCAAAATCCAGTTTAATCTATCCGCTCAAACCATAACCCCTATTCTAAAAAATCCAAAATTAGCCAAACTAGACCTAAATTGGAATGTGGTTATGTGTGAGGAGTTTAATGTGTTAACGAAACAACACACTTGGGATTTGGTTCCTAGACCGAAGGGGGTGAATGTGATTTGTTGCATTTGGCTTTTTCGTCACATATACAGAGACAGTGGTGAGTTAGAGAGATACAAGGCGAGACTAGTGGCCAATAGCACTAATCAACATGAGGGTATTGATTGTGGTGAGACATTCAGTCCGATTGTTAAACTGGCTACTATTCACACAGTTCTGAGCATTGTTATGGATAAACATTGGCCAATTTATCTTGACGTGAAGAATGTGTTTCTTCATGGGGATCTGAAAGAAACTATTTATATGCCTCAGCTGCCTGGTTTTGTGCATCCCGCAACCCCTCACTATGTATGCCGTCTGCGTAAGTCGTTATATGGTTTGAAACAGGCCCCTCGAGCGTGGTATGATCTCTTTGCACATATATATTAGGTAGATTGGGTTCGTTTGCAGCAAATGTGATACATCTCTATTTATTTTTCATCGTGGTAGTAGCACTGCTTATTTATTGTTATATGTGTATGACATAGTGCTTACTGCCTCCTCTAAGTCGTTGAAAAATGAGATTATTGTCTTGCTTAAAACTGAATTTGCTATGACTGACTTGGGCAAGTTGAGCTATTTTTGGGGGATTTCAGTGACTCGATCTGCAAGTGCTATGTTCTTGTGTCAACGCAAGTATGCAGAGGAGATAGTGTACATGCTAAAATGGCAAACTGCAAGATCATGTCCACTCCAGTTGACTCTAAGTCAAAGCTTAGTACCATTGATGGTAATCCCGTAGCCGATCCCACTCTTTATAGGAGTCTTGCAGGTGCACTTCAGTACCTTACATTCACCAGGCCTGACATTTCATATGCGGTTTAGTAGGTATGCTTATTCATACATACCCCAGGGAGCCTTACTTTACAGCCCTTAAGCGTATCATTCGATATGTTAAGGGCACACTTGATTATGATTGCACTTATACCCCTCAGCTCCGACCCGATTGATGTCATATACGGATGCTAATTGGGCAGGCTATCCAGACACACGACGCTTCACCTCCGGCTACTGTGTGTTCTTAGTGGATAACCTAATTTCATGGTCTGCCAAGAGGCAAGCCACCTTATCCCGTTCGAGTGCAGAGGCAGGATACATATTGCGAATGTTGTTGCTGAGATCTTTTAGCTCCGAAACCTTCTTTTGGAGCTTCAGTGTCCCTTGCATAAGGCGTCTTTGATTTATTGTGATAACATATCCGACATATACTTATCTCATAATCCGGTCCAGCATCAGCGAACCAAGCATATTGAGATGGATATACATTTTGTTCGTGAGAAGGTTGCTCATGGTCATGTTATGGTGTTACATGTGCCTTCTTCATATCAGTATATGAACATATTCACGAAAGGCCTTCCTAGACAGTTATTTCTTGACTTCAGATCCAGCCTCAGCATCCGACCTCCTCCCGTTCCGACTGAAGGAGAGTATTGACGTGTACATTTCTTTGTATATTTATCATATTTAGTGATATGTAATTATGTTAGAATTAGAATCCCTATTGTATAAGGATTCCACATTGTACACCTATATATATTTGGTATTAATAAAAAAGGTTTTCGAAAGGAGATTAATACATTATTACTGAGTTTATTAAGGGTATAATGTTTATTACCTTAAAAAATAAACTTTGTAGGAAAATGGATTATATATATATATATATATATATAACTACGGCCGAGGATCTAAAGGGGATAATAGACAAGGAAAGAATTGATATATAAGGGATTGAAGAATTAAAAGAGAATTGAATTATGCATAAAGTAAAGTAAGATTAACTTACCATTAAGGTTTCAGTTAAGGAAACCATAATTGTAAGTTAATCTTACTTTACTTTCTGCATATTTCAATTCTCTTTTAATTTTTCAATCCCTTATATATCAATTCCTTCCTTGTCTATTATCCTCTTTAGATCCTCGGCCGTAGTTTGGTATCAGAGTCATAAAGGGTAGAGATAGAGAGAAATATGTTATCTAGATCAGATGAAATTCTTGTTTAGAGGTTCTGATTCTTCTGAGATTTTTTTCCTAGGATGGTCTGGGGTAGTAAGTCCTCAAGGGTGTAGGCAGTCAGACTCCGTGAAACGACTGAGATTGTAGGAAGAACTCGAGTACATGATTTTGTATACATGGATCCTTTTCTTAATAGATCTACTTCTTTTGATTTTGGTTCAACATCTTCCATGGATTCAAAGAAAATAATAAATTCGGAAGAAATCGTTATACAAGATTTTGAAAAATCGATTGATAATTGGGAAATACCGAGAGTAATAGAGATCAAATTTACAAAAATTCCAAATACCAACTTTTCAAAACTGATTTCACTATCAAAACAACGGAAAGAGATATCCAATTATCTCAACCCTTTGAAACAATACAATTACTTTCTCAAAATTCCTTGAAAAAATATAGAGAAAAAAATTACAAATACATCCATATATTGGATTAGTCCAAGTAGGGATAAAACCCCTTACTAAGAAAGGATTAAACACCTCAATCCTTGCTATCTTAAGATATGCAAGATTCACAATTTTTGAAGATTCTCTATTGAGTTCTGTTGAGTCTAGTCTCTGCACAGGACCAATATCTTTTGATTGTTACCCAAATTTCTCAGTTTCCCTCAATGATAAAAATATCCAAAAATCCCTTATCTTACAGATAAAAACACACAATACCAAATACTTGAAGGATCAATTCTTGTGGCAATAATTTTTAGAATTCATTACAAAGCCATGGCATCTGCTTTTGCCATAAAAGTTAGATACCATAGTAAAAAAGGTGAAACCCTACTATTACAAACAGATCTTTCCAGATCTAACACAGTAATACCCAGACCTATTAGGGAGAAGGATATTACCCTACCAGAAGAATGAATTCTGGAAGGTGTAGTTAAACCTGAACCTGTAGAAACTACCCAACTAAATACCCATCTTAGAGAAATAACCCAATACCAGGATGGTAGAGTTAGTCTATCGTTCCATAGAAGATCTATGAGTAGTAGATACGATGATACAGGTTCCGTAGAAACCCTGGACTTAGGAAGAGTCTCACAAATTCCTTCAGTAATAAATACTCCTTACAAAACAAAGCCTAGACATTCTATGTCAGATTTACCCAAGAACCTACTAGTCCGACATTTTCTTCAATAACAGAGAACATAGTAAACGAAATTGGTGTTTTAGAAAAAGAATTCCAAATTGATAAGAAACTCCAACAAAATGATTTTTATAAAAAATATAACCTAGAAAAAAGAATTTGGTTCTTCAAAAACTTTTTAGATACTAGGAAACAAATACAGGAACATAGGATAAACATCCTATTTTTTTACGGTTTGATATATATTCCTCCAAATATTCCAATGAATATCCCTTTTCTAAAACGGTAAATCCCATTACGACTAGGAACAAAACACCGGAATGGGAAATCCTAGCTGATTCTAGGAAAGTCTAGTCCAACCACCCTCCTCTACAAGGTATTAAGCTTAACATTCATGGATGCCATGTAGACGCAATTCCTCTTAAAAACCCAATAGATGATGAAAAAACAAATACAAGAAACATTTTCGCACAGAACAATTTCACCAATATTAATCTAACTACCATAGGAAAACAACTAGATAGAGTGGAAAAACACATAAAACCCCACCCTTTGGTCACCATAGATTCCCCAGAAAAGACTAAGGATATGAAATTGAAAAGACCAATCTTTAAACTCTTTCAGGTGTCCAAAGATGGTGTCAAAAATATTCAACAAAATAAGTCTGAATTTATTCATGCTATAAAAGATCAATTGAGTAAAATTGAGACATCCAATAGTTCTAATACAGAACCCATTGTTCCAGTTACTCCACAATCTTCCAACAAAATCACAACTCTAACGTATGATTCTGATAACTGTGACACTTTAGAATTCTAATTTTTTTGACGGATTTTATGATTTTCCGAATCGGATTTTCTGATTTTGACCCGGTTTCGACCCGATCCGGAATACAACCCAACCCGGAACGTAAGGAACAAAAAAAAATTGGTCTGAAAATTAGGAACTAAAAAAAAGGAATTTTCGGATTAGAAATAGTATTCAAAAGGGGATTCTCGGATTGGAACTTATGAAACAAAAAGGAGTATTTTTGTTCAAAATTTAAAATTTTAGGAACAAACCAATCCTTTTTTTTTCTTGTTTTTTGATGCTTTTTCTTTGTATTTTTCGGTCTGATTTCGGACCAAAAAGATGACTTGGAACCCGAGCCCAAAATGAAGAACAAGGGGGGGGGGTATAGATGGATTCCCCCACAACGTTCACCACATACCCCCTTTCAATTTCGAGTTTAAAATTCAAAATAAAAGGGGCAAAGAGAAGATTTTTTTAAGCAAATTTTGGGGGATAGGGTATGGGTGAAGGGTCTGGTGGCAGGGAAGGTGGTGTCGGTGATGTGTTGCCGGCGGGTTTTCGGGGGTGTGGGGTATGGGGTGTGCGGCGGGGAGAGAGAAAGAGAAAAGGGTATTTGGTTTTTAGGTTTTAGGGTTTGTTTTGTTAGGTTTAGAAGGGGTGGACGAATGGGCCGAGTCAGTGGGATTGGGCTGTGGGAGAGTTGGGGTGGCCGATTGGGCTGCCCCTTTTTTGGGATGGTAGAAGGTTTTTGTGTGTTAGGGGAAAATAAAATTGGGAGTTGGTTAAAATATAAAAGGGTTTATTATAAAAAATATTTTACAAAAAATGTAAATTATAAAAGATAAAAATTAATGATGTGATAATAAAAAAAAATTGTGAAATGCTTAAAATAAAAAATGCGATGTCATTTTGCAAAAATAAAATAACATCAAATATTAGGCTAAAAACTATAATTAAGATATTAGAAGGCAAATGATAGTAGAAAAATGTGAATAATAATAATAATAATAAATAATATTGAGAATAGACGACGATATTAATTGTCTATATATATATATATATATATATATATATATATATATATATATATAATATTGTGAAACTTCAGCTTTATCTCGACAGATCCCAGATTTCCTTGGTTACAACCTTGACCTGTATAGCTATATATCTATTACTTTTTTTTCTTTTTCCCAACACTAAAGTACTTATGATTATAGTACTTTTTGTAAGATGAAAGAGTGAATGAAATTTTGTTCAAGTTGTACAGGTCTCAAAGTCTTGAGGTCTTCTATGTACAGTAGAGGTTGTCTGCAGTCTGTCGCCTTTGGTAGATTGTGATGATGTAATCCTTGATTGCGATCTCTGGTGGATGTGATTGAATCTTTGATTGATCTGGCCTTGCATGATGATATTGCAATATAGGTTTTCCTTCCTTGAGGCTCGCTCATGACTTGTGGTACTTGGATGCAATCTTGTTTCCTTCTTCAAGGCTTGCTGGTACTTGGCCGCAATATTGTGTTTTCTTTCATGTATGCTTGATTACGAGTTGAGCTGATTTTCCTTTTCAGCTGTAATCTTGTGTTTCCTTTCTTGTAAGCTTGATGAAAACTTTTGTTGTTTTTTCTTTTGAATTTGAGCGGTACTTGCTTGGGCCTTTACTCAATCCTCGGATTCTCCTACACTCTGATAGGCTAGTTCTTCTAATGTTGCTGGACTTGAGCGAGCCTTACTTCATTACATCGATCTTGGGCTTAGCTCTATTCTGATGGGCTCAAAAGAATCTGAAAGAAAACAAACTTGGATTAGTGGTGTCATTATTAAAATTCATTTCTTAGGGCTAACAATCTCCCCATTTTTTATAATGACAACAATAGAAATGAGATTTATTTGAGAGTCAACTTCCCTGATTTATAAAAGCCCTTATATGTTGCTCCCTCTGTCTTAGTGCATCCCTCGTGCAGACCGCTGCCATCCTCTCTGCTCCCCCTGAGTTATTGCCTTGATTTATCCCCTTTGACATATCAAAAAGGAAAGATACCAACACATATATAAAATAACATGCATGCTAATAACTCTATCCTAAGGGAGATAAAGTTAAGGATCCAAAGGACAAACGGTCCCTACAAAACAGCAAGCAGATAGGGGCATCAAAACATTGTCTTAATCCAGATTTTCTGAATTCATATTCTTCCTCTCTAGCAAAGTTACTATACTTAAAGTTCTTCAAGAGTAACACTTGAGTTTCTTTTGCTCACTTGTTAAAATTTTTGTTGTATTTTGGGAGACTATTGCTCAACACCGTAAAAGGAGATATACGAGGCAATCTTGTCTTAAAGACAGAGTGTCATCACTCGACTCAGCAAATCACACAAGCAGTTTGTCAAGGTTTTGATTTTCAGTTTTATTGTAATAGTTTGTTTATCCATTGTACCATTGTAATAGTTACTTACTTTCCGTTCCCTACAACAATTGTATCCCAACAGTAAAATCATACATTTACAAGTACATTATTAATTTGCATTTTCATCCGATATTTCTTCAATTGTATCATCCCTATATACTAATAATTAAATGACTTATAGAAATGATAGTCATTTCAGCTACTATTTATCATCTTCTTCATTTCGCAATCAATTTGGATCGCAACAGGAAACTCACGTCAATTTGCACGAATTCATCAATCAGGCTCTTTACGAGAATGATGATTTTCGTATGTACGTTTACAAAATACAAAAATGCACAAAACTTCATTGTCACAACTGGACCTTTTGCCCCTTTACACACCGAGGGGAAAAAGCACATCGACGTGACCCAAGAAAATACAATTATTTGCCAATCCATTGCCCCGATACAAATTTGCATGTTGCATTAAAGGAGATTATTGTGAATTCTCCCATGGAGTTTTCGAGGAGTGGCTACATCCTACGAAGTACAAGACCCAAATGTGTCATGCTGGCACGTCGTGTAACAGACGAGTATGTTTCTTCGCGCATACACTGGAAGAGCTTCGTCCAGAGATGAAGTACAATTGGCGTTATGTGTACCAGTACCCTCTAAACATCCAACCATATCTTGACGTTTTAATTAAAAATGTACGAAATGGTAACCGGATGGTTATTCCTTGTATTCCTCAGCTGCCACCACCACATTATCAGTACTACGGTACTACTGATGCTTCTAGATGTGGAATTTCATCGATTAGAATCTTTGTTTTCAGGCAGGTTTTCTTCTCCACCAACAACCAAGACGCATGAAAGCGGTTTCCAGCGCGCTACTGGGCAGTTCTCCTTCGTGGGAATGGAGTAGTATCCTATCTGCTAGATCTGTTCTTGAAAAGGGAGTGTGAGTACATAGTAGAGATGTGTAGAATGAGAAAGTTGTCTTTTTGATATGTCACCCGGATCTCACTCTCCTGAAGTGCTATCCTAAGTGCGTACTGGTTCATCACCGACGGGGGATTTTCGATCACGTAAAAAAACTCGTTCTATTTGTCTTTTCTTTCATGTATTTTATCATCTCTTTCCTCAAACGAAGGATGAATGGAATTTGTTTGGAAGGATCAACTATTGAAAAGGCGATCAAAATGGTTCCAAACCTCCATAGCAAGCTCACTCTTGATGAAAAGGTGATCAATATTTTATTTATAGAGAACAAAGGTCATAATTACAGCATTCATTACTAAGTACATGACTCATTCATTCAGACTGACCTAGTGGATAAATCATAAATACAGAAACAAAAACAGCAATTGGACTAGTTCGTTCTAGAAATCTAATCTCACTGGGCCGGTCGAAGGGGAAGGAAGAGATGGGACCTCTTATTTTATTGATCTTCCAAATCTAAAATTTGGGCATTTCCTTCAATTGGGTGGTTTTTGGAACTCTATTAAAACGAAAAAATAAATCAAGTTTCCTTATCTCACTTAACTTGATTGAATCTGTTATGAATTCAATCAAGTTAAGACTTCTTTTTTAAACTAAATCCCTCCGGCCTATCCAAATTTGAGAACTACAGATTCATTAGTACCAGTTTTAGGGGACTGCCTCCAATTTGAGTTTTACTCACATCTCAAATGAATTCAAGAACATATTCGAAGAAATTCTGTCATTTTTTTTTATGTATATGGGTACAATTATCAACGGTGAAAGATAGCCCTAAAGTAAGGGTCCCGGAGATGGTATTTCTCAATTGTCGACGACGTGACAAGCATGTCTGCTTTCCTCTATCTAAGGCTAAGGTAAGCAGAGATCTTCTGATACCCCCCATACAACCAATGGAGATATCAAGGAGATAGAATAAGTCATCTTCTACGATTGGTAAAGGGATCAAACAACTTTGATCTTTGGCATGTTGTACGTGTGGGAAGGAATTCCATTCAACTAGTTCAATGACCCTAGAGGGAATGAACGCACATTTTCTCATTACTTTGGGTCTCTCATTTTTCCATTTTTATTGACATTACTATAGTGGGATTTCAAAAAAAATGGGCTTCATTTTTTAAGCTTCTTATTAGCGACATCCAGGCAAAAAAAGGTTGGGGTCCGATCTGCGCATACATCACTAAAGAAGATAAGAATGCACATATATGGGGAAGACGTCAAAGTCCCATGTTATGGAAGTAGCAGAGGCTTATGAGGGAAAAAAAACAGGGGGTGCTCCTATGAGTGCAACCGACATTATAGAGCATCTTGCGGGACGAAATTCGTGGCCGGAAGTTTTCAGGCACAAACAGCCAAAGACTTCCAGTCTATTTAACAATGAAAGACTAATTCTTGATCTTTGAGCGCTTTGGTGCGCAGGCTTGGCTCCGGATCTTTGAAAAAGCCCTCGATGTGGCTTCTATGGAGGTGTAAGCCTCGAAAGCCTTTGGTACTTCGGTAGGGCGAGCAACCCTTAAACAAAAAAAAGGGAGTCTCTAACTTCCTTCCCCTATTTTTTTTTATGCATTTCATTCTCTATTTGGCCTTTGCCTTTTCTATTGATTCCTGCAGATTGGATCAAAAATAATTCTTGAATGAGGCCAGGGAGCCCTCCTAATATGAAAGAAGTTCAAAAGGGAATTTTGAGCATGTTGGCGCGCACTAACCCAAAAAAGGTTTCTTCCTTATCAGAGAGGGGCCCACGGGGCTTATTTATTGAAAAAAGGGGAAGTGGGGGGGATCGAGTCGTCTGTTCATAGTTGAACTTCGCTTCTGCCATTTTGTTCCCGGAAAACAAGGAAAGAAAACCCTGGTATGCACGAGACTTCCTCAGGAAAATACGTCAACTTTTGAGTTATTTGTTCCTCCTCCTCCTTCTGAATCTCAACCAAGAATTGATCAGACAATTCAGAATGAGAGTGATTTTTTACTTTTTTTTGGCTAACCATGCAAAGTTAGTTGAGGAGTTGAAGAATCTTGACATTGGGAATACTTCTCATGCTAGGATGAATAAAATGCATGATGAAAAGGGGGGAAAAAGCTGTGGAGTTTGAATGCCAGGATCAAGAATTTCCAAACATCAATTGGGTTTTTGACCTGTTGGTGGATGAATTTGAGGGTATAAAATTATAAATATTTTTGTGTATGATAGTAATGGATAATTAATTAATTGGAGATCATTTTTAAGAAGATAGATATGTTATCAACTTCTAATTCTATTTGGCAATTTATCATTTTTGCCTTTGTATGTATTTATTGGAAGTTCTATTGAAATATATGTTTGCGTTATTCCTTTTCAGTTTCTTGGCACTCATATATATTTTTTCTTTTTTTAATCTATCTTGTATTAGTATTTATAGAAGCTTTTATTTTCGTGCTGATCTTAATTATTGGTTTAATTTATGCATGGCAAAAGGTGGTATTGGAATGGCCTTTTGAATTTCTCCGTCCTGGGGCAGACTACATATGCCCGTATAAAGCCAAAGAGGCTATCTATATCCCGCTCATGCAAATTCGTACTACTGACTTTGCTCTAGAAATAATTGAAGCCTTTTTTCGGCATTCCTTCTCAGATATCTTACTCCTTGCCTTAGTAATGTGCCCAAGCTTTCTTTCGATTACGTCTGATTTTGTTATTTCGTTCACTCAACCTTTTTTTACAACCATCTGTGTTCGGGGTTCAGTGATTCGACTAATTCAGATTCATGCCGCATAAAATTCATAGAATGTGAAGGATCTCATCTATTTCAGTGATAAAATTAATAATTTTTCATTCAAAAGACTCGAACCCAAAACTTCTAGAAATTAAAGGTGGAGGGTCTCATCCATTTATCCCACCACTCCTGTGGTGATCATTACAACCTTTGAATCTTCTCAGATTTTGATATTCTATTCATCTTCTTTAATTTTTCTTATCTTGAAAGACTAATCACGTAAACTTCTCATAAAATATGAAGGTCGACCGCTATATAAACATTGACGGTGTAACAAAATTTTACTATTAAGGTTGTTTAAGTGGTTACAACTAATAATTTACTCTTTTCGAAGTTGCTAGATTAACTTCCCGTAAACATTGACCTATGGTAGCAAATAAACTTAACATAATGATACCAACAATAGTTGTGGTGGAATATTGATAAGCACTTCTTCATTCTTAACCAAAGTTTTGAGTTTGAGCCCTGAGTACGAAATTAATCATCTTGTTTGTAAGCACTTTACCCCCGATGTGAGGCTTCCCAATACAAATTATGATTTAGTCAGGCCTCTGTCGCACCCGATTTTAACCACCCCGTTTCGCGAGGAAGGGGGATTCGATACGGTCGCGACATATGGGCGATTCCTGAGTTAATTAAAGCTTAAGGAGTCGCCACCTAATTATTCTACGGTGAATTAGAACACCTAACTGTTAACATAAATGCTAAAAATGAACTCCGATTAATGGTCTGTTATACTATGAGATTCTGGGTATGGGTTCTCTATTATCCTAAAGAGAAGGGGTTAGACATCGTTTAAGATCGTTCGATAAAGTACGCTATACAACAAAAGATTGAGGAATTAATTTCACATTTGTGCGGTCAAACTTAGATTAATTATTATGCTAAGGAAAAATACATGTTTAAAAGTATAAAGTTAATTAAAAGGATAAAATTAATTAAAAGATGTGTAACGTAAAAAAAATTAACACTTATATTCCAAAGAGAGTATGCATGACATTATTTATAAAATACATGTAAAAAATGATTATTTTTAGATAAAAGCATGCATTTATATGAAAGTTGAAAATGCAAAGTTAATTTTTTTGATAAAAAACATACATTTGTATTGCATTATTTACAAAATACCTATTTTTGGCAATTAATAGTAAGGAGAAAAGCAATTTGTTTATAGTGCAAAGAAGTGATTTATGAAGGTCATTTTTTTACTTGCAAATCGGATAAAAATAAAACTTTATTTGCATGATTAATAATGCGAGTAAAAGATGACAAATTATTTTTGAAAGTTTTAAATATGCATGACGAGCCTAAAAATAAATAAACTAGTGGCGGGTTTCCAATTTTAAACTATCCCATTAATCTATCAATTCAAAGCCTATTTATTCTAAGCATTCCTACGATCGCACAAGCATTGAATAATTAAATTACAACCCAAAAATAATAGAAAAATGGGGGGGGGGGGGGGGGGGGGGGGGGGGGATTAAAGAATTAAAAAGCAGCGACTAGGGCGGATGACGATATCATCCCGCCCTATTTGTTTAGAATTTCGAGGCTACGATATTATCCCGCCCTATTTGTTTAGAAATTCTGAGGCCGGAGAATGCAATGAATGTGGATGCGGGTCTTCGTTTGACAATGGTCATGATGAGTCTCATGTAAACGAAAGAAAAGAAAATGATTAGTAGATGGAACATAAAATATATACATAAAAAATGTAAATAAATAACTCATGAAAAATAATATGTTATTGAGCCTCAGATTTGACACACAACATAGATAACAAGAAAGGAAAAGAGAACACGGAAAGAAAAAGGCTTGCATATTTAGGTCTAGATGGCACAAAAGGCTTGGCATAGTCATATAGTCACTAGATAGGCCTGAATTAACAAAACCATCTCCTTCCAATTAAAATCACATCTAAGCATGTTGTACTTGAACTCAAAACTTAACAAGGACACGCATACCTCATCACCGGTTTCAAGCCATAAGAAAAGAAAAGATGTGAACAAATCATTGGAGTGCATAATTAGGCTCACACAACCATTATAGTCCTTACACTACTTGACATGAAGCTTAAATAACTCGTAAATTATACACAAATGTGTGTTATGGACTGACATGACATACTCGAAACAATCTAAACTATTCATGTTATGGAACATACCTAGACAAGCACATACATAATATAGGATTGAATCTGAATCTAAATATGACATACTGATCATGAATAAACCACCAAAACAAACCAAAACTGTCTTAAGGCATTTAACTAACCTTACTGTAATCCTTTTAGAAGGCAAACACGTACATACTTAAGCCAATCAGGATTTCCACTTAATCAATGCTAATATTAGATACTTCTTAAAGTAAAAATTCAAAATTAGGCTCAAACACAGTCCATATTAAGCACATACACATACTATAGACTATATTAAATTACAGTAAACTAAACATGTTTAAAAATCCGAATATCCTACACAATACAGTGAAAAGAGTATTTGGTTTTTAGGTTGTGTTGTTAGGTTTAGAAGGGGTGGACGAATGGGCCGAGTCAGTGGGATTGGACTGCGGGAGAGTTGGGGTGGCCGATTGGGCTGCCCCTTTTTTGGGCTGGTAGAAGGTTTTTGTGTGTTAGGGGAAATAAAATGAGGAGTTGGTTAAAATATAAAAGGGTTTATTATAAAAAATATTTTACAAAAAATGTAAATTATAAAAGATAAAAATTAACGATGTGAAAATAATAAAAACATAATATTTGCGAAATGTTTAAAATAAAAAATGATAACATCAAATATTAGGCTAAAAACTATGATTAAGATATTAGAAAGCAAATGATAGTAAAAAAAATGCGAATAATAATAATAATAAATAATGATATTGAGAATAGAAGATGATATTAAGTTATTAACTGCCTTTATATATATATATATATATATATATATATATATATATATAAATTATTTGAGGTGTCAATATTTAAAATTGCAAACTAATAATAAAAAAAGAGGACAAAATTGGGTGTCAACAACCTCAATACAAATATCAAACACCAAATGAAATATTAAAAAGTAAATTTAATATGATGGAAAATTCCCTTTTACGCTATTATCTAAATCAGGGCCTAATTGACCTAAATGAGAGAAAAATAAACCATTGCCCAAAGCTTCGTCAATTGGTCAGTCAACATTGAAACACAAGTTAAAGTTACTTCTTTTAATTTAATAAAGTTACTTTTTTTAATTTAATAAGTCAGGAATCCTAAAGGGATCATTGTATCCTCAAACATCCAAAAAATGTAATAGGCTAGGGAGCAAGTCTTAGTCTAGACGTGGGCATTGATCCGTCTGGAGGCCAATGTGTGGTCTGTGTAGAGATCGATGTTGCGGGTCAAGTTTTGTAGTCTCCTTGTAGACGAGTCCTTTTGTATTGTTGCGGATAATAATAAAAAGGTTGGGCAGTTGTGCCCGTAAACATTGTGTGTTCCTTTCATTCTCTAAAGTCCCTAAAATATTCTAAGTGTTGAAAAGCGAGTTTGAGTGAGTGAGGCTGAAGTTGACTGTGTTAGCCGACTGCCGTGCAGGGTGAACTCGAAAAAAATCGACCATGTATCAAGTGGTAATTTACAGAGTCGACTTCCCTGCAAGTATGTAAGATACGTTAGCATATAAACAGACTGAAAAAAAGTGCAAAATGATAAATGATACAAGTGATTTATACTGGTTCAGATCACCTGGTGACTATTCTAGTTCCCTTGGGTTACAAGGTTTCCTTGGAGCCTTGAATGGTTATCGTTACAGATTTGGTAAGTAGTGAAACTGAAGCTTTATCTGGACAGATACCAGATTTTCTTGGTTACAACCTTGACCTGTATAGCTATATAGCTATATATCTATTACTTCTTTTTCTTTTTCCTAACACTAAAGTACTTGTGATTATAGTGCTTTTTGTAAGATGAAAGAGTGAATGAAATTTTGCTCAAGTAAAGTTGTACAGGTCTCAAAGTCTTGAGGTCTTCTATGTACAGTAGAGGTTGTCTGCAGTCTTCCGCCTTTGGTAGATTGTGATGATGTAATCCTTGATTGCAATCTCTGGTGGATGTGATTGAATCTTTGATTGATCTGGCCTTGCATGATGATATTGCAATATAGGTTTTCCTTTCTTGAGGCTCGCTGATGACTTGTGGTACTTGGATGCAATCTTGTTTCCTTCTTCAAGGCTTGCTGGTACTTGGCCGCAATATTGTGTTTTCTTTCTTGTAAGCTTGACGACGAGTTGAGCTGATTTTCCTTTTCAGCTGTAATCTTGTGTTTCCTTTCTTGTAAGCTTGATGAAAACTTTTGTTGTTTTTTCTTTTGAATTTAAGCATTACTTGCTTGGGCCTTTCCTCAATCCTATCGGATTCTCCTACATTCTGATGGGCCAGTTCTTCTAATGTTGCTGGACTTGAGCGAGCCTTACTTTATTACTTCGATCTTGGGCTTGGCTCTATTCTGATGGGCTCAAAAGAATCTGCAAGAAAACAAACTTGGATTAGTGGTGTCATTATTAAAATTCATTTCTTAGGGCTAACAATCTCCCCATTTTTTATAATGACAACAATAGAAATGAGATTTATTTGAGAGTCAACTTCCCTGATTGTTGCTCCCTCTGTCTAAGTGCATCCCTTGTGCAGATATTAAAAAAAACATGCATGCTACTAACTACCATCCTAAGGAAGATAAAGTTAAGCATCCAAAGTACAAACGGTCCCTACAAAACAGCAAGCAGATAGGGGCATCAAAACATTGTCTTAATGTCACTTAGCAACACAGAAAACATGTCTAATGTTTTCCCAGAAAGTATTTGAGGGTGTTGATGATTCTGTCACAGAAGGAATGGTAGGATTTCTCAATGTTTCTAGAGAGTGTAGAGTAGGAGTTTTGAACTGCGACTGCCAGATTGTCATTTGAAGTGGCGTTGTCCCTTGAGAGAAAGTTGACTCGTTCGATCAACCTGTTCACACTCTACACACCTTAATTCTTTAAACCATTCATACTGAGGCGTAGCTTTCTCACGTTTATGCCAGTCTCCTTGGTTGAGCTCAACATTTTCTTCAGAATTTCATTTATCCTCTGAACATTGTCGTCCACAACATCTAGAGTCAACTTTATTTCTTGCACTTCCTTCATAGCAGCAGATGAAGACCCTGTGGGTGCGGCAGCAACCTCCTCAGTCTGAGATTCAATCTTTACCTTGAAACTATCCTTCTTCACCCATTCTTTATCAACCAATACATACCCCATACTTGCGAAAGCCCTGGAATCATACCCTGAGTCCACTTCTTGAACAGAAAAATCAATAATATCAATAAATAACGATTTGAGAATGCGAGTAATCACCATTCCATAGGGTAGACTGACTTTGGTGCTAGAGTCAACAACACTTTCGAGCATGTATTTCCTAAACCAATGTCCCCAGTTAATCTTGATCTTTTTCAGTAGACAATAAAACAAATAGACATCCCTATTTGTAATATTACTGAGAGAGCCAACACGAGAAAGAAGAGTAGTAGCAACAATGTGAGCTAAAATGCAAGTTTTAAAACAGACACATGAATGATCAAACTCAAGATGCTCGTACCAGATAAAAAGGACTTAGCTTCATCAACATACACTTCGAAATACTCAGGCAAGGTATTATGCATAAATTCAACATTCCTAGAGAAACCCCAAAGACCTTTTCAATTAGAAAATCATTAATGACGATACAGGTTTCCATCACTAAAGATTCAAGTTCACCACTATCACTAGAGATTCTAAGGTTTGTTCCTCGAGAACTTCATTATCACAGAGTTGAAAAATAAGGGGCATTGTTTGGGTTCTAAAAATACAACAACACAAATCATGCGTCCAATATCTATGCAGCATTTTTTGAAGAGATTAAACTTAGCCTTTTCAGCAGCGCTCCAAAAAAGTTGCATGTCTTCAGGCCCAAAAGCTTTATGCGATTTTCTTTTTGATTTCTTAGTCAGATTTCCCTCTGGAGTATGAGGGATTGCCCTTTTCTTTTCTGGATTTCCATCATTAAATTAATCCTCTTCGAAGGAATCGGTGTGAATATCAATGGGTTCTTGAGACGAGGAGATGATTCTCCTGCTGGATCTACGGTTAACTGAATGAGGGTATTTCTCCCTTGCCATGGAGGAAGATTTGAGGGTGGAAGAGAGGAGATGACTGAAGAATGAAAGAGAAGGGGAGAGGGTTTGGTAGATATATATGAAGAAGGTAAGTAGTCGTGTGAGAGAAGGTGAAAAGGTGTGATGTGAAAGGTCTAAAGTCTTGGGAAGAGGTTTGATAAAAACTTCTTCGTTAATAAAGCCATTTAAAATACACTTTTGACATCCATTTAAAATAATGCATATGCAAGGAGACTAGGTATAGATTCTAACCTGGCTACGGGAGCGAAGATTTCATCATAGTCAATATCTTCTTATTACGATTAGCCTTGAGCCACTAACCTTGCTTTATTTTTTATCGCTCATCTAGATTCATCTAACTTATTTTTGAATACCATTTGGTTCCTATGACTGAGGCATTTTTCGTCTTGGAACAAGTTTCCACACCTGATTTCTTTTAAAATGGTCTAGTTCCTCTTGCATTGTATTGATTCATGAATCATCATGTAGTACTTCATTAACCTTTTTAGGTTTAAGTTGAGATATGGGTGTTATAGTAGACTACTGTTTGAGGGATGCTTTAGTTTGCATTCTGGCAAATGGACTTCCGATAATAAAATCATTTGGAAATCTAGTGTCACTTCTCCATTCTCTTAGAATGTTTAGATGCTAGGTCTCTATAGTTTTTACCTCTTCATTTGGCTTCTAAGTTTATTGAGGTGACTCATTTGGAGAGGTATCTTCATTAGTTGACTTGCCATTTTGTTGAGTGGGTAAGTCTTCTGTTTATTGACTCGGGGTTGACTTTGTTATATTTATTTTTTCTCCTGCATCATTTGGTACAACACTTGTGTCTTAGACATTGGATTAGTATCAATGAATACAACGTGGACTGACTCCTCTATAGTCATAGTTCTTTTTTTTTATATATACTAGGATCTACTAGCATGTGCATAGCCTACAAAGATACTTCATCGCTATAAGCATCGAATTTTTCAAGATTATCCTTACCGTTATTGTGGATGAAACATTTGCATCTGAAAGGATGAAAGTATCCGATATTAGGACGTTTACCTTTCCAAAACTCATAAGGAGTTTTATTCAAGATTGGCCTTACCAGACATCTATTTAGAATATGGCAAGCAGTTCTTACGGCTTCAGCCCAAAATCTATCATGCATTCCCTGTTCTAGAAGCATTGTTCGGGCAGTATCTTGAAGGGATCGATTCTTTCTTTCTTCAACACCATTTTGTTATGGAAATCGTAGTGATGAGAAGGTTTGATTGTATCCTTGCTGAGCATAGAAATCTTGAAATAACTTATTTTCAAATTTCTTTCCATGATCACTATGAGGTAGGGCTGTCCAACGGGGTGGGTTGGGCCGGGGTTGGTCCCAGCGAGACGGGACCCAGCGAGACGGGGGGGTTGGGACACGGACTCAGGCGGGATGGGAAGAGGTCCCGTCCTGTCCCATATCCCGCCGGAAGAGGGGCTGGGATTTGAACAAGATAGTTGAACAAGATAGTGTAATAAAAAATAACAAATATAAACACTTCAATAATTGCCACTTAATTTTAAAAAATAACAAATATAAACACTTCAATAATTGCCACTTAATTTTAAAAAATAACAAATATAAACACTTCAATAATTAAACAAGATAGTGTAATAAAAATATCACATGGCTTTATTTTGTACTTCTTATATTATTTAATAGAAATATGATTTTTTTTTTGTAATACAATTTCAAAATTACAACTTTGTGGTGTTGTTCAAAAGTTGCAAATTACATAGTAAAATTGTAATTAAAAAAATTACATAGTTAACCATACTTTTTCTAATTTCCTCACAATGTTTTGAGGATCTTCGGTTGGAATTGGAATTTGTTGGTCAAATTGTTCGACGTCGCTTCATGTTCCCTCGGACAAGATTTCATTGTAGTTGTAGTCTTCTTTTTCGTTAATCTCCGGTTGACCGCACCTTCTACGCTCCGCTCGAATCCAATCTCTGAATAGAACTACAATCTCCAATGTGTATCCCACCAATGAATGTTGTGCTCTCCTATTTGAAATCTTCCAGCAGAAAAATCTCTTTCAGACGTTGTTGATGACGCTTGAATGTTCAACACATCTTGGGTCATCTTTGCTAGTGTCGAAAATGTATTCTAATTCTGCCTCCAGTATTTCAGCAAGTCTTTATGTCTTTCATCATTAACAATTAATTTGTACGGTACAACACCCTACAAAACATAAACATCAAATTCGCTAACTTGTGAAGAAGTTGAACCACTAAATATTTTATTTCTAAGGCCTTGAATACTAGCAGCAGAAACCGCATGTTTTTTATACGGTTGTAGCGAAGTAGTATAAGATGGTACATAAGCCGGTTGATTATTTGCACTTTGTTGTTGGTAATACATATATACTTGTTTGCATTCAGTGTGTATGCTAGACGTAACTTCTTCTTTAGTTGGTTTGTGAGTTGGTTCTTCAGTTGAGTCTGTTAGAAGTACTTCTATATAATCATAAATCATTTCTACAAGTGTTTTACAACCGTCTACTTTAATAGTCGAATTTAATACAACACCAATAATATAAATAGTGGGAATAGGAAAAAGTATTTTTTTAAATTTTATAAACATTTTTAATAGATGTAAGATGATTTTTCCATATATTCATTATGTAACAAAAATATTAGATCTATATAAAATAATATATTTAAAATAGTAGTATAATAAATATCGGAAAATTCTTTAGTAGCTTGAAAAAATTTCTCTAGAAATCCATTAAGTTCTAAAAAAAAAATTCTCAATCATTATCTACAAGCATATCCCTTTGATTTTTATTATGGCCATTAAAAAAAAAGTTATAGGTTGTCTATAATCGTAAGCAACAAGTAGTTGCTCATACAGAGAATTCCACCTACTCGAAACTTCTTCTGAAATTTTTCTATAAGGTAATCCACTATCATGACAAGTTTTTTTATACTCTTTGCATCTTTGTATTTTATTACCTTTAAAAATAAAATTTATAGCAAATTGAAAGATTAGAGAGATGGTAGGAAGATTTGTGAGAAAAATGAAGAGGAAATGAGGTATTTATAGTTGAGAAATAAGATTAAAGTGTAAATATATTAACCCAGGGGTTAAAAATAAATATTAAGAGGGTAGGGGGCAAAAAATGGTCGTTATAGCCATTGTACAACGACCAAAATCGAAATTTGGTCGTTGTTGCAATGGTTATTTTTGCAAAGGGGGAGGGGGGCTGGCGGGGTGGGACGAGTTCGGGATGGGGCGGGTCGGGATGGTGACGGGGGGACGATCCCAGGCCTCGTGCCGAGTTCGAACCCCGACACCGAAATTTTTTTTATGGGGGATCAGGGCGGGGCGGGGCGGGTAGCGAGTTGGAATCGGGCGGGGCGGGTAGTGGGTTGGAATCGGACCGACCCGGCCCACTGGACATCCATACTATGAAGTAGAAATATAGTATCATCTTTCCCTTTGAACCTTTCTACAAAAAATCTCAAACTAGGTGAAAGTTTCACTTTTATGAGTGAGAAACATAACCCAAGTAAAACGAGAATAATCATCTACAATAACAACATCATATTTCTTTTCACCTAGACTAGCAGTTCTAGTAGGTCCAAATAAGTCCATATGCAGTAATTGAAGGGGCTTGGTAGTGCTAACAATGTCTTTAGGTTTGAAAGAGGAACAAGTTTGCTTTCTTAACTGACATGTATCACAGACATGATCCTTTGAAATTTTAGTTTTGGTAGTTCTAAAACAAGATCTAATCTAGACAATTTTTCAAGAATGTGCATGCTAGCATGACCTAATTTTCTATGCCATAACCATGGATCATTAGATATAGATGCAAGACATGTGAGAGTAGGTAGATCAACATTACTGAGTAAGTAGATATGTTTCACTCTTTCTCTAAAGATAAGCATATGTCTTGTTTTATGCTTGAGTTTGCACTTCACGTCATCAAATGATACTTTAAAGTCGGCATCACATAGTTGATTGATGCTCAAAAGATTGTATTTGAGTCCATTCACTAGATATACTTCAACAAGATCACACATTGGACTTAGAGTAATGATTCCAATTCCAATTATGTCTCCTTTGTCATTATCACCAAATCTGATTTGTCCTCCTTCTATCATCTTAACATTTTTGAAGTTATTCCTTCTTCCGGTCATGTGTTTGGAACACCCACTATCAAGTACCCACATATATTTTTGAAGGTTTTCTCGGATTGTTCATGGAAAATAAAAAAATCAGTTCTTTTTAGGTACCCAAGTGTTCTTGAGTCCTTGACGATTAGTTTCACTTTTATCTAGGTTGGTACCTTTCGGTCTCCAAACCTATTCTCCAGAATTGGATTGTTTGTATTTACATTGAAACGCTTTATGAATAGGTTTACCACAAGAGTAACATATGAGGTTAGGAGAATAGAAACCATTACTGGCATTATGGAATTCAGTGGAATGCTTGTCGGAAGTCGACTAACTCCTGACATTTTTTCCTCTAGTTGAGTTAAAATGGTTCAATCTGACAGAACTATGACTCGGGGATTTCCTGAAGCCATTTAACTGCATTTTAACTTCATTAAGTTCCTCCTGAAGTAAGTCGATTTCAATTTGACTTGCTCAAGAAAAATTTGTCAATCCTTCTTTTCTTTAGCCAATTTATTATATTAATCAATCATCTTATGGGTCAGTGACCAAATCAAGAGATATTTGAAGATCATTACATTTATTATAATTTGAAGAACGTACCTCATTTGTTTCTCCCATGTAAAGCATATGTTTGCCATATATCTTCTGAATCTGACTCATCCTCGTCACTCCACGCTCCATATGATCTGGCAGTATTTGGCTTTCGGTAGTATCTTTTTTAATTCAGGGCAATTCGCCTTGATGTTTCAAGGTTTGCCACATTGATAGCATTTATCATCATTCTTTTGATCATTGTTATTTATGTAACCTTGTCGAGGCTTCTGTCTTCAATTTATCAATATGCTTTTGACTCCTCGATTTATCATCGCTAGTGCCTCATTGCTTTCTTCATCATCCTCCTCACTTTCATGAGGAGTTGATGTAAAGGCAACTGCCTTTTTTTCTTCCTTTTGGTATCTATTCAAATAAGTCTTTTTGAATGACATCAAACTTCCTCGAAGTTCATCGTATGTGAGATTGTATAGATCTTGACTTTGCAAGATAATAGCTTTTGTCTCCCATGCCTTAGGTAGACTATGAGTGAGTTTTCTGACCTATTGACTATTTGTGTAGATCATGCCTAGCGATTTGAGTTCACTTACTATCTTACTGAATCGGGTAAACATTAATTATATGTTTTCATCTTCCGCCATCATGAATAATTCATATTCATGAGTAAGAGAATCAAACTTAGTTTCCGTGACTTTGAACGTTCATTCGTATGTGACTTCCAGTTTGTCCCACATCTCATTTGCAGTTTCACAGGTTGATATCTTCCCGTATTCTTCTCCGCTAACTGCACAATAAAGCAAACATATAGCTCTAGCATTAGTTTGAATTACCTCTTGTTGCTCCTTGGTAACATTGAATGATTCAAGGTCAATTTTTCTTTTGGGATCTTTGCCTTCAACATTTGGAATGAGCTTTGGTCCTTTCTTGATTATGATCCACGTTTGGGAGTGAGTCAACTGAAAAGATTCTGAATTTTTCCTTCCAGTGACTGTAGTATTTTCCATTGAAGTAGGGAGGTCGAGTTGTCGGGTGTCCATCTTGCAAGATTGCTCTAGAAATTCGATATCCAGCCATTTGATCTTTTCTCACGTGTTGTTAGGCGACTTAATGTGAGACCTTCTCTAATACCAATTGAAACACAAGAGCGAGGGTAAGTTGTAAAGTTACACTTTTTAATTTAATAAGTCGACTCAATAATTTACCAGTTGACTTCCATGCAAGTCTGTAAGATAGGATAGCAGATAAATAGATTGAAAAAAAGTGCAGAATGATAAATGACACAAGTGATTTATAGTGGTTCAGATCACCGGTGTGGTGCCTATTCTAGTCCCATTGGGTTACAAGGATTTCCTTAGAGCCTATTGTCGTTACAGAGTTGGTTCGTAGTGAACCTTCAGCTTTATCTGGACAGATCCCAGATTTCCTTGGTTACAACCTTAACCTATATAGCTATATGTCTATCACTTCTTTTTATTTTTTCTAACACTGAAGTACTAATGATTACAATGCTTTTTGTAAGATGAAAGAGTGAATAAAATTTTGCTCAAGTAAAGTTGTACATGTCTCGAGAGTCTTGGAGGTCTTCTATTTATAGTAGAGATTGTCTGCAGTCTTCCACATTTGGTAGATTGTGATGAGATCAGAAGAGATCAATCGTTCCTTTGATTGATCTTCATGAAGGCTTGCTCTAAGGTAACCCAAGGGAGTTTGTCCCCCATCAAGGACTGATGTAGTACTTGATTGTGATCTCTCTGGTAGATGTGATTGAATCTTTCCTTGCATAATGATATAACAATCTAGGTTTTCCTTCCTTGAGGCTTGCTGATGACTTGTGGTACTTGGCCGCAATCTTATTTCCTTCTTCAAGGCTTGCTAGTACTTGGCAGCAATATTGTATTTTCTTTCTTGTAAGCTTGAAGATGACTTGTGCTAATTTTCCTTTTCCGTTGTAATCTTGTGTTTCCTTTCTTGTAGGCTTGAGGAAAATTTGTGATGTTTTTCCTTTTGAATTTGAGCGGTACTTGCTTGGGTCTTTCCTCAATCATATCAGATTCTGCTGCACTCTGATGGACTAGTTCTTCTAATGTTGTTGGTCTTAAGTGAGCCTTACTTCATTAGTTAGATCTTGGGCTTGGCTCTATTTTGATGGGCTCAAAAAAATATGTAAGCAAACAATCTTGGATTAGTGGTGTCATTATTAAAATTTATTGCTTGGGGCTAACAAAACCGTCAGGTTATTCGATACTAATTCGAACTCTGTGTTTAAATCAACCAAAAATAGTTAGAACTCACTCTCATTCTGAAACATCTCAATTCTTGATTGAGAAGAAGGAACAAACAACTCAAAAATTGTTGTTGCCTATCCTGTCAAGTTGTCGAAATTAGTTTATTTTGAAAGGTACTCCTTATCCGAAGTGTTTTTTCGAAACCCGGACAAGGAGATTGGCAAGTAGTTATATGTTTGTGGGTCGCGTCGACGAGATTTTTCACTCGTTTGTGTTTGTTAAATAAATCAAATATACATGAGATATACACATTTTGCACGTGTATATCCTATATATATTTGGTATTGGATGGTCACGGGTATTGATGCATTATTGTACACGGTTTGTAACATTATTGTACAAGATTTTGTATAGTTATAGTATACCTTAATTAGTCTTGTACTCTTACCATAATTATATAGTTCATCTCCAAATAGAATAAGGTTTTAGGAGTAGAATAGGAATATGATTCTTCTATTATGGAAATATGTAACTTGTATAAATAGTCTTTCAATTAATGAAAATAATCAAGGTCAAGAGACTAGGTCTTGCTTCCGCCTTTACTCTCGGTTTTTATGCCATTTCTCTGCCACAACCGTCTCCGTTTTCCGTCCCCCTTCACCGGAATTCATGATATTATTTACCTTCACTCTTCCTAAATTTCCCCTCATCTCCCTTTGTTCTTTCGTTATGTCTAAGAACAATTTTCATCCTGCCCTCATGGTTCCTAACATCAAGAACAACATCCCTGTTCTTGAGATGGAAAACATCCAATACGTGATATGGGCAGAATTATTTAAAATTCACGCTATCTTCCATCAAGTCATCCATCACATAATTCCTCCCACTGCACATATTCCCGCAGAGGATCCTCAGTTATGGATTACTCTTGATGATACCATTCTCTAGTGGATTTATTTTACTATTTCGGTTGACCTCTTACAGACGATCATTGAGTCGGACACTACGGCTATGGCTACCTAGAATAGATTGTGTGACATATTCCAAGATAAACAACATTCACGTGTTGTCACACTCGAACAGGAATTCTCTCAAGTTCCCATGGAAGAATTTCCAAACGTGTCTGCCTATTGCAAGAAACTCAAGGAGTTGGCAGATCAACTTGTAACGTTGGCGCACCTGTGACAAATAATCGTCTGGTTCTATAATTGATTGTCGGCCTTTCTGAGGCCTATAATGGCGTTGAGACTCTCCTTCGTCAAAAAAATCTACTTTCCGCTTTTATCAAGTCCGCTCCATGCTTACTATGGAAGAAGCCAGTTTGTCTAAGAAGGCGACTACCGGAGCAAGCCCTGTAGTCATGATGACGTCCTCCACAAATTCTTCGGGTTTTGTTGATAATTCGGGCCAAAACCGTACTCATGGTGGCGACAAAAATAATCGTAAGAATAATGGCAAAAACCGCGGGGGAAAATGCGGCGGTTTCGGTGGACAACATTCCGGTAGTGGACCCCGTCCAGTCAACAGTGGGTCTCCTCCCTATTGGTCCCAGCCATGGGCCCCATGGCAGTGGGGCTGGGGTAGTGGGTCGTGGCCCAACAACCCCTATTTTTCAAGTCCTTCCAACGGGTAGTGGGCTGGACAACTCCAATTCATGCCCAACAATCAGGCTGTTGCTTCTCATTTTAGCAATGCGCTGGGGCAGCAGGGTGGACTGTTTGGGCCTCGGCCCACACAATCATTCTCAATAGTGGGCCCCACACCTACTCACACCGACATTGAGGCCGATATGCACACGCTTGGGTTAACGCAACCGGATCTGAATTGGTACATGGACACCGGCACGACTACACACATGACATCCGATCAAGGTACTCTCTCGTCTTATTCCAATTTGAGCAACCCTCGTGGTATAATTGTTGGTAATGGTAACTCTATTCCAATTCAGGGTTATGGTCATAAAACGTTCTCACCCCAATCCACCCCTTATCTTGAAAAGTACTTTACACGCCCCCAAATTGATTAAAAACTTAGTGTCTGTCCGGAAATGCCCCACTGACAATTCCATTTTTGTTGAATTTGATCATTTTTGGTTTCTCTGTGAAGGATTTCAAGACAGGGAGTCCTCTCATTAGGTGTGATAGTATGAGAGATCTTTATCCTATCACACTCGGTTTCAGTCCATCGAGTCAAGCCTTGCCGTCAGCATTTGCAGCCCTTGCTCCTTTCTTGTGGCATGCTCGTCTTGGTCATCCGGGATCTTCTATTTTATCATCATTACATAAAAATAATTTTATTTCATGTAAGGGTACGAATAGTACTCCAAATTGTCAATCTTGTTCTTTAGGAAAATGTTAGGTTGCCATTTGTAGACTCAGATTTTCATACTTCAATGTCATTTGATATTATTCATAGCGACTTATGGACGTCTCCTGTACTTAGTTCTTTGGGTCATCGGTATTATTTTCTCTTTTTGGATGATTATTCTAAGTTTTTATGGATATTTCCGATAGCGAAAAAATCTCAAGTTTTTTCCGTCTTCTTAGAATTTAGAGCATTCATTAGAACCCAATTCGAACGAGAATTTAAAAATATTCAGTGTGATAATGGCAAAGAATATGACAATGGGGTGTTTCGGGAATTCTGTGCTAATAATGGGATCAATTTTCATTTTTCTTGTCCTCATACGTCTTCACAAAATGGAAAAGCCGAACGCAAAATTCGTCCCATAACTAACATTGTCCGCACTCTATTAATTCATGCTTCCGTACCCCCATATTTTTTGCATCATGCTCTTCAAATGACTACATATCTCCTTAACATAATTTCTTCCAAAGGTCTGACATATTCTTCCCCCTTCCAATTTTATATAATAAGTCTCCATCTTATTCTCATCTTCGGATTTTTGGGTGCTTGTGTTATCCGTTTTTCCCGTCCACCACAATTAACAAACTTCAGGCCCGGTCTACTCCGTGTGTATTTTTGGGTTTTTCTTCTAATCATCGTGGTTACAAATGCTTTGATTTATCCTCCAATAAAATCATTATTAATCGCCATGTAATTTTTTATGAAACCCAATTTCCATTTGCTAAAGTTAATACTCCCGAGCCTAGTTCGTATAATTTTTTGGATGATGGTATATCCCTATATATTACTCACCATTTTTCGGACATGTCCCGCACCCAAAATTCTCCACCAGGCCCATTGCCCGCTGACCCCACTAGTCCGTCGCACAATACCGTCACTGGGTCAGTTCCAGCGATTGGGCCATCCGGCCCACCACTCGGAATCGGTCCAGATTCCGGCCCCAGTATACCATCCTGGGCCAGCAGGTCCAGTTCCGGCGCCAGTATACCATCCTGGGCCAGCAGACCCACTGCCTGCTGGCCCATCCGTCCCGAGTCCAGAAAATTCCCAAAATTCGCTCACTTCTTCCTCAAGTCATAGACCGGTCACTCGTAGTCAGCGGGGTGTTTTTAAACCAACGAGACATTTTAATTTAAATTCTAATGTTCTTAAATCACTATTATCTCATACTCTTGTGTCTGCGTTAAATGACCAAAATTGGAAAATTGCCATGACCAATGAATATAATGTTCTTATTGATAATAAGACGTGGGAGTTAGTGCCCCGTCCATCCGGTATTAATATTATTAGGTCTATGTGGATTTTTGCTCATAAAGAAAATTCAGATGGTTTATTTGCACGATATAAGGCGCGGCTTGTGGGTGATAGTAAGACTCAGCAGGTTGGGGTGGATTGTGGTGAGACATTTAGTCCGGTGGTCAAGCCGGCTACCATTCGCATTGTGCTCAGCTTGGCTCTTTCGAAAGCATGGCCTATTCATCAGTTAGATGTAAAAAAATGTTTTTCTACATGGTGATCTCAAGAAAACAGTCTATATGCATCAGCCCTTGGGATTTCGGGATTCCAAGCACCCTCATCATGTCTGTTTGTTGAAAAAGTCCTTATATGGGCTTAAGCAATCTCCACGGGCCTAGTATACACAGTTTGCCTACTATGTTTCGACTATTGGGTTCACCCACAAAGCAGGTCGGATAATTCATTGTTCATCTATCGTCGTGGTTCATCTTTGGCCTACATTCTGTTATATGTAGATGATATTATTCTGACTGCTTCTTCCGATACCTTACGTCAGTCTATCATGACTATGCTCAGCTATGAATTTGCTATGAAAGACTTGGGGCCCTTGAGCTATTTTTTGGGGATTGTTGTCACTCGTAATTCCGATGGGTTATTCTTCTCTCAACGAAAGTATGCATCTGAGATCATCGAGAGGGTTGAAATGTCATCATGTAATTCCACTTCCACTCCAGTTGATACTAAGCCCAAGCTTAGTGCCGCGACCGGCGTACCCTACGAGGATCCGACCCGCTATCGCAGTATGGCAGGGGCCCTTCAGTATCTTACGTTTACGAGACCGGATATTACACATGTTGTCCAGCAGGTTTGTTTGTTCATGCATGATCCCAGAATTGAGCACATGAATGCGCTCAAACGCATCATTCGGTATATTCAAGGTACACTTGACTATGGTTTGCATTTATATCCATCCTCGACGTCCCCACTTGTCTCGTATATGGATGTTGATTGGGGTGGCTATCCCGACACCAGACGGTCTACGTCGGGCTATTGTATGTTTCTGGGCAACAACTTGGTCTCCTGGTCGGCAAAGCGTCAGTCGACTCTATCCCGCTTAAGTGCCGAGGCTGAATATCGATGGATAGCTAATGTGGTCTCGGAATCACGTTAGTTACGTAATTTGAATATTTCTCGTGTATTCAAATTTCGTAGACAATGCTAGAATAAACTCCATTATTTTTTCTTGTAATCTACTTAACTGATACTTGCATGCAATCTTACAAGTGTTTGTATGATGTCAGAAAAAAACGAAAAAGGAAGAGAAGAAAAATTAGGTGGAGTGATAACTTTTAATCCGTTAAGTTTGGATTTATATGACAAGAAAGTCATCAAAAAGCCTTAACTGAGGATAAGATATTAGGTCATAAAATGACAATTCTTAGTGACTTTTTACAATATTTACAAAATGGTTTTTTCATGAAAATAGCCACGTTGTAAAGGAAGAAGCGAAACTCAAATGCATCCCAAACAACCAAATTGGCCATTTGTTCCATTTTGTAAAAAAAAAAGACGAAGAAGTGTACCATCAAATTTTACAAATTTTATATACCGATAATATTTAATAATTTTTATACTATCCACCTAACAAATACTGCAAATAACTATTGGTACCAAGTGAAATGAGGCTTTCGTTTTTGACAGAGAAAAATCTATTGCAAAGTTAACTACCATGTCCCTATTATCTACTCAAAGGGATGTTTGGTAGGCGGGATAAGATGAGATTAGATTATTAGTCCATGAGATTCGAATTAATCTCATGTTTGGTTGGTGGGATAACTCTTTTGATAATCCATTCAATCCCCTCTACATGGGATAAAATGTTGAATAAGTTATCCCACATAGAGGGTGGAATAAGTTATCACATTTTATCCCACCTAATATTATCTACATGGGATAACTTAATTATACACTCCTGCTGTTTTATTTGTGTCTTTGTTTGATTGTTGATAGAATATAAAAAAGTAAGAATTTTTTAATCTTTTAATTTTAAATTAAAGATATGTATAATATATTAATTCTAATCATTTTTTTGGTCTCTCAAAAAACTGAAGTCACTAGTCATAAGGAATACAATCGACTACTCTCAAAGAACCGAAGATTAAGACTTAAACGTATTTTTTTCCTCTTAAGATAGGAGTTGCCGAAGAATTTGTTGTTAAATTTTCTCACATTACTCCAGAGATTCACTTGTGTTCTAATGTCTTCTTATATTATCTTGGAAATTCCTCTTATTATATGTTAACTTTTGAGACTGTATAAATCTTTTTGTATGGTATCATAGTCAGACGGTTGCGCCCACGAACACTCCTATTTGTATAACATAAAAGAGACAAAAATGTCCTTCCACATATTGGATTAAATTTTCTTATCCTTTCATCTATTGGGTCAAAAATACACTTAACATATTAGAAATGGTTCAAAAATGCCATTCGTCCACCTATTGGACCTAATTCACCCCTGACGTTATTTTCAAGCTTAAATTAAAACTTAATTAAATGTCATATAATAAAATCTTTTAATGGAGGATAATTTTAAGCCTGAGAATAACATTATAGCAAATTTGATCCAGTAAGTGGAAGGAGTGCATTTTTGAGTCATTTTTAATACGTTAAGACCATTTTTGATCTAATAGGTAGAAGAAGGAGCAAATTTAATCTAATAGGTAGAAAAATATATTTAATGCTATATCTAATATGTTAAGGATATTTTTGGCCTTTTCCGATTGTATAATACTACATAAATATTATGTAAGAATTACAAGAGTTAGAAGCTTGCACTTTTATTTAAGATGATATAAGGAAAAAAGCAAAACACAAAAAAGAGAAACGGTTTTTGTTGAGGGCGTGGAAGGGTGGGGTCTCAAATCGGTTTATTTGGCTTATATAAGAACAAAACACTGAATTATGCCTTGATTAAATCAATGCTAAATAATGTGAAAATTGTAATACATTAAATAATACCACATCTGTTTCAATTTAAGTGTCTCAATTTAACTAAACATGAAATTTAAGAAAATAAGAAAAACTTCTAGTCTTGTTATGTTAAACTAATTGTGTATAAAATGTGCCAAAATATTTTGAACCTTGTGGTTTTAAAAAGACCGTAAAACGTTGGAATTCAAAAATTATTAAATATAAAAAAATATTCTTTTTTAAACAGAGTAAAAAAAAATCAAGACACTTTAATTGATACGAAAGGAGTAATAAAAATTGTAATACGGTGAATAAAAATTCATACATAATCACATAGAGACTTTTCCTCTAAAACAAAAAAAAAATTACCTTTAATTATAGACGAAAGAAAAAGTTACAATTCTTATTTAAGTCGAATTTTTTTTTTGAAGTTACCGAACCGAACAAATCAAAATCGAAATGAGAAAAGCCCAATCATACTGATTTAAATAGGTATGACATTAATATATTATTTTAAAAAATCAAACATAAAAAATATCGAATTAAACTATCTAAAAATTAACCCAAAACACTCCTACGTGTGAGAAGGAAAAATTGATTAGCTGTTTGTATATAATACAAAATTATCACGTGACTTTAGATGACATTAGGAAAATAAACAATAGGTTGGGACGTGTGGGGGGGGGGGGTCTCAAATTGGTTGATTTTGGCTTATATGGTAACAAAATAATTCAACAAGTGTCAATAATTTAATGGATATTAAAAACAATAGGTTATAAATCAATCCTTTTAGCTTATATAAGATGAACCATTATTGCCTCAAAACTCATTCACCAACAATTCCACACACTTTTTTCTCCTTTTCCCGATTTCAAGATTCATCAGCCCCTCATAAAACCTTACATGATTAACTATTCACTAACGATGACTTACATGAATGATTAACTATTCACTAACGATCATCATCTTCTCCATTACACAAACAATTTGGCGACAAGAGGCAAGTCATGATAATTTCATCGGATTCATAAATAGTTCGATCAATGAGTTTGTGAAAATTATCATGACTTGCCTCTTGCCCCCCAAATCGTTTGTGATATGATGAGTACTAAACTACTAGTTGAATTAATGACGATCATTTCTTTGTGAAGGGGAAAGTCCCGAAGGCGAACCCCCTCCATCTGTACCAGAGGCCCCTTGGTCAGGTGGGATGTAAATCGAGGGATATGCGTGAGTGACAGCCCTACAAGGGAGAGGACCAACGGGACACGAACCCAGAAACAACCTTTGCAATATTTCAGCAAAGACTGTTACCACATGGATTCGAACTCGCGACGTCGGAGTGGTTCTACCCCAATCACCTTGCCATTTATCAACTCGCATGTGCCCCTGGGGCAATGCCGATCATTTCTGTAAGCCAATTATTAGTGTAAAGTGATGATACAATGGAAGAATATATAGGGTGAAATGCAAGAGAAGTCGTGCTTGTAAATTGTAGGATTTAATTAGATGTTTTCATGCAAAAAGTAAAATAAAAGTTCAACTGCTAGAAAAAACTGTCGAATTGATGAAACATGAATTATGGATTTTTTTTTTTGATAGAGAAGGAGACGGAGTAGAAGGAGCTATATATGTAATTATGTGGTTGTGAATCACTTAATTACACGTGAAGAACTATGAGTTACTGATTTTGGGAGTATTAAGAGTTTCACATCGTTAATGGAACGAGAAGATAGACTTCTTATATGGACTTGAACAATTCTCACCCTACAAACTAACTTTTGGGGTTGAGTTAGGTCCAAGATCCATTCTTTAACGGATGTTTATAATAGATTATTCCTCAAAAGCAAAATACAATTTTGATTTAAGTTATATATCCTGAGAGTATAACGAATATTTATATTAATATAATTTAACTTATTACAGACTTGGTAACTTATCATTTATTTTAAGTTACAAATTCATGCTTATTAAGTAAAAACGTTACTTACCTGCTATTACCTTTTAAGTAATCTGATTGTGTAAATATTTTTTAAATTGTTAGTGCATAGAATTCAGGCAATTTAATCACTGACTATGAGCTCTAATTTTCTTTTGGTGAGTTAATGGCTGAAAAAATTTACTACGACTGGAGAATTATCTCTTCTCTCATATTCTTTAAATTTCAGAAGAGGAATACATAATTTAAGAAATCATGATACAATTATATTGAGAATGCCTTGGTAATATTGATGAATAAAGTTTGAAGTAGCCGAATATGCATTATTAAATTTGCTGCTTTCAGCACCACACCAAGTTTCACTAGTTAGACAAATTAAAGACTAGAATAATGAAGATGGAGAAACTGTTGGAGTATAATTTTGTACTCAAATATAATATTCACCATTTTATGTACACATAATTAAAAGTTACGGTCATTTCTGTAAATCACCCTCGTGAACTTGGACAAAATTTTATAGAATTTAAGACAAAGTTGATGGATAAATAGGAAAATTAGGCACCAAAAGTCGAATGATGATGGTATACATTAAAATTTTATCAAATTTAAAATAAAACTCTAAAGTCTAAATCCTAATTCACGCCTATATAAAAAAACACATAATCCCTTAAAAAGATATCTCGAATACTCATAAAGTCCGTTAGGATTTTCTTTTGGCCAGCAAAAGTCTCCTCTCAATACACCCAAACTGGCTCAATTCCACCCGCAAGGGTAGCCAAGTTGGTGTAGCAGTAGAGCGCGGGACCGCAAGGTCACGAGTTCGATCCCCTGCATAAACCTTCTTAGTTGAGCCTGTCACACATGGCTTGCCAAGTGTGGTTAATCGGCTGGCATGGTTTGCAGGCTATTGCGTCAGTTCGGGGTTTACCCTGTGCGCACTCGAGAGAATAGCGGCTACGAGTTCCTTCGTAAAAAAAAAAAAAAAAAAAAAAAAAACAGGCTCAATTCCCTTTGCTAATTTTAATGATTTAAGTGTATCAGTGTTTCACCTATATATCGTAAGGAGTTAACTTCTGTCAATAGTAATAGTACATGTTACACTGCCGACGTAATTTAATGCTGAAAGGTCCAAATTTACTATTTAGAATAAGCTAGTTTTATTTATGATAATATAGGATTTGATAATTATCATAATATATAATTTGTAGTCTTATTAGAATAGAATTAATCTTTACCCTTTTAGATTAGAAAAAAAAATGATTTTACCTCTATATAAGAAGGTCATTATGATGAATGAAAAACATAAAAAAATTCTCCTATTATTCTTTTCTCTCTAAATTTGTGTCTCTATCTCGATTTTAGCATGGTACCGGAGCCAGGTTAAAAAGAACACAAAAATCCTAAAACAATAACAGGTGACAGTAAAGAAACTAGCGATACCAGCAAAGGAATTGCTAGTGAAAAAAACAAAACTCAAAGAAAAATAATCTCTCCCGACGGTATTACGTCGAATGATAACCCTAGAATTGTGGTGACACAAGTCCAATTGAAGGGGAAAAATTATGAAGAATTGGCTATATCCATGAGGACAACCCTAAGATCAAGAAAGAAGTTCGTCTTCGTCGACGATACAATAAAAAAACCGGACGAAGAGTTGTCGAACTTGGAAGATTGGTGGACTAAAAAGTCAATGTTAGTGTCGTGGATTCGCAACACCATAGAATCGATGCTTCGCTCAACAATTACACATAAAGAGAAAGCGGAAGAATTATTGACGAGGATCCGAGAGCGGTTCTCCGTTATTACCGGCCCGCAGATGCAACAACTAAAGGCGTAACTAGCGGGGTGCAAGCAAAAGGGAACGACCATAGTGGATTAATGTGGAAAAATAACTAAGTTGTGGGAGGAATTGGCAAATTACGAACAGATTCCAACTTGTACGTGCAAAAATTACACGTGCAATCTAGGAAAGGTCCTAGAAGCCATAAGAAAAGAAAAAAAGTGCATCTTTTTCTCAGATTGGATGAGAGAACGTATGGAACGATGAGGTTAAACTGGCCCAGGAATCGTTGTCATCATTAAACAAGGTCTATTCAAAGTTGGTGCAATAAGAGCGTATGAGAGGAGTCACACGTAAAACAGAGGACCGGAGTGAAACCATGGCTTTTGCCATTTAGTCCAGAAACTCTTACTGTGACCAAAGTAAAGGAAAAAATTATGGTGCATTCTGCACACATTGCAACAGATCTAGACACGTTGTAGATGGATGTTTCGACTAATTGAGTTTCCGAATTGGTGGCCAGGAAATAAAAAAAGATGAGAAACTTAAAGAAAGAAGATGAGGACATCAACAACAATAAAGGGGTGGACCAGGATTCGGTTGTGGAAAAGGAAACTACCGAGCTAACATCATGGTTGTCAAAGAAGGAACTCAAGCGGAGACATGATCAGTGAACACATGTGGCATAGGACTTCACTTTGAGAGATGAGATCCAGAAGACCGTGATTCACATGTTGAATTTCTGGAGAATAAACCTGAATGATAAGATGGATAGTAAGACCGAAAACTCATCCTGGATCATAGACTCTGGAGCTACCAATCATGTGACAGGTAATCAGGAGGAACTGAGCAATAAGCGAGACATTCCTAAGAGTCTGATTGGTCTTCCGGATGGAAGTAGCTCGGTGGCTACAAAAGAAGAAACAATCAAGATGAATGACATGATATGGTTGAAGAATGTTCTTTATGTTCCGGATTTGACATGCAATTTAATTTTTGTATCATAACTAGTTGATTATTTAGATTGTGATATGACATTTAATAGAATTATGTGTGATATACTGGACTCCACCACGAGGAAGCTGATTGGAAAGGGTGAGTGTCGAGGTGGACTTTACTATTTTTGAAATGTGTTGCTAATACGGCATATGAAAGCATAGGCAGTTGATTGGTTTGATTTGGCACAAATGGTTAGGTAATCATTCAGCACAAGTAACAAAGTCTATTATGACATTAGGCTTACAGGAGAGTGGTGATAGATTGGATAGAAAATGTGATGTATGCCAACGAGCAAAGCAAATGAGAAGAGTTTTTCCTTTAAGTGATAATATTATTTCGGATACTTTTGAGATGATCCATTGCGACTTACGGGGACTATATAGAACCTCTTCCTCTTGTGGTGCTTCATATTATTTTAATATTGTGGATGATCGTTCACGAGCTGTGTGGATCTTTCTCTTAGTTGATAAGAAAAAAATGTCGCAAACCTTGAAGAATTTCTTCGCTCTTGTGGAGAGGTAGTTGGAAAAATGGTGAAGATAGTTAGAAGTGATAAAGGAACTGAGTTCACGTGTATGAAGACTTACTTCTTCGAATATGGAATTTTGTTTCAAACATCTTGCACAGGGACACCTTAGCATATTAGAAGAGTTGAAAAAAACACCGTCATATTCTTAATGTGGCGCGAGCATTGAGATTTTAGGGCCATCTTCTTATTAAATTATGGGGAGAATGTGTTTTGATTGTGGGGTATTTGATCAATAGAACACCATCTTAGATTTTGAATGGAAAACTCCCTATGAAATTTTGTACGGGAATATGCCCCAGTATGATAATTTAAGGGTGATCGGGTTACTATGCTACGCACACATAAAGAGATGAACGAGGGACAAGTTTGAGAGTCAGAGTCGTAGGTGTGTCTTCTTGGATACCCCTACGGAAAGAAGGGTTGAAGATTGTATGACTTAGAGAATGACAAATATTGATCTCAAGAGATTTGAATTTCTACTAGACTAAGTTCCCCTTCGCTGTAAGACCGGACAACTTAACCGATATCATAGAAGCAATACCAAAGGGGGAGAACTTCTGGAACAAAATTATGTTAACGTGGATGAAACGGGGGGAGGAATAAACCTACACAACTTTGAAGAAGACAAGACTGATAATATAGCTACGAACAAAACTCAGATGGACGGAGTACAAACACCGAATGTCGAACCTACGAATCAATAGGATTTAGATCGGACAGAGGCCGGTCTGATACTATATGAAATGTCACAAGAGTGATTATAAGAGCTAGGTTTATGGTGGAGATCGGGTTTGAGACAATGATGATTCATGGAGCACATTCACCATATTTGAGAAGCTTCAAGGGGCCTCAAATGGGCATCTTCACACCTCACACCCCTTGATAATCAAGGATGAGCCTTTGAAGGCCATTGAAGACCTATGTTTGAAGATGATCAATCTATGATAAATAGCATGAAAGGAACAAGACACGACTCACTCAAGTTCCTTCACCCGCGACTATGTCGAGGAGCTCCAAGCTTTGCAAGCCATGTTGATGCATAGGGAGGCTTTGAAGACCCTTGAGGTCCCACACAAAGGAACATACGACATTTGGATGATCGCGTGGAGTGAATAGGAGCCCGGAGATGGACCTGTCACAAATTGCGGTTGAAGCGTACTCGCAGACATAGCATGCGATATCATCTGCGAATCGTTGATGATGATGCCGAGTAAAACTTTATCCATTTGGGATACTTTTACAAATTGAAGGCTTTGGTCACTTTTGGTACAAGCTTGTAATAATGATTAGTATAAATAGGGTCATTAGTCTTATTTCATACTTAGATTTGATGAATTGAGAATTGAGATACTCCTTTGAGAGTGGTAGTTATTTAGTTAGATAGTTGTAGAGTGTACTGTTAGAGATATTTAATTATGGTGGATTCCATTGTTGGCTATTGAAACTTTTATCCCTTGATTTCATATGGGAATGAGAGCCTTGGAGTAACTGGTAAAGATGTTGCTATGTCACCAGGAGGTCATGGGTTCAATTCATGGAAACAACCTCTTGCAGAAATGTGAGGTAAGACTGTGTACAATATACCCTTATGGTTCGGCCCTTTCCAGGACCCTGCGCATAGCAGGAGCTTAGTGCACCGGGCTCCCTTTTTTTATCCCTTGATTTCATATAAAATTTGCTCATTTGTGGATTCAATTGAGTCGCTTATTTGATTTTAATTAGTATAGGTTCTTTTGGTAGAATTCAATTGGGAGGGTTAGGATTTCATATATCCATGTTTGCCCATAAATTCACTACCAATTGGGTCTTGCTTCTGTTCTCATCCCCTTTTATTCTCTTCTCACCTATTGATTTCTTGTTATCTTTAATTTCGCGTATTTGTTGTTTGCATATGTGTCTTCCACAAGTCAGAACGTATCACGATCTGGATAGAGATAACATAGAGAAAGTACAGCCACAAGGTATCCGTACCAATGAAATATACCCAGATGAACAAATGGATCGAGGTAAATGTCGAAAGCAGAAACCAATCCGGTTACGCAACTATGTCACTAAATATTTTTGGAAACAAAGTCCATCAACTCATCCGTCCGATCCTCAATTATTCTCTGGTGCACCTTATACTTTAGCTAACTTTATATCATGTGATAATTTTTTTCCGCAACACCAAAGGTTCCTTCCAGCAATTACCACAAGAATCGAACCAAAAACCTTTTCGGAGGCAATGAAAAAGGAACATTGGAAAGTAGCCATGCAACAAGAGATCTAAGCGTTGGAGGATAATAGAACATAGATACTAGAAACTTTGTCACCAGTTAAGAAAGCACTCAGATATAGATGGGTGTACAAAATCAAGTACTCTAACGCCACAATCGAGCGATATAAAACTCGTTTGGTCATCTTAGGAAATAAACAGAAGGAAGGAATTGACTACAATAAAACTTTTACTCAATTCGCTAAGGTAGTAACTGTTCGGACCTTCCTGGCTGTTGAGGCTGTGCGAAATTGGGAGTTGCATCAGATAGATGTGCATAATGTTTTCTTACACGACGAGCTTACGAAAGAAGTTTATATGAAATTATCACCGGGATTTCGTGTTCCTAATCCGAGTCAAGTATGTCAACTCCAAAAATCTTTGTATGGTTTGAAGCAAACTCCAAGTTGTTGGTTTGCTAAATTGTCAAGTGCTTTGATAAAATATGAGTTCAAACAGTCGTACTCTAATTATTCTCTACTCACAATGAACCGGGGAGATATGCAACTTAACATCTTAGTCTATGTGGATGACTTGATTATCTTCGGAAATGACCATAGGGTCATTGAATGATTCAAAGACTATTTCCGCACTTATTTTCACATGAAGAATTTGGGCCCCTTTCTGGGAGTTGAAGTTGTACGTGGACCAACTGGGTTGTTTCTTTGTCAATGAAAATATACCTTAGATATAATCTCTGAGTCTGATTTACTGGGAGCTAAACTAATCAATACTCCTATGGAACAGAATCAAGGTTTGGCGTTGGCCAAATGAGCTACTTTAGAAGATCCGGAACCATACCGGCGTCTGGTCGATAGAGTAATATACCTCAGTTTCACGAGACATGAGTTGTCGTATTGCATGCATGTTCTATCCCAATTCATGCATCAACCAAAGGAAGCACACTGAAACACGGAGTGCAGTACTTGAAGAAGAACTCAGGACAACACATTGTGATGAGAAAAGACTGTGATCTCCAGTTATACAGATGGTGTGATTCAAACTGGTTCGGATGTTCGTTGACTCGAAAATCACTTACCTATTGGTTATATCCCTCAGAATTTCACCCTTATCATGAAAAACCAAGAAGCAACACTTTGTCTCTCGCTCGTCAGCAGAGGCGGAATATCAGTCAATGACAATGAAAGTCTGTGAGTTGAAATGGTTAAAGAAAATTTTACATAGTTTGGGTGCTCAACATCAATCTCCGGTGAAAATATATTATGATAGTCAAGCAACATTATATATTGCGCGAAATTCGGTGTTTCATGAACGAACAAAATACATTGAAATCGACTGTCACTATGTCCGAAACGCGCTCCAATACAGAATAATACTTCCCAGTCATATGTCAACCAGTGAACAATTGACTGATACAAAGGTTTTGGGCAAATCACAACATGAATTACTTGGTAAGTTGGGCATTAGAGACCCTCATGCTCCAACTTGAGGGGCGTATTAGAATAGGTTATGTCAATTTATGGTAATATAGAATTTGGTAATTATGGTAATATAAGATTTGTAATCCTATTAAAATAGGGTTACTCGTTACCCTATTAGACAAGAAAAATGAGGATTTTACCTCTATATAAGGGGGTCATTATGATGAATGAAAAGCATAAAGAATTCTCCCATTATTCTTGTCTCTCTAAATTTTCGGCCCCGTCTCAATTTTAACATTTACACTTGTACTTTATGAAATTGAATAATTGTGAGCTCTTTGAAAAAAAGGTCTTATGTGCTGAAGTTCTATAATAATTTAGCTATCGTTTGGTCATAGATTTTGGATCAGGTTTTGAAAATTTATCTTCAAATATCTATTTAGTTATAGATTTTGGAGCAGATTTCGAACATTTATCTTCAAAAAATATTCAAGTTCCAAAAACTGGTCCAGTTTTTGGATTTTTGGGACTTCCACTCACAAAACTTCAAATATTCTCAAAGTAAAATGCATGTCCAAACACAATTTCAAGTTTCAAAAATTATAATTTCAAAAACTCAAAATTTCAAATTACTGAAATGCATGGTGTAAAGAATGGATCTTGGGCCTAACTCAACCCCAAAAGTTAGCTTGTAGGGTGAGGATTGTCCAAGTCCATATAAGGAGTCCATGTTCTCATTCCATATCCGATGTGGGACTCTTAACACTCCACCGCACGCTCAAATCTCGTTAACTGGAGCGTGGACAATATAATTTGGGGGCCCAACATCGACGAATAAAGAATTTTAATGGGTCTGGCTCGGATACCATGTAAAAAATGGATATTGGGCCTAACTCAATCCCAAAAACTAGCTTGTAGGGTGATGATTGTCCAAGTCCATATAAGAAGTCCATGTTCCCATTCTATATCCGATGCGACACTCTTAACGGTTAGTATTTTTATGAACTTTATAGCATAGTTATTGACAATTATGTCTAAGTATTAGTTAATGGCTTAATGCAGTGATATGAAATTCAAAGCTAGTGTCATTTCTGTAAATCACTCTTGTGAATGTTAGACAAGAATTTATAGAATTTCAGACAAAGTTGATGAATAAATAGAAAACTTAGGCACTAAAGTTAGAACGATGACTTGTTCAGAATAGGGCTAACGAAAGGCCCACTTTAATGTATAGAAGGAGAAGATCGGGTTTCTATTTAATTTTTTTTTCCTATTTCTAATTTAATAAAAATTTATAGGCCAAAATACCCTTTATTCACGAGTCTACTAAATCAGATATTCTGGGTTCGAATCCCAGTAGAGGCAAAAAAAGAAAAAAAATCGCAATCTAAAACTATCATAAAAATTATGATTATTCGGCCAAAGTTATATAAAGATTATGCCCCTCGGGGCATATTTTCTATGTAACTAGCCGGACAAGGCATAATCTTAATTTTTCAACAAAATTTTGCCTTCAAGCAAAGTTACATAGAAAATATTCCACTTAAGGCATCATCTCTATACAACTCTGGTTGAATAGGCAAAATTTTTATGAAATATTGCCTTGTAATTACATAGAAAATTTCTGTTGAGATTCGAACCCACAACCTCAGAGGTATTTTCGTAAGCATAATTACATAGAAACTATGCCCCTTAAGGCATAATTTCTATACAACTTTGGCCGAATAGACATATTTTCTAATGAAATCTTGTCTTGCGATTTTTTTTCTTTTTAACTCTGTTGAGATTCGAACCCACAACCTCAAGGATATTTTCGGTCATTTTTTAGAAGAATGGAATAATTAAAGACCACCAATTTGAGGGACAAAAATTAAACATCATAGGGACAATCGTGCAAATTATCCATTGGTAGTTGCCTATTTACAATTGAAAATTTTATACATCCAACTAAAGAATAAGAGAAACGAAGGCACAAAATTAGTTGTCCAGTTCTAATACAATTTTTCAACCTCCAACATATTAATGTCTCTTGTGAGTTAGGGCCAAATTTTAATAATCTTGAATTCTCTTGTGAGTTAGGGCCAACCTGGACTGCCCAACATCGTTTTTCCATGCCCAATCCAGTTTGGCCCAGTAGTTCTCGCTCCAGTTCTGGGCAGGGACAGCAACCCAGTGTACTTGGGCCCCAGCTCCCTCAGGCCCATCATGCAGCGGGTCCCATTTCTACCGACATTGAAGTCGCGCACACGCTTGGAATAAATCATTCGGACCCAAATTGGTACATGAACACCGGCGCCACTACTCACATGACGTCCGATTCAGGTGCTCTCTCATCTTATTCCAATTTGAGCAACAATCGTGGTATAATTGTTGGTAATGGTAACTCAATTCCAATTCGTGGTTATGGTCATAAAACATTGTCTCCCCCCCATCCACCCCTTATTTTGAAAAATACCCTTCACGCTCCAAAATTGATTAAAAATTTGGTATATGTCCGAAAATTCACCACTGATAATTTCGTGTCCATAGAATTTGATCCATTTGGTTTTTCTGTGAAGGATTTCAAAACGGGGAATCCTCTCATGAGGTGTGATAGTAGGAGAGATCTTTATTCTATCACACCACGTTCCGATTTCTCGAGTCACGCATTGCCATCCACTTTTGCAGCTTGTCATCCACTTTTGCAGCTCTGGCTCCTTCCTTGTGGCATGCTCGTCTAGGTCATCCGGGATCGTCTATTTTGTCTTCCTTAGATAAAAATAATTTTATTTCTTGTAAGAGTGTACGTAGTACTCCGAATTGTCAATCTTGTTCTTTAGGAAAAATAGTTAAGTTGCCATTTGTAGACTCTAATTCTCATACTTTAATGTCATTTGATATTATTCATAGTGATTTATGGACGTCTCATGTTCTTAGTTCTTTGGGTCATCGGTATTATGTTCTCTTTTTGGATGATTACTCTAAGTTTTTATGGACTTTTCCGATAGCGAAAAAATCTCAAGTTTTTTCCATCTTCTTAAAATTTAGAGCATTCATTAGAACTCAATTCGAACGGGACATAAAAAATATTTAATGTGATAATGGCAAAGAATATGACAATGGGGTGTTTCGGGAATTTTGTGCTAATAATGGGATCAATTTTCATTTTTCATGTCCTCATACGTCTTCACAAAATGGGAAAGCCGAACGCAAAATTCGTACCATTAATAACATTATCCGAACGTTATTGATTCATGCCTCTGTACCCCCTCCTTTTTGGCATCATGCTCTACAAATGACTACATATCTTCTTAACATTCTTCATTCCAAAGGTTTGACATATTCATCCCCTCTTCAAATTTTATATAATAAGACTCATTCGTATTCGTATATTAGGATCTTTGGGTGCTTATGTTATCTGTTGTTTCTCTCAACACAATTAACAAACTTCAGGCCCGTTCTACTCCTTGTGTGTTTTTGGGATATCAATCTAATCATCGTGGTTACAAATGTTTTGATTTATCGTCTAATAAAATCATCAGTAGTCGCCATGTCCTTTTTGATGAATCCCAATTTTCATTTGCTAAGGTTAGTAATCCCGTGCCTAGTTCGTATAATTTTTTGGATGATGGTATATCCCCGTTAATTATTCACTATTTTTCGAACATGTCCCGCACCCCAAATCCGCCAGCGGGCTCACTTCCCGCTGGCCCCACTGCTCCGTCACTCGCTACGATCGGCAACCGGGTCTGTCCATTCTGGTCCGTAATTCGGGCCATCGGGCCGTGACCCAGCCCATTACCGCCACTGCCCCAGTCCCAGATTCCCAATCCCGTTATCGTGTTGGGCCAGCAGGCCCATTGCCTGCTGGCCAGTCCGTTCCGAGTCTAGAAAATTTCCAAAATCCGCCCCATTCTCCCCCGAGTCATAGACCGGTCACTCGTAGTCAACGGGGTGTTTTTAAACCAAAAAAATATTTTAATTTAAATTCTAATATTCTTAAATCACCCTTACCTTTACTCTTGTGTCTGCGTTAAATGATCAGAATTGGAAAATTGTTATGACCGATGAATATAATGCTCTTATTGATAATAAGACGTGGGAGTTGGTTCCCCGTCCTTCTGGTATTAATATTATTAGGTCTATGTGGATTTTTGCTCATACGGACAATTCTGACGGTTCGGTTGCACGGCATAAGACTCGACTTGTGGGTGATGGTAAGACTCAGCAGGTTGGTGTGAATTGTGGTGAGACATTTAGTCCAGTGGTTAAGCCGGCTACCATTCGCACTGTGCTCAGCTTGGCTCTTTCGAAAGCATGGCTCATTCATCAGTTAGATGTGAAGAATGCTTTCCTATATAACGATCTCAAGAAAACAGTCTATATGCATTAGCCTTTGGGGTTTAGGGATCCCAAATATCCCAATTATGTCTGTTTGTTGAATAAGTCTTTATATGGGCTTAATTAGTCTCCACGGGCCTGGTATAAGCGGTTTGCCGACTATGTTTCGACTATTGGGTTCACTCAAAGCAGGTCGAATATTCCTTGTTCATATATCGTCGTAGTTCATCCTTGGCTTATATACTATTATATGTGGATGATATTATTTTGACTGCTTCTTCCGATGCCTTACGTCAGTCTATCATGATCATGCTCAGCTCTGAGTTAGCTATGAAAGACTTGGGGGCCTTGAGTTATTTTTTGGGGATTGCTGTCACTCGTCATGCATGTGGGTTGTTCTTATCACAGAGGAAGTATGCAGCCGAGATCATTGAGAGGGCTGGGATGTCATCCTGTAAGTCGACTTCCACTCTAGTTGATACTAAACCCAAATTGGATGCTACGGCCGGTGCACCATACGAGGATCCGACCCGCTATCGCAGTCTTCCGGGGCCCTTCAGTATCTCACATTCACGAGACCATATATTACGTATGACGTACAACAGGTGTGTTTGTTTATGCATGATCTCAGGGTTGAGCACATGAATGCGCTCAAATGCATTATTCGGTATATTCAGGGTACACTTGACTATGACTTGCATTTATATTCTTCATTGACGTCCACACTTGTCTCGTATACAGATGCAGATAGGGGCGACTGTCCGGACACCAGACGGTCTACGTCTGGCTATTGTATGTTTTTTGGCAATAACATGGTCTCCTGGTCTGCGAAACGTCAGTCGACTTTGTCCCGCTCCAGTGCCTAGGCCGAGTATCGATGGGTAGCTAATGTGGTCTCGGAATCATGTTGGTTACGTAATTTGTTGTTAGAGCTTCATTGTCCTATTCAGAAGGCGACCTTGGTTTATTATGATAATGTTAGTGCCATCTACCTTTCTGATAATCCGGTTCAGCACCAACGCTCTAAACATATGGAGATGGACATTCACTTTCTTCGCGAAAAGGTTGCACGTGGTCAAGTACGCGTCTGCCATGTCCCGTCCAGGCATGCCTACATCTTTACAAAGGGTCTTCCCTTGGTCATTTTTGAAGATTTTAGGGGCAGTCTCAGCGTTCGAAGACCGCCCGCTATGACTGCGGGGGTGTGTTAAATATACATAATATACACACAATATACATGTGTATATTATGTATATTGGCTCTCGGTTTCTACATGTTGACCATATATATGGTATATAGTTTCGGTAAGATTTTAGTATCCTAGTGTAGGTTGTTGTGGTGTAATTAGTATTGTACACTTACTATAATATTTGTATTACTATAATTGTATAGTTAATGTCTAAGTAGAATAAGACTTTAGGAGTAGAATAAGAATAAGATTCTCCTATTATAAAAATATATAAATTATATATATATTCTTTCAATTAATAAAAATAATCAAGAAATTATTTCTTTCGAACACAATATTTTATTTCAAGTAGATAAATACATCCCAACAACTTTATTTCGTTTTTTTAATCCAACCATTCATAGCTAAAAGCACCTAGGTACCTATGTAGCTGGAGATAAAAGAACCCAATGTATTACAGGGTAGCGTTAACAATTACAAAAAAAAATATCTTAGCAATTTTATTTGCCATGTCAGAGCATCTAAATCATGTCAGTCAAGTAATAATTAAAGTGTAATAACTGTTTGTCAGATTATCCAAAATATAGTTGTTCGCCAATAATTGAATTGATCACGGCGCCTTCTCTTTTATATATATATATATATATATATATATATATATATTAATATATACATATAGTATATAGACTGCCTAATTTTTCGATATGGTAGAAGTAGAAAAAGAGATTTGGTAACCAAACTTCTTGTTCTCAAACTTTTAACAATTCATTTGCAATGCTTGCAAAGCAAATAAGTGGTCATAAAAAGGAAAGTAAAAGAATGAACAATCATCATGACTGAGGTTATCGCTTTACTTTTATTATTGAAGATATATTTTTCTCCACTGTCCAATAATAAGATCGTTGAAGCTCATAAATTAAAATCTGTTAGGTTTATCTTATTAATAAATATTCCGTGAAATTGATTTCCTTCCTTGATTTGCTAAATTAGTTAAATTGTCATTTCTAAGATAGTATTCTTTAAGGGTTTTAAAAATATACAAAGTATGGCAGCCGAATTCACATCCAAGTGAGGTGAATTTAAGGACTAAATGTGATATTAAGAATCAGAAGATGGATGAACAATTTCAAATTTGTATATGGTGAATTTGAATGTCAACAAAAACATTAAGTATAACTGGATGGGTGATCCGACATGAAGCAATAATCAATTTACTTTGTGAGTTACCAAGTCTGGTGTGTGGAATGTGATAGAATAGGAAAATATAGTTAGTTATAATTGTGTATATTTTGTATATGGTAAGTGTATAGTTAGTCAAATTCATTACCTTACGTACCTAGGATTAGGATAATTCATTACCTTATGTACCTGGGATTAGGATTGTATTATTGTGTATATATATTACTCCTTTAGAAGGAAATAATAGAGAAGAATATTTCTTACATGGTATCAGAAGTCTAACTCTTAAACCCTAAATTTTTCCTTCTCTCTCGTCGGCCTCCCACCTCTCCGCTGTCAATCACCGTCGGTCGAGTCCTTCCGCTGCCGATTATATATCTTTTTCCTTCCTCTTCTTTGTTTCATCTGCCATGTCGGACTCCAAATCAAATTTTCACTCGGCCCTAGCGGTCTCCAATATTAAGTCCCACATCTCTATCACTCTTGAAATAGAAAACGTCCATTATGCGACGTGGATAGAATTTTGAAAATTCACTGTAGGTCACACCGAGTTATTCATCACATCATCTCCCTGGAGAATGGCAAGGAGAAAGTGACAAAAAACCAATGATGAAAAGGAATTATGAGTGACCCTTGATGCAACGGTTCTCCAATGGATTTAAGCCACGATTTCCAGTGACTTGTTGTATACAATTCTTGAGCTCGACTCCACGGCAAAGGAGGCGTGGGATCGGTTACGTAACATATTCCAGGATAATAAATTTTTTTGAGCTGTCACACTTGAGCAGGAATTTTCTACCACTGACATGACAGATTTTCCCAATGCATTCTCATATTGCCAACGACTCGAGGTTTTGTCCGACCAACTCAAGAACATCGGCGCGCCGGTCACTAACAATCGGCTCATTTTACAGATGGTGGTCGGTCTTACTGATGCATATAGTGGTGTTGGTACGCTCATCCGCAAAATCAACCCTCTTCCGCCATTCTACCAAGCCCAATCTATGCTCATACTAGAAGAAGAGGGTTTTGCCAAAAAGACGGCCATTGTGTCCAATTCTGCCATGGTTGTCACTCCGTCCGACGATAATTCTTCCAAATTTGATAATGGCCGCCTAACCGTGGTCCAAAGGCTGGCAGCCACCGACGTGGCGGAGGTGGCGGCAATAAAGGCAGTGGCGGCAGGAGCGGCAGTCAGTAGTCTTAACCGGCCTAGTGGCAGCCGAGAGCCCAATGGGGTAGTGGACTTAAGTCATGCCTCCCTGCCCATTTCCCGTTGGCAATTGGGCCAGGCCACGACCAGCAGCCCAATAGCTAGTAGCCTTAAGTTCTCGGGCCATTACTGAACCAGTGGCCTCAGACCCATTCGGCAGTTGCATCTCCGACAGACATCGAAGCCGCGATGCACACTCTTGAGCTCACACCACCCGATGGAAACTGGTATATGGACACCGAGGCAACTTCTTATATAACATCCTCATAAGGCAATCTCTCATCCTATTTTAATTTGAGCAATAGTCGTGGTATAATTATCAGAAATGACCATTTAATTCCAATTTGTGGTTATGGTAATACAAACTCATCACCCCCGAACCCACCGTTAGCTTTAAATAAGGTCCTTCATGTCCCTCAATTAATCAAAAACCTGATTTCAGTTAGAAAATTTATCACTGACAATTCAGTTTCTGTTGAATTTGATCCTTTTGGATTTTTCGTGAAGGATTTTCAGACGGGGATGTGTCTAATGAGATGTGATAGTCGGGACGAGCTATATCAAATTACCACAACCACACATCAAGCCACGTTCCCAGCCACTTTTGCAGCCTTAGCTCCTTCTTTATGGCATGAACGTTTGGGTCATCCGGGAGCACCTGTTTTTGCCTCCCTTCAAAATAATAAATTTATTGAGTGTACTAGGACTCGTAGTTCTAATATTTGTCATTCATTTTCTCTTGGGAACACATAAAGCTGCCTTTTATTGCTTCTAATTCGTGCACTGTTATGCCTTTTGATATTATTCATAGTGGTATTTAGACATCTCCCGTTGTGAGCTCTTCAGGCCACAAATATTATCTTCTTTTGTTGGATGATTACTCTATTTTTTTTGGACGTTAACTTTGTCTAAAAAGTCACAAGTTTTTTCCATATTCCTTTCCTTTAGAGCGTTCATCCACACTCAATTTGAACGAGATATTAAAAATATTCAATGTGATAATGGTAGAGAATTTGATAATGGACAATTTGGGGATTTTTGCAAAACTAATGGTTTATCCTTTCGTCTCTCATGTCCACATACTTCATCTCAAAATGGAAAAGCGGAAAGAAAAATACGAACTACTAATAATATTATTAGAACCCTACTTGCCCATGCCTCCCTACCACCATCATTTTGGCATCATGCATTATAAATGACAACCTATCTCCTGAATATACTTTCTAGCAAATAATTAGCCTACCAATCCCCACTCAAAATTTTATACCTAAAGGACCCATCGTATTCTCATCTTCGGATATTTGGGTGCTTATGATATCCTCTGTTTCCATCTACTACCATTAATAAACGCCAATCCCGGTCCACTCCGTATATTTTTTGGGATATCCATCTAACCATCGTGGTTACAAATGTTATGACCTATCGTCTAATAAAATAATTGTGAGTCGCCGCATAGTGTTGATAAATCAAATTTTCCTTTTGCCAAACTACATTGTTTCGTGCCTCCTACCTATGAGTTTCTTGATAGAATGCACTCGTATTTGGTCTACCATTTATCCTCCCAAACTGGCCCAACTACTTCGGCCCAATGAGTTTTTCTGCCTTCCCGGCTCTTTGGCAGATCGCCCGAGCCCGGGTGGTGTCGAACAAGCTGGGCTACTCACTGGCAGTCCACTGGGCAATGGTCCAGCCGCGGGCAGTACTATCCTAGCGTTCCCGGACCTATTATCGGGCAGTCCGTCACCTTCTCCGCCCGATATCACGCTATTCGTCGATCCAACTCCAATCCGTCCCAACGGCCAGTCACTCGTAATCAACATGGGATTTTAAAACCAAATACGAAATACGACCTTCATACTCATGTTACTAAATCACTGCTAACTCGTAATCCTGTTTTTGCTCTTCATGACCCAAATTGGAAAATGACTATGAATGATGAATATAATGCTCTTAATAAAAATAGGACTTGGGATTTGGTACCTCGTCCTTCTTATGCTAATGTGATTTGGTCTATATGGATTTTTAGTCATGTAGAAAAGTCTGATGGTACTTTTGAGAGGCATAAAGTCTGTCTTGTATGTGAAGGAAAAACTCAACAGGTTGGTGTGGACTGTGGTGAGACTTTTAGTCGGGTGGTCAAACCGGCAACTATCCGCACGGTATTGAGTCTGGCACTTTCAAAGGCATGGCCTCTACATTAGCTTGATGTAAAGAATGCATTCTTGCATGGAGAACTCAATGAAATGGTATACATGTACCAACCCATGGGATACAGAAGCCCCTCTTATCCTGATCATGTTTTCTTACTGAAGAAATCTTTGTATGGGCTCAAACAAGCTCCTATGACCTGGTACAAGAGGTTTGCAGATTATGTTTCTACTATTGAGTTTTCTAACAACAAGTCTGATCATTCTCTCTTCATATATCGATAGGGTCATGATATAGCTTATCTCCTTCTTGTTGGAAATTTACTAAATGTGGAAATAAGTATATCCCATTAATTTATGACTCCAATAATTGGGCCCGCACGTCGGAAACGTCGTTTCCACACACGTGCACACGTAGTACCAAGTATCACAAATTTCATTAGTGAAAGAGATATTGGTACGTATGTAATACGTTTGAGACATAGAATTATGGACGGTTATTAGACAAATGACATAGTATTCCACGTTGGTAAATGAAGGAAGAATTGTACAAAGTGTAAAATGAAACGAGTCGGAAATCGCCGCGGAGCCGTGAAGGGCCGCGGCGCCACAACCGCTGGAGCGTCGCGACGCCTCCCAGGCTGCGCTGTGGCGCAAATTGGCTGGTCAGCTACTGGAGCCGCGACGCTGATTCACAGCGCCGCGGCACTTCGATGGAAGAATGCTGTGATGGGAAGTTGGAAAAATCTTACGTTTGGGCTGGTTTTGGAGCATTGATTCTCCATTACTTGCCACATGAATTCAGCCATTATTTGGCTGAATGTAACCCCTCAATCAAGTGCAATTACATGGCTATTGAAGGCCTTTAGTTGGCTAGTTGAGGGGTCTTCTCCTTACACTATAAGTTGAGGCCTTTGGCTCAATTGAAAAACACTACACTCAACACTTAGAAAATTCTCCATATTTTCTGATTTCATATTCTTCCTCTCTAGCAATGTCACTATACTCAAAGTTCTTCAAGAGTAACACTTGAGTTTTCTTTGCTCACTTGTTAAAGTTGTTGTTGTATCTTGGGAGACTATTGCTCAACACCGTAAAAGGAGATATACGGGGCAATCTTGTCTTAAAGACAGAGTGACATCACTCGACTCAGCAAATCACACAAGCAGTTTGTAAGGTTTTGATTTTCAGTTTTATTGTAATAGTTTGTTTATCCTTTCTACTATTGTAATAGTTACTTACTTCCCGTTCTCTACAACAATTGTATCCCAACACTTCTGTATGTGGATGATATTATATTGATTGCTTCATCTGACGCTCTTCGTAAGTCTATTATGTTCCTGCTCAACTCCAAGTTTGCTATAAAAGATCTGAGACCTTTGAGTTATAAGAATGTGCTACTCATGTTGTGCTTAAGGGAAAGATCAAGTTATTCTTGAAACTCCATTAATCGAATGTGAGATTATACCTTCAATTTTTAAACTGTTTAAGTACAATTATTTATGGATCAAATAAAATAATCCTTGATTCTATAGCTTGGCATTAACCCAATATTTCAAGTAGACGGTCACCTCCAAGTTCTTTACAATAATTTGTTCTTCATTCTCCTTTGGCCTTTTCCTTTACTTAGTTATAAGTACCAACCTAGGTAATGGAAGGGAAAAAAAATCAATACATCATATATCACATGCCACTTTAGCAATTACAAGAAATTGTTAGGCAGTTATCATTTAGCCATGTCAAAACATTAAAATTTTCTCAGTGACAAGTGAAATGTCTTGGTTGTTGGTCAAATTACCCCAGATATAGTTGTTGGCCAACAATCGAATTGATCATTACAACTTTTCTTTTGTGTACGTAAAACATAGTAGTTCTAAGATATTAGTATCGTAACTTAATAACGAGTTGTGTGGTTCAGTAATTGAGAGAGCTAAAAAAGGGTAAATTGGGGTTTCCATTTTATATGGATGACTCTATGTAACGTCCCATTTGGTCGTTTAGCGCTTTTTTATCCCTATCCCAAAAGTATCCTTTCCGTGGTCTTATTTCAATGTTTATAGCTTGCGGGTAGGGGTGGTGCGCTTCTCCAGGAAATTTGATTCATTCGGAAAGAAAACCAAGTTAAAAGTTTCTTAAGTTTGGAAATGGAAGGGTTTGACTAGAAGTTGTCTTTTGGGTAAATGTATCCGTAATTAAGTTTCGTCGATTTGTTGGGTCGGAAATATCATTTCTGACTTAGTCGAGTCCTTGGTTCGGGTCCCGAGGCATTCGAGTGCGTTAAGTGTTGGATTAGCTAATCTTGAATTTTGAGAAAGTTAGGAGGATTTTACAGAAAAGCGTATCTTAATGATGTCGGATTGTTGTTTTGAATGCGCGAGTAAATTTGTAGCGTCGATTATACTCAAGTAGCATATTTGGTTTGTGTCCACGGGGTTCCGAGTGAGTTCCAGTTATTAAAGCAAAGTTTTAAGCATAGCTGAAAATTCTAATATTTGGTGCGAGCGCAATCGCGTACCAGGAGCGCAATCGTGCAAGAGGTGGGGGGCTAGCAGTGCAGCTCAATCATGCTTGGGGGGGGGGGGGGGGGGGACACAAACAGCTCTATCGCGCAAAGGCAGCACGTTTGTGCTGAAGGCCTGAGTTGGCTAGTGTGATTGCATAGATCTGAGGAAATTTCTTCGGGTCAACCGCAATCGCGCTAATCAGGCTTCAAGTCATAAAATCGGGCAAAAATTGAATTTTTGGTCATTTCCACCATTGTTGTTGTTCTAGAGCTCGGTTTTGGGCGATTTCGGAGGCTATTAACTCGATTTTAAAGAGGGGTAAGATTCTAACTCTCTTTTTGATGTTCCCTCTTGATTTATTCCGTTATGTAGCATTTTAATCCATGATTTTGGGTAGAAAAGTGAGGGTTTAGCCCCCAAACTTTAAGAGAGGCTATTTATGAAACTGAGGGTCAAGATAATTACTTTTTGACTTGATTTTTTTAGATTTAGACTAATTAAACTTTGGATAAGCTATTTTTAAAATAAAATTCCATATTTGATCTCGGGGCTCGAAATGGCTATTCTAGGTCCGTCTTGGATTCCACGTAAAGTATAGCAATATAAGTGTCGTTAGATTTGTATTTTATTGTAGAATTTGTATTTGATAGACTTTGATCGTTTGGATGCAATTCAGAAGGGAAAGACTCTGGCTTGAGGGTTCGTGATTCTCGTTCGGCTTCGAGGTAAGTTATGACTTACCTTTTTAGACTCCGATTGAAGGTGCGCATGTAGAGTATAATTATTGTCGGGATATGCATGTGAGCCTTCGGGCATGGAGATGGTGCATAAATTCACTTATGATTGGTTTTGTTGTTGTTAGGTGGGCTATGCTAACCGTAAAATCTTGATTGCAATTGACTTGCTTTGTATTTATGAATCACACTTGATGATACTACGAGAAATTGATTATTCAAAAAAAGAATTGTTATTATGAAATGACTTGGTGTTGCTTACCTCTCTGTATTCTCTTGATTTTATGGGCATGTGATTCTGTGCATGCATAATTCATTCAAACATACAACTGGTTCATATGAAATTTATTCGATGTACGGAATGATTTGACGAGGTCGGAAAGAGGTAAATTGATATTTTGCATGCACAATGGGACCTGTTCTAGGTGGAGACGTTATGTATGCCCAATTAGATCTGTTCTTGATGGTATATGACCTCCGTTCCTCATGGGTCATAACTAGACGAAATAACCGCTAGCATGTGTTTATAGTTGGTACTGACCAGTTGCATTGCACGACATTTCATTTCATATCCTTGCATTCATTTCATTTCATTATGACTTGGTATTTTCATACAGATATTTCACTGATTGATGTAAAGACTCAAGATTTCTGCGTAAAATAAGAAATGGTTACATATTTACACTTGTGTGTGACAAAGATATGAAGTCGGAGAGGGACTTAGGGTGAATTTACGAGAGAATGATTTAATCTTGAATTGTGTTGTATTCAACGTGATTAATCTGTGATGTGAATATTTTTCCTCACTTGTCAGTTTCGTCCACTTTTATTATGCGTGTTTCTTTCGTTGTCGACCTATGATGCCTATGAGTACTAGTGTTGTCCTCATACTACACTTGCTGCACTCTTGTGCATATATAGATCCAAGCTTTAGTTTGAGACCTCGTGCTTATCGCGGGGCACTGCAGTCGAGATTATCAGGGTGAGCTACACAGTTGTCGTGGCCGCTGAATTCTCATTTTTATTAATTTCTGTTCTTTTATTCGATAGACAATTTATTTCATCCTACGAGTCATTTACTATAGACTTTGACTATTAGAGCTTTTGTACCATTCAGAATAGATTTTGGTAGTTATTTGATTGCTTTTTCAATGGTTATATTTGAGTTCTTAACTCTATGAATTTGGGGAGTGATTTGCCTACTCGGCGGGATAGTGTAGGTGCCATCATGATCCGCAATTTAGATCGTAACACTCTTATTTATCAATCATCAAATATTAAAAAAAGGAGAAGAATATATACTATAACGAAACTTAGCTTTGAGATAATAGATTTTTGACTCATTTATTTTGTGTAGAGTCCTATTTTATCAAGAATATGAAGGTAGACATTTGTTTCCATCTGATGTTTACATCAAACAATTCCAATTTATCATGATTAAGAGATAAATTAAGGTGAAAAATATATCAATTAATTATGATTTAGTGATCGTTGTGCGAACACATACACACACGCAGAGACAGAGAGAGATAGCGCAGCTGGAAGAATCTAAACAGTTGGAACGATAATTTTGTTGAAAATTTTCCTTTGATGGGGAGGTGCGTCCATCCATATTTAATGAAATTAAACACTAGGGTTCCGCATGTTGGAGGCTTTGTCTCTTCACACGTGCATAATCTACTAAGTGAGTAGATGATCGTAGGGCCAAAAATCGTCAAATTTCGTTGAGAAATGAAAGAGATATTGGTCCACGAAGTAAGGTGTTTGAGGCATGGAAATATGGTGTGGGACAAATCTACTACATCAGTGGAAAAAGGAAGAATTGCTCTCTTTATAAGTCTCAAATTGGCTAAGGGTTTGGGACCCCAAAGGGTAACCCATGTGTTTAAAGGAGGGAGGACGTAGATGTGCTTGGGTTCAAGGCTAAGCTCACACGCGCGCCGCCGCCGCCCGTCCGGTCCGGGCTCGGGTCACGGGTCTTGGGTCTTGGGTCTTGGGCTTCTTCTGATATTATCTCTTTGGACCCCAAAATGTTTAATATTTACAATTTGGTCCATGGAATTTCTTGAATGTTGAATTTGGGAACGACATAAAGTTTCTGCCTACCGTTGGAGTTGATTTTTGGGGGCGTTATTGTGCATTAACCAGCCATTACTTGGCTGATTAACTCCCTCCATTAACAACCATTACTTGGCTGAATTACATCCTCCTTCAATGGCCATAAACATGCTGTTTACTCCCTCCTTCAATGGTCATTAACAACCATGTTTTGGCAGTTGAGAGGTCTCCCCTTATGCTATATATTGATGCCTTTTGGCTCAATTGTGTAACATAGAACATACAGAATATGACACAGAAAAATGAGACAGAAATATATACACAGAGACAAACAGAAGAGTAAAACATAGTCCAAAACGTGAGCAGTAACGTTGGGACGAAAAACAGAAACTCTTCCTTCCTTTTCCATTTCTTCAGCAAGTCGATACGGGGCAATCTTGTCTTAAAGACAGAGTGCCATCACTTGACTCAGCACACAGTTGTAACAATCCAGATTTAGTGTTTCTTGATTTCAGGTTATCAAGATTCAAGACTCAACAACTTTGCGGCAGTTCTGAATATTGACAATTCATTTATCCTTTCGAACACTTGTGATATTTATTACTTCCCGTACTGCTTTACATACCCAACAAATTCTTACACGTAACATAGATTTGATAAGTCATGACGACGTGGTAGAAGTAGAAAAGAGAGATATGGAAACCAAACTTCCTACAAATTCTCAAACTATTTAGCAACAATTCACATGCGATGTTTGCAAAACAAATAAATGGTCATGAAAAAATAATAGAGTGAATACTCCTTCGCAATTCAGGGTTTTCTCTCATTTTTTTCGATGATTTATTCTTTTTCACTCTGAAAAACTAAAATTGTTGAAACTCATGAGTCAATACCAAAATCTCTTAGATTTATCTTCTTTCCAAATATTCCACGATATTGATTTCTTCAAATTGTTGAATTAGTTAACTTTTCCTTTCTATAAGTGTGTTTCTTTAGGGTTTTGAAGATGCGAAAGTTTGACGGCTTGATCAGATGAATTTTGAGGCTGAACATGATATTTAAGGATCAGAAAACTGATAAACAAATTCGCATCTATATATGTTTAATTTAAAGTTCAAAAAAGACATTAAGCGTGGGTGGATGGTGATCCAACATGATAGTGTTCTCTGCGAGTCTTCAAGTTCATGTGTTGAAAACGCCAGTGATATAGTGCATAATCAATGATCTAGTTATTCTTGAAACTCCATCAATCAAAGTTGAAATTTTACTTTCAGTATTCTCTTCCTAATTTGGTAAAATATAGTAGTTTCTATTACTTATAGATTGTTAAAATTATCTTCTTACTTGTGAATGAGATAATTTTTATTATATTGTTTTAACCAACCCATTCCTTTATTTGCTCTGATTAAGTCTTTGATATACGTCTCAATTTAGTATTCCATAGCTCATGAGCTAATCACTCTTTCTTGTTGCCATAATAAAAATATAATAAATCACTCAAATATTTTTTTCTTGTTTCAGTTTATTTGGTTGTCACAACATATATGACTTTAACTACAAATTAATATTTAAATACCGTCAAACAAATTGGTATAGGAAAAAATGACGACTGCATCAATCTTGATCAATTCACTTAGTTTTTCTTTCTTTATCTTTTTTTTCTTAAAAAGAATCAATTAAACATATGTTTCTCTATTCATATATTATGTTGAGTTTATTAAAGGTATAATAAGTTGAATCTTCCTCAATAATTTTTTTATGATAAAATTCAAGTTTTAATTCTCTGTTTCTTCAGATATTCTGTATTCGAAACTCAGTTGCCCGACTACATATTCAGGAATTAAGCGGACCAATCATTAAGTTCTTCAGTTCCATGGCTCGAACTCAAGACATCTGGTTAATAATGGAAAGAATTTTAATGATCCTTCCATACCCTTTGCTGGTAAGTTTTAGTGTATCAATTCATTATGTTTCATCGATGATTTGGTACCAATCCTTCTAATTTTTCCTTAAATATTTATTTTATTAGATTTCGTGTGAGGTTACTTTGTCATTTGCAAGTTACTTGAAAATAAATAAAGTTGAGATATACTTTTTTACAAATTTTACAAAAAAACAATATTGCTTCTTCTGTAAAACAAAAATGAATTGACTTGTGACTAGAACCCCTTTAAAAGTCCAGTATTAAGATTGGGCCAGTTCTATTTTCACCTTAGGAGGAATTGGACTCGACAAACGTAGACCTGCAACCCTTTAGTTATGAGCGCAATTCGCACGATTTCCCTATTTTAGGGTGGTCTTTAATTTTTTTCCCCTCAAATTGGTAGTCTTTAATTTTTATCTTTCGACTAAAAAATGATCAAAATATCTTGATGGTTGTGAGTTCAAATCTACAGAGTCAAAAAGAAAAAAATATTTGCAAGACAATATCTCATTAGAAAATATGTCTATTCAGCAAAAGTTATATAGAGATTATGTCTTAAGACGCATGGTTTCTATGTAACTATGCCTGAAGACAAAATTTCATTGAAAATTAAGATTATGCCTTGTTCGGCTAGTTATATAGAAATTATGCCCCAATGGACATAGTCTCTATATAACTTTGGCCGAATAAACATAATTTGTATGTTTGCGAATTTTTTTATTTTTTTGCCTCTGCGGGGATTCGAACCCAAAATTTCTGATTTAGTAGACCCGCAAATAAAGAATACTTTAGTTCATAAATTTTTATTAAATAAAAAATAGATATAAAAATTAAAAATCAATAAATTGAGGGGAAAAAAATTAAAGACCAACCGGTATGAAGGGAAATCCCCACAATTTTTTGTAGTTGTGACGGTTGTCAAGTTATTCCGCTCACAAACCCAAAGTTTAAAAGTAAGGGTTTCTTGGGAACACAATTCTCAATTTAAACTTATAACCAAAAGTTCTCCCGTCAAACGAAATTTGGCTATCAAGTGCTTTTGATAACTATTATTGGATAATTATAATCTTGATTCTTCGGTAATTTTGATTTTGATCTTTGTGATATTCCACTGAGCATTTTTAACTTTAAATTAATTAAATGTGTGTTTATAATCCCTTTATATAGGAAATATGTCATAGTTAGATTACTATTATTAGAACTATATTCGCCTCAAATAAAGAGTAATAATAAAAACATTAACATAACACATGAATAGTTAATTAATTTGATTAAAATTTATTAAATTTGTGAAGATTCCTAATTAGTTGAAGGATCCAAAGTGCGTATTTCAATTAATTAAAATACAAATCCTAATATTACAAGGATCAAAATTAATATTTTTAATATTTCAGGGACAAAACAAATTCCCTTTCTTTTTTCTTTCTCTAAATCTAAAATGGCTTCAACCCTAACCAAGACCTTATACTCACATACAATAATACATGCAGATACATATTTTGGTGATAAATTTTATTTATATACATTGATACAATAAAAAAAATATTATTAATGTGATTTACAGCTTGTTTGGTCAAGCTTATTTTTCTTCAAAAGTGCTTTTTTTTTTTTTAAAAAAAAGTACTTATTTTAAAAAAACTAAGGTGTTTGACCAATCTTTGGGAGAAACATAAGTGTTTTGGAAAGTAGCAAAAGTTATTTTGAGAAGCTAAAAATAGTTTTTTCCCAGAAACACTTTTTTGAAAAGCACTTTTGAAAAAATACACTTGAAACACTTTTTAAACGTTTGGCCAAACACTAATTGATGTTCAAAAGTGTTTTTTAAATTAATTGGTCAAACACAAATTGTTTCTCCTCAAAAGTACTTTTTAAAAAACACTTTTCAAAATAAGCTGATTTTAGAAGCTTGACCAAATATGTTATTTATTTGTTATAAACATTATATATTTATTTGTCTAATTACTGTCTGCTTATCATGAAATGTTACGACTAAACATATTTTTGGTAACCCAATAGTATAAATATTCGTCTATGATATTAAGTAAACCCTTTGATGTTTGTATTTCCTCTTCTTCTATTTTTATATTTTTGCTTTGTTACTGAAAGAAATAATCCCATTGATTATTTTCATTGATTGAATAGATATATATACAAGTTACAAAACCTTCTTCTACCATAATTCTAACTATACAATTATGGTAAGTGTATATCCTAATTATGGTAAGTGTATATCCTAATCTAGGTAACAAATATACTACAATATACACACAATATACTTTCCTTAATATATAAATCTTGTCCACTGTTTTGCCGCCCTAACTCCCGTGATGGGCCGGACACGGACGTCTTCTTCGCTTGCTACTTAGGCCATCGCCGAGAGGCCCAACAGAGCCGGGCCGTTCGCACCTTCGCTTGTTGCTTAGGCCACCGCTTCAGTCCATCGATATATATGTGATATACACCGCTTTGTATATTCAAGTGTATATCACATGTATATTGCTCTGTTTAACACACCCCCGCAGTCATAGCAGGCGGTTTTCGAACGCTGAGACTGTCCCTAAAATCTTCAAAGAGAACCGCTGGTAGACCCTTTGTAAAGATGTTTGCAATTTGGTAACGAGACGGGACATGGCATACGCGAACTAGACCCTTTGCAACCTTTTCACGGACAAAGTGAATGTCCATTTCGATATGCTTGGTGCGTTGGTGTTGAACTGGGTTACCTGAAAGGTAGATGGCACTAATGTTATCGCAATATACCAAGGTTGCCTTCTGAATGGGACAATGAAGCTTCAAAAGCAAATTACGTAGCCAACATGATTCGGAGACCACATTCGCTACCCCTCGATATTCTGCCTCGGCACTTGAGCGTGATAGAGTTTCCTGACGTTTTGCTGACCAGGAGACCAAGTTGTTGCCAAGGAACATAAGAGCCAGAAGTCGACCGTCTGGTGTCGGGACAACCACCCCAATCAGCATCCGTGTAAGAGACAAGTGTGGATGTAGATGAAGGATACAAGTGCAACCCATAGTCTAGTGTCCCCTGAATATACCGAATAATGCGTTTGATTGCATTCATATTCTCAACTCTGGGATCATGCATGAATAAACACACCGCTTGAACCGCATATGTAATATCCGATCGGTAAAGGTAAGATCTTGGAGGGCCCCCGCAAGATGCGCGATAGCGGGTCGGTCCTCATATGGTGCACCCTTTGCGGCACTTAGCTTTGGGTTTGCATCAACTGGCGTGGAAGTGGACTTACAGGATGACATCCCAGCCCTCTCTATGATCTCAGCAGCATACTTTCGTTGAGACAAAAACAAGCCACCTGAATGACGCTTGACGGCAATCCCCAAAAAATAACTCAAAGGCCCCAAGTATTTCATAGCAAACTCAGAACTGAGCATGGTCATGATAGAATGGCGTAAGGCATCGGAAGAGGCAGTCAAGATGATATCATCCACATACAACAGGATGTAGGCCAAGGTCGAACCACTGCGGTAGATGAACAAGGAATTATCTGACCTGCTGTGAATGAACACAATAGTTGAAACAAAGTCAGCAAACCTCGTGTACCAAGCCCTTGGAGACTGCTTAAGCTCATATAAGGACTTTTTCAACAAACATACATGATGATGATGGTTTGGATCCCTGAAACCCAACGGCTGATGCATATAGACGGTTTTCTTGAGATCACCGTGTAGGAAAGCATTCTTGACATCCAACTGATGAATTGGCCAAGTCTTTGAAAGAGCCAAGCTAAGCACAGTGCGAATGGTAGTCGGTTTGACCACCGGACTAAACGTCTCACCAAAATCTATCCCAACCTGCTGAGTCTTACCATCACCAACAAGTCGCGCCTTATGTCGAGCAAAGGACCCATCTGAATTCTCTTTATGAGCAAAAATCCACATAGACCTGATAACATTAATACCATATGGACGGGGCACCAACTCCCACGTCTTATTATCAATAAGAGCATTATATTCATCAGTCATAGCAATTTTCCAATTAGGGTCATTTAATGCGGACACAGGATTGCGGGGCAAGGGGGGTTTAGAGACATCAGAATGTAAATTAAAATGTCTTTTAGGTGTAAAAATACCCCGCTGACTACGAGTGACCGTTCTATGACTCGAGGAAGAATTGAGGGAATTTTCTAGGCTCGGGACGGACTGGCCAGCAGGCAGTGGGCCTGCTGGCCCAAATCGGTAAATCGACTCGTCGTTGGACCGGCCCGAGTGGCCGGTGGACTGGCCCAATTGCTGGAACTGTTCCAATGGCTTAAGAAGTTGCTACGGGCGGTACTGTGGGTCCAGCGGGTAGTGGGTCCGCTGGAGGATTTTGGGTGCGGGAGATGTCCGAAAAATTCCAAATAATATATGGGGATATTTGGTCATCCAAAAAATTATACGACTTAGGCTCGGGAGTATGAACTTTCGTAAAAGGGAATTGGGTTTCATCAAAAATGACATGGCGATTAATTATGATTCTCTTGGAGGATAAATCAAAACACTTATAACCACGATGATTCGACGGATAACCCAAAAATACACACGGGGTAGACCGAGCTTGAAGTTTGTTAATTGTGGTGGATGGGAATAACGGATAACACAAGCACCCAAAAATCCGAAGATGAGAATAAGAAGGGTTCTTATTATATAGGATTTTGAGGGGGGAAGAATATGTCAGACCTTTAGACTGAATTATGTTAAGAAGATATGTGGCCATTTGTAGAGCATGATGCCAAAAATATGGAGGTATGGAGGCATGAATTAAGAGAGTTCGGACAATGTTATTTATGGAACGAATTTTGCGTTCGGCTTTCCCATTTTGTGAAGATGTATGAGGACACGAAAAACTAAAATTTATCCCATTAGTAGCACAAAACTCCCGAAACTCCCTATTGTCATACTCTTTCCCATTATCACATTGAATATTTTTTATTTTTCTTTCGAATTGAGTACGAATGAACGCTCTAAATTTGATGAAGATGAAAAACACTTGTGATTTATTCGCAATTGGAAACGTCCACAAAAATCTAGAATAATCATCTAAAAAGAGAACATAATATCGATGACCCATTGAACTAAGAATAGGAGATGTCCATAAGTCGCTATGAATAATATCAAATGGCTTTGAAGTATGAGAATTGGAGTCTACAAATGGCAGCTTAACAATTTTCCCTAATGAACAAGACTGACAAAGTGGAGTACGACTCGTACTCTTACAAGAAATAAGGCTATTTTTATCTAAAACTGATAAAATAGAAGATCCCGGATGACCCAGACGAGCATGTCACATGGAAGGAGAGATGACTGCAAAAACTGACGGCAAAGCTTGACTCGATGGACTGAAACCAGGCATGATAGGATACAGATCCCCCCTACTATCACACCTCATGAGATGATTCCCCGTCTTGAAATCCTTCACAGAGAAACCAAAATGATCAAATTCAACGGAAACGGAATTGTCAGTAGTGAATTTCCGGACAGACACTAAATTTTTAATCAATTTAGGAGCATGTAAAGTATTTTTCAAGAGAAGGGGTAGATTGGGGGGAGACAAAGTTTTCTGACCATAACCCTGAATTGGAATAGAGTTGCCATTACCAACAATTATACCCCGAGGGGTGCTCAAATTGGAATAAGAGGAGAGAGTACCTGATTCGGAAGTCATGTGAGTAGTGGCCCCGGTGTCCATGTACCAATTTGGGTCCGGTTGCGTCAATCCCAACGTGTGCATCGCGACCTCGATATCAGTCTGAGTGGGGCCTGCTGCATGATGGGCTTGCGGAGGTCGGGGCCCAAGAACTCCTGTCGGTGACGGATGATTATTTGTTACTGGTGCGCCAACATTACGGAGTTGATCCGCCAACTCCTTTAGTTTCTTGCAATATGCAGAAACGTTCGGAAATTCGTCCATTCGAACGAGAGAGAATTCCTGCTCGAGTGTGACGACACGAGAATGTTGGTTGTCTTGGAATATGTCACACAATCTATTCCATGCAGCCATAGCCGTGGTATCCGGCTCAATAATCGTCTTTAGAAGGTCCACCGAAATAGTGGCGTATATCCACCGAAGAACGGTAGCATCAAGTGTAATCCATAACTCAGGATCCTCCACAGGAAGGGGTCTAGTGGGAGGAATGATGTGATGAAGAACTTGATAAGATATAGCGTGAATTTTAAACAACTTCGCCCACGTCGCATATTGGACGTTTTCCATCTCAAGGACAATAGGGATACTGCTCTTGATATTGGAAACCGTGAGGGCAGGGTGAAAATTGTTCTTAGACATATTGAAAGAACAAAGAAGAAAGGGAAATTTAAGAGAGGTGTTTTTTAGAGCGGAAGACGAATTTTGGAAGAGAAACCCGAGGAGGGGGGGGGGGGTCTCGGCCAAAGGGAGGGCAAAAGTTTGAGAGAAAAACTTTTGTTTAGACCTAGTCTCTTGATACCATGAAAGAAATAATCCCCTTGATTATTTTCATTGATTGAATAGATATATATACAAGTTACAAAACCTTCTTCTACCATAATTCTAACTATACAATTATGGTAAGTGTATATCCTAATTATGGTAAGTGTATATCCTAATTATGGTAAGTGTATATCCTAATCTAGGTAACAAATATACTACAATATACACACAATATACTTTCCTTAATATACAAATCTTGTCCCTTTGTTTTGCGCCCTAACTCCCGTGATGGTGGACACGGACGTCGGACGTGCTTTCTTGCTTAGGCCGCCGAGAGGCCCAACAGAGCCGGGGCCGTTCGCACCTCGCTTGCTTTTTAGGCCCTTGCTTGGTCCACGATATATATGTGATATACACTGCTGTATATTCAGTGTATATCACATGTATATTGCTCTGTTTAACAGTTACTAACTATATAAAAGGAACAAATGGCAAATTTAGTTGTTGAGAGCCTTTGGAGTTTTGCTTCCTCCCTTTACATTTTACAATGTGGCTAATTTCCCATGCAAAATATGACAGAATTTTGACGTAGTGTTAAAAATTGTCATTTTATGATCACCTAATTTCTTATCCTCATTTATGGATATTTGATGACTTTTTGTCATATAAACCCAAAACTTAACCGATAATAAAAGATGTAACCTCACCCAAATTTGCTATACCCTTGTCGGTCCAGGGTCCACATGAGAAGAAGTTCTTTTTTTATCTCTTCTTTTTTGACATTTTTCTAATATAATACAAACACCTGGAGTTTTGCATGTAGATAGTAATTATGTAGATTACAAGAAAAGTTAATGGAATTTATTTGTTTTATTGAGATTTTTACGCTACACATCATCCCAATAAAATTCACAATAAAAAATACATAATGTTTATATATATTTTTTTATAGATTTTGCCAGTTACTCATTATTTGTACACTTATTATACATTTAGTGTATGCTTACTATATATTGAGTGTATACCAGCAATATTTATAACCTATTATGACAAGGCGGTTAAAAAAATTCTTAACCGATTGTCTAAAATCCCATACCATTGGTATTGAAGTCTTTTTTTAAATTAGGGAATATCTTCAAATGATGTGAAAAATCATCATGATTGTCTTAGATTAACCATTATTTTGTAGTCATGACACTTCTATACAATTGATACTACCTATTTTTCTTTGTTTGTAACACTGGAGTTTAACTTCTATATATTGGAAACAATTAATTTATTTTATAATATTAGGTCTCTTAAAAGATTAATAATAACCAATATTTGATAACTACATATAAAATGTGTAACTAATTTATGCGATAAAAAAAGATATCCCACATTAACTATATTACACAGGTAGTAGATATAAGTTAAATCCTAACAATTACATATATGTCAAACATTGATTAAATGAAAGTAATAGAATTAGCAAGATAATTTAGCCTGCTTAGTAAATTGTATTGTTTTCTTTTCCAAGCCATATATTTGGTATTTTTGGAAGTCTGAAAGCAGAAAAAGAAAAAGAGTATGTGATGAGACCTTTGCTGCAAAAAAGAAAAAAAAAACGTACAAGTATAAATGAAAAGAAAAAGGTGAAGATTTTAGTACAAATTTCAACTCCAACAGTTCCATTTTAAGTTAATTTTCATCGCCATCTAACTATTGAAATTTGTTGCATATTCTTCGGCTACTTCATAGTTCATAAACTTCATCAATATTAACTTTTGAATTCTTAATTGTATATCATCATTTCTTAAGTTATTAACTTCACCTCTTCTTCTGAAAATTTAAAGCATTAGTACATATATACCTCTATTTCATTTTTGGTTTGTGTATTCTTTATGTAGCCAGGATTTTTTTCTTTTAATCTTTTTAGGTCAATGTAAACATTTTTTTCAGTCATGAAGCTCTTATTTGAACTTTTAAGTAAATGTAGATCATCAAATTGCTATTAAAGAATCACTAATCCTTTTATTACCAGAAAAGTACGAAGAAGTACAATTTTTTAAGTCATTAACTCATGATTGGAAGAAAGTTAAATGTAAGAGTTAATGATTGTCTGAATTCATATTACATTAATTTATTAAAAAATCTATTACTTCATAGTGAAGGATCAACTAAGTCAGTAACTCATACTTCCTCATGTCCTAGTTTATGTAGAGCGATATGTGCACTACTGAAAAAATAAATTTACGACGGAATCTGTCAAAAATTGGCTCATCAGAAACGTTTCCAATGGAATTCATTAGAAATTGGTTCGTCAGGAACATTTTCGATGAACTTTTTGCTGGAAATCATCCCTTAACGATGAGCCAACTTGTGTTGGGATGTCTATAAAAAATTGGCGTTTTTCTAGTAGTGATGGTCTAAAACAAGTCATAAACATTTGTATTACTATGAATCATCTCACTAAGTAAGGGTAAAATAAGAAATTTAAAATTAAATTATTTTTAAATATAGAAAAGTGACAACTTTTCTGGGACAGATAATTAAAAGAGAAAAATATGTCAGATAAATTCGGATGGATGAAATAGTAGTCAAACGTAACTACATACTTAGAGTAAATAACACTTGGTTTTTCAAGCTATAAATAACCCTCATTGTTCATCCACCAATTCCACAGTTGCACTCCTACTCGCCTACTTCAGTTTTGGAACAAATTCCAAAGTTTCTATTTCAGCTGTTTTAAAGAGTTTTTTCTCCTTCTATCTAGCAATTGATTTTCTGTTTGTGTAACATCATACCTTTACAATTACATTTTTATCCTATATTTCTTCAATTGAATACAAATGGCTTACAGAAATGATCGTCATTTCAGCTTCTGTTCATCATCTTCCCCATTTGGCAATCAATTTGAGGGGCAAGAGGCAAGCCATGAATTTTTTTATGAATTTATCAATCAAGCTCTATACGAGTCGGATGATTTTCGTATGTACGTTTACAAAATACAAAAATGCACAAAACTTCATAGTCACAGCTGGACCTTTTGCCCCTTTACACACCGAGGGGAAAAAGCACGCCGACGTGACCCAAAAATATATAACTATTTGCCAATTCCTTGTCCGAGTTATAAATTTGCGTCTTGCATTAAAGGAGATAATTGTGAATTGTCCCACGGAACTTTTGAGGAGTGGTTACACCCCGCGAAGTACAGGACCCAATCGTGTCATGCAGGCACATTGTGTGATAGACGAGTATGTTTCTTCGCGCATACACTAGAAGAGCTTCGTCCTGAGACAAAGTACAATTGGTGTTATGTGTACCAATACCCTTTACACATACAACCATATCCAGACATTTTAATTGAAAATGGACCAAATGGTAACTGGATGGTTATTCCTTGTAATCCTCAACTACCACCACCACAGTACTACGATACTACTATTGCTTCTCGACTTGAAATTTCGTCGACTCCTCAGCAAGTTCCTCAGGAAAATACATCAAATTTTGAGTTGTTTGTTCCTTCTTCTTCTTCTCAATCAGTTCAAAACGAGAGTGATTTTTCATTTTTTTCAGCTAACCATGCAAAGTTAGTTGAGGAGTTAAAGAATCTTGAGATTGGGAGTACTTCTCATGCTACGGTGAATAAAATACATGATGAAAAGGGGAAAAGGCCAGTGGAGTTTAAAAGCCAGAATCAAGAATTTCCAAACATCAATTGGATTTCTGACTTGTTGGTGGATGCATTTGAGGGTACAAGATTGTAAATATTTTTATATATGATATATGTATGATAGTAATTGATAATTAATTAATTAGAGATCATTTATAAGGAGATTGTTATGTTTACAACTTCTAACTATTTTGTCATTTATCATTTCAGCTTTTGTATGTACTACTTGGCGTTAATCTTGATGTTTCAACTTTCAATTGTTGATTATTGGTCAATCTGCCTTTGTATGTATTTATTGGAAGTTTTGTTGAAATGTATGTTTGCGTTATTTCCTTTTCAGTTTCGTGGAGCTCATATATATTGTCCTGCATATATAAATAGATTACTCAAACTTTTTTTTTATAACCATCTGTGTTCGAAATTCAGTAGTTCGACTAATTTAGATACATGCCGCATAAAGATCATAAAAGGTGAGGGATCTCATCTATTCAAGTGAGGAAGTATATAATTTTTCATTCACAAAACTCGAATCAGAAACTTCTGAAAATTAAGGGGGAGGGATCCCATACATTGATCTCACTACACTTCTTGGTGGTGATCATTATACCCTTTGAATCTTCTGGAAAGACTAATCAGGTTAAGTGAAAGAGAATAATCTCTTAATTATTTTCATTAATGAAAATATATATATACATGAGATATACAAAACTAATTCAGGAAATTAAATCTACCTTTCCTACTATAAGTCTAATATCTTTTCCTAATACAAGATTAATATTATAATTACAATTGTACAATGACTTTACAAATATGGTAAAGAATATACTCCAATTTGGTATGTCAATATACACGTGGGGCCGTGTATATCGACTACTTCTGTCACACCCCCGCAGTCATAGCGGGCGGCTGGCGTACGCTGAGACTGTCCCTAAAATCTTCAAATAGAGACCCTTCGTAAAGATGTTTGCAATCTAATAGCGGGAAGGAACATGGATTACGCGTACCTGACCACGAGGTACCTTTTCTCGAACGAAATTGATATCCATCTCGATATGTTTAGTGCGTTGATGTTGGACTGGATTCCCTGAGAGATAGACTGCACTAACATTATCACAATAAACCAAGGTAGCTTTGTGAATTGGAAAATGAAGTTCTAATAAAAGATTACGTAGCCAACATGACTCAGACACCACATTGGCTACCTACGGTATTCGGCCTCTGCACTTGAACACGATAACGTCGACTGACGTTTAGCTGATCATGAGACCAAATTATCACCCAGAAACATACAATAGCCAGACGTCGAACGTGTGGTATCCGGACAGCCACCCCAATCAGCATCTGTATAGGATACGAGAGTAGACGCGGAGGAGGTGTATAACTGCAACCCATACTCAAGTGTGCCCTATACGTATCGAATAATGCGTTTGAGTGCCTGCATGTGCTCTATCTGTGGATCATGCATAAACAAACAAACCTGCTGAACGACATAAGTAGTGTCAGGTCTGGTGAATGTCAAATACTGAAGGGCCTCTGCAAGACTACGATAGTGGGTGGGATCCTCGTATGGGGTGCTAGTAGTAGTACTGAGCTTTAGTTTGGTATCAATCGGAGTAGCAAAGGGTTTACAAGAGGACATGCCAGCTCTCTCAACAATTTCAGTAGCATACTTCTTTTGTGATAAAAAAAGACCACATACATGACGAGTGACAGCAATCCTCAAGAAATAACTCAAGGGTCCCAAGTCTTTCATAGCAAATTTTGAACTGAGAAGGGTCATGATAGACTTACGCAGAGTATCCGATGAGGCAGTCAGGATAATATCATCAACATATAATAAAATGTATGCTAGAGAAGTACCACCTCTATAGATAAACAGAGAATGATCAGACATGTTGTGAGAAAATCCAATTGTAGACACATAATCTGCAAACCTCTTATACCACGCCCGTAGGGCATGCTTAAGCCCATATAAGAACTTTTTGAGTAAACAGACATGAGTAGGGTAACTGGGGTCTCTGAAACCAAGGGACTGATACATGTATTGTCTCCTTGAGATCTCCGTGTAAGAAAGCATTTTTTACATCCAATTGAATGATGGGCCAGACTTTTGAGAGAGCCAGGCTGAGAACTGTGCGGATGGTCGCCGGTTTGACCACCGGGCTAAATGTCTCTCCATAATCGATGCCAACTTGATGAGTCTTACAATCACCTACAAGACGGGCCTTATGCCTCTCTAACGAACCATTAGAATTTTCCTCATGAGTAAAAATCCACATTGACCGAATAATATTAACATCAGATGGACGGGGAACCAACTCCTACATCTTATTTTCAATAAGAGTGTTATATTCATCTGTCATGACTAATTTCCAATTCGGGTCATGAAGGGTGGATACTGGGTTACGTGGTAGGGGTGATTTAGTAACATTAGAATGAAGATTAAAATGTTGTTTAAGTTTAAAAATACCACATTGACTACGAGTAACGGGCCCATGACTCGGGGTAGGAACGGGCATGACTGGGGTAGGAGGAAGTGGACTCTCGGGTGGACTGACCGGGGCAGGAGGAAGTGGACTGACCGGGCAGGGATTTGGGCCAACAGGCAGTGGGCTTGCTGGCTTGGATGGTACAACTGGCAGTGAGGTATCTGGGCCAACAAATAGTTGGCCCGCTTGCCTGGACGTGACTAGGCAGTCCGGAACTGGGGATTCGTGGTGACGAAAATCATGGTTCCACTGTTGGACGACATACGATGATGGCCATCATCAAAAAAATTATGGAGCTCGACACGGGAGTATACAATTTAGCAAACGGAAATTGGGATTCATCAAAAATAACATGGCAACTAATTATGATTTGATTGGACGATAAATTAAAATATTTGTAACCACGATGATTAGACGGATAACCCAAAAAGACACAAAACGGTAGATCGGGCTTGAAGTTTGTTAATTGTAGTGGACGGAAGTAGTGGATAACATAAACACCCAAACACCCTAAAATGAGAATACGAGGGATATTTATTGTAAAGAATTCGGAGCGGGGATTTATAAGCCAAACCTTTCTGAGGGAGAATGTTAAGTAGGTATGTAGTCATTTGTAAAGCATGATGCCAAAAATAGGGGGTAAGGATGTATGGGCTAGTAATGTACGAACAATATTATTTATGGTACGGATTTTACATTTGGCCTTCCTATTTTGTGAAGATGTATAAGGACACGAGAACCTAAAGGATATGCCATCATTATCACAAAAATTATGGAATGGCCCATTGTCAAACTCCCCACCATTATCACATTGAATATTATGGATGAAGGCTCTAAATTTTAAAAAGGTGGAAAACACTTGAAACTTTTTGGACAAAGGAAAAACCCACAAAAAATTAGAGTAGTCATTCAAGAATAAAACATAATAACGATGGCCCATAGACTTAAAACGGGAGATGTCCATAAATCACTGAATAATGTCAAAAGGCATTAGCGTACGAGAAGTAGAAGTTACAAATGACAATTTAACATGTTTCCCTAATGGACATGACGGACAAATATGAGTACTACTCATACTTTTACAATCAATAAAATTATGACTATGAAGAGATGACAAAATCGACGATCCCGGATGACCTAAACGGGCATGCCATAAAGATGGAGCAAGAGCAGCAAATGTTGAAGATGAGGCTTGACTCGTGGATATGATGGTGATTGGATACAGCTCACCTCAACAATTACAGCGCATTAGAAGTGTTCCCGTCTTGGATGGGCCGTGTGTATCGACTACTTCTGTCATTAACGTTTGATAAAATATGAAGGTAGACCGTTATATAAATATTGATAGTGGGGATTATTGACTTGATGCATAATTCCGTTTTCGTTATGAATTAAATCTGGGCTTAAGTGACAAACGTAAGGTTTAAAGGAAATAAAAATAAATAATTGCCAAAAGCTTTGTCAATTCTATATTCATGGTCAGTCAACCCGCCAGGTTATTCGAAACTTATTCAAAGTCAATTTTTATCCCAGCCAAAAATAGTGAGAACTGAATCTCATTCTGAACCATCTCAATTCTTGATTGAGATTGAGAAGAAGGAATAAACTATTAGTGAATATTACCATATATTTTGTAATTAATAGTAGTGTATAATTATGGTAAATATATGATACTTATTCCATTAGGATTGTACATGTATATTTGTATTAATGAGAAAGACTCCACAAGAGAGATTAATACAATTCTACATGGTATCAGAAGCCAAACCTTAGCCTACCTGCTCTCTTTCTTCGATAATTGCTTTAATAGTTCTTTGTGCACTTTCTTCTTTTTCAACGCTAAAAGGGCTCTCTTTCTTCTTTTTGCGTAGCAAAGTCTTTTGCAGCTTGTTTCTCAGCTTTAATGGCAACATCCATCTGTTGTTGATATTGAGCAAGTTTACGTCTTTGAGTCTTCAAAGAAAGAATTGCTCTATCAACTTCTGTGATCTTCGATTTCTTCACAAAAGCATCTTTCTCTCTCCAATCAAAGGATTCTGGGAACTTTTTGCCGCCTTGAAAATTGTATCGCTCACTTTTAGGATTCTTCAACAACCTCGTCTTTCTATCAAACCTACCTTCTGCGAACATGACACGATATTCTCCGTTGCAGCCCAACATTCTGGGCCCACCTCCATGCCCACCGTACACGGACCACCAGCGCCAGGCCCACATCTCTATGGCCCAACAGCAGCCGTCCAGTCTCAGTACAACAGATTTGGGCCTTACTTTCAGTTCTTTAAAATTTCAGCAGCCCGATAATACGTGGTATATGAATACAGGCATCACGTCTCACCTCACCAACAATTCTGGTAATCTTCCTCAACTGCGCAATTTAAATACTCCTCAATCTATTATGGTCGGAAATGGTCATCGCATTCCAATTCAAGGGTTTGGCCACACACTAATCCTACCACTGCATCCCCACTTCTGCTTTAATAACGTCTTATATGCCCATAACGTTATCAATAACCTAATCTCTGTCAGAAAATTTGCCATCGACAATTCCGTATCCACTAATTTTGACCCATTTGGTTTTTCTATAATAGACCTACGTAAGGGGAAACTTCTTACAAGATGCAATAATGAGGGCGATCTCTATCCTTTCCTATCCACGTCCACTGCCAGTGTCAATCCTCCCATATCTCTAGGTGCCATCTCCTCCTCAACATGGCATAGTAGACTAGGACATTCTAGAGCTCATGTTTTTTATTTTCTTAGAAACCACAAGTTAAAACAATGTAATAAAGGGAACCTTGCTCATAGTTGCTCCTCTTGTCATCTAGGGAAACACGTTAGACTCTCCCTTTGATATTCTTTATGCGAATTTATGGACATCTCCTATAACCAGCAACCTAGGTCATAAATATTATTTGGTATTTTTGGATGACTTCTCTCACTTCATTTGGGTCTATCCGCTTAAACTTAAGTCTCAAGTCTACTCCAAATTTCTTGAATTTTGTACATTGGTTAAAACACAATTTGAAAAAGGCATCAAAACGTTTCAATGTGATAATGGTCATGAGTTCAATAACTCTCACTTTCATAACTTTTATGCGGCTAATGACATGGTTTTCCATTTCTCCTGCCCCCATACTTCCCCTCAAAATGGTAAAGCCGAAAGAATTCTCCGCACCATTAACAATATGATTCGTACCCTTATTTTTCATGTGTCTCTCCCCTACCTTTTGGGTTTATGCATTAAAAATGGTAGAACGCATTCTTAACATCTTACCTACCCGTACTATTCAAAATCGGACACCCACTGAAATTCTCTTCTGTCGGATCTCTTCTTATGATCACCTTCAAATTTTCGATTGTCTTTGTTATCCAAATCTGGAATCCACGGCCCCTCACAAAATAACACCTCACTTTACTCCGTGCGTCTTCCTCGGTTTCCTATCAAACCATAGGGGGTACTTGTGCTATGAGATATCCACAGATAAAATCTTAATCTCACGTCATGTCATGTTTGTTGAGTACGTCTTCCCATTTGAAAACATACAAAATTTGAGTCATTGATTACGATTTCCTTGATGACTCAGACACCTCCCCTCTACTCCAAAATGCACTACAAAATCCGCAACATTCGGCCGTCCGAACACCCATCCCGCCACGGCCTACTACCGCCATTGTCTGCCTCCCCCCTCAGGTACACCCAACCACCTCACAATGTATGGCTACCCCGCCCCCTAACCTGCATACCCCTGAGTCATCCCACAACCCACTGTCCAGCCCTACACCACATTGCTAAATCCCCCTGAACCCCTTCCCACCCACTGCCCCACAACCCGAGACCCACTGCCCCGCCCCCGTACCCACACACCAAATGGAAACTTGTGCCAAACATATTCATTATTCATTTTTCATCGAGGTAGTGACATTGCATACTTGTTATTATATGTGGACGATAGTGTTCTGACTGTCTCTTCTGATGTGTTAAAAAATGAGATCATTCGGCTGCTTAAATCTGAATTCGCTATGACTGACTTAGGAAAGTTGAGTTACTTCTTGGGAATTTCTGTGACTAGATCTGCAGATAGCATGTTCCTATGTCAGCGTAAGTATGCGGAAGAAACTGTGTACATGGCTAAAATGGCAAATTGCAAAATCGTGCCTACTCCGATCAACTCGAAGTCGAAACTCAATGCTGCTGACGGGGATCCGGTGTCCGATCCCACTCTCTAAAGGAGTCTTGCAGGTGCATTTCGGTATCTTATATTCATCAGGCTTGACATTTCAGATGTTGTTCAACAGGTTTGTTTATTCATGCATGCCCCCAGAGAGCCTCACTTTACAACTCTTACACGTATGATTCGATACGTTAAGGACACTCTTGATTATGGATTACATCTCTACCGCTCTGCACCGACCACGCTGATATCATACACTGATGCCGATTAGGCAGGCTGTCCAGACACGCGGTGTTCCATGTCCGGCTACTGTGTGTTCTTAGGTGACAATCTTATCTGGTGGTTTGCCAAGAGGCAAGCCACACTCTCCCGATCGAGTGCAGAAGCAGAGTATAGAGGCATTGCAAACGTTGTAGCTGAGATCTGCTGGCTCCGAAACCTCCTCTTAGAGCTTCAGTGTCCCTTATGTAAGGCTTCTATGGTTTACTGTGATAACATATATGCGATCTACTTATCTCATAACCCGGTCCAGCATCAGAGAACCAAACACATTGAGATGGATATACATTTTGTTCGTGAGAAGGTTTCTATATGTCATGTTAAGGTGTTAGATGTGTCTTCTTCGTATATTTTCACAAAGGGGCTTCCTTGGCAGTTGTTCATCGACTTCAGATCCAGTCTCAGTGTACGGCCTCCCCCCTCTCTGACTGAGGGGGTGTATTAGTGAATATTACCATATATTCACCATATATTTTGTAATTAATAGTAGTGTATAATTATGGTAAATATAGGATCCTAATTATGATAAATATAGGATCCTTATTCCATTAGGATTCAACATTGTACACATTATATATATTTGTATTAATGAAAAAGACTCTCCAAGGATTAATACAATTCTACGGAAACAACTCAAAAATGGTTGTTGCCCCAATTCGACTAAGATGTCGATATTAACTTATTTTGAAAGGTATCCATATCAGAAGTGCTTTTCGAAACCAGTACAAGGGGACCGGCAAGTAGTTATATGTTTGTGGGTTGCGACGCCGAATTTTTCCCTCTCATTTCTGTACAGGGACAAGAAGTCCGGTCATGGCTACGAAGTTTTGGACATTTTCGATCTTAGAAGCGTACATATTCTATGAAGTTTTGGGCATTTTCTTATCTTGTAATCATCACTATCTTACTAACAATGGCTTACTGGAATGATCGTCATTTTATTTAGTATACTCATCATCTTCTCTATTTCGCAAACATTTTGGGGGCAAGAGGCAAATCATGATAATTTCACGAACTCACCGATCAAGTTTTTTATGAATTCGATGATTTTCGTATGTACATTTTTTATGATAAAAGTAAAAGCGTACATATGAAAGTTATCAAATTTTTAAAAATATATTTATATTGACGATGTATATGACTTCAACTCTTTCTCTTTAATATTTTATACGAGGCAATCAATTTTACTTTTTAGAAGTAATTCATTCCACTTTTTTTGTTAGTAATTGTCTATAGTTATTTTTAAGTAACTTAATTCTTCTATATTGTCCGTACGTACATAAAAGTTTACTAATATCTAATTGTAAAGGCAAAGAAAAAGAGGTGTCATGACTACTTTCTCTGTCCCAATTTATGTGTTATAGTTCAAATTTTTAAATTTTAATTGTAAATTTGATTCTTGGAATTCGAGCACCGTCATATAAATTAGAACGGAAGGAGTATAATTATTCTTGGTTAAACGTAAGACTACTATATCCATTTTTTCACATCATTTGAGTATTCTCTTGTATTCAAAGGACTTCGTAGCCAATGGTCGAATAAACTCCATTATTTTTTCTTGTAGTCTACTTAGCTACTACTTGCATGCAATTCTACTAAGTGTTTGTATGATATGAGAAAAAAAGAAAAAAGAAGAGAAGAAAATTTTGGTGAGGTGATAACTTTTAATCGGTTAAGTTTGGGTTTATATGACAAGAAAGTCATCAAAGAGCCTTAAATGAGGATAAGAAATTAGGTAATAAAATGGCAATCTTGATGGGGTCATAATTAAGAATTTTCAATATTTACAAAATGGCTTTTTGCATGAGAGTAGCCACGTTGTAAAGGAAGAAACGAAACTCAAAGGCATCCCAAATTTGTTCCATTTTATACACTTGATAACAAGGGGGGGGGGGGGGGGGGGGGGGAAGAAATGCAAATGTGTTTTTTTTTTTTTAAAAAAAAAAAAAAGACTTGCAAGATAAATTTTACATTATCCACCTAACAAATACTGCAAGTAATAACTATTCGTGGTAAGTGAAATGATTGCTTTCTTTTTATAAAAAAAAATCTATTGCAATGTTAATTACCAATTGTCCCTATTTTTATCTATAACAATTTAGTCCTTAACTCAAAGAGTCTTAATTATACACTCCACTTTTTTTGTGTCTTAGTGAATGTTCATAGAGTATAAAAAAGTAAAAAGAAATTTTTGGATCTTTTGATCTTAAATTAAAAATTGTATATACTTCTCACGTATATAAATATTTGTCCAAAAAATAATACTCCATGCTCAATATATTTGTTTGGACGTACTTACAAAATCACATTATTATAAGAGAGCTTCAGAATTCTAACCACCTTTTTCTGAGTTATCGACTCTCTGGAAAGCTGAATTCACTAGTCATAAAGAACTCAATCAACTACTCTCCAGGAACAGAAGATTAGGAGTTAATTGTATATTTTTTTCTGATGTACGAAGGTAGGAATCACCAAAGAATTTGTTGTTAAGTTTTCTCATATTACTCCAAGGATTCACTTGTTGGCTTCTTATGTTGTCTTAGAAAATTCTCGTATAATAAACTAACTTTTGAGATTGAGTAAAATCCAACTATATTTTTCTTTTTTGTATTTATCATGGTCAGACCCATCTCTGTTCTTAGTTACAAATGTTTGACCTCCGTATTATGTTGTTCACCCTCCAAATGTCCAGCACTATCCACAATAGATTAAAAGTTCGCAATTTTTGTATTGGTATAAGCTTGCCTAGCTACTTTTTCCTTCGATCCACACTTTTCTGAGGTAAAGAGGCGAATAAAGTTTGCAGTTTTTTTTTTTTGTATTAGAACTTGTAACAATTTGGTCATTATCCACTTCATATTACCAGTACCAGACCACACACATAATCACAGAGAGAAAAAACACTAGAAAGCAAATATCAAATGGTTGAGATTTGAACATCTCACAGGAACATTTTCCAGAGCATTTTATTTGATAGTCAAGTACAACATCATTACAACTCTTATCACTATCCCCATCTAATAAAACCAACTTCTAAAACATATATTGCCTGAAACTGCAGAAACAAACACTGCAACTTTGACCAGGAAACCCAATGAAGTGAAAATATCAAGGGGGGCGAAAGAGTCCTACTTAATAGCAATTCTTGTGATTTGTACAGGCCACTTCTATACTGGTAGATGAAAAGAATGGAACTGCCAGAGCTTCAAAAACAAGGCATTGCGATAGGAATGGTGACTCTGATAGCGGAACCCGACATCTAAGTAGAACAGCAGCCACTCCTTTGGTTAACAGGTTGTCCCCGTATCTGCACGGTGGGTGGCTTTGCATTGTTTGATGCTGGCTGGCTTGCCATCCTGTTAAGTAATAAAAAGCATCAAACAAAAAATACACTGGCTGAATTACCTTGTTTAGCTTGATGGTAAAGTGTGTCGTCTTGCGTAACCGATCAGGGATTCGAAACTTGCTTTGTATGTGTTTTAGACATGTTAGGCTATCACATTGTGCTGTCGTTTTAGCGCACACTAAAAGCTCTTAAATTGATAATAATGTTTATCTTGCATGTTCCTATTTTTTCCACATTAAAAGGGACAACTTTGAGTTACTTATTAATAAAATTAGCCACCGGGTACACTGGCTAGTGGTATATTAGCTTAAATAAATACTTGCAAGATGTATATGGATTACTTAGCTGTTTGGTTTGAACTTTTTTACCTGATGTAACCAGAACTTTTGTTAAAGTCAATATCACAACTCCGATTTGTGTTTGGACATTATAGCGGAAAATACACATTTTATCAAATCAAAATCTATCAGCTTAATGAGACTGATCAGTTTCAAACAATTACTCCATAAAGTTTTGAAACAAGAATAGTGAATAGAAAATATACCTGTTCTTTATATCAGCTGCCATTGCCATGAAAGCTTGCTCAACATTAGTGGCACTCTTTGCACTTGCCTCCATAAATGGAATGCCAATTTCATCAGCAAACGCCTTGGATTGAATCAAGAACAATTTCAGTCAATCGAGAAGCATTATACTAGAAAGGACACAGCCAAAAAGAAAAATGAACAGAGAGCATGATCTTAACCTTTGCTGTATCATACGACACCGCTCGGTTATCATTTAAGTCGCACTTATTTCCAACCAAAAGCTTGTTTACGTTTTCGCTTGCATAGCGATCAATTTCACTCAACCATTGCTTCACATTGTTGAAGCTTTCTTGATCAGTTATATCATAAACTATCTGTCAGGATATTCAAAAAGAGCTATAAGAACAAAAGATCTTATCAAGCGTAAAAGAAAAAAAAATCCACTGATTGATTGCGGAAAACATACAATAATGCCATGTGCCCCACGGTAGTAACTACTTGTGATTGTCCTGAAACGTTCTTGTCCGGCAGTATCCCACTGGAAAATGTATCACGGACAAGGACTTTAATATTCACTTTGAAAATGCATAATGACAGGAATAAAAAGTTAGCGCATAAATTCAGATCATGTAAACTTTTAAAAGAACACAGCTCAATCCTAGAACACCTGATTTCTCCATTGACAGAATCTTAATAAAGATTGCAAGTTAAGTTCATGAATTGATGACAAATTACACAATATTTTTTCTAACAGAAATATTAAAAGTTGTGTTCATCACCTAGGTTATTTTTTACTCTAGAACTACTTGACCTTTCCAAAACATGAATAAATAATGTCAATATTCTCAAAGAAAAAAGAAGGAATATGAGAAAAACCATACGATTTGAAGTTTAATAGTCTTCCCATCTTGCTCCACAGTGCGTATTTTCTGCAACATAAAATAGGAACATCACCAACTGTAAATATGTTATACATGTAATTCACTACTATTAATTTTGGCTTACAAAGTCAACACCAATTGTGCTGATGTAGCTGTCCAAATAAGAATCATCCTGCATCAGAAATAAGGAAGCAGTTAATGGACTTATAAAACATCAAGGTCTGGAAATGTAACACAGTTTGTTCGGACATAAAGCAAAAAATTCCAAAACAATTAAAAAATTCAGTGCCCATCACAAATGCTAAACTTCATAAAATAGCGACATGTCTGCCAAAACTATCAAAACAAGCTAATCTTACAATATAAAATTAACATAACAGCAGAGGAGACTCTTCATTACATGCAAGTTCTTACTCTCAATACCTTTATTAATAAGGTAAGAAATTTCATATAAAACTGCACCGAGAAAGTCCAAGAAGACAAAAAATCCTCCTCCCTCCCTTCAAACTAGCAGGGAGCGTATGAAATCAGTAATGGAGTTCTACACCAGGAATTTAATAGCTACAGACATCAACATTTGAAACAAAAAATGGCTATACTTTTATCCTAAAAGCATCTATCTTTTCTTTCCTTCCACACAGCCCAAGAAATCCAGGCAGGCACAGTGCTCCATGTTTCTCTCTTCTTTCCTCTAATTTCTACCCTTGCCAACTATCAACTGCTGCTTTAATCTTACTCTCAATGCTAGTAACTTATGCAAATGCATTCGACAGAACAGCCAGACCTCGACATTAAGGAAAAGCCAAATAAACTAGAAATGTCACTATACACAAGGATAGTCATGAATAAGGAACCACTTGACCTAATTGAGCAATGACTATCACCAATAATTTAGACCTGCCAGAAATGCTAAAACTCCTAGATAGGATACAGAGTACATTAGGAGGAACATGGGGCAACTTTCACACCTGCTGCTTAACACACTACCAAATATCAACATGTGCAATTTCCTAGTTATTGCTTATATCAGCCAATATAAGAATCATACAAGCAACATTCAGCTCATATGCAAGAATAACTAAAGACAAGACAAAATCGCGTGAGATAAAAATGCTTACGGCAAATCTCAGGAGAAGACATGACTTTCCAACACCTGAATCTCCTATTAACAAAAGTTTGAACAAGTAGTCACTGCAGAAAGCATACAATGAGACAGCATTAAGTTCCATTTGAGCTGAAAATGTCAATAAACTTACAGGCAGATAGATTTAAATCAGCAACCAAAAAAAATATACAAGGTCCCATCTAGTAAACCTTCATGCATATTGTGGTCGAAGTGCAAACAAGTAATCATTAAGAATCGAGTGAACATTGATAGAATCCTGGAGACCTCATCCTTACGAATCAAATCAAGAAAATATCTCTACAAGCACCTCAACTGATAGTCTGCTTGGCCAAGCTTCCAAATGTGCTTCTTTTGAAGAGTGCTTTTTGTCAAAAGTGGTCTTCCAAAAAGTACTTTTGAATATTATCAGTTTGTGTTTCACTAATCAATTTGAAAAACACTTTTACCAACATTAGAGAGCAATTTGTACTTGACCAAAGTTTCAAAAGTGCTTATAGGTAAAAGCCTAAAAAAAAATTCAGCTTCTGAAAAACAATTATAAAAAACAATTTTTGCTACTGCTCGTAAGCACTTATTTATTTTTCCTAAAAGCTAGCCCAAACACATCAACTATCTAAAATAAGCACTTTTGACTTCCGAGAAGCTTGGCCAAACAGGCTATAATTCGATAAAGTGATCAAGCCAGTTCATTTTTTATCTTTCGATTTTAGTAGTTTCGATCCAACTTGTGTGTACCTGGAATAATCAATAGTGCAGCCTGCTACAGCCAACAAGAACAAGTGCCAGGTAACCAATGCACATAGAAAGCTTCTATTCATTCCCTTTTCCCAATTAAATTGTATATTAGTCAGAAATTCAAAACTAATCTCGTAAATCATCAAATAAGAATCAAAGTAAATGGTCAATTTTAATCATGGATCTGAAGGGCACATCATTAAAATACAAAATTCAATTGCACAATCAACAAACTCAGCAATAAAATCGCCGCGATCAAAGCTGAAATCAACGTTTCAATGGCATTTTTCGACACAAAACAAGCACTGTAAAAGTAATTACAAAGAAAAAAAGTATAAATTGAAGAACTAACTATTCGGGATTCATGATTTAGCGAAACGAAGAAGCCGAATGATCCAATGGAGAAGGGAACACCGTAATGTTTCTGTTCCCTACGGCCGGATATCGCCGGAAATTTGGATTGTTGCCGGAAATGCTGACAGCGCGTGAGAGAGAGAGAAATCAAATGTGTGGCAGTGTTGGGTAATATATATATATATATATATATATGCGCACCGACGAAGAAGATGAATGGTTTTGGGGGAAACTAAACTGTTTTTCTTAATTGAATCAATAATTATTTGGAGTAGCTACTAAGGTTGCTGTTGCTCAGAAAATGATAAAATGGGTCCCTTATGTTTGTAATAGGTTCAAAATCATACATTCCCTATTATCCTAATTGTATTTTTTAGATGCTTATTTTAACCTTATATTATCAAATTTTATCTTCTTTTTTTTTTACTTTTTAAAATCATGATATTTTTCATTTTTTAATTTATGTAACTAATTTCCTATTAAAATATAAATACTTGTTATCTTATGTGCGAAGAAAAAAGTGAGAAATACTATTTGAGTATATAAGTTAAGAATGTTCTATTATGAAATAAATTAGCAGAATAAAAAAATTATTAATAATAATTAAGACTCTAATATCTATTTATTCAAGTAAACACAACAGATAATAATAATTTTATAAATATATTTTAGTGCATGTAATACGAAAAAATTAATAAAAAGAGACAAATCTTTAAAAAATATTTATTTATTTGTAAATAAATTTTAAATTATAATTTAAGAAATATTCTATTAATGACAACAAAAACTATATAGACAATAGAGAATACGAGAGAAATGAAACTTAAATATACACCCACATGCATGTACATACATATATACATACTTAATGCATATATATTGAAATAACAATCATAGAAAATAGCATTAGATTTTGTGACAAATTCATAAAAGTATTATTCTACTTGTAACGTTAATGAACTTAAATAAGAATCTATAAACACCTAGATTAAAAAAATATTATATTATATAATATAAAAATATATTAAATAAATAGATAATTGAAAATAACAAGGGTAAAATAGACATTGCATAGGATAAGGGGGGGGGGGGGGGGGGGTGTTTATTGTTCAAAGTTGAGGGAGGAGTTTGATTTTTAAAGCAAAGTTGGGGTGAAAATGATTTTCACCCTTAAAAAATATATACTATTATATATACGAGATGTATATTTTTTGTACGTTTACATTAATATACAAAATATAGACATTTGTAGGTTATAATTTTAGTGCGCGACTACACAGTGTTAAACTTTCAAATATATATATGTCAAAATTCTAGATGATTGATTGTCGTTAAATATTTAACAAATTTTGATCTTTAGATTTAACAAAATTATGAGAAAAGAATGTACCATGACCTCAAATTTAGAGGTACAGTTTTTTCTATTATTTTATCTATTAAAATCTAGTGAAGCTTTTTGAAATGCAATTTCTGCTATTTTTGGTGTAGTTCTAATGTATGGTGTAGTTCTAATGTTGCGGTTTTTGAGATTTGACTGGACTTTCCATATTATTTTTTTACAGTTTCATAAAGTTTAATAGTCGAAATTTGTTAAATATTTTAAGTAGATTAAATTTGTTCATTTTTAGCAAACTTGAAAGGCCAAAACTACTCAGAAAGTATATTAAAGGGACCATTTTGAATCAGCCACTAAATATAAGGGACCATTTTTTGTCATCTTTTCTAAAGTTGTCTCTTTCCTGAAAAAAAGGTAAGAAAACTTGCTCGTTAATATAGTTTTAGTTGCTCTTTTTTTTTTCTTTCTTAAAAACGAAAAAAGAAACATTTTTTAAATAGGTTGAAAGAAGAATAAAAACAAATTAGCCAACAGTGACATTGGAACTTGAAATAATTGTATTTTTCCAATTTTGCTAAAATTCAATGCCCATAAAATAAAAGAGAAGGGAGAAACTTCATTTTATGATTTAAGTTGGTCAATTAGCAACTCAAGTTCTTCCTTCAAATATGTTCTTAATAAATAGAATATAAATAAGCTATACTTACTACTCCCTCCGTCTCAAATTATTTATCGTAGTTACTAAAAATAATTATCTCAAATTATTTTTCATTTTAGAAGTTTAAGACATAATTAATTATTTTTTCTCCATTTTACCATTTGTTATTAATGAAGATGACACATAAATAGAGTAAATATTTAATAAAGAGATATTATAACTTAGACATAAATAGGGTAATATAGGTCAAATACCCCTCTTAATTAATATTTTTTAAGGGGCGTGTAAATAAAAAAATGAAAAATAATTCTAGATGAAGTGAGTAGTATTGATTTCATTTTACGTTCATTATGATTTTTCCTTTAAATAGCAATAAGAAATTATGTGGAAGATATACGTATTTTGTCATTTTCTCTTTTTTCATTACATCAAACAATTTAAGTTCATTCAGTCAGTTCTTGAAAAAATCGTACATTATAATTTTCATTCTCGGAAAGTCTATGAAATTATCCATAAAATTAACTAGAGCAGCTGAGTAACCGGATCATTGTCAAGTTTAAAGCAAAAGATTTCATAAAACTCGGGGAAAACATATCACTAGTGTTGGAAATTTACTAAATGTGAAAATAAGTATATTCCATTAATTTATGACTCGAACTATTGGGTCCGCACGTCGGAAACGTCGTTTCTACACACGTGCACACGTAGTACCAAGTATCGCAAATTTCATTAGTGAAAGAGATATTGGTACGTATGTAATACGTTTGAGACATAGAATTATGGATGGTTATTGACCAAATGACAAATTATTCCACGTTGGTAAATGAAGGAAGAAGTGTACAAAGTGTAAAATGAAACGAGTCGGAAATCGCCGTGAAGGGCCGCGACGCCACAACCGTCGGAGCCGCGGCGCCGGAGCACCGCGGCGCAAATTGGCTGGTCAGCTACTGGAGCCGCGGCGCTTCGGAGGCAGAATGCTGCGACGGGAAGTTGGAAAAATCTGACGTTTGGCCTGGTTTTGGAGCATTGATTCTTCATTACTTGGCACATGAATTCAGTTATTATTTGGCTGAATGTAACCCCTCAATCAAGTGCAATTACATGGCTATTGAAGGTCATTAGTTGGCTAGTTGAGGGGTCTTCTACTTACACTATAAATTTAGGCATTTGGCTCAATTGAAACACACTACACTCACCACTTAGAAAATCTCCAAATTTTCTGATTTCATATTCTTTCTCTCTAACAAAGTCACTAAACTCAAAGTTCTTTAAGAGTAACACTTGAGTTTCCTTTGCTCACTTGTTAAAGTTGCTGTTGTATCTTGGGAGACTATTGCTCAACACCGTAAAAGGAGATATACGGGGAAATCTTGTCTTAAAGACAGAGTGTCATCACTCGACTCAGCAAATCACACAAACAGTTTGTAAGGTATTGATTCCCAGTTCTTTGTAATAGTTTGTTTATCCTTTCTACTATTGTAGTAGTTACTTACTTCTCGTTTCCTGTATCCCAACAACTAGTTATGCAATGTAACTTTGATTAAAGCTGAGAAAATAGCATTAACAAATTAAGTTGCACAAATCTTGAAAGATTGTTTTACCAAACATCTAATATTTACAACTTCTTTGATGTCCATGAACAATATCTGAGATTTTATTTATTATTTAAATATAATTCATCATCATGTCCTTTCATTTGCCTGAAATAGTTTATAATTTCATAAATCTTTATGCTAATAACATGATGTTACTTAAAACTTTTTTTGATAAGAGTGAAAACCTCTTAATTACAAGTTGTATGGTCTATTGAGACGTTCATATTATGATATTATAATCGAGTTCAACACTAAATACATGTTAATGGGAAAATATATAAAATATCTTCTTTTCAAAGTTCCTATCAACTTCCAAATTTATTACTAGAAATTTATTTTCAAGCAAGGTGCTATATATGCTACATACAAATGCTTTTCACATAAATACAAGTGCTTATTTCTCATTGTCACATTTCTCACTTTTTTGTCGCAACAATAACAAAGAAGAATTTAATACTTCCTTTACCCAAAAAGTTGACACAAATATCTGACAAATTAGGTAACGTTTGTTAGAAAAGTTGTAGTATTTCAAAAGAAGGTGGAAGAACTTTTCTTTTCACCTTATATTGAGCTATCTTTTATTGGGCTTGTAAAGAACGGATAAAAGAAAGGGAAACTAACTGAAATACCCCTAGAACAAATTAATTACCCATTCCATGCCCTTTTTAAACTAATTACCTGTGGTACCCCTTGCCCAAAATTATTTACCCGACATACTCCTCGCCCAAAACCCTTCCTTTGTGATACCACCGTAGTATATTTATATATCAGGATGATATCATGAAGGATCAAGAGAAGGACTGAAGTAGTCTTCCATGATACTATCTCAGTATATTTATATACCACGATGGTATCATTGTGCTGAGGAGTGTCACATTGAAGGACTGAAACAGCCCTCCATGATACCATCATAGTATATGTATACAAGACAATGGTATCATAGAGTTTTTTTTCGAGAAAAATGTGCCTTTTTTTTAATAAACGAACATGATCATTCATGATATATCATCTCAGTATATTTATATACTACGATGGTATCATGCAGACTAAGAGAATGACTGAAGCTGTCTTTCATGATACCATCTGAATATATTTATATATCATGTTGGTATTATAACTGGGGAGAGAGGGGCATCTCGGATAAATAATTTTAATTTTTTTAGGGGACATGGAAAGTAAGAGGGATATAGGCAGTAAATAGTTTGGTTTATGGGGGGGGGGGGGGGGGGGGGGGGGGTATAAGTGATGTTTTTCTTAAAAGAAATTGGGTTCGTGCATATGAGGAAAAGCCTGAATACTCTAAAAACTTCAAAAGAAAAAACTAAAACTACTATATTTGAACCATACATGTTTCCCTCCGTTAAAAAACCTCAAAAAGTATATACAGAAAAACTTTTTTCAATGAATTATCTTATAAACCATTATATCAGAAGAAACAAACGTTAAAAGATCTAACGTATAAATGGAACTCTTATAAAGGCAATACATAGGCAAAAAGAGTTGTAATGAGTACATGGTTCTTCCTTGAAATGAAACTTTCATATCGATCAAGAACCAAAGTATAATCAAGAGAAGTGAAAAGAAAGAAAAAATAAAAGACGTTCATGAAATTTATTTATCTGTATAAGACTTTTGACGACTTTGACCTTGCTTTATTAAATCGTCATCACTCAACTCTAGGGGTAAATTTGTAATGTGCATGCCATCAGGATCGAGATCTCCATCAAGTGTCAATCCTTCTATTGTTGTAGCAATTCCTTCGCCTTTCAGTGGATCAACTTCTGTTTCAAAATAAGAAGCAACTTTACTTAGTTGATAAATATTAAAACCACTTGCTCAACTTCTTGAAAATAGAGAGTAACATATAAACTATGATACAAAGTTATAAGCTCATCTACCAATATTATGTAAAAAAATATTTTTATTTTGTACATTACTGGTCTGAGATTGAATTTATATAGGGTAATTTGATCAGTCACTCCTGAAACTTTCTTTCTATATAGTTATATAAGGAATCCTCTTGATTGGTCAAAGCTAGAAGACGGCTGGCGAACTGCTATTTTACATAGGAAGAGTAAGATCGGATAGTCGATCCCAAACTTATTAATTTAGAGCTGAGGAGTAAGATAGGATAGTCGACCCCAACTTATTAATTTAGAAGTGCGGAGTAGTTATTATTGTCGTAAGACTCAGTAACACATAAATAATTAGGCCTCGCGGACAAAACTAAATTCTATAATATTTATACAAAACATGAAAATTACCTTAATTTAGTAAACGATGATTTACAAGGTTTCATTCCAAAAGTTAGAATTATGATCATATGTCAGCGTAGGTGATGTTTAAAAATCAAATGAAATTAGTCTAATAGATTCAGGATAAGAAATTAGTTCCAAGTGCTTACATAGATCAGAATATTAGAAGAAAAAAATTCACCACTAACTTAATTTGAAGAAATTATAACATATTTCTAACCCAAGAAAACAAAATTATAACATATTCAAACAAAGATATTTTTATAAAGTGTTTATAAAGTGTTTAGCATATTAAATTATCATTGGATACAATCTCTTTTTTTCACGAATCATTGGATGCATCTAATTGCTGATAACCTATATATAACATATAGATATAAAATTCAGTCCTATTTTATATACATAAGTTTTGTGGATGATTTAATGTTGATACAAAACAGTAATAATCACCATGCACTACAAAAAAATTAGCTATGAAATTCGTTGTTAATCTATCGTTAAATAATATGTACATAATTAAGATGAGTTTTGATAATTCTTCACTAATCTGTTATGAAATAAAATTTGCCACGGGCTTTTGTTGTTTACAACAGAAGTTGTTATTATGTCGTTGATTCCTTCTTCTACTTTTTTATAGTGATGACTTATAGTCTAGTGATACCGATGAAATCTATTACACAATAAGTTGTTAGTGTCAATCTAATATCATCAATTAAATAAGCACAATAATATAATAATAATTCAAGATAACTTGAAATCAACAACAATGAATTCAGCAAATTGAAAACACATACTAACTTGGTGTCGATAGAGGCCTGCTTGATGCAGTGTCCTAAGACAAAAATCGCCCCCACTTGTCTTGCCGTAGTTTTACGGACGTCTGTCTAGAGGATACAACTATCTAAGTGAGAGTTCTAGCACAAGAACTTCACTTCTGGCGAATTTACTATATGTGTTCTTCAGAAACTTATTTTTAAGAAGAAGAAGTAGAAACCACAATCTTAAATCATTAATTGTGAAAAAACTGATTGATTGTAGTTTTTATGTCTTGTTGTATCTCTCTTCAACCAAGTGATCAACCTTCTTTATATAGAATAACATATGAACAGTTACAACCATTCATATCAAATGTTGAAATTATTCTGAAAAGTTGCAACATTTGTGAAAAGTTGCAACCTTTGATTCGAATTTTCTGCATGTTAATCACTTTATTTCTTCTTAATTCCATACAAGTTCCAACATAAGTGTGGTTTCATTTCTTACTGTCCCCTTTCCCCCTCCCTTTTCATTATTCTCATAGTGTAAATAAAAAAAAATGAAAACCGAAATTACAAAATTAACAGAATAGAAGAAAAAATTACCTGGATTAGACAAAAACCATAGGATAAATCCACACAATAGCAACACAAAAGGTATTATATGAACAGCATTTTCTGCAAATTTGGCACGAGATTTTTCCTTCTTAGCAATACCCGAAAGTGGTTCATGTATTGGTAATAATTCACTGGCTTCTAAAGACAAAGCTCGTAGCGCTGGAGACACTTTGTGCGAAGGCGATGAATAGTAGCTCGTGAAATAATCGTCTGAAACTCGAGTTGTGCTCGATGATCTATACATTTTATTTTATTTCGCGATAAGCTATAGTTTCCCTTTTAACTCGAATAATATTGATTTGTGACGAGTAAATATTGGAGAAGAAGAAGAAGAAGAAGAAAATGAAGGCGAAATCAATGAAGTAGGATCTTGAGGGGAGGACTAAACTAATTCTTTCAAGTGTATTATTATGTTATAGTAGTTACCATAAAAATTGGGGTTATCCAAATATTTATATAATCAATTCATTTATTAGGTAAGAGTTTATAAGAAAAATTTACACTATCTTATCAACAGGTAATTAATTTGCCTTATTTTGCTTAAGATTAAAAATCTCTTTTTTTAACATAAAATTACTTATAAATATCATTTGGGTGATATGATTGTGTAAAGACTATTTACATTGTCTAACTATATATCTTCTTAGTTATAGTTACTATGGAGTGCACTGGCAGACAGTAAATATTTACACAATCAAGTAGGTATTATATACTAATAGATAAATCTTTTGATAAATATTAATTAATAATCTAATAATGATAATTAACATGTTGACACAGCTTAAAATTCAACTAATAAAGTAAAAATAATTACATTGTTAATCAACGTATATACCTTAAATTCTATCCAAAATTGCTAATAGACAACTTGAGATTCTAAAAATCATTATCAATATTGTAACTGAATAACAAAGAATTATTATACAGTACTATAGTAACTTCAATGAATCAAAAAATTAAAGGTTTAATATTTCTTTTTGGGGAATTCAAGTTCCTCAAGATTGTGTACTTTGCAATACCAGTGCAGCACAGTTCTACGGTGCAGATTATCAGAGAAATCATCCTGCAATTGCATATTAGAGGATAAAAGATATGTAAATCAACAGTACTGCTAAATATTTACTGTCTTCAACAGTACCCTGTCTAGGCTTCTTTATATGTAATTTTGCTTCTGTTAGCTCAATAGTCCAAAAAAAGCCAGTCTGTTTCACTTGGCTGTTGAATAAAATTGTTCATTTAATCAAGAAAAATATTTCTTTTAAACTATGCAAAATTATCTATTTTTTACTCTCTGTTAATAATTGGGGTCAAAATTATCTCCGTCAGTTACCAAATTGGCCTATATTTACCCTTTTTCACTAAAAAAAAAAATGATTAGCACCACAAATCGCCTGATGAGGGAGAAAGATAAGTTTCAAGTTAATGTGTTTTCTCTTTCCTTTTTCTAAGAAGACCACCGCCCCACCCACCCCCACCCCAGCGAACTACGTGAAATGATTATTTATGTCCTTTTTCGATTAAATTAGGTAATTTGTGGTGCTAATTAATTATTTTTTGTTAGTAAAAAGGGATAAATATAGGCCAGTTTGGTCAGGATAGTGGCAATTCTGACCCCAACTATTAACGAAGCACAAATATAAACAATTTTACATAATTTAAAAACAAGTTTGAACTTTTTCCATTAGTGAGATAGACAGTATTGGACAAATATCCAATATTAAACTTATCACCAAATGATGTGGTGCAGTGGATGAGACTGTTCCTCTCTTAATCAGAGGTCTCAGGTTCGAGCTCTGAGTACGGAAAATTCCTTGGTGGGGAGCGGTTCCCCAGAAATGGGCTCTGTCCGGCGCGAATCCAAATATAGTTGGACTCCATTACGAATACCGAACACCGAGGAAAAACTTAAAAAAAAAGACCAATATCAAACTTGAGAAGACCGGAAATGTAGTACGGAGTTAAACACATATAGGCAACAAATTGTTGTGGGAAGTACTCTAAATAACATGTCATTACTCACATAGTATGGAAAGAATGAAAGTCAACCCATACATTATACATAGGGATTTTAACACTTCTAGTTATTCCAAACAATTTCGACCTATACTCAATATATAACAAATATATAATCAGTATATTATATAACACATTAATTATACATTGTGGTCTGACTTTTTTCTGAATTACACGCATAACGGGAACTTAATACACCGTGATGCTCTTTATTATATTTTTGCTATATATCCTCAGTACACAAACATCGAAATATAATCATACACATTAACTTCACAAATTCTTAGAATATAAACTCAAAATGTTTTGTAAACGTACATCAAATAGTTATATATTCCATTATTATACTCATTTACTATATACTTTCATGGTATGATCTCTATATATACTATATAAATCAAACCCTATTTATATAATACGTACATTAAAGTTCACCATACTCTATATATATTTGTAACAAGAATATGTAGTAGTGCACATCCAATATATATGTTTACCCATGATGCTCTCTCTCACTTGAAATCTATGGCGCACGCCCATAGCCACCTGAGCTTCCATCACCACCAGAACCAGAACCATATCCATTGCCACTACCAGATCCACTCCCGGACCCAAAACCAAACCCCCACCCTCGACCTAATCCATTAGGAGACCTTCCTGAGCCTTTACCATAACCCCATCCTCCTCTGGGGCTAGAACCCCGAACCCCAGTTGTAATCCCAGTTAGGTCCATGAGCTACACCACTAGGGGTTGAAGATGTTTCCGGTGAGGTCATCCCTCCTCCGCCGTCTCTTCTGCCGGTGTTGAAGGACAAAGAATGAGGTGAGATCAAGAAAATGATCAAAAGAATGAATTGGAAAGTGTTTGGTTGCATTATTATGGTAGCAATATTAATGGCTTCTTGTTTAATGTGCAGCTTCCACCCATCATTTGCACAACCGTCACTTCTTAAGTCCCATATCGGAAATGGAATGGGAAAATGGACTCCTTATATGGACTTGAACAATCCTCCCCCTACAAGCTAGCTTTTGGGTTGAGTCAGACCCAATATCCATTCTTTATAACAATAACATGTTATTCTTCATATTTGGTCTGATATCACAATCTAAAATGTTGGGTCCGGGGGTATGCTATGGAACAATAAAACACAAACTGAAAGTAAAAACAAATCGAATGTCAATGCAGTTTGTAAATGTCGGCAATAGTGTTGTTTGACACAAGTGACAACACTTCGATAAAACTGAAAAACCTTTAAAGAGTAAAATGCAGCGGAAATAATAAAGACACAAAAGTTTAATATTTACATAGGTTATGTTGATTATATAACCTATGACGGTCAGTGACCGAAAGTATTGTATATATATATATATATATATATATATATATATATATACAATTGAATAAATTCCTTCTTTTACAATATTATAAAATAATACAAAGGAATTAAAAGTTTGAAGTCGCAGATGACTTCTGCCTGAAAAATCTATCTAAATAGACATAGACAACATCTCATTATAATTGCTAAAATAAAGAACAAATCTAGAATCTAAGCAGCAATTATAATGTTGGACAGAATGTCGTCGACACGCTCAGGCAATACTAGCGATCCAGTTTTCTGAGATGAATTCTCGAGAGCTCTCTTGATATTTTTGCAATCTTTTTCTGGATATCGATTCACTCGTCTTCCCTCTATATTTATAGTAGAGAGTCTTCCTTGAAAAGCTCATCGATTAGTTGTGGAGATTGAGGAAAAGGTTAGGATTTGTTGGAGAAGATCATGGAGAAAAATTCTCAACTTCTTGGACATGTTCCCCAAGCTTAGCAACAGCTTTGACTTGTTCTTCCCACGTGTTTCATCAGCTCCTAAACACCTTGCCAAGTCACTTTTAAATAGTGGTAAAAAACCAATGAGATTTGCTTCAGTCCGTGAAGTAAGGCAAAACTGTTTAAGAGAATGTTGGTCCGAATGTCGTGACATTTGTTCCAACATTTCTGAATTTTAACTTAGTCGATATGTTGGGTAAAATATCACAAAACCAAATCCAACATTAACATTTTCCCCCTTTTTGCCTTTCTTCACAAAACATATTCTAATATGTGCAAGTGACTTACGACAATGTCATAAATGTTGTCCCAACATCTATGAGTACAATAATGCTCCCCCTTAACATGTGATGGCATACAAACAAAATATATGCATACCAGTGTATACCATTATATAAGATACAATATTAGCACAAACATGGATATACACAAAACTTATAGGATTAGAAAAGATAAAAAAAATAACCATTCAAACACATCATCCCAAAACAAAAACATTGTTAGATCATCGTCAAATACATCACCAAATACTCAATCAAATACATCACCAAATATAAAATAAGAAAGACTAACCTTTTGGTATGTGGTAGACATATACACATACCTAACCATGTCTCTGTAATTGAGTGGTTCTTTCCCTCTTATTCTAATTCCCTCAAAAACTCCCCCTATCATCTGGCATGTTGGATCATTCTTTCTAATCCTTGATGAGGGATCCCTTCGAACTTGATCTAGCAATTCAGCATTTGACTCTTCATCCAAATCCTCTGTGGTCTCTGGTTCAGGTTCAGATGTTGCTTCAGGTGTGGAAACATTTGGGGCAACATCTGATTCTTCAGTAGTCTACACATTATCCACTGAAACTATAATGTTATTTTTAGTTGTATTACCTGTAAAAGCAGAAAAATCATCAAAAATAACATTTACAGACTCTTGTACAGTTTTTGTCCTCAGATTGTATACTCAATAAGCATGACTATTTTGTGAATAGCCAACAAAACTTCCTTTGTCACTTTTAGAGTCAAACTTTGTCAAATGATCTCTATTACACCCAAAAATATGAAAGTAACGCAAGTTAGGTTTCTTTCCATTTATAATCTCATAGAGGTCATCTTTGTTCCAGGCCTTAAATAGACTCTATTAGTGATGCGATTAGCAGTATTCAAGGCTTCAGCCCAAAAATGTTTTGACAATTTTTTAGAACTAAGCATAACTCTAGTTATTTTATTACAATGTTCTATTCTTCCTTTCTGCTACCCCATTCTGTTGAGGAGTTTTGGGAGCAGAAAACTCATGAAAAAAATCCCTTTTTCTCACAAAATTTTATGAAGGAGTTGTTTTCAAATTCTTTTCCATGGTCGGATCTAATCCAAAAAATAGGAGAATAGAACAAGTTCCTAATTCTAGAGTGCAAAATTTTAAACATGTCAAAAGTTTGTGATTTTTCTTTCAAGAAATACATCCATGAATATCTAGAAAATCATCTACTATCACATAGGAATACCTCATGCCCCCTAAACTGTCTACCTCAATTGGACTCATAAGATCCATGTGCAATAATTGAAAACAGTGAGACGTACATGAATGTTGTCTGTCATTTTGAACAACATTATGAGAAACACGAGTTTGCTTACCTTTCAGACAATCTTCAGAGACAGTTTTACCTTTATGGCTAAGATTGGGTAAGCCTCTAACCGCTTCATATGAGACAAATTTTTCTAAATTGCGGTAGTTGACATGCCCCAAATCTAACTAAGTAGACATAGACAATCTCTCATTACAATCTCTCCATACAAAGCTAATCTAGAATCTAAACAACAATTGTAATGTTGGACAGAATGTTGTCGACACACTCAGGCAACATTTGTGATCCATATTTCTAAGATGAAATCTCGAGAGCTCTCTTGGTATTTTTACATTTTGATTTTGGATGTCGATTCATTCTTGTAGCCTCTCTATTTATAGTAGAGAGTCTTCTTTGAAAAGCTCATCGATTGGTTGTAGAGGTTGAGGGAAAGGTGGGCAGCTGGTAGGGTTTGTTGGAGAAGATCATGGAGCAAAATCCTCTAACTTTTTGGACTTGTTCCCCAAGCATAGCAACGGCTTTGACTTGTTCATCCCACATTTTTCATCAGCTCCTAATTACTTTGCCAAGTCACTTCTCCATCGTAGTAAAAAATCCCACGAGAATTGCTTCAGTCCATAAAGTAAGGCAAAACTGTTAGTCATAAAAATGTTGATCCGAATGTTGTGACATTTGTTCCAACATTTCTCAACTTCAACTTAGTACTAAAAATGATATGTTGGGCAAAATGTCACAACACAAAATCCATCATTAACAAGTTGTAATACAAAGTGTATTATCACTCATAGTTGGCATTTTCCAACCATATTTTGTGCCTTTGGCATATTTATTTCTTCTATGTTTTTACTATTTTTTAGGCGTCTTACTTCATAAATCTCTTTTTTTTTTCTCATAACTTATTATCTACTCTCCCTTTCTCCTAATTCTCCTCTTACTTCTTTTCACTTATAAAGTTATAATCTCTCCACCCTTACATATAACTATTTGTTAAATGACATACCAATGTTTATCCAACCTAGGAAAAGTTACTTCGGACAGCACACTATAAGAAATACTACATTCGAATTCTGTTAAAGAGACTAACGGCACAATCAGAACGAAAAGTAGTTCAATAGATCTGTCTTTTTTCCTTAGAGGCGCTGGTTTGATTCCAGTCCTGAAAAAGAACCTTTATTCATACAAATCTCTACGCCTTTTACCAAATGACTATTGTTGCATTTTTTTGTTAAGCACAAAATTTCCCCTAAGTATGAAAAATAAAAGGAACTTATTACTAGAAAAGTTCAATCAACATGAAGATAAGCAATAAGTTAGACATTCAAGCAAAAATAACCTCAGTTGGTATCTGATTCCTCCTTTCATGGGTCCGCGAGCATTATCATGTTGTACTCTAAATCCTGTTGTTGGGCCTGTGTTCAAAAAATCAGGAAAAACAGAAACCAAACGGAAAGACAAAAACCAGAAAAACAGAAACTGGAAAAATAATGCAGAAGTAAGAAAATATCCGAGACCACAGAATTCACTTGTGTGTCCTTAAGGAATTTAATCCCCTCACTTTGTACCCGAGGTTATGGATTACTTCCTCCCAGGATAAAACGGATATACCTGTCGCAGGAGTAGCGGTACGTCAAACGCCTTCGACTTCGACGAACTCAAAGTTGGCAACGAAACACAGTAAGACTCGATAATTTTATTTGTGGAAAAAGAATGCAGAATTTCAGATGCAGAAATTTTTGTTTTAGTGTTTTAAAAATGAGGCGTTGCCTCAGTTTATATAGCCTCGAAGGTGCCTCTTCGGAATAGGTTGGTGACTGTTCGGAAAGGCCTTTGCCTTTTTTTTCCAGAAAAAGAAAAAAAATCATTTTCCCTCCATTTCTCATTCACACCAACTTAGCTAGCTTTATTTATTAACTAGCTTTAACAATCCCCCACATGAATGGGGAATGGTTATATGATGAAAAACATGCATGACAAAAAATTGTGTGATTCGTAAGCAAGGATTAATCGCATCTGGATAAGTAGATTTCTCTTTGAACTTTCCATAGTGAACATATGTCGGATATACTCGGTCAATCGATAGATTTGATATCCTTGAACCGTCGAGCTTTGGTGTATACCTAGACAACCACATGTCACACTATTAACCCTTTAACCGTCTTTGGTTCTCATTGTTTTGTTCGTTTCAGCCATGAACACTGCCTGGTTCATAAGTGCGTAGAGAATTGGCCTTACAGAATTCTCCTTGAAGCGGCTTACACTTCACACTTACATAGGTGATTCCTAAATGTGTCATCCCGTAGATACACTATTTGATATACCCTGTACCAAACTTAGGAACCATTAAAAAGCCGCAATGCTTTATCCTGGTACTGAACATTGTCTCATCACGAGAATGGACCAAAGATTTATTGTGACAATGTTGAACCATCATTAATGACTTTGTTTGATCTTTTTGAACCTAGATCTTAGGATCTCCAGTCTTCTTTCTAGGTAGAGTTACCGTCACGATGACTTGTCCTCGGCCATAGTCCCATTCCCCTTGATAATATTTCAACTATCTCTCTAGTTAGGCCTTTAGTTAGTGGATCCGACACATTATCTCTTGACTTAACATAGTCAATTGTGATAATTCCAGTAGAGAGTAGTTGTCTAACGGTATTATGTCTTCGTCGTATGTGACGAGACTTTCCGTTGTACATAAGGCTCCCGGCTCTTCCTATTGCCGCTTGGCTATCACAATGTATGCATATAGGAGCCAACGGTTTGGGCCAAAATGGAATATCTTCTAAGAAATTCCGGAGCCATTCAGCTTCTTCACCGGCTTTGTCTAAAGCTATAAACTCAGATTCCATTGTAGAGCGGGCGATACATGTCTGTTTGGATGACTTCCAAGACACTTTGCTCCTCCACCTATGGTAAAAACATATCCACTTGTGGATTTAGTTTCGATTGAACCGGTGATCCAATTTGCATCATTTGTATCCTTCAATAACTGCGGGATACCTGTTATAATGCAAAGCAAAGTTTTGAGTATGTTTTAAATACCCCAAAACTCGTTTAATTGCCAGCCAATGTTTTTGGTCGAGATTACTAGTGTAGCGACTTAGTTTACTTATATCACACGCAATATCAGGTCGCGTACAGTTCATGATATACATCAAACTTCCCAACACTCTGGCATAATCCAATTGAGAATGACTTTCACCTTTATTCTTTGCAAGAGCAAGGTTCATATCAATTGGCGTCTTTGCAACTTTAAAGTCCAAATACTTGAACTTTTCAAGTACCTTTTCAATATAATGAGTTTGAGACAATGCTAGACCTTGAGGGGTCTTATGGATTTTAATTCCCAGAATTAAATCGGCCACTCCTAAGTCTTTCATATCAAACTTACTAGCAAGCATGCGCTTAGTAGCATTTAGGTTAGCAATGTCGTTACTCATTATCAACATATCATCCACGTACAAACAAACAATGACTACGTGGTTCGGAGTGTTCTTAATGTAGACACATTTATCACACTCATTTATCTTGAATCCATTTGACAGCATTGTATGGTCAAATTTTGCATGCAACTGTTTGGGTGCTTGTTTTAGTCCGTAAAGAGACTTAACAAGTCGACACACCTTCTTCTCTTTCCCTGGAACTACAAACCCCTGAGGTTGTTCCATGTAAATTTCTTCCTCTAACTCTCCATTTAAGAAGGCTGTTTTCACATCCATTTGATGGATTTCAAGACGGTACACGGCGGCTAACGCTACTAACACCCGAATGGATGTAATCCTCATTACCGGCGAGTATGTATCAAAGTAATCAAGACTTTCTCGTTGTCTAAAACCTTTAACAACTAGTCTTGCCTTATATTTATCAATAGTACCATCAGCTTTCATTTTCCGCTTGAAAATCCATTTGGAACCTAAAGGTTTATTCCCTGGAGGAAGTTCAACCAATTCCCAAGTATGGTTGTTTAATATGGATTCTATCTCACTATTGATTGCCTCTTTCCAAAATTGAGCTTCCGATGAAGACATAGCTTCGTTGAAGGTTCGAGGCTCATTCTCCAACAAAAATGTTAGAAATTCGGTCCAAAGGAAGTAGACATCCTTTGACGTTTCTTTGCGTCTTGGATTTTCCTCATCGGGAATATTTTCCTTTGTTTCTTCCCGAGGTCGTTTAGATTATTTGCTAGACGACTCACATTCCTTTTTATACGGATATATGGTTTCAAAGAAGTCGGCATTATCGATTCAATTACCGTATTCACCGAATGTCGGGATTTTTCGATTTGTGAACCGAGAAATCGATATGCCTTACTATTTGTGGCATATCCTATGAAAACACAATCAATGGTTTTAGGTCCTATTTTTACCCTTTTGGGTTTAGGAACTTGCACCTTGGCCAAATACCCCCACACTTTGAAGTATCCCAAAGTGGGCTTCCTTCCTTTCCACTTTTCGTATGGAATAGATTTTGTTTTGCTATGGGGCACTCGATTGAGTATTCGGCTAGTTGTTAGAATGGCTTCCCCCACAAGTTATGGGGTAAACCCGAACTTATTAACATGGGGCATTATCATTTCTTTCGGGGTTCTATTTTTCCTTTCCGCAATTCCGTTTGATTGTGGCGAGTAAGGGCGTTGTTTGATGAATAAAGACATATTCCAAACATATTTTTTCAAAAGGAGATTCATATTCACCGCCCCTATCACTCCTTATCATTTTAATCTTTTTGTTAAGTTGAGTCTCAACTTCAGTTTTGTATTGCCTGAATGCTTCAATTGCTTCATCTTTACTATTAAGTAAATAAACGTAGCAATACCGCGTACTATCGTCAATAAAAGTTATGAAATACTTCTTTCCACCGCGAGATGGGATTGACTTCATGTCACAAATATCTGTATGGATTAAGTCTAAAGGACTTGAATTCCTTTCAACTGACTTATAAGGATGTTTAACATACTTAGACTCAACACAGATTTGACATTTTGATTGATTGCATTCAAACTTAGGCAATACTTCCAAACTAATCATTTTTTGGAAGGTTCTATAATTGACATGTCCTAAACGTGAATGCCATAAATTATTTGACTCAAGTAAGTAAGACGAAGCAGAAACTTTATTATTATTGGCAACGACCATTACATTCAGTTTGAAAAGGTCCTCTTGTGAGGTAACCTTTTCCTATGTACATCTCGTTCTTACTTATTACAACCTTGTCAGAAACAAAAATACACTTAAAACCGTTCTTTACTAGAAGTCCGGTAGATACTAGATTTTTCCTAATTTCAGGAACATGATAGACGTTGTTGAGAGTCACCACCTTGCCAGATGTCATCTTCAGCAATATCTTTCCATAACCTTCAATTTTGGCCGTTGCAGAATTTCCCATATAGATGGTCTCGTCGGGCCCGGCGGGAACATATGAAGCAAAGGCTTCTCTGACAGCACAAATGTGGCGAGTGGCGCCAGAGTCAATCCACCACTCTTTCGGATTTCCCACTAGGTTGCATTCGACAACATAGCGCACAAGTCATCAACCTCCTCGTTTGTTTCAACCATATTAGCTCGACCCTTCTTCTTCTTTTCCTTTTTTGGAGCACGACGACATCGCAACTTTGTGTCCGATTTTTCCACAATTGTGGCAGTTTCCCTTGAATTTCTTCTTGTTGGGATAGCTCCTTGGTCTCGATGCATTTTTCCTCTTTTTCAGATTAGTTGGGGCAATTTCAACAATATGTGATCCCCCTATGGTTGATCTCCCATTTGCCTTCATCTTCGCTGCCTTGTTATCTTCCTCGATTCTCAACCGGACGATGAGATCTTCCAGTGTCATCTCCTTTCGCTTGTGTTTCAAGTAATTTTTGAAGTCCTTCCATGAAGGAGGCAGCTTCTCTATTACTGCCGCAACTTGAAACGTCCCACTAATCACCAAACCTTCAGCGAGTAGATCGTGGATGATAACCTGTAATTCTTGAACTTGAGTAACAACAGACTTGCCATCTACCATTTTGTAGTCCAGGAACTTGGCAGCGATAAACTTCTTTAATCCAGCATCTTCTGTTTTATATTTCTTTTCCAACGCATCCCATAGTTCTTTTGATGTTTCCACATTACTATAGACGTTGTAAAGATCATCCTCCGATCCGCTAAGAATATAATTCTTGCACAAAAAATCGAGTGCTTCCACGCCTCGATTTACAACAAAACGTTCATTCTCAGGTGTTGATTCTGGCAAAATCGGAACGACCTCCTTAATAAACTTTTGGAGGTTTAAAGTAGTTAAATAGAATAACATCTTTTGTTGCTATCGTTTGAAATCAATTTCGGTGAATTTTTCAGGCTTCTCTGCCGGAGCCGGTGCTGGTGCAGTACGACTGGAGGACGCAGCATTGCTCGTAGAACCAACCATGGGGCCGGTGTGGTGTGGCGAGCAAGATAACATTCAAATTTTGAGTCATGTCTCCCATTTCTATCACAGGAAACAACAGAAAATTTAATAAACAGTGAAGACTTCGAACCGAATCAGTTTTGACCGCAATAAATATAATACACAACGGTGAAGATTTTATTTCTTCAAACCGAATCAAGGTTACCCAAACAGATTTAAAATACTTGAAGCGAAATGCAGTAAATTGTATGTTGTATACTTGATGAAGTTTTTATATCTTCAAATCAAGTACCCAAATGAGTAGAAAGTTATGGAAACTTTAATCTCAACCGGAGTAGAAAATCGAAGATTTTAGTCTCCAAACAATATATAAGTTCGTTACATCGAAACAACAAACATACACCTTTTTTTAATGCAGTAAATTGTATGTTGTATACTTGATGAAGTTTTTATATCTTCAAATCAAGTACCCAAATGAGTAGAAAGTTATGGAAACTTAAATCTCAACCGGAGTAGAAAATCCAAAGATTTTAGTCTCCAAACAACATACAAGTTCGTTACATCGAAACAGCAAACATACACTTTTTTTTTCTGACAATGTTCTGTAATTGTTAAACAAGAACAAATGAACACAGAAATAATGAGTAAATTCCTTCAGCTTGTTGTTAGGCCTGTGTTCAAAAAATCAGGAAAAACAGAAACCAAACGGAAAGACAAAAACCAGAAAAACAGAAACTGGAAAAATAATGCAGAAGTAAGAAAATATTTGAGACCACAGAATTCACTGTGTGTCCTTAAGGAATTTAATCCCCTCACTTTGTACCCGAGGTTATGGATTACTTCCTCCCGGGATAAAACGGATATACTGTCGCGGGGAGTAGCGGTACGTCAAACGCCTTCGACTTCGACGAACTCAAAGTTGGCAACGAAACACGGTAAGACTCGATAGTTTTATTTGTGGAAAAAGAATGCGAGAATTTCGGATGCAGAAATTTTGATTTAGTGTTTTAAAAATGAGGCATTGCCTCAGTTTATATAGCCTCGAAGGTGCCTCTTCGGAATAGGTTGGTGACTGTTCGGAAAGGCCTTTGCCTTTTTTTCCAAAAAAAGAAAAAAAATTCATTTTCCCTCCATTTCTCATTCACACCAACTTAGCTAGCTTTATTCATTAATTAGCTTTAACAAATCCGACATACGAAACTAATGTCCCATCATCCTTGGGAATAGTGCATTCCACCTGATCAAATACTAAATTTATCAACCAATCTGCTCCATAACTAATTAAGCAAATAAATATGTCCACCTGCTAATAGTTTAAACTTTTAGAGTAAACAATTGAGATAATAACAAAACCGGTCCCTTGTGTTTGAGGGTAGGTTAAAAAATAGTCCCGTAATTATGCATTGAACATTTTTTGTCCTTCAAGTTTGCCAAAAATTAACATTTTTAGTCACCGTCAAATATTTACTGATCTCTGTCTGTTAGATTTCACAGGAATTATCAAGAGAAAAAAGGAAATTATTGTAAATAATTATATATTTCAACCTGATCCGGAAATCTCAACAAATAATTTAGAATGTCCACTCTGTGATATAATGTTTTTAGTGAGACAGTCACATTTCAACTAGTTTCATAAAAATTCTGAGAAAAAAAAAAAAGGAAAATTTGAGTTCTTCCCTCAGAAGACTTCCAAAACATTTTTTTTTTTTGCCTTTTCTCAAAAGATCCAATCAGAACAAGACAACAACAACAACATACCTAGTGTAATGTCATAAATTGGGTCTGAGTGTATGCACATCTTACCTCTCGTACTTCGAGAGATAGAGAGGTTATTTCGGATAAACTATCGGCTCATCCAATGAGAACATGAAAATTCTAAAAAAAAATAGCAACTTTACACTAATATACATCAATTAATTACTTCTGTATACCTTAATTCTCTGAAAGGGATCAAAAGACTCTTCTCAAGTTTGGAGTCCAATCCAAGAATTCGTGCTGCTTGGCGAAAATTACGATTTGTAGCTGCAAGTGCATTCATGGCTGCCCTCTATATTACTGATAATCAAGAACACCCAAAAAAAAAAAAAAAAAAAAACAGAAGATCAAGATTGTCAAAAATGACAAAAACAAAAATGGGAATTTTTTAATCTAGATTCTTGAAATAATACTACTCTTACATATAGTACTAAGTATGAAATTAGATAGGTAATTTGGGTGTTAGGATTATTAGAATATGTAAAATAGAATAGTAAGAATCTGTTTAATTTAGAAAATGTATATTTAATGTATATTTATGTGATTTGATAGAGCACAATTTCAACCAAGATTATGGTTTGTAATCTTGTATATATTGTTAATCAAGTAATGAAGGCAACACCGATTTCTATCATAGTATCAAGAGCTTAGGTTAATTTTTATCTCAAGCCGTCGACCACCCTTCCTCTTCAAAGCCTTCTCTCTGTTCCGCCTACTGCCACCATGCCTGGTGATCAAATCATCGACCCAAAAATCTCTTCTCCTCTTTCTCACCCTGCTCTTGCAGTTTCTAACATCAACAACTTTATCAAAGTCACTCTTGACATTGAAAAGGGTCAATACAATACATGGTCGGAACTATTCAAAATTCATGCTAGAGCTTATAAAGTTCTAGACCACATCATTCCTCCATCGAAGGAAGCAGTGAAATCGGGTTCCCCCATCTCTTAAGGACACAGATCCCGAACTTTGGTCACACATTGACGCCATTGTTTTACAATGGATTTACTGTACAATCTCCGAAGACCTCTTTAATACCATTCTTGAACGAGATTCCACGGCCGAAATCACATGGAATCGGCTAAAGGACATCTTCTCTGATAACAAGAATTCTCGGGCTCTCTACGTCGAACAAGAATTCTCAGCAGTTCAGATGGAAAACTTTTTGGATGCATCTTCGTATTGTCAACATCTCAAGTCACTAGCAGATCAATTATCCAACGTCGGTGCAATCGTGTCTAATGAAAGGTTGGTACTTCAACTTGTTTCGGGTCTAACGGATGCTTACTCCATTGTTGGATCTTAGATCCGCCATGCGACTCTCTTCCCTCCTTTTACAAAGCTTGTTCTATGCTCATTTTTGGAAGAAACGACAAGAGCGAAAAAGGCTGCAAACTCTACCGACAACTCTGGCCTGCATGTGTCTCATGATGATTTGGGTGGATATTCGGGTGGAAATCAGGGTGGAAATCGCAAGAACAACAACCATACCTTCACCAATCGCGGCAGCAGAGGTGGTGGAGGTGGATATCGTGGAGGCAAAGGGAAAAACAGAGGCGGTGGCGGTGGTCGTGGAAGCCAACCGCAGTACCAACAGATGGGAGTAGGTCAACAGACCATAGCAGGCCAACAACCTTTATTTCAGCCCACGAAGTGGGCTTAAACATATGGGTCGTGGAAAAATTGGGCCAACCCACATTGCCCTTATCCAACCGCATAAGCCCACTGGCAGTAACAAAATAGGGCCCCACGTCAATCAATATTGGGCCCAGACCACCTTTGGCCTATGTAGCAGCAACCCAATCGGCCTAGTCTACATATGCACCAACCGACATTCAACAAGCCATGCATACTCTCTCGATTGCTCCTTCAGATGATCAATGGTACATGGATACCGGAGCTACATCTCACATGACTGCAAATGGAGGTAATCTTATGTCTTATTTAAATAAGAGCAATAATCGTAATATTACCGTTGGTAGTGGCCATACAATTCCAATTATTGGTTGTGGAAATGCATTGTTGCCCAAACCCCACCCTCCCTTAACCTTAAAAAATGTGTTGCATGCCCCACAATTAATTAAAAATCTTGTTTCCGTGAGGAAATTTACTATTGATAACTATGTTACTGTTGAATTTGATCCTTTTGGGTTTTCTGTGAAGGATTTTTAGACGGGGATGCATTTAATGAGGTGTGATATCGTGGGTGACCTATATCCAATAACCACAAGACCTTATTTTGGACTATCAACGCCTTCTACCTTTGCAGCTTTATCTCCCGAATTATAGCATAATCGTTTAGGGCATCCAGGAGCTGTTGTTTTAAGCTCTCTTCGCCGGAACAATTTTATTGCTTGTAATAAATTTTGGGATAATTTTTTTTGTCATTCTTGTCCCCTTGGAAAACAAGTTAAACAACCATTTTATGACTCATTTTCATTAACCTCTTTGCATTTGATATTGTGCATAGTGATCTTTGGACGTCACTTGTCCTGATGTAACGTCCCGTATTTTCGGGCAACGGTTGAACACGTAACGTAGGTGAGTAGACCCGGACCCGGGATTTTTTTTTGTTGTACTTGTGTATGTTCATAAGGAAATTAGTTTATAGAAGGACGTGACCCCGAAATAATTTTTGGATTTAATAATGTGGCGGCGGTGTGTAATAATAATTGTGTATCCCCGAAGAGATTATAGACTGGTATTTTATTACGGGAATTATGACAATGTCATAGAAGGATTTTATTAATCGCCGGAATTTAAATAATTGGAGACCGGGAATTTAACCGTGTGTATAATTAATTAATTGTGGGATTAATTAATTGGGGAGGGGACAACATAGAGTGGAATTGATACGTGTGTTCATATAATCGATTTGGGGGTGACTAAGCCCCAAATCGATCGATCGACTCGCTCTCTCCTCTATAATGAACAACCATCGATCCTTCAGTGTGCTCTCTTCATCTCTACCAAATTCCTCCATCAAATTCATTTCTAGCAACAGGAGTAAGCTCAGTTGATGGGTTTTTCTAAAATTTTCGACCAATATTGGGGATTTCTGTGAGCTTTCTTATAACCAGCGAAGGGGAAATTCAAGGTATTCGGGGCTTTGATTACAGTAGAATCGAAGCCGAGAACAAGCCTAGAAACTCAGAAGTTAAACAAGAACCTTGAGTACGAAAGGATTCGGGCGTGAATTGATTTTGGGTTCTGTTTCTGTTTGTCGGAAGCTGATTCGAGCAAGCGATTTTCCAACGATTCTCATCGCTGTGTTTAAAAGAGGTAATCTTCCTTGTTCTTAACGTATATACAAATTCTGAGTTCGATTCTTGCCACTAGTTCTAGGACGATTATCGAAAATGCTAAGTTTGGATTAATGGGGTATTCTCGGAACTGTTTGTACGAAATTGGAGGTTGTATGTAGAGTTGTTATACTGTCTTGAAGATTGTAGTAATAAAGGAAGGAGGATTAGGAGGGTTGGGTGTTTCGCTTTATGTTTAGATTTCTATATAGAAGGAATATAGGTTCTACGCGTTCAAGGTGTTCGCTATAATGTCCGACTGAATCTGTTTTTAGTATGTTGAGTCGATTATGATTTAAATCATCCGTATAATGTAGATAAGCATTCATAGGGGCTTATAAGGACCCGCGGAACTTAGATAAATTCGGCAACAAGGTATGCAAGGATCTTTCGTTCTTTTGGCATAATTCTATGTGCGAAACGTAACCATCGTGTTGCTACATAAATTACTCTACTCTTAAGTAGTTGGGAAAAATCATGTTATTGATTCTGGTGTTAAAAGCATGTTTCTAAAATGTTCTAAGTCCTTATTGAGGCATATGGAAAATGTGTTGATATTCACCGTGTTAGCCAAGGGTGCAAGGGTGTTAGTCACTCGGGGTATTTTATTGTCATTCATGCATATTCATTTGCATTGCATTCATATATTACCCTGGACCACTTGTGCTATGCACACTACTATATGGTAAATATTATATATGTAGGGGATATGAGAAAAGAGGGAAAGGCGTTATATACGCACACCACCTGCAACTGGTATAGACTATCACCAAAGAGCCCTAAGAGGCCAACATGATGTGATGTGATGCCTACATGGCTTATTGGGACGGGTTGCACGATCCGCAACACTAACATTGGGACGGGTTGCACAATCCGCAACACTAACATATATATGATATATATATATATATATACGCATGTGCATCATGCATACATTCATTTGTCATCATATGCTACGAAGAGGCCCACAACGGCTGATATGTTAAGAAAGATGCCCGAAGAGGCTGATATATATGTGTATACTGCGTGAAGCATAACATTTAGGCATATGCATTAAGGCCCTCAGAGGCATTTACTGATGTCCAGTTGTTTCTGTTTCAGACTATGATATATTTCTGCTATATTGTTTCTTATGCCTGACATACTCAGTACATCAGTCGTTCTGACGTCCCTTTTGTCGGGGGACGCTACGTTTTATGCCCGCAGGTTCATATTGAGATGGTGACGGTTCAAGCTAGTAAGTTGCTGGTTCAGCTGGTGTCCAGAGCACTCCATTTGTTTCGGAGTCGCGTTTTGGTCGTGGTATGTTCTTCTCTGTAGAGGCTCGTAGGCAGGTGTCCTGTGGTTAGTTGTCGTGTATGGCCTTGTCGGCCCTGGTGTGTAAATGTGTAATTTGGGGCTTCTGGGTTGGAACCCCACCATAATCTATCATGGCTCAGTCTGTGTTGAAAATGGTTAAGGGTGGAGTATTAATTTGGTGCCCGACGGGTAGGGTTCGGGTGCCTGTCGCGGCCCTCCGGTTTGGGTCGTGACACCTTAGTTCGGGCGGTCATCGTTATTATGCATTGTTTCTTGATGATTTTACGAATTTCCTATGGACTTTTCCAATTGCTAATAAATCTCAAGTACATTCCATATTTCTATCTTTTCGTAATTATATCAAAACACAATTTGAAAGGGAGATTAAATGTTTTCAATGTGACAATGGGAGGGAATACAATAATGAGCCATTTCAAACGTTTTGTGAAATACATGGAATGAGCTTTCGATTTTCTTGTCCTCATACATCTTCCCAAAATGGAAAAGCCGAAAGGAAAATCCGGACCATAAATAATATCACCTGAACTCTTCTTACTCATGACCATCTACCTCCTTCGTTTTGGCATCATGCACTACAAATGACTACATATTTACTCAACATACTTCCCAACAAAAAACTTGCATATCAAACACCCACAAAAATTCTCTATCAAATTTTTTTATCTTATTCTCATCTTCGGGTCTTTGAGTGTTTATGTTATCCGTTAATTCCCTTAACTTCTAGAAATAAATTGCAAGCTAGATCAACACCTTGTATTTTTGTTGGGATATCCAACAAATCATAGAGGTTATAAATGTTATGATTTATCGAGTCAAAAAATAATTATTTCGAGGCATGTAATTTTTAATGAGAATACCTTTCCTTTTTCCAAATTACATGCTACTAATTCCTCAACTTATGAGTTTCTGGATGCAGGCCTATCTTTTACTCCCTCCTTTACACAACCTACGTCCACATCTCAAAGTCTAAATCCTCTTCTAGTGGACCATACACGGCCATCAAATACCCCCTACCAGGCCCAACAAATACCGACCCATTCTTCATCTCATGAGTCAGCTCAGCAACAGGAAACTGTCGTTCCTATCTCTCCTTGTCGGGCCCCCTCTACTCCACTAAGACGGGCCCAATCACCCGAAGGCCCAATAGGCAATAATTCAGTGCTGCCTCGCCTCAGCCCAATTCAGCCCACACCTCAAATTTCGACACCCGCCCAACAATCTACCCAAGTCAGTCCACATATATCAAGGATAATCACAAAAGAATTGGAATTGTTGAAGTAAATTTGATTTTCTTTTTCGTGATAATTACAAGGGCAATTCGCACGATAGCCCTATTTTAAGGTGGTCTTTAATTTTTGTCCCTCAAATGAGTGGTCTTTAATTTTTGTCATTTTGCCAAAAAAAATGATCGAAAATATTTTTGAGGTTGTGGGTTTGAATCTCAGCAGGGTTAGAAAGGAAAAAAAAATCGTAAGACAAGATTTCATTAGAAGATATGTCTATTGGGCCAAAGTGGTATAGAAAATATGTCTTACGGGGCATAGTTTCTATGTAATTATGCCTCCGAAAATACTTATGAGGTTGTGGATTCGAATCCCAACAGAGTAAAAAAGGAACAAAAATCGAAAGGCAATATTACATAGAAATTATGTCTATTCGCCTAAAGTTGTATAGAGATTATGCCTTAATGGGCAAAGTTACATAGAAACTATGCCTGAAGGCAAAGTTTGTTGAAAAATTAAGATTATGCTTTGTTCGACTAGTTACAAAGAAATTATGCTCTAAATGACATAATCTCTATATAACTTTGGTTGAATAATCATAATTTTTATGAAAATTTTGTCTTGCGATTTTTTTTGTTGCTTCTGTTGGAATTCGAACCCAGAATTTCTAATTTAGTAGACCCATGAATAAAGTACTTTGGTTCATAAAATTTCATTAAATGAGAAATAGAAGCAAAAATTAAAGACTAGCCTCTACTAAGGAAAATCCACTCAATTTTTTGTAATTACAAGGATCGCGAGGTCCATGGGACTTTGTACAGGCATATACGTTCCTCTTTTTTCTCAACTTTGAGAAAATAACACTAAATGCCCTCTCTTGGCAAACTATTTACACACGGCTCTACCTCTTCATAAACTATTTACACGAGATGCTCATAGGTATGGGTGAGCGGATCCGGGTACCATAACTTTTTTGAACTATTCGGATCTTACCAAGTAAAAGATCGGTTCCTAAATTTACTATCCGGAACCTATCCGTAGCAATCATTACTCGGAACCTACCCGGACCATGCGGTTCCAGGTAGGTTCCCGGGTACCCTGTAGAGTACTTCCTAAGTTGTAGCTGTATTAGGTTTTATCAGAATACCTAATTGAATTTGTTGTATTAGGCCCAAATTCGGTGTGGTAAATTATCGAACACATGTTGGGCACGGGAGTGTAGTGTGTGTGTGTGACCTAACCAGTGTTTCACCCTCTCAAATTACATTGAAATGATAGTGCAGGTAGCAACTCGAATATGAAAAGTTAAGCCACAATCATAGGGGTTAGGGAAGTTGGCAAACACTTCCAATTCACAGATAGTAACAACTCGATTAATGGCAAATACTTTCAATTCGCAGAGGTTAGGGAAGTTGGGAAAATAGTACCTGTTGTGGTGTGTGTCGATGGATGAGAGATTGAATTTGTTGCTTTGATTGGAGAGGAATAGAGTGCAGAGTGGAAGATAAATGTGAAAATGAAGAGGGCAAGAGACTGTGAGTGGAATTTAAAAAGTAAAAATATTTAATATTTCATAGTTTGGGTATCGGTTCAGGGTATCTTGTCTCTATTTGCCGTAATCGGAATCGGACCCGACATTGATCGGTTCCTAATTTTACTATCTGAAACCTATAAGTTATTGTAATATATCTACCTGAAACCTACCCATTAGTGTCGGTTCCGATCGGATATCTGAGTACCCTGTACCCGTGCTCACCCCTACTGCTGACATATGTGAAGGACTTAAGAAGTTCTCCATGATACCATCTCAGTATATATTTTGTACTATGATGGTATTATGGAGGATTGGGGACTGTAGTATTCAAGGACTTCAACAATTCTTCATGATACCATCTGAGTATATGATATACCATGTAGGTATCATAGATGATTGAGTAGTATTTTTTTAACGAATGAATCAACATTCTATGATACCTTGTCAGCATATAATATATACTATGTGGGCATCAGAAAGAATTGAGTTGTATTTTTCTTGAAGGAATGAATCAGTCCTCTATGATACTCTATCAGTATATGATATATACCAGGTTCGTATCATAAATGACTAAAAATGAACCGTCAGTCCCATGTGATACCATGTGGGTATCATAGCACACTACAACAATATACTTAAACTGCTATTGAAAAAGGAACAAATAATAAAGAAATAAAAAATAATAAAGAAAGAAATTAGAATTCAAATAAAATCAGATTATGAAGAAAAAGAAAATAAAATATAGTATGAAAAAAAATGAACAAAAAAGGAGAAAAAAAAATGAAAGGAGCTAGAATTAAATTATGGTGAAAAAAGAAAATAAAGAATAGTATAATTAGAAAAAAAAAATGAAACAAAAAAGAAGAAAAAAAATAAAAAAAGAGAGAAATAGGAGAAAAGAAGAAAAGAAGCAGAGAAATAAAAAAGAAAGGAAGAAAAATGAGATAATTATCTATAAAAACTATAAGGTGTACAAAGGGTAAATAGTTTTGGGAGGTATGAAAAGTAAGAGGGGTAGAGACGCATAATTAGTTTATTTTAAGGAGTATAAGTGTAGTTTTATCCTTTTTTTACTAAATACAAGCACCATTTTTGGCCCAAATCAATTTATGGAAAATATGCTCTATAAAACTATAACTTTTTTTTTTGGAGTTTAAGTTCAATGTATTGGAGTGCAAAAATACATATATCATCATATAACTTATTTACAAATTCTAAGGAAATATAATAATAAATAATACTATTAATAATATGATAAAAATGATAGTTATATGTTATCACAAGTTAAAATTTTACTAAATATTATAATAAAATTATATACTGTCAGCGTTATATAACTTAAATAAAAACAAGATATATTTTGGAAAGCTAAACGAGGGGAAATAAAGCAAAGTCCTACGAACTACCTCGTTTGGTAGACATATAAGAAACAAAGTATCTTTATATAACTGATGTAGTGTTTAATTAGTGTATAAAATAACACTCATCATCATTAAGTTAGGTGAAAATTCACATAATATTTTAGGTAAAATAGAAGAGAAAATGGAAAAGAGATAAATATACTCCCCAACTTTGCGATTTAAAACTGATATACCATTCATTAAAAAAAGTGACCTATATATACCCTCGACATCTAACAAATAAAGCATATTTGTCCTTTCCGTTAACAAACTTATATTTACCTAATTAAAAATTATTTGACTATTTTTTAATTTTAAAATTGTCATATGAATTTTAAAAAACCAGTCTACCCATTGATTTTTAGCCCTTCAAACCTGACCCAATTGGAAAAAGACAAAACCTACTCCATAATTTTATTCAACCCGACTTGTATTTTTTTTGATTGGCTAATGTCATTTGTTAGTACATGGAGGTTAAAAATTGAATATCCGCATGACCCGCTTTTTGATGATGGTCGTTATGATAGTTTTTCAGTCTTTAATTGAGATCAGTGGTGTGTACTTGTGAATGTCTGCTTGTATCATATTATTTATAGAAACGTCAAAAAATATGAATCGAATAAAAATTATTTTAAAAAAATTGATTCGCTTTATACGCCGAACGTATCAGATTATATCGTTCTTTCTAGTGGGCCGGGACGGGTCGGTTCAGGAAACTTTTTTTTTTTTTTTTTAAATTGAAATTGACATTCACACCTACACTACCATGATCCATACTGAATGGACGACTTGAAAAGGTCTCCATAGACAAAGAGACGATGACGACCGAAAGAGAGAAAAGACATTAGGAGCACTCATTCCTTGAACCCGGGGAAAAATTTCGACGTTGAAATCTATTGTGTATCGTGAGATGTTTACTAAAGAAAAAAGGAAAATTAGAAATCAATTTGGAGGAAAACACAAATTGATGGGGAAAACGGACATTTTCGTAAAAATTGACTTCGCCAAACTGCCATAGTCGGCCGCGTCTAAAAAAATACGCAAAATCAAAAACAAATTGGGTAAAACGGACATCCGAGCACAGAGTTATGACCATTTAAAGTTTTACCAATTTACAACTACTTTCCCCCCCTACATTTTATGTCAATGCTTCCGTGGTATGTTAATCAAGTTCATGCCGCATTCGACTTCCATAAAAGCCTCATAGATTGGCTTCAATGACTATGATTCAAGAGATAGTAGTAGCCTAAAATAAAAAATAAGATTAATTAAATATTTAATTCGGTTTTTCGGTTCGGTTCGTATCCAAAATTAAAAAACCGAACCGAATCACTAAATCCTGATTCGGTTCGATTTTTCAAAAAAATCATTTTTTTAAAACCGAATAAAAACCGAACCGAACAGCCGGTTCGGTTCGATTATTTCGGTTCTCCGGATTTTTTGCCCACCCCTATGTACATATTGAGCAATTTTTTATTTGCTAAGTTATAAAATAGAAATTCTAAGTATTTTAAAAGTTAGGGTTGCATTTCTTGTTTTCGTAATTGTGGTTTATAGAAATAGTGTTCTTATAAAATATAGAGCCTCTAATTAATCTCACAATGAATATCTGTTAGTAATATTACTTCATATTATTGCAGGTCATTTCTAAGTTAATGAGATTATTGGAGTGTGTGACCATCTAATCTAAAAACTTAAGCTGATAGATAGAACACACTTTTAATATTTGATTATATTTTCAACACGCCTTTTAATATTTGATTATATTCTCAACACGCCCCCTCACGTGCTGACCTGATTTTTTTTCATGATCCAAGCACATGGAAATCTTTTTTGATAATGGGTGACGGTGATGTTCGATTCCAGGACCTTTGATCTGCTCTGATACCATATTGAAGTGTGTGACCATCTAATCTAAAAGTTTAAGCTGGTAGATAGAACACACTTTAATATTTGATTATATTCTCAACACGCCTTTTAATATTTGATTATATTCTCAATAGAGATAACAATCATGTGTTTGCAATATTTTACCTTAGATCTTATCAAAAATACTTTTTTACAAATATGAAGATTGAAGTATTTTAATTTCAAAGTTCTAAAATATTATGTGACGTAATACTAAAAACATAGGAAATTGAAATGGAAAACTGAAAACTTGGAAAGGGTATACATTCCATTCTTAATGTCACCATACAAAGAAATAATAAAACCTTTTTAATAGTTGAAAGGTCAAAAAATGACTACGAGGAAAAATATAAAGTTTTTAAATATTAATTGTAACCTTTTCACACAGAGTAAGTTTTTGTTAGCTAGTAAAAAATGAATATGTCAGATAATTAAAATTAGATGTAACTTCGAAAATAAAAATAAAAAAGCTTTGAAACTCTGCTAGGATTCCAACACAAAAATATGTATTACTGTAATTAAAAAAACTAGAATATGGTATTTACATCTTTTCTAACATGAATTTTAAATGAGATAATAATTTTTTTGTTAATCAATAAGTTACTGTTTTTTCTAATGTATTAAAACTTGAAAAATCGGAATAAAAACTTGGAGACTCGTAAAAAACTGCACTACTAATATCACGATACGAGAAAATAAGAAAAAGGCCAAATAATATGCACAAGGAAATTGTAAAGTTTTAAAAGTTAATTGTAATTTAGACTTGTGCTTTAGCTAATGCCAATGTGCTTACTCTATTGTACTTTATAAAGCAGTACGGGAAGTAAATAACTATTACAAGTATTCGAAAGGATGAACAAGTATTCAATCTTCAGACTGGTTTGCAGTGTTTCTGCTCACTGTTTTGTGTGCAATATTGCTGTTTTCCGTCTATATTGCTGTATGTTTTTTTCGTCACTGAATTGAGCCAAAGAATGCTCAATATATAGCAAGGAAGAGGGGCTGCCCAACAGTCACAAACAAGGCTGTAATGGCCATCAAGGGAGGGCATTAAAACTGCCAAGTAATGGTTGTTAATGGCCATTGAAAGAGGCTGCGCAACTGCCCAAGTAATGGGTTGTTAATGGAGGAGTTAATCAGCCAAGTAATGGCTGATTAATGCCTCAAAAAACAGTTCCAACGGAGGCAGAACCAACTTTCCAGAAACTCTGGGGACCAAACTGTAAATATTGAAACTTCAGGGACCAAACTGTACATATAAAAGAATTCAAGTCCAAACTATACATATGAAACTTCAGGGATCAAACTGTACATCTGGCAAAGTTCTCTGGTCCAAAAAGATAATATCAGAAAGTCCCCACGACCCCACGACCCCGAGCCCGGACCGGACGGGCGGCAGCGCACGTGTGGGCTTAGCCTTGAACCCAAGATCAGGTCCTCCCTCCTTTAAACACATGGGATACCCCTTGGGGTCCCAAACCCTTTACCAATTAGAGACTTATATAGAGAGTAATTCTTCCTATTCCCACCGATGTGGTAGATTTGTCCCACACCATATTTTCATGCCTCAAATACCTTACTTCGTGGACTAATATCTCTTTCATTTCTCAACGAAATTTGATGATTCTTGGCCCTACGGTCATCTACTCACTTCGTAGATCATGCATGTGTGAAGAGACAAGGTCTCCAACATGCGGAACACTAGTGTTTAATTCATCAAAGATGGGTGAACGCATCTCCCCGCCAAAGGCAAATTTCTAACACTAGAAACATGCTAGCTAGGTAAATCTGAATTAAAAATATAATTTTAACGTATATTTTCTCTAATATTTAAATTTTTAGGTGAGATGATATCAGACACATAAACATGATACCAAAGGAGATAAAATATTCTCCTAAATTCGAGTTTCAATGCCACTTAATAAATATCACGTGCATGTGACTTAAAAAAATTAATTTTGGACTCGCACGTGAAGAGGAAAGAGTTAGAGAATATGCCTTATAGGGTTACTCCATGTGTAACGGCCAAGAGGTGTTGTATTCTATTTAATTAAACATATGATTTCAACTCATTTTTTCTGAAATTGACTTGGCCGGTTGACACACATGGAGAGTCTATTTGGAAAGCTACCTGATAATTGGAATTTGTGTAATTATTAGGTTAGTAATTATACAACCTAGTAATTATACAGTATTGTAATAATAACGACATGGAACCCCAAGAAATAAAGGTTGGGAATAAGAAGAAAGGAAATGAAAGATAAATAATATAAAAAGAAAAAAATATTTTAAAGAATAAAAATAATTAAAAAGTAAAAATTGAAATAATAGAACTAAAAAGAATATTTACTGTCATAATGTAATTAATTAATTCTCAACCCCCTTTAGAATTGAAGAGTGTAGTTAATTACAATTACGTCAATTTTCACCTAATTGTAATTACTTGGTTGCACACGTGTAATTATTTGGAGAAAGAAATGTAAAACAACTACACTTTATCTTTATTTGAAAGTTTTGATTGTGCATACGTGACAATAAAAAAAATATACATAAAAAAATGCAAACAATAACTACATTTCAAGTTCAAATTAATTGAAATCGACTATGTCAAAAATTGAAAATCACTACGACGCCTCAATTCCATATTATTTGGGATGGGCAACATGAAAAAATGAGAAGTTAATTAGCAAGAAATAAATCAAAAATTCTAGGACTACTTTTTTCCTTTCCCCCCTTAATTATCTCTAAAGTGTGATAGGAGGAAGAAGCCACTTGGAGCCTTCAATATAGGCAAGGGAGATAAAAGGCTTTGCCTCTTCATCACTTAATTTCTTCACATATCCAACCCTACGCTCCGGGGTTGCTCCAGCACCTTTGTTGTTGTATTCTCCATAATATACCGAACTGAAATAATAAGAATTTAAGTTATATGTACTGATAGTGTAAATTATTATAAATATATGTATTGATAGTATAAATTATTATAAATATATGTATTGATAGTGTAATAATTTATGAATATAGTTATGCATGGGACATGATAACAAAAAAGCTCTTGTTTGAAATCGATCACGTGATAAAATAACGTTAATTTTACACCCATTATTATATAATGGACCAATCTAATTAGACTAATTATTAGTTCTTTTCTCCTACCCAAATTATTACCTAGGTGTATTTTAATACATAGATGGTGATTGCTCAGATAGAAAAATGGAACAACTGATAATTAAGGTGTGAAACTCGCGAAAAAGTGATAGTTAATGTGTGTCACATTATTCCAAAAAACTTGATATTTCCATTCTAAAATCAAGTGTTAGCATGGGTTCTAGCGAAATCAGGAACTCAAATAAGTTGATTTAAATATAGTACAATAATGTCACACTTAAAATTTGAACATGTAATCTATAGCATTATTTTAACCTCTTTGCCATTGCGTTATACAGTAACTTTTTTTTCTTCTTATATCAATGAAATTCAAAAACTTATATAAGTGAATAAATTAATATTTTCTTATATATAGTATAATTTGTTGGCTTACAAAGGATTGCAGGAACGAAAATTACAAGTAACTGCTTATGTAAGAATTGAAATTACAATTCAACTAGAAAACTGAAAATTACAATAGAACGACAAAACTGAAATTACAATTTTGTTGAAGAAGAAAAACTGGAAACTGTTTTTGTTGAGTCGAGTGTGGCACTCTGTCCTTAAGACAATATTGCCCCGTATGTATCCTTTATACGTCCTGGACAATTCGTCTCCCAAGATAAAACAACAATGGAACAATTGAGCAAAGGAAACTCAAGAGCTACCGTGAAGAATATTGAGTAACGAAATGATGCTTGGAAGTTGTAGGAAGAAAACTATTTTCTGCTTTGTGTATTTTCGTGTATATCAAGTGTGCCTCAACAATGGTGTAAGGGGTGTTTATATAGGTGAGGGAGGAGCAGCAAAACTGCCTCCATAAGTGCCATTACTGGCCAAGTAATGGCCATTATGGAGGTAGTAATGTCACCAAAATAAATAGTGAAGAACACCAACGGATTGACCATTATTGGAGGAGTAATTCAGCCAAAATAAATGGCCGAATTGAGTGTTGTGGCGTTTCGCTTTGACCGTCCAAATTCGACTCTCTGAAACTTCGGGGACCAAAGCGTACATCTTGAAACTTCGGGGACCAAAGCGTACATCCGAAAGAATTCGGTCCAAACCGTACATCGAAACTTCGGGATCAAGCGTACTTACGGCAAAGTTTTCGGCCCAAAAAGATAATATCAGAAGGCCCACAGCCCACGACCCGTGAACCCGTGAACCCGGAACTCAGAACCCGGAACTCGGAACCGGAACAGGACCGGACGGGTGGGCGGCGGCGGCGCGCGTGTGGTCTTTCCTCGAACCGAAGTACATCTAGGTCCTCCCTCCTTTAAACACATGGGATACCCCTTGGGGTCCCAAACTCCAAACCAATTTCGAGTCTTATATACACAACAATTCTTTCTTCCTCTACCGATGAGGGAGAATTGATCACACACCACACTTTTCCATGCTTCAAACACCTTACTTCGTGAACCAATATCTCTTTCATTTCTTAATGAAATTTGACGATTCTTGGCCCTACGGTTATCTATGTACTTAGTAGATCATGCATGTGTGAAGAACCGGATTCTCCAACATACGTAACACTAGTGTTTAAGCCGTTAAAGTAGGTCGGTCGCAACTCCCGCCAAAGGCAAATTTCCAACAATCCCCTCTTGAAAGAGATTTTGGCGCACTCACATGGTGTCTTTTCATTTCCAGCAATATTTCGGCGGACCGATGTTGCATAAGGAGAGTAGCTTCAGCTTTGAACCTTCCATAGTTGAATACCATCGGACTTACTTACTGCGCGGTGAACGTGATGTCTTGAACCGTCAGTGTTTAGTGTAAGCCAAGACAATGGTACCAACACAACAAATTCTCTTACTCTCTTCTTCGTAATGTTTTGTCCGTTTTGGCCATGGACAACGTCTTGGATTCTTAAGTGCGTTCATTTTGAGGCGGCCCGTCCTCGCACTTAAATAGGTGGTCTCCTACAAGGTATCTGCTATACCCCACTTCACAAGTGTTAGGAACCATTAAAAGTTTCCCAAGAACCTAACCTCAACTGTTGAGGATCATTACGAGTTTTGAAAACTTAACCTTTACCCATCTGCAGATAGCACTTAACGTCTATCGCGGGAACGACTTTGGATTTGGTGTTTCTTTTCGAAATCACTATACGAAGTGCTCATACTTCCACCGAAGCGATCAATCGAACCTTTACAACTTCGTTTTCCCATTGAACCAAATTACGGGATCTCCAGGTTCGTAAGGTTGGGTTACCATTTGTATTGGTCCTTATATTTTGGGTTTTAAGCCCATTCACCTGACAGGCAAGCCATCTGATATTTGGGTAAGCCCTTTGTCAATGGGTCTGCTATATTATCCTTTGACTTAATGTAATCAATGGATATTATACCCGTGGTGATCAGTTGCCTAACGGTCTTATGCCTCCGTCGAATATTACGAGACCTGCCGTTGTACATAGCATTTCATGCCCTTCCTAGAGCCGACTGACTGTCGCAGTGGATCATTACCGAAGGTACGAGTTTGTTCCAACACGGAACATCCTCTAAGAAGTCATGAAGCCACTCAGCTTCTTCTCCTGCTTTGTCTAAAGCGATAAATTCCGATTCCATCGTGGATCGGGCGATGCAAGTTTTCTTAGAGGATTTCCAAGACACAGCCCCACCACCAATTGTAAATATATACCCACTTTGGTGGACTTGGTGTTCTCTATATCGGTTATCCAGTTTGCATCACCTTTGTACCCCTCTAGTACAAAGTATTTGGATATCTCGAATAGTGCAACCCGAAATTTAGCGTGTATTTCGGGTATTGTAATACCCGATTCAACGCCTTCCAAAGTGATTATCACTTGCATTACGGGTGAACCTAGCCAACTTATTGATTGCATAAGCAATATCGGGTCGGGTGCGTTTGTGATATACATCAAACTACCGATCACTGTGCATATCGCTCCTGGTATACAGTGCACCAAGATTTTTATCAAGCTTTTGATTTGTATCCATTGGTGACGCTATCGGAGAACTGTCTAACATCTTGAACTTTCTCAAAACATCCTCGATGTAGTGAGGACCGAGATAAGACCGGTCGTCAGACGTCTTAGAGATTTTAATCCCTAGGATGACATCGTGATACCCATATCTTTCATGTCGAAGCATTGTTTCAACATGTTCTTAGTCTCTAGGATTACCCTAGGATCGCTTCCGTGATCAACATGTCGTCTACATACGGGCATATCATAACAAATGAGTCGAGTTACCTTTCGTGTAAACACATTTATCACACTCATTAATGGCGAACCCCTTCGATAGTAGAGTACTATCAAATTTTTCGTGCCATTGCTTCGGGGCTTGTTTCAGCCGTACGGAGATTTGATAAGTCGACGGACTTTCTTCTCTTGCCTTTGAACCACGTACCCTCGGGTTGGTTCATATAAATTTCTTCTTCCAAATCACCGTTTAGGAAGGCTATCTTAACATCTATCGGTGTATCTCAAGGTCACGCAAAGATGCGATCGCAATAAATACCCGTATGGATGTCATCTGGGATATCCGGAGAGTATGTGTCAAAGTAGTCAAAGCCTTCGTCCGCGTCGATAGCCCTTGACTACCAACCTGGCCTTGTACTTATCTATAGACCCATCGCCTTGTATTTCCGTTTGAGTATCCATTTACAACCCAACGGTTTATTTCCGGAGGAAGATCAACCAACTCCCAAGTATGGTTATGCGAGAATGGAGCTTATTTCACTCTCAATAGCTTCTTTCCAGAGCGGTGCTTCTGGAGTTGACAACGCCTGAGCAATTGTCCTTGGTTCATCACTAACCATATAAGCTACAATGTCAGGACCGAAGGATGTATCCTTCCTGGCCCTTTTACTTCGCCTTAGATCCATCTCTCGAAGTCTCCAAGTTCGAGAATGCGGAACACTAGATTCCGGATGTTCGGCCACCTCGAGATTCGCTAGATCGAACCATTCAGATCCGGGCAGTCAAGGACTCCCGGTTCTTGAGAGCTTTGTGCATAACTTCGTTTGAGAGAGGTTATGTCTTTTTCCTTTCTAGGAAAGGTACTTTCAAAGAATAGAGTATTCCTTGATTCCATTATTGTACCTTGGTGGATATCTGGAATATCTGACTTATGCACTAAGAAGCGATAAGCACTACTGTTATTTGCATATCTGATGAATATGCAATCTACAGTCTTAGGCCCAATCTTGACCTGCTTTGGCTTGGGTACTTCAACCTTTGCCAGACAACCCCACACCTTAAAATATTTGAAGGTGGGTTTCTTTCCCTTCCATGATTCATATGGAGTTTTGTCCTTACTCTTATGTGGGACTCTGTTAAGAATCGTATTAGCGGTAAGGACGGCTTCTCCCCACATGTTTTGGAGAAGACCGGAATTGATAAGCAAGGCATTCATCATTTCCTTTAATGTGCGGTTCTTACGTTCCGCCACACCGTTTGATTGAGGTGAGTACGGAGCCGTCGTTTGATGAATAATGCCTTCTTGGGCACAATATTCCTCAAATGGCGCTACATATTCTCCCCCTCTATCGCTACGAATGGATTTAATCCGTAGGCTAAGTTGATTCTCAACTTCTGCTTTGTAACGTCGGAACGCTTCAAAGGCTTCATCCTTACTTTTCAACAAGTAAAGGTAACAATACCTTGTGCTATCATCTATAAATGTCACAAAGTACTTGTTCTCCCCTCTAGTTTGTGCAAACTTCAAATCACATATATCTGTGTGAATAAGTTCTAGAGGAGCGGTATTCCTTTCGACGGATCGAAAAGGAAGCTTGGTGATTTTGCCTCTACGCACACCTCACACTTATGTTGAGGGTTTATGTCGATAGAAGGAAACAACTCCATCTTTACCAGCCTTTGAATAGACTTGTAGTTTACGTGTCCTAATCTATGATGCCATAAATTAGAAGACTCAAGCAAATAAGAAGAAGACTCAACTTTATTTCCTTGACGCAATACAGACATGGCATTCACTTTGAAGAGGCCTTCACAGACGAAGCCCCTCCCTACAAATATGTCATTTTTAGTGAGTACAAACTTATTGGATTCAAATACTAGCCTAAAACCAGCATTAACCAATAAAGATACAGAAATTAAATTTCTTCTAATCTCTGGGACGTGCATCACTTCCTTCAGAGTAAGTTCCTTGCCGGAAGTCATCTTCAGGACCACCTTTCCAACCCCCATCACGTCAGAAGAAGCGTTGTTGCCCATGAACAGCTTCTTGTCAGCGACTGGTGTGTACGTGGAGAAGGCATCTTTGTTGGAATAGATGTGCCTAGTAGCACCTGTGTCCACCCACCACTGCATCGGATTCTCCACCAAGTTGGCTTCTAGCACCACTACAGAGAATTCCTCGATCATGTCATCCAGGAGCGTGTCCTTGACGACGTTTGCTTGAGCCTTGCCTTTAGACTTGGCTTTCTGTTGTTGCTCCGTCTTGAGCGTGCGGCATTCCTTGATCCTATGACCAGGTTTTCCACAGTGATGACAATTACCTCTGAACATCTCTGCTGCAGGGGCTTTGCCGTCTTTCTGGAACTTCCGCTTCTTGCTTGAGTTCCCTTTGGCTCTCGGCCATTCGCCTTCGCCTCGGCGGGTTGTCTACCCTTTGGCAAGGTCTTCTTATTATCTTCCTGGATTTGCAGTTTGATAACAAGCTCTTCAAAGGTCATCTCCTTTGTCTTGAGTTTCAAGTAACTCATAAACTCATTCCATGAAGGAGGTAACTTTTCAATCAACGATGCAACCAAAAACTGCTCATTTGGTTTCAGTCCTTCCAAATCCAGGTGATGTAAAATCATTTGGAATTCCTGGACTTGGGACATCATGTCTTCTTGTCCACCATTTGGAATTTTAGAAATTTCCCAACGATGAACTTCTTAGTACCCGCATCTTGTGCGTTGTACTTCTTTTGCAGTTTTTTCCACAGCTCTTTGGCAGTGCCAACGGTGCAATAGATCGTGTAGAGAGGGTCTGCCAAGCAGTTCAGTATATAGTTCTTGCACATGAAATCGCTATGATTCCATGCGTCACGAACCATCTTCATGCCATTAATGACATGGATACCAAGGCCCCCTTCACCCGTTTCATTAGGCGAAGAGTCCATTTCATCTCCAGCTTGTGGAGGATCTTCCGTAAGGAACCGGGCCATGCCCATAACTGTTAAGTAAAACAACATCTTTTGAATTCTGATCCCATGAATTTTTCAGGGCGATCATGGTGGTGTGAAGAAGAGGGTGGAGCTCCAGCAGTCGGGAAGGCAGCAGTGTTACTGCCTTAAAAATATATTATCTCTAACCATTTAAATCTTTCAAATGAGATGGTGATATTTAAGAAGTATATGAAAAATATAAGGTTAGGAATTAGAACTCTTTCTTCATGTTGAACACGGTACAGAGGTGTCTTTATACACATGTGCTAAAGAGTCCTACTAGGTAACTAACCTTATAACTATGCAGTGGTATGTATCACAACCACTGCACTAGTTAGGACAACTATAGATAGTACAAAGTCCTCGTACGATAGTATACAACAACTATGTTTTAGGATTTCATTTCAACATACACAACTAAGTTTTAGGATTTCATTTAGGATCAATATCACTTAGGATCAATAACCTATAGATAGTACAAAGTCCTCGTACGATAGTATACAACAACTATGTTTTAGGATTTCATTTCAACATACACAACTAAGTGTGTACACAACGTGACAAGTACACAAATCGCCATGCATGAATCATATTAATGATCTAACGGATATAATTCAAGAAGTTGACCAGCCGAACTTGCCCTAGATCCGTGTTAGGCACAATCATATAAAACGAAGAAATCACACTTAAAAATGTATGGATTTCAAGACACATTTTGTGATGACAGCGGCAAACATTTCTTTAAAGATTGCTACATTGAAGGCAGCGTTGATTTCATCTTTGGGAATGGAGAATCCTTATATCTGGTAATTTTAAAGTAAAGGAATATGTTACTTGATTCCATTTATTGATGATTTACAATATATAGTATTTACAGAAATATTTACCTTGCTACAAACTAGGTAAGTAATCAACCTAATTACAAAAGGAATATAATTCTACATAAATTAAGAGATATACAATTAATGTAAGAATATTCGGTGAATAATCTATTACACCCCCGCAGTCGAAGCGGGAGGCTCACGAACACTGAGACTGGCTCGAAAATCATCAAACAGTACGCGCGGAAGTCCTTTGGTGAAGATGTCGGCAATCTGATATCTTGAAGGAACATGAAGGACACGAACTTGACCACGAGCCACTTTTTCGCGAACAAAATGGATGTCCATCTCAATGTGTTTGGTGCGATGATGTTGGACGGGATTGCTGGAAAGATATATCGCACTAATATTGTCGCAATAGACCGGTGTTGCCTTTTATATCGAGCGAGTGAAGCAAAAGTAGAAGGCTACGGATCCAACAAGACTCGAGAGACGACGTTTGCTACACCTATGTACTGCGCCGGCCTTCGGATCGGGATAGTGTAGGTTGCCTTTTGGAAGACCAAGACAATAGGTTATCTCCGAGGAAAACGCAGAAACCAAAAGTGGATCGTCGGGTGTCAGGGCATCCACCCCAGTCAGCATCAAAATAAACAGCGAGACCAGTGAGTGAGGACTTGTATAGATGTAAGCCAAAGTGAAGTGTGCCATGGACGTATCGTAAAATACGGTTGAGGGAACGCATGTGTGCTTCCGTCGGATTGTGCATGCGCAGACAGATTTGCTGCACGACATAGGATATGTCATTGTCTCGTTTAATAACTTCTCTTCTTTTTTCCGTCCACGAGATTTTTTAAGAAAAAAAGAAAGACATATATTTAGCGAGAATCATTTCGATTATACGTCACAAGTTTTTTCTATAGACAGGAGAAGAGTAAATGATCGATTTGAGTAAATAAGTAAGTTCCAGCGTTGGGAAAAATATAAGTCTATAACCTTATTCACAACGAAATTCTACTTTAATAACGTTACTCATTATGATCGATCAAGTTTTTCTCTTATGTCAAATTTCAACATTACATAATAAGTTCCAACGTAACTTAAGTAAATAATTCAAAACAAAGCAAAAATATAAGTCTATAACCTCATTCACAACGAAATTCTACTCTAATAACTTTACTCATTATGTGCAAGTTTGTTAATGACTCATTATTTCTAATATTAAAAGGTGTAGTTTCAAAAATTAGAATAATAACATGATTATGCAAAATGAATAAAAAAAAATACGAACAATTACATGGAACCCCAATAAGTAAAGGTTGGGAATGAGAAGAAAGGAAATGAAAGATAAATAATATAAAAAGAAAAATATATTTTAAAGAATAAAAATAATTAAAAAGTAAAAATTGAAATAATAGAAATAAAATTAAAAAAATAAAAAAGAAACTAAAAAGTAATCATGTAATTACACTCAATTCTCAACCCCCTTGAGAATTAGAGAGTGTAATTACAACATCTCAATTACACTCAATTCTCACCTAATTGTGTAATTACTTTGTCAAACAAACAGGCCAAACTGTGTAATTACATCCAACTACACTCAATTTCAATTACCTGGATGGTTTTCCAAACAGACCCGAAAACTACACAGCAATTAGGAGAAAGAAATGTAAAACAACCACACTTTATCTTTATTTGAAAGGCTTGATAACGTGACAATAAAAAGAAGATACATCAAAAAAACGCAAACAATAACTACATTTCAGGTTCAAATTAATTGAAATCGACTACGCCAAAAATTGAAAATCACTACTACGCCTCAATCCCATATTAATTGGGATGGGCGACATGAAAAAATGAGAAGTTAATTAGCAAGAAATAAATCAAAATTTTTAGGACTATTTTTTTTCCTTTCCCCCCTTAATTATCTCTAAAGTGTGACAGGAGGAAGAAGCCACTTGGAGCCTTCAATATAGGCAAGGGAGATAAAAGGCTTTGCCTCTTCATCACTTAATTTCTTCACATATCCAACCCTACGCTCCGGGGTTGCTCCAGCACCTTTGTTGTTGTATTCTCCATAATATACCGAACTGAAATAATAAGAATTTAAGTTATATGTACTGATAGTGTAAATTATTATAAATAAATGTATTGATAGTATAAATTATTATATATATATATATATATATATTGATAGTGTAATAATTTATGAATATAGTCATGCATGGGACATGATAACAAAAAAGCTCTTGTTTGAAATCGATCACGTGATAAAACAGCGTTAATTTTACACCCATTATTATATAATGGACCAATCTAATTAGACCAATTATTAGTTCTTTTTTCCTACCTAAATTATCACATAGGTGTATTTTAATACATAGATAGTGATAGTTCAGGTAGAAAAATGGAACAAATGATAGTTGGGATGTGAAACTCGCGAAAGAATGATAGTTCGAGTGTGTCACATTATCCCTAAAAACAATAAATTTGTACCCTCTAACTTGATATTTCCATTCTAAAATCAAGTGTTAGCATGGGTTCTAGCGAAATCAGGAACTCAAATAAGTTGATTTAAATATAGTACAATAATGTCACACTTAAAATTTGAACATGTAATCTAAAGCATTATTTAAACCTCTTTGCCATTGCGTTATACAGTAACTTTTTTTTTTTCTTATATCAATGAAATTCAAAAACTTATATATGTGAATAAATTAATATTTTCTTATATATAGTATAATTTTCGGACGAAGGAGGCAATTGAACGCCCTTACACCCCCTACCTCCTCCTCTGACTAGCATCATATACAAGTTGAGTCACTTATATACTCCAATTAATGACTATATTAGGATCACTAATTATCCGTTTTTTGTTCGTGATACTTGAAGAATGCAAGCAAATCAATGATAAAAAATATAAAAAAAAGTTTAATTTTCATACGCCGACAGTGACTGACCTGTCAAACTCCTTTTTGCCAAAATCAGACCATCCTTCAGGGTGAACAACATCACTCAAATCAGAATATGAGAAAACAACTTTAGAGAAAGGCTTCCATGCCCTTCCCAAATATGCTGTTTTTCCTGTTCCAGTCACAGTGCAATGCACAAAGGAATATCCACTGTCAACATTGTCTGCAGCCCTTGCATGAGCTGTGACCATTGCCATTGCTTCCCCTGGAATTACATGCATCTCTGTGTTCTATATTTTTCAAAAAAAATAAAAAATCATTAACCATCTCGACTAATGGACGCGAACGCAGTGTGTGTTCGACAAATACTATCAAATTTTGAGCACATAATATCAAAAGTACAACGGGTTTAGTGATAACAAATAAAGGTTGAATCTAGTGGTGGAGCTAGAAATTTTGATAGTGAAATTCGAAAAAAAATCCAAAAATGTCACACTTAGGAATTGAGCTTGTAATTTTCTTATGTTAAGAGGGTTCACATTTTATATATACATAAACTTTTTTACCCTATGCAGTATAATAACTCTCTGACAAAGGGAATTTATATGAATCTCCTTATTTTCCGGAGGAGATTAAACTTTTCTTTTAGGCAAGCGCACCACTCAATTCAATTTTAAATTAACTTACGCAATACTCATGCTTTCCTTAGACTAAGTTGGTTTTGAATGAAATTAGTTTATTTCCGACTTCATCGAAGACAGATATAGGCCTAGGTCATATGGCATGTGTGGCTTCGTCATTGGTTGAACCTATCAGTTTTAAATTCTGGATCCGCCTAGCACCGACTTTAGTAGGATTGTTGAATAAAAAATTAAGAGAATCAAAAGTTCCTAAAATTACCAGATATAAGGATTTGCCATTGCCAAAGATGAAATCAACAGTGCCTTCAATGTAGCAATCTTTGAAGAAATGTTTGCCGCTGTCATCGCAAAAAGTGTCTTGAAATCCAAACATTTTACAGTTATACAATGATGCTTTGTCTCCTCCTGTCCTCAATGCTGCTGCTTGCGCTAATTCCCTTTTTCCATCTGGTCTTGGTGCTGAATTCTAATTACAATTAAATGATAACAACCAAATACATTAGACACTAACATATATTAGGTATACATAAAAAGAAGGATAAAAAGAAACACACATGTAATTTTGAGGTAATTATAGTTAGGTACGCATTAATATCGAAACACTGAATGAATTCTTCTACTGTATCATTATTATCCGTCTTCTCCACCTATTGAAGCTCTATGGGAATGGTCTAAAAGATTCATAATTATTATTCTTACTACAGCACCCTTACCCAGCCTACGTTTAGATTCAACTCTACCCAAACTTTTAGTTTACCCAACATTACCTACTTATTTGACTGTTGTTGAGCAATTTTGGATATCAAACAAACTTCTCGAGAAGGCAATTTCGGATATCAAATTATGGTTCATTTTTCCTCTTTTTCAATCAGTTTCCCTATATCACCTGCTGCTCTAGTTAATTGCTCACATGTATTTTCCAAGTGTGATCTCTACTATGTACGGCCCTGCCTAACATGGATTTAAGGCAAGTTCGGTGGACCAACTTCTTGAATTATATCTCCGTCTCATTTGAAAGTTTTAAATTGTTAAAGGAAGCACATTTTTATTTTTATTTTAACTCTAGCTTCACGTGTGGATCTTATTCTTTTTATGTGCTAAATACGTGAAAATTCTTAGAACTCGATGCGTATATTATTAGACTCATTTTGAGTCCCATGACTCTTTGAACCTCGAATTTTCCTATGATCATAATATTACTTTAATAAAAATGAAGCAAGAATACATACCACAAAGTTGATATTAACAGCACTGAAGTATTCGGATTCAACGACCACGGTGGCACTGTCAACAGTATTATATTCTTTTGCTGTTCCATTGAAGATAATATTTGGCACATTTTTAGGGTCTCCATACAGTGTAATGAAAGGCTTTGACCTCTCAATTTTGACTTTCTCTGTGTAATTTCCACCTCCAATCGAAATAATAACTCTTCTTTTATTCCCTTCTGGAATGCTGTTAATGGCATCCGTCAGAGTCTTGAAATCACCACTTCCATCTGACCTCACCTTTAGTAGCGCAAATTCAAAGTTTAGAGTCAGTGAATTATGAATTCTATTAAGGTTCGGTAATTTCAATTAAAAGAAACATTACAAAAGTATAGAGTCTCATCATATGGAAAAAAACAATCTCTTCGTTCGAGTCTATGAGACACACTTTTCTTTTAAGTATGTGCTAAAAACAATGACACACTTCTAGCTTTGAAAATAATTAATTAATTTTACCTTTAATTAGAGGCTTGTATAGTCACACAAATAATATACTAACATGTTTGAGAACACAAGTTTAAAAATATTATTTATTTCTTAAACTCCCTATCGATTAAAATTATGTCACATAATCGGAACATGAGTAAAACAAAAAGTTACTCCCTTAGCTTCATTTCATTTTTTTAGGTGTTTTAGTGAACATGGATTTAAGAAGGGAAAAACTTTTGAAAATTATGCTCTTAAACATGTCGTAACATTTTTGTGTCTATAAAATTTTGTCATAAAGGTAAATAAAAAACTTTAAAGCGAAATTATTCCTAAATATAGAAATATATTATTTAAAAAATAATAATCGAAAAATGAAAGAATGTCGCATAAGATGAAACAGATCGAGAAGTATGAAATATGTTTAATGAATAATATAAGAGGAAAAGAAATAGCAATAATTATTAGAAAGAAGTAGCAATAATGATTAGATAATAATACCACGTGGAGAAGGATTCCGAGAAGTATGAAATGTGTTTATGAATAATCTAAGAGGAAAGAAATTAGAATCATATATGTAAAAAGTCACCTTAATGATAGTTTTATTAGCCTCAGCAGCAACAAGGGCAGGGTCCAAATCGTCTTTTCTTGCATCTAAAGGCTTGACATTGGCATCAAACCAACTATTTAATTGTAATTTATCAGCTGGTATTGCAGCTGAATCATCAGAAAAAACTCGAGGGATGAAAAGAAGAATGGTTAAAACAATAGTTTCCACAACAAAAATTGTGTCTTTTCCAGCCATTTTTTTTTTTTGGTTTCTTGAATTGAAATTGGCTTCTTTTTTTTTTTTGCTCTTCTGTACAAACTTAGGAAGTGTGGATAGTTATATAGAGGAGAAACGGGAGAGTTTAAATAAGAGAAATTGGAGGTAGATATTTAATTAAAATGAGTGGGAGATAAAGGAAAGAGAAGATAACTCTATGGTAACACTAAAAAAGGGCATATGGACGATAGGATATTATTGAACTCTTTGAAATTTTTGCATGGTTCATCTGTTAGTAGGTAAGTATTGTAGGGCAATACGAGTACTACGTTAATAAATGGTTTTTATTTAAGGTTGTTTCTAACAATTTGATTAACCGTGAAATAAAGAGTTTGTGTTCTATATATATATATCGCCAGTGTAAAGTATATTTACACAATCAAGTTACTTGTATTGTAGGTAAGTATGAATACTAGCTCAAGTTTATCTTGTTTAGAGATGGCAGTGGATTCTGGATCCGGTCCGGATCCGGTGGATCCAGATCCTTTTTATAGGATATGGATTTTTAAAATTTGGACCCGACGGATCCAGAACGGACCCGGATCCGTTTCTGACGGATTGGATCTGGATCTGGATCTTGTATTTGAGATCCGTATCCGATTCAGATCCGACCCGTGGATCCGTTTTTTATTAAATATATTCATAACCTAGAATGTAATTTTATAAGTATTTTCTTAAAATTGCTAAGCACATCCTTGCAAGTTTAATTCTCAAAACAAGTTTAATTTATCCCCGCGTTAACTCAAAAACAAAAAAATAAAGAGGTAACTTCGATAATAAAATCAATGTTATATTAGTGAATGACTAACATCTCCATAGACAAGTAGTTAAAATTATATTTACTTCATTTGTGAAGATTCCAAGCACATGCAAGTTCTGCATTGTGGAAATACTAGTCAGCATTTTTCACAACTATTGTCATTGTCCAACATTTTCAATTAATAGCTCACAATCAAAACGAGACAACGAACAAAATATCTCATATGAACATTTCAAAATTGAAACACAGGAAACTGTTAGCTAAGTAAAAATCGTTCGTCAGTTCAAAAAAAAATCTTAGCAAGGTTACATACTTAGCAAGGCAAAAAAATTTACATAAGGATTCAGATCCGATCCGTGGACCCGATTGATCTGGATCCAGGTATGAAAAACGGATCTGGATCTAGTACAATCCGGTCCAGATCCGATCCGTTGCCATCCCTAATCTTGTTAGACAATATCCACACTTAATAAATTAGTAAAGAAAATTCAACCAAAATCATTTTCCACTCACGAAACCAAAAACAAAATGGCAGAAAAAACACCATATTTGTTAGACAAAACCTTTCATTACATTATATAGAGACCCTAAGAATGTGCCAAATATTATCTTTCATGGAACTGCAAAAGAATATAATAATGTTGATAGTGCCACTGTCATAGTTGAATCTGAATATTTGAGCGCTGTTAATATCAACTTTGTGGTACGTAATCTTGCTTCATTTTTAATAAAGTGACTATTAAAGGAAAACTTAGGATCTAGAGTCCGTGGACTTTTGAATAGGTCTGATCTTATATACGTTGTTCAAGTCAAGAACAGTAAGTTCAGTTGCGTTGAAGATATAATTAAGAAAATAAAAATATGTTCTATTTAAAAGTTTAAATTTTTGAATGTGATGATCACACATTTCAATATAGTAGCAAAACAGGTAGGGTCTTAGGTATAAATCTCATTATCACTCTTTATCAAAAAAAAATTCCACATGTTTAGCTCATTAAAAAAAAATCAGACCCGCACTTGAGAAAACATTAAGAAAATAAAAATATATTATCTCTAACCATTTAAATCTTTCAAATGAGATGGTGATATTTAAGAAGTATATGAAAAATATAAGGTTAGGAATTAGAACTCTTTCTTCATGTTGAACACGGTACGAGAGGTGTCTTTATACACATGTGCTAAAGAGTCCTACTAGGTAACTAACCTTATAACTATGCAGTGGTATGTATCACAACCACTGCACTAGTTAGGACAACTATAGATAGTACAAAGTCCTCGTACGATAGTATACAACAACTATGTTTTAGGATTTCATTTCAACATACACAACTAAGTTTTAGGATTTCATTTAGGATCAATATCACTTAGGATCAATAACCTATAGATAGTACAAAGTCCTCGTACGATAGTATACAACAACTATGTTTTAGGATTTCATTTCAACATACACAACTAAGTTTGTACACAACGTGACAAGTACACAAATCGCCATGCATGAATCATATTAATGATCTAACGGATATAATTCAAGAAGTTGACCAGCCGAACTTGCCCTAGATCCGTGTTAGGCACAATCATATAAAACGAAGAAATCACACTTAAAAATGTATGGATTTCAAGACACATTTTGTGATGACAATGCAAACATTTCTTTAAAGATTGCTACATTGAAGCGGCGTTGATTTCATCTTTGGGAATGGAGAATCCTTATATCTGGTAATTTTAAAGTAAAGGAATATGTTACTTGATTCCATTTATTGATGATTTACAATATATAGTATTTACAGAAATATTTACCTTGCTACAAACTAGGTAAGTAATCAACCTAATTACAAAAGGAATATAATTCTACATAAATTAAGAGATATACAATTAATGTAAGAATATTCGGTGAATAATCTATTACACCCCCGCAGTCGAAGCGGGAGGCTCACGAACACTGAGACTGGCTCGAAAATCATCAAACAGTACGCGCGGAAGTCCTTTGGTGAAGATGTCGGCAATCTGATATCTTGAAGGAACATGAAGGACACGAACTTGACCACGAGCCACTTTTTGCGAACAAAATGAATGTCCATCTCAATGTGTTTGGTGCGATGATGTTGGACGGGATTGCTGGAAAGATATATCGCACTAATATTGTCGCAATAGACCAGTGTTGCCTCTTATATCGAGCAGTGAAGCAAAAGTAGAAGGCTACAGATCCAACAAGACTCATAGACGACGTTTGCTACACCTATGTACTCTGCTTCGGCACTGGATCGGGATAGTGTAGGTTGCCTTTTGGAAGACCAAGACAATAGGTTATCTCCGAGGAAAACGCAGAAACCAAAAGTGGAGCGTCGGGTGTCAGGGCATCCACCCCAGTCAGCATCAAAATAAACAGCGAGACCAGTGAGTGAGGACTTGTATAGATGTAAGCCAAAGTGAAGTGTGCCATGGACGTATCGTAAAATACGTTTGAGGGAACGCATGTGTGCTTCCGTCGGATTGTGCATGCGCAGACAGATTTGCTGCACGACATAGGATATGTCATTGTCTCGTTTAATAACTTCGCTTCTTTTTTCCGTCCACGAGATTTTTTAAGAAAAAAAGAAAGACATATATTTAGCGAGAATCATTTCGATTATACGTCACAAGTTTTTTCTATAGACAGGAGAAGAGTAAATGATCGATTTGAGTAAATAAGTAAGTTCCAGCGTTGGGAAAAATATAAGTCTATAACCTTATTCACAACGAAATTCTACTTTAATAACGTTACTCATTATGATCGATCAAGTTTTTCTCTTATGTCAAATTTCAACATTACATAAGTAAGTTCCAACGTAACTTAAGTAAATAATTCAAAACAAAGCAAAAATATAAGTCTATAACCTCATTCACAACGAAATTCTACTCTAATAACTTTACTCATTATGTGCAAGTTTGTTAATGACTCATTATTTCTAATATTAAAAGGTGTAGTTTCAAAAATTAGAATAATAACATGATTATGCAAAATGAATAAAAAAAAATACGAACAATTACATGGAACCCCAATAAGTAAAGGTTGGGAATGAGAAGAAAGGAAATGAAAGATAAATAATATAAAAAGAAAAATATATTTTAAAGAATAAAAATAATTAAAAAGTAAAAATTGAAATAATAGAAATAAAATTAAAAAAATAAAAAAGAAACTAAAAAGTAATCATGTAATTACACTCAATTCTCAACCCCCTTGAGAATTAGAGAGTGTAATTACAACATCTCAATTACACTCAATTCTCACCTAATTGTGTAATTACTTTGTCAAACAAACAGGCCAAACTGTGTAATTACATCCAACTACACTCAATTTCAATTACCAAGATGGGGTTTCCAAACAGACCCGAAAACTACACAGCAATTAGGAGAAAGAAATGTAAAACAACTACACTTTATCTTTATTTGAAAGGCTTGATAACGTGACAATAAAAAAGAAGATACATCAAAAAAACGCAAACAATAACTACATTTCAGGTTCAAATTAATTGAAATCGACTACGCCAAAAATTGAAAATCACTACTACGCCTCAATCCCATATTAATTGGGATGGGCGACATGAAAAAATGAGAAGTTAATTAGCAAGAAATAAATCAAAATTTTTAGGACTATTTTTTTTCCTTTCCCCCCTTAATTATCTCTAAAGTGTGACAGGAGGAAGAAGCCACTTGGAGCCTTCAATATAGGCAAGGGAGATAAAAGGCTTTGCCTCTTCATCACTTAATTTCTTCACATATCCAACCCTACGCTCCGGGGTTGCTCCAGCACCTTTGTTGTTGTATTCTCCATAATATACCGAACTGAAATAATAAGAATTTAAGTTATATGTACTGATAGTGTAAATTATTATAAATATATGTATTGATAGTATAAATTATTATAAATATATGTATTGATAGTGTAATAATTTGTGAATATAGTCATGCATGGGACATGATAACAAAAAAGCTCTTGTTTGAAATCGATCACGTGATAAAACAGCGTTAATTATACACCCATTATTATGTAATGGACCAATCTAATTAGACCAATTATTAGTTCTTTTTTCCTACCTAAATTATCACCTATGTGTATTTTAATACATAGATAGTGATAGTTCAGGTAGAAAAATGGAACAAATGATAGTTGGGATGTGAAACTCGCGAAAGAATGATAGTTCGAGTGTGTCACATTATCCCTAAAAACAATAAATTTGTACCCTCTAACTTGATATTTCCATTCTAAAATCAAGTGTTAGCATGGGTTCTAGCGAAATCAGGAACTCAAATAAGTTGATTTAAATATAGTACAATAATGTCACACTTAAAATTTGAACATGTAATCTAAAGCATTATTTCAACCTCTTTGCCATTGCGTTATACAGTAACTTTTTTTTTTCTTCTTATATCAATGAAATTCAAAAACTTATATAAGTGAATAAATTAATATTTTCTTATATATAGTATAATTTTCGGACGAAGGAGTCAATTGAACGCCCTTACACCCCCTACCTCCTCCTCTGACTAGCATCATATACAAGTTGAGTCACTTATATACTCCAATTAATGACTATATTAGGATCACTAATTATCCGTTTTTTGTTCGTGATACTTGAAGAATGCAAGCAAATCAATGATAAAAAATATAAAAAAAAAGTTTAATTTTCATACGCCGACAGTGACTGACCTGTCAAACTCCTTTTTGCCAAAATCAGACCATCCTTCAGGGTGAACAACATCACTCAAATCAGAATATGAGAAAACAACTTTAGAGAAAGGCTTCCATGCCCTTCCCAAATATGCTGTTTTTCCTGTTCCAGTCACAGTGCAATGCACAAAGGAATATCCACTGTCAACATTGTCTGCAGCCCTTGCATGAGCTGTGACCATTGCCATTGCTTCCCCTGGAATTACATGCATCTCTGTGTTCTATATTTTTCAAAAAAAATAAAAAATCATTAACCATCTCGACTAATGGACGCGAACGCAGTGTGTGTTCGACAAATACTATCAAATTTTGAGCACATAATATCAAAAGTACAACGGGTTTAGTGATAACAAATAAAGGTTGAATCTAGTGGTGGAGCTAGAAATTTTGATAGTGAAATTCGAAAAAATTCAAAAATGTCACACTTAGGAATTGAGCTTGTAATTTTCTTATGTTAAGAGGGTTCACATTTTATATATACATAAACTTTTTTACCCTATGCAGTATAATAACTCTCTGACAAAGGGAATTTATATGAATCTCCTTATTTTCCGGAGGAGATTAAACTTTTCTTTTAGGCAAGCGCACCACTCAATTCAATTTTAAATTAACTTACGCAATACTCATGCTTTCCTTAGACTAAGTTGGTTTTGAATGAAATTAGTTTATTTCCGACTTCATCGAAGACAGATATAGGCCTAGGTCATATGGCATGTGTGGCTTCGTCATTGGTTGAACCTATCAGTTTTAAATTCGGATCCGCCTAGCACCGACTTTAGTAGGATTGTTGAATAAAAAATTAAGAGAATCAAAAGTTCCTAAAATTACCAGATATAAGGATTTGCCATTGCCAAAGATGAAATCAACAGTGCCTTCAATGTAGCAATCTTTGAAGAAATGTTTGCCGCTGTCATCGCAAAAAGTGTCTTGAAATCCAAACATTTTACAGTTATACAATGATGCTTTGTCTCCTCCTGTCCTCAATGCTGCTGCTTGCGCTAATTCCCTTTTTCCATCTGGTCTTGGTGCTGAATTCTAATTACAATTAAATGATAACAACCAAATACATTAGACACTAACATATATTAGGTATACATAAAAAGAAGGATAAAAAGAAACACACATGTAATTTTGAGGTAATTATAGTTAGGTACGCATTAATATCGAAACACTGAATGAATTCTTCTAATGTATCATTATTATCCGTCTTCTCCACCTATTGAAGCTCTATGGGAATGGTCTAAAAGATTCATAATTATTATTCTTACTACAAAGCACCCTTACCCAGCCTACGTTTAGATTCAACTCTACCCAAACTTTTAGTTTACCCAACATTACCTACTTATTTGACTGTTGTTGAGCAATTTTGGATATCAAACAAACTTCTCGAGAAGGCAATTTCGGATATCAAATTATGGTTCATTTTTCCTCTTTTTCAATCAGTTTCCCTATATCACCTGCTGCTCTAGTTAATTGCTCACATGTATTTTCCAAGTGTGATCTCTACTATGTACGGCCCTGCCTAACATGGATTTAAGGCAAGTTCGGTGGACCAACTTCTTGAATTATATCTCCGTCTCATTTGAAAGTTTTAAATTGTTAAAGGAAGCACATTTTTATTTTTATTTTAACTCTAGCTTCACGTGTGGATCTTATTCTTTTTATGTGCTAAATACGTGAAAATTCTTAGAACTCGATGCGTATATTATTAGACTCATTTTGAGTCCCATGACTCTTTGAACCTCGAATTTTCCTATGATCATAATATTACTTTAATAAAAATGAAGCAAGAATACATACCACAAAGTTGATATTAACAGCACTGAAGTATTCGGATTCAACGACCACGGTGGCATCATCAATGTATTATATTCTTTTCTTTGTTCCATTGAAGATAATATTTGGCACATTTTTAGGGTCTCCATACAGTGTAATGAAAGGCTTTGACCTCTCAATTTTGACTTTCTCTGTGTAATTTCCACCTCCAATCGAAATAATAACTCTTCTTTTATTCCCTTCTGGAATGCTGTTAATGGCATCCGTCAGAGTCTTGAAATCACCACTTCCATCTGACCTCACCTTTAGTAGCGCAAATTCAAAGTTTAGAGTCAGTGAATTATGAATTCTATTAAGGTTCGGTAATTTCAATTAAAAGAAACATTACAAAAGTATAGAGTCTCATCATATGGAAAAAAATAATCTCTTCGTTCGAGTCTATGAGACACACTTTTCTTTTAAGTATGTGCTAAAAACAATGACACACTTCTAGCTTTGAAAATAATTAATTAATTTTACCTTTAATTAGAGGCTTGTATAGTCACACAAATAATATACTAACATGTTTGAGAACACAAGTTTAAAAATATTATTTATTTCTTAAACTCCCTATCGATTAAAATTATGTCACATAATCGGAACATGAGTAAAACAAAAAGTTACTCCCTTAGCTTCATTTCATTTTTTTAGGTGTTTTAGTGAACATGGATTTAAGAAGGGAAAAACTTTTGAAAATTATGCTCTTAAACATGTCGTAACATTTTTGTGTCTATAAAATTTTGTCATAAAGGTAAATAAAAAACTTTAAAGCGAAATTATTCCTAAATATAGAAATATATTATTTAAAAAATAATAATCGAAAAATGAAAGAATGTCGCATAAGATGAAACAGATCGAGAAGTATGAAATATGTTTAATGAATAATATAAGAGGAAAAGAAATAGCAATAATTATTAGAAAGAAGTAGCAATAATGATTAGATAATAATACCACGTGGAGAAGGATTCCGAGAAGTATGAAATGTGTTTATGAATAATCTAAGAGGAAAGAAATTAGAATCATATATGTAAAAAGTCACCTTAATGATAGTTTTATTAGCCTCAGCAGCAACAAGGGCAGGGTCCAAATCGTCTTTTCTTGCATCTAAAGGCTTGACATTGGCATCAAACCAACTATTTAATTGAAATTTATCAGCTGGTATTGCAGTGAATCATCGAAAAAAACTCGAGGGATGAAAAGAAGAATGGTTAAAACAATAGTTTCCACAACAAAAATTGTGTCTTTTCCAGCCATTTTTTTTTTTTGGTTTCTTGAATTGAAATTGGCTTCTTTTTTTTTTTTTTTTGCTCTTCTGTACAAACTTAGGAAGTGTGGATAGTTATATAGAGGAGAAACGGGAGAGTTTAAATAAGAGAAATTGGAGGTAGATATTTAATTAAAATGAGTGGGAGATAAAGGAAAGAGAAGATAACTCTATGGTAACACTAAAAAAGGGCATATGGACGATAGGATATTATTGAACTCTTTGAAATTTTTGCATGGTTCATCTGTTAGTAGGTAAGTATTGTAGGGCAATACGAGTATTACGTTAATAAATGGTTTTTATTTAAGGTTGTTTCTAACAATTTGATTAACCGTGAAATAAAGAGTTTGTGTTCTATATATATATATCGCCAGTGTAAAGTATATTTACACAATTAAGTTACTTGTATTGTAGGTAAGTATGAATACTAGCTCAAGTTTATCTTGTTTAGAGATGGCAGCGGATTCTGGATCCAGATCCTTTTTATAGGATATGGATTTTCAAAATTTGGACCCGACGGATCCAGAACGGACCCGGATCCGTTTCTGACGGATTGGATCTGGATCTTGTATTTGAGATCCGTATCCGATCCAGATCCGACCCGTGGATCCGTTTTTTATTAAATATATTCATAACCTAGAATGTAATTTTATAAGTATTTTCTTAAAATTGCTAAGCACATCCTTGCAAGTTTAATTCTCAAAACAAGTTTAATTTATCCCCGCGTTAACTCAAAAACAAAAAAAATAAAGAGGTAACTTCGATAATAAAATCAATGTTATATTAGTGAATGACTAACATCTCCATAGACAAGTAGTTAAAATTATATTTACTTCATTTGTGAAGATTCCAAGCACATGCAAGTTCTGCATTGTGGAAATACTAGTCAGCATTTTTCACAACTATTGTCATTGTCCAACATTTTCAATTAATAGCTCACAATCAAAACGAGACAACGAACAAAATATCTCATATGAACATTTCAAAATTGAAACACAGTAAACTGTTAGCTAAGTAAAAATCGTTCGTCAGTTCAAAAAAAAATCTTAGCAAGGCAAAAAAATTTACATATGGATTCAGATCCGATCCGTGGACCCGGTGGATCCGGATTTGGATCTGATTTTTATGGATCCGATTGATCTGGATCCAGGTATGAAAAACGGATCTGGATCTAGTACAATCCGGTCCAGATCCGATCCGTTGCCATCCCTAATCTTGTTACACAATATCCACACTTAATAAATTAGTAAAGAAAATTCAACCAAAATCATTTTCCACTCACGAAACCAAAAACAAAATGGCAGAAAAAACACCATATTTGTTAGACAAAACCTTTCATTACATTATATAGAGACCCTAAGAATGTGCCAAATATTATCTTTCATGGAACTGCAAAAGAATATAATATTGTTGATAGTGCCACTGTCATAGTTGAATCTGAATATTTGAGCGCTGTTAATATCAACTTTGTGGTACGTAATCTTGCTTCATTTTTAATAAAGTGACTATTAAAGGAAAACTTAGGATCTAGAGTCCGTGGACTTTTGAATAGGTCTGATCTTATATACGTTGTTCAAGTCAAGAACAGTAAGTTCAGTTGCGTTGAAGATATAATTAAGAAAATAAAAATATGTTCTATTTAAAAGTTTAAATTTTTGAATGTGATTATCACACATTTCAATATAGTAGCAAAACAGGTAGGGTCTTAGGTATAAATCTCATTATCACTCTTTATCAAAAAAAAAATCCACATGTTTAGCTCATTAAAAAAAAAATCAGACCCGCACTTGAGAAAACATTAAGAAAATAAAAATATATTATCTCTAACCATTTAAATCTTTCAAATGAGATGGTGATATTTAAGAAGTATATGAAAAATATAAGGTTAGGAATTAGAACTCTTTCTTCATGTTGAACACGGTACAGAGGTGTCTTTATACACATGTGCTAAAGAGTCCTACTAGGTAACTAACCTTATAACTATGCAGTGGTATGTATCACAACCACTGCACTAGTTAGGACAACTATAGATAGTACAAAGTCCTCGTACGATAGTATACAACAACTATGTTTTAGGATTTCATTTCAACATACACAACTAAGTTTTAGGATTTCATTTAGGATCAATATCACTTAGGATCAATAACCTATAGATAGTACAAAGTCCTCGTACGATAGTATACAACAACTATGTTTTAGGATTTCATTTCAACATACACAACTAAGTTTGTACACAACGTGACAAGTACACAAATCGCCATGCATGAATCATATTAATGATCTAACGGATATAATTCAAGAAGTTGACCAGCCGAACTTGCCCTAGATCCGTGTTAGGCACAATCATATAAAACGAAGAAATCACACTTAAAAATGTATGGATTTCAAGACACATTTGTGATGATGACGGCAAACATTTCTTTAAAGATTGCTACATTGAAGGCGGCGTTGTTTTCATCTTTGGGAATGGAGAATCCTTATATCGGTAATTTTAAAGTAAAGGAATATGTTACTTGATTTCATTTATTGATGATTTACAATATATAGTATTTACAGAAATATTTACCTTGCTACAAACTAGGTAAGTAATCAACCTAATTACAAAAGGAATATAACTCTACATAAATTAAGAGATATACAATTAATGTAAGAATATTCGGTGAACAATCTATTACACCCCCGCAGTCGAAGCGGGAGGCTCACGAACACTGAGACTGGCTCGAAAATCATCAAACAGTACGCGCGGAAGTCCTTTGGTGAAGATGTCGGCAATCTGATATCTTGAAGGAACATGAAGGACACGAACTTGACCACGAGCCACTTTTTCGCGAAAAAATGAATGTCCATCTCAATGTGTTTGGTGCGATGATGTTGGACGGGATTCTTTGGAAAGATATATCGCACTAATGTTGTCGCAATAGACCGGTGTTGCCTTTTATATCGAGCGGTGAAGCAAAAGTAGAAGGCTACGGATCCAACAAGACTCGGAGACGACGTTTGCTACACCTATGTACTGCGCCGGCCTTTGGATCGGGATAGTGTAGGTTGCCTTTTGGAAGACCAAGACAATAGGTTATCTCCGAGGAAAACGCAGAAACCAGAAGTGGAGCGTCGGGTGTCAGGGCATCCACCCCAGTCAGCATCAAAATAAACAGCGAGACCAGTGAGTGAGGACTTGTATAGATGTAAGCCAAAGTGAAGTGTGCCATGGACGTATCGTAAAATACGTTTGAGGGAACGCATGTGTGCTTCCGTCGGATTGTGCATGTGCAGACAGATTTGCCGCACGACATAGGATATGTCATTGTCTCGTTTAATAACTTCTCTTCTTTATTCCGTCCACGAGATTTTTTAAGAAAAAAAGAAAGACATATATTTAGCGAGAATCATTTCGATTATACGTCACAAGTTTTTTCTATAGACAGGAGAAGAGTAAATGATCGATTTGAGTAAATAAGTAAGTTCCAGCGTTGGGAAAAATATAAGTCTATAACCTTATTCACAACGAAATTCTACTTTAATAACGTTACTCATTATGATCGATCAAGTTTTTCTCTTATGTCAAATTTCAACATTACATAAGTAAGTTCCAACGTAACTTAAGTAAATAATTCAAAACAAAGCAAAAATATAAGTCTATAACCTCATTCACAACGAAATTCTACTCTAATAACTTTACCCATTATGTGCAAGTTTGTTAATGACTCATTATTTCTAATATTAAAAGGTGTAGTTTCAAAAATTAGAATAATAACATGATTATGCAAAATGAATAAAAAAAAATACGAACAATTACATGGAACCCCAATAAGTAAAGGTTGGGAATGAGAAGAAAGGAAATGAAAGATAAATAATATAAAAAGAAAAATATATTTTAAAGAATAAAAATAATTAAAAAGTAAAAATTGAAATAATAGAAATAAAATTAAAAAAATAAAAAAGAAACTAAAAAGTAATCATGTAATTACACTCAATTCTCAACCCCCTTGAGAATTAGAGAGTGTAATTACAACATCTCAATTACACTCAATTCTCACCTAATTGTGTAATTACTTTGTCAAAGAAACAGGCCAAACTGTGTAATTACATCCAACTACACTCAATTTCAATTACCTGGATGGTTTTCCAAACAGACCCGAAAACTACACAGCAATTAGGAGAAAGAAATGTAAAACAACCACACTTTATCTTTATTTGAAAGACATGATAACGTGACAATAAAAAAGAAGATACATCAAAAAAACGCAAACAATAACTACATTTCAGGTTCAAATTAATTGAAATCGACTACGCCAAAAATTGAAAATCACTACTACGCCTCAATCCCATATTAATTGGGATGGGCGACATGATAAAATGAGAAGTTAATTAGCAAGAAATAAATCAAAATTTTTAGGACTATTTTTTTTCCTTTCCCCCCTTAATTATCTCTAAAGTGTGACAGGAGGAAGAAGCCACTTGGAGCCTTCAATATAGGCAAGGGAGATAAAAGGCTTTGCCTCTTCATCACTTAATTTCTTCACATATCCAACCCTACGCTCCGGGGTTGCTCCAGCACCTTTGTTGTTGTATTCTCCATAATATACCGAACTGAAATAATAAGAATTTAAGTTATATGTACTGATAGTGTAAATTATTATAAATATATGTATTGATAGTATAAATTATTATGTATATATATGTATTGATAGTGTAATAATTTATGAATATAGTCATGCATGGGACATGATAACAAAAAAGCTCTTGTTTGAAATCGATCACGTGATAAAACAGCGTTAATTTTACACCCATTATTATATAATGGACCAATCTAATTAGACCAATTATTAGTTCTTTTTTCCTACCTAAATTATCACCTAGGTGTATTTTAATACATAGATAGTGATAGTTCAGGTAGAAAAATGGAACAAATGATAGTTGAGATGTGAAACTCACGAAAGAATGATAGTTCGAGTGTGTCACATTATCCCTAAAAACAATAAATTTGTACCCTCTAACTTGATATTTCCATTCTAAAATCAAGTGTTAGCATGGGTTCTAGCGAAATCAGGAACTCAAATAAGTTGATTTAAATATAGTACAATAATGTCACACTTAAAATTTGAACATGTAATCTAAAGCATTATTTCAACCTCTTTGCCATTGCGTTATACAGTAACTTTTTTTTTTCTTCTTATATCAATGAAATTCAAAAACTTATATAAGTGAATAAATTATATTTTCTTATATATAGTATAATTTTCGGACGAAGGAGGCAATTGAACGCCCTTACACCCCCTACCTCCTCCTCTGACTAGCATCATATACAAGTTGAGTCACTTATATACTCCAATTAATGACTATATTAGGATCACTAATTATCCGTTTTTTGTTCGTGATACTTGAAGAATGCAAGCAAATCAATGATAAAAAATATAAAAAAAAGTTTAATTTTCATACGCCGACAGTGACTGACCTGTCAAACTCCTTTTTGCCAAAATCAGACCATCCTTCAGGGTGAACAACATCACTCAAATCAGAATATGAGAAAACAACTTTAGAGAAAGGCTTCCATGCCCTTCCCAAATATGCTGTTTTTCCTGTTCCAGTCACAGTGCAATGCACAAAGGAATATCCACTGTCAACATTGTCTGCAGCCCTTGCATGAGCTGTGACCATTGCCATTGCTTCCCCTGGAATTACATGCATCTCTGTGTTCTATATTTTTCAAAAAAAATAAAAAATCATTAACCATCTCGACTAATGGACGCGAACGCAGTGTGTGTTCGACAAATACTATCAAATTTTGAGCACATAATATCAAAAGTACAACGGGTTTAGTGATAACAAATAAAGGTTGAATCTAGTGGTGGAGCTAGAAATTTTGATAGTGAAATTCGAAAAAATTCAAAAATGTCACACTTAGGAATTGAGCTTGTAATTTTCTTATGTTAAGAGGGTTCACATTTTATATATACATAAACTTTTTTACCCTATGCAGTATAATAACTCTCTGACAAAGGGGATTTATATGAATCTCCTTATTTTCCGGAGGAGATTAAACTTTTCTTTTAGGCAAGCGCACCACTCAATTCAATTTTAAATTAACTTACGCAATACTCATGCTTTCCTTAGACTAAGTTGGTTTTGAATGAAATTAGTTTATTTCCGACTTCATCGAAGACAGATATAGGCCTAGGTCATATGGCATGTGTGGCTTCGTCATTGGTTGAACCTATCAGTTTTAAATTCTGGATCCGCCTAGCACCGACTTTAGTAGGATTGTTGAATAAAAAATTAAGAGAATCAAAAGTTCCTAAAATTACCAGATATAAGGATTTGCCATTGCCAAAGATGAAATCAACAGTGCCTTCAATGTAGCAATCTTTGAAGAAATGTTTGCCGCATTTGTCATCGCAAAAAGTGTCTTGAAATCCAAACATTTTACAGTTATACAATGATGCTTTGTCTCCTCCTGTCCTCAATGCTGCTGCTTGCGCTAATTCCCTTTTTCCATCTGGTCTTGGTGCTGAATTCTAATTACAATTAAATGATAACAACCAAATACATTAGACACTAACATATATTAGGTATACATAAAAAGAAGGATAAAAAGAAACACACATGTAATTTTGAGGTAATTATAGTTAGGTACGCATTAATATCGAAACACTGAATGAATTCTTCTAATGTATCATTATTATCCGTCTTCTCCACCTATTGAAGCTCTATGGGAATGGTCTAAAAGATTCATAATTATTATTCTTACTACAGCACCCTTACCCACCTACGTTTAGATTCAACTCTACCCAAACTTTTAGTTTACCCAACATTACCTACTTATTTGACTGTTGTTGAGCAATTTTGGATATCAAACAAACTTCTCGAGAAGGCAATTTCGGATATCAAATTATGGCTCATTTTTCCTCTTTTTCAATCAGTTTCCCTATATCACCTCTTTGCTCTAGTTAATTGCTCACATGTATTTTCCAAGTGTGATCTCTACTATGTACGGCGTACTGCCTAACATGGATTTAAGGCAAGTTCGGTGGACCAACTTCTTGAATTATATCTCCGTCTCATTTGAAAGTTTTAAATTGTTAAAGGAAGCACATTTTTATTTTTATTTTAACTCTAGCTTCACGTGTGGATCTTATTCTTTTTATGTGCTAAATACGTGAAAATTCTTAGAACTCGATGCGTATATTATTAGACTCATTTTGAGTCCCGTGACTCTTTGAACCTCGAATTTTCCTATGATCATAATATTACTTTAATAAAAATGAAGCAAGAATACATACCACAAAGTTGATATTAACAAAGACCTTTGAAGTATTCGGATTCAACGACCACGGTGGCAATCGTCAACGGTATTATATTCTTTTCTTTGTTCCATTGAAGATAATATTTGGCACATTTTTAGGGTCTCCATACGGTGTAATGAAAGGCTTTGACCTCTCAATTTTGACTTTCTCTGTGTAATTTCCACCTCCAATCGAAATAATAACTCTTCTTTTATTCCCTTCTGGAATGCTGTTAATGGCATCCGTCAGAGTCTTGAAATCACCACTTCCATCTGACCTCACCTTTAGTAGCGCAAATTCAAAGTTTAGAGTCAGTGAATTATGAATTCTATTAAGGTTCGGTAATTTCAATTAAAAAAAACATTACAAAAGTATAGAGTCTCATCATATGGAAAAAAATAATCTCTTCGTTCGAGTCTATGAGACACACTTTTCTTTTAAGTATGTGCTAAAAACAATGACACACTTCTAGCTTTGAAAATAGTTAATTAATTTCACCTTTAATTAGAGGCTTGTATAGTCACACAAATAATATACTAACATGTTTGAGAACACAAGTTTAAAAATATTATTTATTTCTTAAACTCCCTATCGATTAAAATTATGTCACATAATCGGAACATGAGTAAAACAAAAAGTTACTCCCTTAGCTTCATTTCATTTTTTAGGTGTTTTAGTGAACATGGATTTAAGAAGGGAAAAACTTTTGAAAATTATGCTCTTAAACATGTCGTAACATTTTTGTGTCTATAAAATTTTGTCATAAAGGTAAATAAAAAACTTTAAAGCAAAATTATTCCTAAATATAGAAATATATTATTTTAAAAAAAATAATCGAAAAATGAAAGAATGTCGCATAAGATGAAACAGATCGAGAAGTATGAAATATGTTTAATGAATAATATAAGAGGAAAAGAAATAGCAATAATTATTAGAAAGAAGTAGCAATAATGATTAGATAATAATACCACGTGGAGAAGGATTCCGAGAAGTATGAAATGTGTTTATGAATAATCTAAGAGGAAAGAAATTAGAATCATATATGTAAAAAGTCACCTTAATGATAGTTTTATTAGCCTCAGCAGCAACAAGGGCAGGGTCCAAATCGTCTTTTCTTGCATCTAAAGGCTTGACATTGGCATCAAACCAACTATTTAATTGTAATTTATCAGCTGGTATTGCAGTGAATCATCGAAAAAAACTCGAGGGATGAAAAGAAGAATGGTTAAAACAATAGTTTCCACAACAAAAATTGTGTCTTTTCCAGCCATTTTTTTTTTTTGGTTTCTTGAATTGAAATTGGCTTCTTTTTTTTTTTTGCTCTTCTGTACAAACTTAGGAAGTGTGGATAGTTATATAGAGGAGAAACGGGAGAGTTTAAATAAGAGAAATTGGAGGTAGATATTTAATTAAAATGAGTGGGAGATAAAGGAAAGAGAAGATAACTCTATGGTAACACTAAAAAAGGGCATATGGACGATAGGATATTATTGAACTCTTTGAAATTTTTGCATGGTTCATCTGTTAGTAGGTAAGTATTGTAGGGCAATACGAGTACTACGTTAATAAATGGTTTTTATTTAAGGTTGTTTCTAACAATTTGATTAACCGTGAAATAAAGAGTTTGTGTTCTATATATATATCTCCAGTGTAAAGTATATTTACACAATTAAGTTACTTGTATTGTAGGTAAGTATGAATACTAGCTCAAGTTTATCTTGTTTAGAGATGGCAGTGGATTACGGATCCGGTGGAGATCCTTTTTATAGGATATGGATTTTCAAAATTTGGACCCGACGGATCCAGAACGGACCCGGATCCGTTTCTGACGGATTGGATTGGATCCGGATCTTGTATTTGAGATCCGTATCCGATCCAGATCCGACCCGTGGATCCGTTTTTTATTAAATATATTCATAACCTAGAATGTAATTTTATAAGTATTTTCTTAAAATTGCTAAGCACATCCTTGCAAGTTTAATTCTCAAAACAAGTTTAATTTATCCCCGCGTTAACTCAAAAACAAAAAAAATAAAGAGGTAACTTCGATAATAAAATCAATGTTATATTAGTGAATGACTAACATCTCCATAGACAAGTAGTTAAAATTATATTTACTTCATTTGTGAAGATTCCAAGCACATGCAAGTTCTGCATTGTGGAAATACTAGTCAGCATTTTTCACAACTATTGTCATTGTCCAACATTTTCAATTAATAGCTCACAATCAAAACGAGACAACGAACAAAATATCTCATATGAACATTTCAAAATTGAAACACAGTAAACTGTTAGCTAAGTAAAAATCGTTCGTCAGTTCAAAAAAAAATCTTAGGTTACAAGGCAAAAAAAATTTACATATGGATTCGAGATCCGATCCGTCCGGTGGATCCGATCCGTGGACCGGTGGATCCGATCCGTGGACCGGTGGATCGGATTTGGATCGATTTTTATGGATCCGATTGATGCGGATCCGGTATGAAAAACGGATCGGATCTAGTACAATCCGGTCCGAGATCCGATCCGTTGCCATCCCTAATCTTGTTACACAATATCCACACTTAATAAATTAGTATAGAAAATTCAACCAAAATCATTTTCCACTCACGAAACCAAAAACAAAATGGCAGAAAAAACACCATATTTGTTAGACAAAACCTTTCATTACATTATATAGAGACCCTAAGAATGTGCCAAATATTATCTTTCATGGAAGCGCAAAAGAATATAATATTGTTGATAGTGCCACTTGTCATAGTTGAATCTGAATATTTGAGTATTTGTTAATATCAACTTTGTGGTACGTAATCTTGCTTCATTTTTAATAAAGTGACTATTAAAGGAAAACTTAGGATCTAGAGTCAAGTGGACTTTGAATAGGTACGATCTTATATACGTTGTTCAAGTCAACAACGGTAAGTTCGGTTGCGTTGAAGATATAATTAAGAAAATAAAAATATGTTCTATTTAAAAGTTTAAATTTTTGAATGTGATTATCACACATTTCAATATAGTAGCAAAACAGGTAGGGTCTTAGGTATAAATCTCATTATCACTCTTTATCAAAAAAAAAATCCACATGTTTAGCTCATTAAAAAAAAAATCAGACCCGCACTTGAGAAAACATTAAGAAAATAAAAATATATTATCTCTAACCATTTAAATCTTTCAAATGAGATGGTGATATTTAAGAAGTATATGAAAAATATAAGGTTAGGAATTAGAACTCTTTCTTCATGTTGAACACGGTACAGAGGTGTCTTTATACACATGTGCTAAAGAGTCCTACTAGGTAACTAACCTTATAACTATGCAGTGGTATGTATCACAACCACTGCACTAGTTAGGACAACTATAGATAGTACAAAGTCCTCGTACGATAGTATACAACAACTATGTTTTAGGATTTCATTTCAACATACACAACTAAGTTTTAGGATTTCATTTAGGATCAATATCACTTAGGATCAATAACCTATAGATAGTACAAAGTCCTCGTACGATAGTATACAACAACTATGTTTTAGGATTTCATTTCAACATACACAACTAAGTTTGTACACAACGTGACAGTACACAAATCTGCCATGCATGAATCATATTAATGATCTAACGGATATAATTCAAGAAGTTGACCAGCCGAACTTGCCCTAGATCCGTGTTAGGCACAATCATATAAAACGAAGAAATCACACTTAAAAATGTATGGATTTCAAGACACATTTTGTGATGACAGCGGCAAACATTTCTTTAAAGATTGCTACATTGAAGGCAGCGTTGATTTCATCTTTGGGAATGGAGAATCCTTATATCTGGTAATTTTAAAGTAAAGGAATATGTTACTTGATTCCATTTATTGATGATTTACAATATATAGTATTTACAGAAATATTTACCTTGCTACAAACTAGGTAAGTAATCAACCTAATTACAAAAGGAATATAATTCTACATAAATTAAGAGATATACAATTAATGTAAGAATATTCGGTGAATAATCTATTACACCCCCGCAGTCGAAGCGGGAGGCTCACGAACAACGAGGCGGCTCGAAAATCATCAAACAGTACGCGCGGAAGTCCTTTGGTGAAGATGTCGGCAATCTGATATCTTGAAGGAACATGAAGGACACGAACTTGACCACGAGCCACTTTTTCGCGAACAAAATGAATGTCCATCTCAATGTGTTTGGTGCGATGATGTTGGACGGGATTCTTTGGAAAGATATATCGCACTAATATTGTCGCAATAGACCGGTGTTGCCTTTTATATCGAGCGGTGAAGCAAAAGTAGAAGGCTACGGATCCAACAAGACTCGGAGACGACGTTTGCTACACCTATGTACTGCGCCGGCCTTTGGATCGGGATAGTGTAGGTTGCCTTTTGGAAGACCAAGACAATAGGTTATCTCAGGAAAACGCGAGAAACCGAAGTGGAGCGTCGGGTGTCGGGGCATCCACCCCGGTCGGCATCAAAATAAACGGCGAGACCGGTGAGTGAGGACTTGTATAGATGTAAGCCAAAGTGAAGTGTGCCATGGACGTATCGTAAAATACGTTTGAGGGAACGCATGTGTGCTTCCGTCGGATTGTGCATGTGCGACATTTCTTTGCACGACATAGGATATGTCATTGTCTCGTTTAATAACTTCTCTTCTTTTTCCGTCCACGAGATTTTTTAAGAAAAAAGAAAGACATATATTTAGCGAGAATCATTTCGATTATACGTCACAAGTTTTTTCTATAGACAGGAGAAGAGTAAATGATCGATTTGAGTAAATAAGTAAGTTCCAGCGTTGGGAAAAATATAAGTCTATAACCTTATTCACAACGAAATTCTACTTTAATAACGTTACTCATTATGATCGATCAAGTTTTTCTCTTATGTCAAATTTCAACATTACATAAGTAAGTTCCAACGTAACTTAAGTAAATAATTCAAAACAAAGCAAAAATATAAGTCTATAACCTCATTCACAACGAAATTCTACTTAATAACTTTACTCATTATGTGCAAGTTTGTTAATGACTCATTATTTCTAATATTAAAAGGTGTAGTTTCAAAAATTAGAATAATAACATGATTATGCAAAATGAATAAAAAAAAAATACGAACAATTACATGGAACCCCAATAAGTAAAGGTTGGGAATGAGAAGAAAGGAAATGAAAGATAAATAATATAAAAAGAAAAATATATTTTAAAGAATAAAAATAATTAAAAAGTAAAAATTGAAATAATAGAAATAAAATAAAAATAAAAAAATAAAAAAGAAACTAAAAAGTAATCATGTAATTACACTCTAATTCTCAAGGGGTTGAGAATTAGAGAGTGTAATTACAACATCTCAATTACACTCAATTCTCACCTAATTGTGTAATTACTTTGTCAAAGAAACAGGCCAAACTGTGTAATTACATCCAACTACACTCAATTTCAATTACCTGGATGGTTTTCCAAACAGACCCGAAAACTACACAGCAATTAGGAGAAAGAAATGTAAAACAACTACACTTTATCTTTATTTGAAAGTCTTGATAACGTGACAATAAAAAAGAAGATACATCAAAAAACGCAAACAATAACTACATTTCAAGTTCAAATTAATTGAAATCGACTACGCCAAAAATTGAAAATCACTACTACGCCTCAATCCCATATTAATTGGGATGGGCGACATGAAAAAATGAGAAGTTAATTAGCAAGAAATAAATCAAAATTTTTAGGACTATTTTTTGCCTTTCCCCCCTTAATTATCTCTAAAGTGTGATAGGAGGAAGAAGCCACTTGGAGCCTTCAATATAGGCAAGGGAGATAAAAGGCTTTGCCTCTTCATCGCTTAATTTCTTCACATATCCAACCCTACGCTCCGGGGTTGCTCCAGCACCTTTGTTGTTGTATTCTCCATAATATACCGAACTGAAATAATAAGAATTTAAGTTATATGTACTGATAGTGTAAATTATTATAAATATATGTATTGATAGTATAAATTATTATAAATATATGTATTGATAGTGTAATAATTTATGAATATAGTCATGCATGGGACATGATAACAAAAAAGCTCTTGTTTGAAATCGATCACGTGATAAAACAGCGTTAATTATACACCCATTATTATATAATGGACCAATCTAATTAGACCAATTATTAGTTCTTTTTTCCTACCTAAATTATCACCTAGGTGTATTTTAATACATAGATAGTGATAGTTCAGGTAGAAAAATGGAACAAATGATAGTTGGGATGTGAAACTCGCGAAAGAATGATAGTTCGGGTGTGTCACATTATCCCTAAAAACAATAAATTTGTACCCTCTAACTTGATATTTCCATTCTAAAATCAAGTGTTAGCATGGGTTCTAGCGAAATCAGGAACTCAAATAAGTTGATTTAAATATAGTACAATAATGTCACACTTAAAATTTGAACATGTAATCTAAAGCATTATTTTAACCTCTTTGCCATTGCGTTATACAGTAACTTTTTTTTTTTCTTATATCAATGAAATTCAAAAACTTATATAAGTGAATAAATTAATATTTTCTTATATATAGTATAATTTTCGGACGAAGGAGAGTCAATTGAACGCCCTTACACCCCCTACCTCCTCCTCTGACTAGCATCATATACAAGTTGAGTCACTTATATACTCCAATTAATGACTATATTAGGATCACTAATTATCCGTTTTTTGTTCGTGATACTTGAAGAATGCAAGCAAATCAATGATAAAAAATAAAAATAAAAGTTTAATTTTCATACGCCGACAGTGACTGACCTGTCAAACTCCTTTTTGCCAAAATCAGACCATCCTTCAGGGTGAACAACATCACTCAAATCAGAATATGAGAGAAAACAACTTTAGAGAAAGGCTTCCATGCCCTTCCCAAATATGCTGTTTTTCCTGTTCCAGTCACAGTGCAATGCACAAAGGAATATCCACTGTCAACATTGTCTGCAGCCCTTGCATGAGCTGTGACCATTGCCATTGCTTCCCCTGGAATTACATGCATCTCTGTGTTCTATATTTTTCAAAAAAAATAAAAAATCATTAACCATCTCGACTAATGGACGCGAACGCAGTGTGTGTTCGACAAATACTATCAAATTTTGAGCACATAATATCAAAAGTACAACGGGTTTAGTGATAACAAATAAAGGTTGAATCTAGTGGTGGAGCTAGAAATTTTGATGGTGAAATTCGAAAAAATTCAAAAATGTCACACTTAGGAATTGAGCTTGTAATTTTCTTATGTTAAGAGGGTTCACATTTTATATATACATAAACTTTTTTACCCTATGCAGTATAATAACTCTCTGACAAAGGGAATTTATATGAATCTCCTTATTTTCCGGAGGAGATTAAACTTTTCTTTTAGGCAAGCGCACCACTCAATTCAATTTTAAATTAACTTACGCAATACTCATGCTTTCCTTAGACTAAGTTGGTTTTGAATGAAATTAGTTTATTTCCGACTTCATCGAAGACAGATATAGGCCTAGGTCATATGGCATGTGTGGCTTCGTCATTGGTTGAACCTATCAGTTTTAAATTCTGGATCCGCCTAGCACCGACTTTAGTAGGATTGTTGAATAAAAAATTAAGAGAATCAAAAGTTCCTAAAATTACCAGATATAAGGATTTGCCATTGCCAAAGATGAAATCAACAGTGCCTTCAATGTAGCAATCTTTGAAGAAATGTTTGCCGCTGTCATCGCAAAAAGTGTCTTGAAATCCAAACATTTTACAGTTATACAATGATGCTTTGTCTCCTCCTGTCCTCAATGCTGCTGCTTGCGCTAATTCCCTTTTTCCATCTGGTCTTGGTGCTGAATTCTAATTACAATTAAATGATAACAACCAAATACATTAGACACTAACATATATTAGGTATACATAAAAAGAAGGATAAAAAGAAACACACATGTAATTTTGAGGTAATTATAGTTAGGTACGCATTAATATCGAAACACTGACTAATGTATCATTATTATCCGTCTTCTCCACCTATTGAAGCTCTATGGGAATGGTCTAAAAGATTCATAATTATTATTCTTACTACAGCACCCTTACCCGGCCTACGTTTAGATTCAACTCTACCCAAACTTTTAGTTTACCCAACATTACCTACTTATTTGACTGTTGTTGAGCAATTTTGGATATCAAACAAACTTCTCGAGAAGGCAATTTTGGATATCAAATTAAGGCAATTTCGGATATCAAATTTGGCTCATTTTCCCTTTTTCAATTAGTTTCCCTATATCACCTTGCTCTAGTTAATTGCTCACATGTATTTTCCAAGTGTGATCTCTACTATGTACGGCCCTGCCTAACATGGATTTAAGGCAAGTTCGGTGGACCAACTTCTTGAATTATATCTCCGTCTCATTTGAAAGTTTTAAATTGTTAAAGGAAGCACATTTTTATTTTTATTTTAACTCTAGCTTCACGTGTGGATCTTATTCTTTTTATGTGCTAAATACGTGAAAATTCTTAGAACTCGATGCGTATATTATTAGACTCATTTTGAGTCCCATGACTCTTTGAACCTCGAATTTTCCTATGATCATAATATTACTTTAATAAAAATGAAGCAAGAATACATACCACAAAGTTGATATTAACAGCACTGAAGTATTCGGATTCAACGACCACGGTGGCACTGTCAACAGTATTATATTCTTTTGCTGTTCCATTGAAGATAATATTTGGCACATTTTTAGGGTCTCCATACAGTGTAATGAAAGGCTTTGACCTCTCAATTTTGACTTTCTCTGTGTAATTTCCACCTCCAATCGAAATAATAACTCTTCTTTTATTCCCTTACGGAATCTTGTTAATGGCATCCGTCAGAGTCTTGAAATCACCACTTCCATCTGACCTCACCTTTAGTAGCGCAAATTCAAAGTTTAGAGTCAGTGAATTATGAATTCTATTAAGGTTCGGTAATTTCAATTAAAAAAAACATTACAAAAGTATAGAGTCTCATCATATGGAAAAAAATAATCTCTTCGTTCGAGTCTATGAGACACACTTTTCTTTTAAGTATGTGCTAAAAACAATGACACACTTCTAGCTTTGAAAATAATTAATTAATTTTACCTTTAATTAGAAGCTTGTATAGTCACACAAATAATATACTAACATGTTTGAGAACACAAGTTTAAAAATATTATTTATTTCTTAAACTCCCTATCGATTAAAATTATGTCACATAATCGGAACATGAGTAAAACAAAAAGTTACTCCCTTAGCTTCATTTCATTTTTTTTAGGTGTTTTAGTGAACATGGATTTAAGAAGGGAAAAACTTTTGAAAATTATGCTCTTAAACATGTCGTAACATTTTTGTGTCTATAAAATTTTGTCATAAAGGTAAATAAAAAACTTTAAAGCTAAATTATTCCTAAATATAGAAATATATTATTTTTAAAAAAATAATCGAAAAATGAAAGAATGTCGCATAAGATGAAACAGATCGAGAAGTATGAAATATGTTTAATGAATAATATAAGAGGAAAAGAAATAGCAATAATTATTAGAAAGAAGTAGCAATAATGATTAGATAATAATACCACGTGGAGAAGGATTCCGAGAAGTATGAAATGTGTTTATGAATAATCTAAGAGGAAAGAAATTAGAATCATATATGTAAAAAGTCACCTTAATGATAGTTTTATTAGCCTCAGCAGCAACAAGGGCAGGGTCCAAATCGTCTTTTCTTGCATCTAAAGGCTTGACATTGGCATCAAACCAACTATTTAATTGTAATTTATCAGCTGGTATTGCATTTGAATCATCGAAAAAAACTCGAGGGATGAAAAGAAGAATGGTTAAAACAATAGTTTCCACAACAAAAATTGTGTCTTTTCCAGCCATTTTTTTTTTTTTGGTTTCTTGAATTGAAATTGGCTTTTTTTTTTTTTGTTCTTCTGTACAAACTTAGGAAGTGTGGATAGTTATATAGAGGAGAAACGGGAGAGTTTAAATAAGAGAAATTGGAGGTAGATATTTAATTAAAATGAGTGGGAGATAAAGGAAAGAGAAGATAACTCTATGGTAACACTAAAAAAGGGCATATGGACGATAGGATATTATTGAACTCTTTGAAATTTTTGCATGGTTCATCTGTTAGTAGGTAAGTATTGTAGGGCAATACGAGTACTACGTTAATAAATGGTTTTTATTTAAGGTTGTTTCTAACAATTTGATTAACCGTGAAATAAAGAGTTTGTGTTCTATATATATATCTCCGAGTGTAAAGTATATTTACACAATTAAGTTACTTGTATTGTAGGTAAGTATGAATACTAGCTCAAGTTTATCTTGTTTAGAGATGGCGGTGGATTACGGATCCGGTGGATCCGGATCCGTTTTATAGGATATAGATTTTCAAAATTTGGACCCGACGGATCGGAACGGACCCGGATCCGTTTCGACGGATTGGATGCATACGGATCGGATCTTGTATTTGAGATCCGTATCCGATCCGAGATCCGACCCGTGGATCCGTTTTTTATTAAATATATTCATAACCTAGAATGTAATTTTATAAGTATTTTCTTAAAATTGCTAAGCACATCCTTGCAAGTTTAATTCTCAAAACAAGTTTAATTTATCCCGCGTTAACTCAAAAACAAAAAAATAAAGAGGTAACTTCGATAATAAAATCAATGTTATATTAGTGAATGACTAACATCTCCATAGACAAGTAGTTAAAATTATATTTACTTCATTTGTGAAGATTCCAAGCACATGCAAGTTCTGCATTGTGGAAATACTAGTCAGCATTTTTCACAACTATTGTCATTGTCCAACATTTTCAATTAATAGCTCACAATCAAAACGAGACAACGAACAAAATATCTCATATGAACATTTATAAATTGAAACACGATAAAAGCTTGTTAGCTAAGTAAAAATCTTTCGTCAGTTGAAAAATAAATCTTAGTAAGGCTACATACTTAGCAAGGCAAAAAAAATTACATATGGATTCAGATCCGATCCGTGGACCCGGTGGATCCGATCCGTGGACCCGGTGGATCCGATCCGTGGACCCGGTGGATCCGATGGATCCGGATTGGATCTGATTTTTATGGATCCGATTGATCTGGATCCAGGTATGAAAAACGGATCGGATCTAGTACAATCCGGTCCGGATCCGATCCGTTGCCGTCCCTAATCTTGTTAGACAATATCCGCACTTAATAAATTAGTATAGAAAATTCAACCAAAATCATTTTCCACTCACGAAACCAAAAACAAAATGGCAGAAAAAACACCATATTTGTTAGACAAAACCTTTCATTACATTATATAGAGACCCTAAGAATGTGCCAAATATTATCTTTCATGGAACTGCAAAAGAATATAATATTGTTGATAGTGCCTTGTCATAGTTGAATCGAATATTTGAGCGTATTTGTTAATATCAACTTTGTGGTACGTAATCTTGCTTCATTTTTAATAAAGTGATTATTAAAGGACAACTTAGGATCTAGAGTCGTGGACTTTAGAATAGGTACGATCTTATATACGTTGTTCAAGTCAACAACGGTAAGTTCGATTGCGTTGAAGATATAATTAAGAAAATAAAAATATGTTCTACTTAAAAGTTTAAATTTTTGGATGTGATGATCACACATTTCAATATAGTAGCAAAACAGGTAGGGTCTTAGGTATAAATCTCATTATCACTCTTTATCACAAAAAAAATCCGCATGTTTAGCTCATTAAAAAAAAATCAGACCCGCACTTGAGAAAACATTAAGAAAATAAAAATATATTATCTCTAACCATTTAAATCTTTCAAATGAGATGGTGATATTTAAGAAGTATATGAAAAATATAAGGTTAGGAATTAGAACTCTTTCTTCATGTTGAACACGGTACAGAGGTGTCTTTATACACATGTGCTAAAGAGTCCTACTAGGTAACTAACCTTATAACTATGCAGTGGTATATATCACAACCACTGCACTAGTTAGGACAACTATAGATAGTACAAAGTCCTCGTACGATAGTATACAACAACTATGTTTTAGGATTTCATTTCAACATACACAACTAAGTTTTAGGATTTCATTTAGGATCAATATCACTTAGGATCAATAACCTATAGATAGTACAAAGTCCTCGTACGATAGTATACAACAACTATGTTTTAGGATTTCATTTCAACATACACAACTAAGTTTGTACACAACGTGACAGTACACAAATCTGCCATGCATGAATCATATTAATGATCTAACGGACATAATTCAAGAAGTTGACCAGCCGAACTTGCCCTAGATCCGTGTTAGGCACAATCATATAAAACGAAGAAATCACACTAAAAAATGTATGGATTTCAAGACACATTTTGTGATGACAACGGCAAACATTTCTTTAAAGATTGCTACATTGAAGGCAGCGTTGATTTCATCTTTGGGAATGGAGAATCCTTATATCTGGTAATTTTAAAGTAAAGGAATATGTTACTTGATTTCATTTATTGATGATTTACAATATATAGTATTTACAGAAATATTTACCTCGCTACAAACTAGGTAAGTAATCAACATAATTACAAAAGGAATATAATTCTACATAAATTAAGAGATATACAATTAATGTAAGAATATTCGGTGAATAATCTATTACACCCCCGCGATCGAAGCGGGAGGCTCACGAACACGAGGCGGCTCGAAAATCATCAAACGATGCGCGCGGAAGTCCTTTGGTGAAGATGTCGGCAATCGATATCTTGAAAGAACATGAAGGACACGAACTTGACCACGAGCCACTTTTTCGCGAACAAAATGAATGTCCATCTCAATGTGTTTGGTGCGATGATGTTGGACGGGATTCTTTGGAAAGATATATCGCACTAATATTGTCGCAATAGACCGGTGTTGCCTTTTATATCGAGCGGTGAAGCAAAAGTAGAAGGCTACGGATCCAACAAGACTCGGAGACGACGTTTGCTACACCTATGTACTGCGCCGGCCTTTGGATCGGGATAGTGTAGGTTGCCTTTTGGAAGACCAAGACAATAGGTTATCTCCGAGGAAAACGCAGAAACCAGAAGTGGAGCGTCGGGTGTCAGGGCATCCACCCCAGTCAGCATCAAAATAAACAGCGAGACCAGTGAGTGAGGACTTGTATAGATGTAAGCCAAAGTGAAGTGTGCCATGGACGTATCGTAAAATACGTTTGAGGGAACGCATGTGTGCTTCCGTCGGATTGTGCATTTGCAGACAGATTTGCTGCACGACATAGGATACGTCATTGTCTCGTTTAATAACTTCTCTTCTTTTGTCCGTCCACGAGATTTTTTAAGAAAAAAAGAAAGACATATATTTAGCGAGAATCATTTCGATTATACGTCACAAGTTTTTTCTATAGACAGGAGAAGAGTAAATGATCGATTTGAGTAAATAAGTAAGTTCCAGCGTGGGGAAAAATATAAGTCTATAACCTTATTCACAACGAAATTCTACTTTAATAACGTTACTCATTATGATCGATCAAGTTTTTCTCTTATGTCAAATTTCAACATTACATAAGTAAGTTCCAACGTAACTTAAGTAAATAATTCAAAACAAAGCAAAAATATAAGTCTATAACCTCATTCACAACGAAATTCTACTTTAATAACTTTACTCATTATGTGCAAGTTTGTTAATGACTCATTATTTCTAATATTAAAAGGTGTAGTTTCAAAAATTAGAATAATAACATGATTATGCAAAATGAATAAAAAAAATACGAACAATTACATGGAACCCCAATAAGTAAAGGTTGGGAATGAGAAGAAAGGAAATGAAAGATAAATAATATAAAAAGAAAAATATATTTTAAATAATAAAAATAATTAAAAAGTAAAAATTGAAATAATAGAAAAAAATAAAAATAAAAAATAAAAAAGAAACTAAAAAGTATTCATGTAATTACACTCTCTAATTCTCAAGGGGTTGAGAATTAGAGAGTGTAATTACAACATCTCAATTACACTCAATTCTCACCTAATTGTGTAATTACTTGGTCAAACAAACATGTCAAACTGTGTAATTACATCCAACTACACTCAATTTCAATTACCTGGATGGTTTTCCAAACAGGCCCGAAAACTACACAGCAATTAGGAGAAAGAAATGTAAAACAACTACACTTTGTCTTTATTTGAAAGTCTTGGTAACGTGACAGTAAAAAAGAAGATACATCAAAAAACGCAAACAATAACTACATTTCAAGTTCAAATTAATTGAAATCGACTACGCCAAAAATTGAAAATCACTACTACGCCTCAATCCCATATTAACTGGGATGGGCGACATGAAAAAATGAGAAGTTAGTTAGAAAGAAATAAATCAAAATTTTTAGGACTATTTTTTGCCTTTCCCCCCTTAATTATCTCTAAAGTGTGATAGGAGGAAGAAGCCACTTGGAGCCTTCAATATAGGCAAGGGAGATAAAAGGCTTTGCCTCTTCATCGCTTAATTTCTTCACATATCCAACCCTACGCTCCGGGGTTGCTCCGGCGCCTTTGTTGTTGTATTCTCCATAATATACCGAACTGAAATAATAAGAATTTAAGTTATATGTACTGATAGTTTAAATTATTATAAATATATGTATTGATAGTATGGATTATTATAAATATATGTATTGATAGTGTAATAATTTATGAATATAGTCATGCATGGGACATGATAACAAAAAATCTCTTGTTTGAAATCGATCACGTGATAAAACAGCGTTAATTTTACACCCATTATTATATAATGGACCAATCTAATTAGACCAATTATTAGTTCTTTTTTCCTACCTAAATTATCACCTAGGTGTATTTTAATACATAGATAGTGATAGTTCAGGTAGAAAAATGGAACAAATGATAGTTGGGATGTGAAACTCACGAAAGAATGATAGTTCGGGTGTGTCACATTATCCCTAAAAACAATAAATTTGTACCCTCTAACTTGATATTTCCATTCTAAAATCAAGTGTTAGCATGGGTTCTAGCGAAATCAGGAACTCAAATAAGTTGATTTAAATATAGTACAATAATGTCACACTTAAAATTTGAACATGTAATCTAAAACATTATTTTAACCTCTTTGCCATTGCGTTATACAGTAACTTTTTTTTTTTCTTATATCAATGAAATTCAATAACTTATATAAGTGAATAAATTAATATTTTCTTATATATAGTATAATTTTCGGACGAAGGAGTCAATTGAACGCCCTTACACCCCCTACCTCCTCCTCTGACTAGCATCATATACAAGTTGAGTCACTTATATACTCCAATTAATGACTATATTAGGATCACTAATTATCCGTTTTTTGTTCGTGATACTTGAAGAATGCAAGCAAATCAATGATAAAAAATAAAAATAAAAGTTTAATTTTCATACGCCGACAGTGACTGACCTGTCAAACTCCTTTTGCCAAAATCAGACCATCCTTCAGGGTGAACAACATCACTCAAATCAGAATATGAGAAAACAACTTTAGAGAAAGGCTTCCATGCCCTTCCCAAATATGCTGTTTTTCCTGTTCCAGTCACAGTGCAATGCACAAAGGAATATCCACTGTCAACATTGTCTGCAGCCCTTGCATGAGCTGTGACCATTGCCATTGCTTCCCCTGGAATTACATGCATCTCTGTGTTCTATATTTTTCAAAAAAAATAAAAAATCATTAACCATCTCGACTAATGGACGCGAACGCAGTGTGTGTTCGACAAATACTATCAAATTTTGAGCACATAATATCAAAAGTACAACGGGTTTAGTGATAACAAATAAAGGTTGAATCTAGTGGTGGAGCTAGAAATTTTGATGGTGAAATTCGAAAAAATTCAAAAATGTCACACTTAGGAATTGAGCTTGTAATTTTCTTATGTTAAGAGGGTTCACATTTTATATATACATAAACTTTTTTACCCTATGCAGTATAATAACTCTCTGACAAAGGGAATTTATATGAATCTCCTTATTTTCCGGAGGAGATTAAACTTTTCTTTTAGGCAAGCGCACCACTCAATTCAATTTTAAATTAACTTACGCAATACTCATGCTTTCCTTAGACTAAGTTGGTTTTGAATGAAATTAGTTTATTTCCGACTTCATCGAAGACAGATATAGGCCTAGGTCATATGGCATGTGTGGCTTCGTCATTGGTTGAACCTATCGGTTTTAAATTGGATCCGCCTAGCACCGACTTTAGTAGGATTGTTGAATAAAAAATTAAGAGAATCAAAAGTTCCTAAAATTACCAGATATAAGGATTTGCCATTGCCAAAGATGAAATCAACAGTGCCTTCAATGTAGCAATCTTTGAAGAAATGTTTGCCGCTGTCATCGCAAAAAGTGTCTTGAAATCCAAACATTTTACAGTTATACAATGATGCTTTGTCTCCTCCTGTCCTCAATGCTGCTGCTTGCGCTAATTCCCTTTTTCCATCTGGTCTTGGTGCTGAATTCTAATTACAATTAAATGATAACAACCAAATACATTAGACACTAACATATATTAGGTATACATAAAAAGAAGGATAAAAAGAAACACACATGTAATTTTGAGGTAATTATAGTTAGGTACGCATTAATATCGAAACACTGACTAATGTATCATTATTATCCGTCTTCTCCACCTATTGAAGCTCTATGGGAATGGTCTAAAAGATTCATAATTATTATTCTTACTACAGCACCCTTACCCAGCCTACGTTTAGATTCAACTCTACCCAAACTTTTAGTTTACCCAACATTACCTACTTATTTGACTGTTGTTGAGCAATTTTGGATATCAAACAAACTTCTCGAGAAGGCAATTTTGGATATCAAACAAACTTCTCGAGAAGGCAATTTCGGATATCAAATTATGGCTCATTTTCCCTCTTTTTCAATTAGTTTCCCTATATCACCTGCTGCTCTAGTTAATTGCTCACATGTATTTTCCAAGTGTGATCTCTACTATGTACGGCCCTGCCTAACATGGATTTAAGGCAAGTTCGGTGGACCAACTTCTTGAATTATATCTCCGTCTCATTTGAATGTTTTAAATTGTTAAAGGAAGCACATTTTTATTTTTATTTTAACTCTAGCTTCACGTGTGGATCTTATTCTTTTTATGTGCTAAATACGTGAAAATTCTTAGAACTCGATGCGTATATTATTAGACTCATTTTGAGTCCCATGACTCTTTGAACCTCGAATTTTCCTATGATCATAATATTACTTTAATAAAAATGAAGCAAGAATACATACCACAAAGTTGATATTAACGACCTTTGAAGTATTCGGATTCAACGACCACGGTGGCAACATTGTCAACGGTATTATATTCTTTTCTTTGTTCCATTGAAGATAATATTTGGCACATTTTTAGGGTCTCCATACGGTGTAATGAAAGGCTTTGACCTCTCAATTTTGACTTTCTCTGTGTAATTTCCACCTCCAATCGAAATAATAACTCTTCTTTTATTCCCTTACGGAATCTTTGTTAATGGCATCCGTCGAGTCTTGAAATCACCACTTCCATCGACCTCACCTTTAGTAGCGCAAATTCAAAGTTTAGAGTCAGTGAATTATGAATTCTATTAAGGTTCGGTAATTTCAATTAAAAAAAACATTACAAAAGTATAGAGTCTCATCATATGGAAAAAAATAATCTCTTCGTTCGAGTCTATGAGACACACTTTTCTTTTAAGTATGTGCTAAAAACAATGACACACTTCTAGCTTTGAAAATAATTAATTAATTTTACCTTTAATTAGAAGCTTGTATAGTCACACAAATAATATACTAACATGTTTGAGAACACAAGTTTAAAAATATTATTTATTTCTTAAACTCCCTATCGATTAAAATTATGTCACATAATCGGAACATGAGTAAAACAAAAAGTTACTCCCTTAGCTTCATTTCATTTTTTTTAGGTGTTTTAGTGAACATGGATTTAAGAAGGGAAAAACTTTTGAAAATTATGCTCTTAAACATGTCGTAACATTTTTGTGTCTATAAAATTTTGTCATAAAGGTAAATAAAAAACTTTAAAGCTAAATTATTCCTAAATATAGAAATATATTATTTTTAAAAAAATAATCGAAAAATGAAAGAATGTCGCATAAGATGAAACAGATCGAGAAGTATGAAATATGTTTAATGAATAATATAAGAGGAAAAGAAATAGCAATAATTATTAGAAAGAAGTAGCAATAATGATTAGATAATAATACCACGTGGAGAAGGATTCCGAGAAGTATGAAATGTGTTTATGAATAATCTAAGAGGAAAGAAATTAGAATCATATATGTAAAAAGTCACCTTAATGATAGTTTTATTAGCCTCAGCAGCAACAAGGGCAGGGTCCAAATCGTCTTTTCTTGCATCTAAAGGCTTGACATTGGCATCAAACCAACTATTTAATTGTAATTTATCAGCTGGTATTGCAGGTGAATCATCGAGAAAAAACTCGAGGGATGAAAAGAAGAATGGTTAAAACAATAGTTTCCACAACAAAAATTGTGTCTTTTCCAGCCATTTTTTTTTTTTTGGTTTCTTGAATTGAAATTGGCTTTTTTTTTTTTGTTCTTCTGTACAAACTTAGGAAGTGTGGATAGTTATATAGAGGAGAAACGGGAGAGTTTAAATAAGAGAAATTGGAGGTAGATATTTAATTAAAATGAGTGGGAGATAAAGGAAAGAGAAGATAACTCTATGGTAACACTAAAAAAGGGCATATGGACGATAGGATATTATTGAACTCTTTGAAATTTTTGCATGGTTCATCTGTTAGTAGGTAAGTATTGTAGGGCAATACGAGTACTACGTTAATAAATGGTTTTTATTTAAGGTTGTTTCTAACAATTTGATTAACCGTGAAATAAAGAGTTTGTGTTCTATATATATATCTCCAGTGTAAAGTATATTTACACAATTAAGTTACTTGTATTGTAGGTAAGTATGAATACTAGCTCAAGTTTATCTTGTTTAGAGATGGCAGTGGATTCTGGATCCGGTGGATCCGGATCCGTTTTATAGGATATAGATTTTCAAAATTTGGACCCGACGGATCCGGAACGGACCGGATCCGTTTCGACGGATTGGATGCGCATCACGGATCGGATCTTGTATTTGAGATCCGTATCCGATCCAGATCCGACCCGTGGATCCGTTTTTTATTAAATATATTCATAACCTAGAATGTAATTTTATAAGTATTTTCTTAAAATTGCTAAGCACATCCTTGCAAGTTTAATTCTCAAAACAAGTTTAATTTATCCCCGCGTTAACTCAAAAACAAAAAAATAAAGAGGTAACTTCGATAATAAAATCAATGTTATATTAGTGAATGACTAACATCTCCATAGACAAGTAGTTAAAATTATATTTACTTCATTTGTGAAGATTCCAAGCACATGCAAGTTACGCATTGTGGAAATACTAGTCGACATTTTTCACAACTATTGTCATTGTCCAACATTTTCAATTAATAGCTCACAATCAAAACGAGACAACGAACAAAATATCTCATATGAACATTTATAAATTGAAACACGATAAAGCTGTTAGCTAAGTAAAAATCTTTCGTCGGTTGAAAAATAAATCTTAGTAAGGCTACATACTTAGCAAGGCAAAAAAATTTACATATGGATTCGAGATCCGATCCGTGGACCGGTGGATCCGATCCGTGGACCGGTGGATCCGATGGATCCGGATTTGGATCTGATTTTTATGGATCCGATTGATGCGGATCCGAGGTATGAAAAACGGATCGGATCTAGTACAATCCGGTCCGGATCCGATCCGTTGCCATCCCTAATCTTGTTAGACAATATCCACACTTAATAAATTAGTATAGAAAATTCAACCAAAATCATTTTCCACTCACGAAACATAAAACAAAATGGCAGAAAAAACACCATATTTGTTAGACAAAACCTTTCATTACATTATATAGAGACCCTAAGAATGTGCCAAATATTATCTTTCATGGAAGCGCAAAAGAATATAATATTGTTGATAGTGCCTTGTCATAGTTGAATCGAATATTTGAGTAATTTGTTAATATCAACTTTGTGGTACGTAATCTTGCTTCATTTTTAATAAAGTGATTATTAAAGGACAACTTAGGATCTAGAGTCGTGGACTTTAGAATAGGTACGATCTTATATACGTTGTTCAAGTCAACAACAAGTAAGTTCGGTTGCGTTGAAGATATAATTAAGAAAATAAAAATATGTTCTATTTAAAAGTTTAAATTTTTGAATGTGATGATCACACATTTCAATATAGTAGCAAAACAGTAGGGTCTTAGGTATAAATCTCATTATCACTCTTTATCAAAAAAAAATTCCACATGTTTAGCTCATTAAAAAAAAATCAGACCCGCACTTGAGAAAACATTAAGAAAATAAAAATATATTATCTCTAACCATTTAAATCTTTCAAATGAGATGGTGATATTTAAGAAGTATATGAAAAATATAAGGTTAGGAATTAGAACTCTTTCTTCATGTTGAACACGGTACGGAGGTGTCTTTATACACATGTGCTAAAGAGTCCTACTAGGTAACTAACCTTATAACTATGCAGTGGTATGTATCACAACCACTGCACTAGTTAGGACAACTATAGATAGTACAAAGTCCTCGTACGATAGTATACAACAACTATGTTTTAGGATTTCATTTCAACATACACAACTAAGTTTTAGGATTTCATTTAGGATCAATATCACTTAGGATCAATAACCTATAGATAGTACAAAGTCCTCGTACGATAGTATACAACAACTATGTTTTAGGATTTCATTTCAACATACACAACTAAGTTTGTACACAACGTGACAGTACACAAATCTGCCATGCATGAATCATATTAATGATCTAACGGACATAATTCAAGAAGTTGACCAGCCGAACTTGCCCTAGATCCGTGTTAGGCACAATCATATAAAACGAAGAAATCACACTAAAAAATGTATGGATTTCAAGACACATTTTGTGATGACAACGGCAAACATTTCTTTAAAGATTGCTACATTGAAGGCAGCGTTGATTTCATCTTTGGGAATGGAGAATCCTTATATACGGTAATTTTAAAGTAAAGGAATATGTTACTTGATTTCATTTATTGATGATTTACAATATATAGTATTTACAGAAATATTTACCTCGCTACAAACTAGGTAAGTAATCAACATAATTACAAAAGGAATATAATTCTACATAAATTAAGAGATATACAATTAATGTAAGAATATTCGGTGAATAATCTATTACACCCCCGCAGTCGAAGCGGGAGGCTCACGAACACGAGGCCGGCTCGAAAATCATCAAACGATGCGCGGAAGTCCTTTGGTGAAGATGTCGGCAATCGATATCTTGAAAGAACATGAAGGACACGAACTTGACCACGAGCCACTTTTCGCGAACAAAATGAATGTCCATCTCAATGTGTTTGGTGCGATGATGTTGGACGGGATTCTTTGGAAAGATATATCGCACTAATATTGTCGCAATAGACCGGTGTTGCCTTTTATATCGAGCGAGTGAAGCAAAAGTAGAAGGCTACGGATCCAACAAGACTCGAGACGACGTTTGCTACACCTATGTACTGCGCCGGCCTTTGGATCGGGATAGTGTAGGTTGCCTTTTGGAAGACCAAGACAATAGGTTATCTCCGAGGAAAACGCAGAAACCAGAAGTGGAGCGTCGGGTGTCAGGGCATCCACCCCAGTCAGCATCAAAATAAACAGCGAGACCAGTGAGTGAGGACTTGTATAGATGTAAGCCAAAGTGAAGTGTGCCATGGACGTATCGTAAAATACGTTTGAGGGAACGCATGTGTGCTTCCGTCGGATTTGTGCATTTGCGGACAGATTTCTTTTGCACGACATAGGATACGTCATTGTCTCGTTTAATAACTTCTCTTCTTTTGTCCGTCCACGAGATTTTTTAAGAAAAAAAGAAAGACATATATTTAGCGAGAATCATTTCGATTATACGTCACAAGTTTTTTCTATAGACAGGAGAAGAGTAAATGATCGATTTGAGTAAATAAGTAAGTTCCAGCGTGGGGAAAAATATAAGTCTATAACCTTATTCACAACGAAATTCTACTTTAATAACGTTACTCATTATGATCGATCAAGTTTTTCTCTTATGTCAAATTTCAACATTACATAAGTAAGTTCCAACGTAACTTAAGTAAATAATTCAAAACAAAGCAAAAATATAAGTCTATAACCTCATTCACAACGAAATTCTACTTTAATAACTTTACTCATTATGTGCAAGTTTGTTAATGACTCATTATTTCTAATATTAAAAGGTGTAGTTTCAAAAATTAGAATAATAACATGATTATGCAAAATGAATAAAAAAAATACGAACAATTACATGGAACCCCAATAAGTAAAGGTTGGGAATGAGAAGAAAGGAAATGAAAGATAAATAATATAAAAAGAAAAATATATTTTAAAGAATAAAAATAATTAAAAAGTAAAAATTGAAATAATAGAATAAAAATAAAAATAAAAAATAAAAAAGAAACTAAAAAGTATTCATGTAATTACACTCTCTAATTCTCAAGGGGTTGAGAATTAGAGAGTGTAATTACAACATCTCAATTACACTCAATTCTCACCTAATTGTGTAATTACTTGGTCAAACAAACATGTCAAACTGTGTAATTACATCCAACTACACTCAATTTCAATTACCTGGATGGTTTTCCAAACAGGCCCGAAAACTACACAGCAATTAGGAGAAAGAAATGTAAAACAACTACACTTTGTCTTTATTTGAAAGTCTTGGTAACGTGACAGTAAAAAAGAAGATACATCAAAAAACGCAAACAATAACTACATTTCAAGTTCAAATTAATTGAAATCGACTACGCCAAAAATTGAAAATCACTACTACGCCTCAATCCCATATTAACTGGGATGGGCGACATGAAAAAATGAGAAGTTAGTTAGAAAGAAATAAATCAAAATTTTTAGGACTATTTTTTGCCTTTCCCCCCTTAATTATCTCTAAAGTGTGATAGGAGGAAGAAGCCACTTGGAGCCTTCAATATAGGCAAGGGAGATAAAAGGCTTTGCCTCTTCATCGCTTAATTTCTTCACATATCCAACCCTACGCTCCGGGGTTGCTCCGGCGCCTTTGTTGTTGTATTCTCCATAATATACCGAACTGAAATAATAAGAATTTAAGTTATATGTACTGATAGTTTAAATTATTATAAATATATGTATTGATAGTATGGATTATTATAAATATATGTATTGATAGTGTAATAATTTATGAATATAGTCATGCATGGGACATGATAACAAAAAATCTCTTGTTTGAAATCGATCACGTGATAAAACGGCGTTAATTTTACACCCATTATTATATAATGGACCAATCTAATTAGACCAATTATTAGTTCTTTTTCCTACCTAAATTATCACCTAGGTGTATTTTAATACATAGATAGTGATAGTTCAGGTAGAAAAATGGAACAAATGATAGTTGGGATGTGAAACTCACGAAAGAATGATAGTTCGGGTGTGTCACATTATCCCTAAAAACAATAAATCTGTACCCTCTAACTTGATATTTCCATTCTAAAATCAAGTGTTAGCATGGGTTCTAGCGAAATCAGGAACTCAAATAAGTTGATTTAAATATAGTACAATAATGTCACACTTAAAATTTGAACATGTAATCTAAAACATTATTTTAACCTCTTTGCCATTGCGTTATACAGTAACTTTTTTTTTTCTTATATCAATGAAATTCAATAACTTATATAAGTGAATAAATTAATATTTTCTTATATATAGTATAATTTTCGGACGAAGGAGTCAATTGAACGCCCTTACACCCCCTACCTCCTCCTCTGACTAGCATCATATACAAGTTGAGTCACTTATATACTCCAATTAATGACTATATTAGGATCACTAATTATCCGTTTTTTGTTCGTGATACTTGAAGAATGCAAGCAAATCAATGATAAAAAATAAAAATAAAAGTTTAATTTTCATACGCCGACAGTGACTGACCTGTCAAACTCCTTTTTGCCAAAATCAGACCATCCTTCAGGGTGAACAACATCACTCAAATCAGAATATGAGAAAACAACTTTAGAGAAAGGCTTCCATGCCCTTCCCAAATATGCTGTTTTTCCTGTTCCAGTCACAGTGCAATGCACAAAGGAATATCCACTGTCAACATTGTCTGCAGCCCTTGCATGAGCTGTGACCATTGCCATTGCTTCCCCTGGAATTACATGCATCTCTGTGTTCTATATTTTTCAAAAAAAATAAAAAATCATTAACCATCTCGACTAATGGACGCGAACGCAGTGTGTGTTCGACAAATACTATCAAATTTTGAGCACATAATATCAAAAGTACAACGGGTTTAGTGATAACAAATAAAGGTTGAATCTAGTGGTGGAGCTAGAAATTTTGATGGTGAAATTCGAAAAAATTCAAAAATGTCACACTTAGGAATTGAGCTTGTAATTTTCTTATGTTAAGAGGGTTCACATTTTATATATACATAAACTTTTTTACCCTATGCAGTATAATAACTCTCTGACAAAGGGAATTTATATGAATCTCCTTATTTTCCGGAGGAGATTAAACTTTTCTTTTAGGCAAGCGCACCACTCAATTCAATTTTAAATTAACTTACGCAATACTCATGCTTTCCTTAGACTAAGTTGGTTTTGAATGAAATTAGTTTATTTCCGACTTCATCGAAGACAGATATAGGCCTAGGTCATATGGCATGTGTGGCTTCGTCATTGGTTGAACCTATCAGTTTTAAATTCTGGATCCGCCTAGCACCGACTTTAGTAGGATTGTTGAATAAAAAATTAAGAGAATCAAAAGTTCCTAAAATTACCAGATATAAGGATTTGCCATTGCCAAAGATGAAATCAACAGTGCCTTCAATGTAGCAATCTTTGAAGAAATGTTTGCCGCTGTCATCGCAAAAAGTGTCTTGAAATCCAAACATTTTACAGTTATACAATGATGCTTTGTCTCCTCCTGTCCTCAATGCTGCTGCTTGCGCTAATTCCCTTTTTCCATCTGGTCTTGGTGCTGAATTCTAATTACAATTAAATGATAACAACCAAATACATTAGACACTAACATATATTAGGTATACATAAAAAGAAGGATAAAAAGAAACACACATGTAATTTTGAGGTAATTATAGTTAGGTACGCATTAATATCGAAACACTGACTAATGTATCATTATTATCCGTCTTCTCCACCTATTGAAGCTCTATGGGAATGGTCTAAAAGATTCATAATTATTATTCTTACTACAAAGCACCCTTACCCAAACCTACGTTTAGATTCAACTCTACCCAAACTTTTAGTTTACCCAACATTACCTACTTATTTGACTGTTGTTGAGCAATTTTGGATATCAAACAAACTTCTCGAGAAGGCAATTTTGGATATCAAACAAACTTCTCGAGAAGGCAATTTCGGATATCAAATTATGGCTCATTTTCCCTCTTTTTCAATTAGTTTCCCTATATCACCTGCTGCTCTAGTTAATTGCTCACATGTATTTTCCAAGTGTGATCTCTACTATGTACGGCCCTGCCTAACATGGATTTAAGGCAAGTTCGGTGGACCAACTTCTTGAATTATATCTCCGTCTCATTTGAATGTTTTAAATTGTTAAAGGAAGCACATTTTTATTTTTATTTTAACTCTAGCTTCACGTGTGGATCTTATTCTTTTTATGTGCTAAATACGTGAAAATTCTTAGAACTCGATGCGTATATTATTAGACTCATTTTGAGTCCCATGACTCTTTGAACCTCGAATTTTCCTATGATCATAATATTACTTTAATAAAAATGAAGCAAGAATACATACCACAAAGTTGATATTAACAGCACTGAAGTATTCGGATTCAACGACCACGGTGGCACATCGTCACGTATTATATTCTTTTGCTGTTCCATTGAAGATAATATTTGGCACATTTTTAGGGTCTCCATACAGTGTAATGAAAGGCTTTGACCTCTCAATTTTGACTTTCTCTGTGTAATTTCCACCTCCAATCGAAATAATAACTCTTCTTTTATTCCCTTCTGGAATGCTGTTAATGGCATCCGTCAGAGTCTTGAAATCACCACTTCCATCTGACCTCACCTTTAGTAGCGCAAATTCAAAGTTTAGAGTCAGTGAATTATGAATTCTATTAAGGTTCGGTAATTTCAATTAAAAAAAACATTACAAAAGTATAGAGTCTCATCATATGGAAAAAAATAATCTCTTCGTTCGAGTCTATGAGACACACTTTTCTTTTAAGTATGTGCTAAAAACAATGACACACTTCTAGCTTTGAAAATAATTAATTAATTTTACCTTTAATTAGAAGCTTGTATAGTCACACAAATAATATACTAACATGTTTGAGAACACAAGTTTAAAAATATTATTTATTTCTTAAACTCCCTATCGATTAAAATTATGTCACATAATCGGAACATGAGTAAAACAAAAAGTTACTCCCTTAGCTTCATTTCATTTTTTTTAGGTGTTTTAGTGAACATGGATTTAAGAAGGGAAAAACTTTTGAAAATTATGCTCTTAAACATGTCGTAACATTTTTGTGTCTATAAAATTTTGTCATAAAGGTAAATAAAAAACTTTAAAGCTAAATTATTCCTAAATATAGAAATATATTATTTTTAAAAAAATAATCGAAAAATGAAAGAATGTCGCATAAGATGAAACAGATCGAGAAGTATGAAATATGTTTAATGAATAATATAAGAGGAAAAGAAATAGCAATAATTATTAGAAAGAAGTAGCAATAATGATTAGATAATAATACCACGTGGAGAAGGATTCCGAGAAGTATGAAATGTGTTTATGAATAATCTAAGAGGAAAGAAATTAGAATCATATATGTAAAAAGTCACCTTAATGATAGTTTTATTAGCCTCAGCAGCAACAAGGGCAGGGTCCAAATCGTCTTTTCTTGCATCTAAAGGCTTGACATTGGCATCAAACCAACTATTTAATTGTAATTTATCAGCTGGTATTGCAGCTGAATCATCGAAAAAAACTCGAGGGATGAAAAGAAGAATGGTTAAAACAATAGTTTCCACAACAAAAATTGTGTCTTTTCCAGCCATTTTTTTTTTTTTTTTGGTTTCTTGAATTGAAATTGGCTTCTGTTTTTTTTTGTTCTTCTGTACAAACTTAGGAAGTGTGGATAGTTATATAGAGGAGAAACGGGAGAGTTTAAATAAGAGAAATTGGAGGTAGATATTTAATTAAAATGAGTGGGAGATAAAGGAAAGAGAAGATAACTCTATGGTAACACTAAAAAAGGGCATATGGACGATAGGATATTATTGAACTCTTTGAAATTTTTGCATGGTTCATCTGTTAGTAGGTAAGTATTGTAGGGCAATACGAGTACTACGTTAATAAATGGTTTTTATTTAAGGTTGTTTCTAACAATTTGATTAACCGTGAAATAAAGAGTTTGTGTTCTATATATATATCTCCAGTGTAAAGTATATTTACACAATTAAGTTACTTGTATTGTAGGTAAGTATGAATACTAGCTCAAGTTTATCTTGTTTAGAGATGGCAGTGGATGGACGGATCCGGTGGATCCGGATCCGTTTTATAGGATATAGATTTTCAAAATTTGGACCCGACGGATCCGGAACGGACCGGATCCGTTTCGACGGATTGGATCGCATCCGGATCCGGATCTTGTATTTGAGATCCGTATCCGATCCAGATCCGACCCGTGGATCCGTTTTTTATTAAATATATTCATAACCTAGAATGTAATTTTATAAGTATTTTCTTAAAATTGCTAAGCACATCCTTGCAAGTTTAATTCTCAAAACAAGTTTAATTTATCCCCGCGTTAACTCAAAAACAAAAAAATAAAGAGGTAACTTCGATAATAAAATCAATGTTATATTAGTGAATGACTAACATCTCCATAGACAAGTAGTTAAAATTATATTTACTTCATTTGTGAAGATTCCAAGCACATGCAAGTTCTGCATTGTGGAAATACTAGTCAGCATTTTTCACAACTATTGTCATTGTCCAACATTTTCAATTAATAGCTCACAATCAAAACGAGACAACGAACAAAATATCTCATATGAACATTTATAAATTGAAACACAGTAAACTGTTAGCTAAGTAAAAATCTTTCGTCAGTTGAAAAATAAATCTTAGTAAGGCTACATACTTAGCAAGGCAAAAAAATTTACATATGGATTCAGATCCGATCCGTGGACCCGGTGGATCCGATCCGTGGACCCGGTGGATCCGATGGATCCGGATTTGGATCTGATTTTTATGGATCCGATTGATCTGGATCCAGGTATGAAAAACGGATCTGGATCTAGTACAATCCGGTCCAGATCCGATCCGTTGCCATCCCTAATCTTGTTAGACAATATCCACACTTAATAAATTAGTATAGAAAATTCAACCAAAATCATTTTCCACTCACGAAACATAAAACAAAATGGCAGAAAAAACACCATATTTGTTAGACAAAACCTTTCATTACATTATATAGAGACCCTAAGAATGTGCCAAATATTATCTTTCATGGAACTGCAAAAGAATATAATATTGTTGATAGTGCCACTGTCATAGTTGAATCTGAATATTTGAGCGCTGTTAATATCAACTTTGTGGTACGTAATCTTGCTTCATTTTTAATAAAGTGATTATTAAAGGACAACTTAGGATCTAGAGTCCGTGGACTTTAGAATAGGTCTGATCTTATATACGTTGTTCAAGTCAACAACAAGTAAGTTCAAATTGCGTTGAAGATATAATTAAGAAAATAAAAATATGTTCTATTTAAAAGTTTAAATTTTTGAATGTGATGATCACACATTTCAATATAGTAGCAAAACAGGTAGGGTCTTAGGTATAAATCTCATTATCACTCTTTATCAAAAAAAAATTCCACATGTTTAGCTCATTAAAAAAAAATCAGACCCGCACTTGAGAAAACATTAAGAAAATAAAAATATATTATCTCTAACCATTTAAATCTTTCAAATGAGATGGTGATATTTAAGAAGTATATGAAAAATATAAGGTTAGGAATTAGAACTCTTTCTTCATGTTGAACACGGTACAGAGGTGTCTTTATACACATGTGCTAAAGAGTCCTACTAGGTAACTAACCTTATAACTATGCAGTGGTATGTATCACAACCACTGCACTAGTTAGGACAACTATAGATAGTACAAAGTCCTCGTACGATAGTATACAACAACTATGTTTTAGGATTTCATTTCAACATACACAACTAAGTTTTAGGATTTCATTTAGGATCAATATCACTTAGGATCAATAACCTATAGATAGTACAAAGTCCTCGTACGATAGTATACAACAACTATGTTTTAGGATTTCATTTCAACATACACAACTAAGTTTGTACACAACGTGACAGTACACAAATCTGCCATGCATGAATCATATTAATGATCTAACGGACATAATTCAAGAAGTTGACCAGCCGAACTTGCCCTAGATCCGTGTTAGGCACAATCATATAAAACGAAGAAATCACACTAAAAAATGTATGGATTTCAAGACACATTTTGTGATGACAACGGCAAACATTTCTTTAAAGATTGCTACATTGAAGGCAGCGTTGATTTCATCTTTGGGAATGGAGAATCCTTATATCTGGTAATTTTAAAGTAAAGGAATATGTTACTTGATTTCATTTATTGATGATTTACAATATATAGTATTTACAGAAATATTTACCTCGCTACAAACTAGGTAAGTAATCAACATAATTACAAAAGGAATATAATTCTACATAAATTAAGAGATATACAATTAATGTAAGAATATTCGGTGAATAATCTATTACACCCCCGCAGTCGAAGCGGGAGGCTCACGAACACTGAGACTGGCTCGAAAATCATCAAACAGTACGCGCGGAAGTCCTTTGGTGAAGATGTCGGCAATCTGATATCTTGAAAGAACATGAAGGACACGAACTTGACCACGAGCCACTTTTTCGCGAACAAAATGAATGTCCATCTCAATGTGTTTGGTGCGATGATGTTGGACGGGATTGCTGGAAAGATATATCGCACTAATATTGTCGCAATAGACCAGTGTTGCCTTTTATATCGAGCAAGCAGTGAAGCAAAAGTAGAAGGCTACGGATCCAACAAGACTCGAGACGACGTTTGCTACACCTATGTACTCGCTTCGGATCGGATCGGGATAGTGTAGGTTGCCTTTTGGAAGACCAAGACAATAGGTTATCTCCGAGGAAAACGCGAAACCGAAGTGGAGCGTCGGGTGTCGTGGCATCCACCCCGATCAAGCATCAAAATAAACAGCGAGACCAGTGAGTGAGGACTTGTATAGATGTAAGCCAAAGTGAAGTGTGCCATGGACGTATCGTAAAATACGTTTGAGGGAACGCATGTGTGCTTCCGTCGGATTGTGCATTTGCAGACAGATTTGCTGCACGACATAGGATACGTCATTGTCTCGTTTAATAACTTCTCTTCTTTTGTCCGTCCACGAGATTTTTTAAGAAAAAAAGAAAGACATATATTTAGCGAGAATCATTTCGATTATACGTCACAAGTTTTTTCTATAGACAGGAGAAGAGTAAATGATCGATTTGAGTAAATAAGTAAGTTCCAGCATGGGGAAAAATATAAGTCTATAACCTTATTCACAACGAAATTCTACTTTAATAACGTTACTCATTATGATCGATCAAGTTTTTCTCTTATGTCAAATTTCAACATTACATAAGTAAGTTCCAACGTAACTTAAGTAAATAATTCAAAACAAAGCAAAAATATAAGTCTATAACCTCATTCACAACGAAATTCTACTTTAATAACTTTACTCATTATGTGCAAGTTTGTTAATGACTCATTATTTCTAATATTAAAAGGTGTAGTTTCAAAAATTAGAATAATAACATGATTATGCAAAATGAATAAAAAAAATACGAACAATTACATGGAACCCCAATAAGTAAAGGTTGGGAATGAGAAGAAAGGAAATGAAAGATAAATAATATAAAAAGAAAAATATATTTTAAAGAATAAAAATAATTAAAAAGTAAAAATTGAAATAATAGAATAAAAATAAAAATAAAAAATAAAAAAGAAACTAAAAAGTATTCATGTAATTACACTCTCTAATTCTCAAGGGGTTGAGAATTAGAGAGTGTAATTACAACATCTCAATTACACTCAATTCTCACCTAATTGTGTAATTACTTGGTCAAACAAACATGTCAAACTCGTGTAATTACATCCAACTACACTCAATTTCAATTACCGGATGGTTTTCCAAACAGCCCGAAAACTACACAGCAATTAGGAGAAAGAAATGTAAAACAACTACACTTTGTCTTTATTTGAAAGTCTTGGTAACGTGACAAGTAAAAAAGAAGATACATCAAAAAACGCAAACAATAACTACATTTCAAGTTCAAATTAATTGAAATCGACTACGCCAAAAATTGAAAATCACTACTACGCCTCAATCCCATATTAACTGGGATGGGCGACATGAAAAAATGAGAAGTTAGTTAGAAAGAAATAAATCAAAATTTTTAGGACTATTTTTTGCCTTTCCCCCCTTAATTATCTCTAAAGTGTGATAGGAGGAAGAAGCCACTTGGAGCCTTCAATATAGGCAAGGGAGATAAAAGGCTTTGCCTCTTCATCGCTTAATTTCTTCACATATCCAACCCTACGCTCCGGGGTTGCTCCGGCGCCTTTGTTGTTGTATTCTCCATAATATACCGAACTGAAATAATAAGAATTTAAGTTATATGTACTGATAGTTTAAATTATTATAAATATATGTATTGATAGTATGGATTATTATAAATATATGTATTGATAGTGTAATAATTTATGAATATAGTCATGCATGGGACATGATAACAAAAAATCTCTTGTTTGAAATCGATCACGTGATAAAACAGCGTTAATTTTACACCCATTATTATATAATGGACCAATCTAATTAGACCAATTATTAGTTCTTTTTTCCTACCTAAATTATCACCTAGGTGTATTTTAATACATAGATAGTGATAGTTCAGGTAGAAAAATGGAACAAATGATAGTTGGGATGTGAAACTCACGAAAGAATGATAGTTCGGTGTGTCACATTATCCCTAAAAACAATAAATTTGTACCCTCTAACTTGATATTTCCATTCTAAAATCAAGTGTTAGCATGGGTTCTAGCGAAATCAGGAACTCAAATAAGTTGATTTAAATATAGTACAATAATGTCACACTTAAAATTTGAACATGTAATCTAAAACATTATTTTAACCTCTTTGCCATTGCGTTATACAGTAACTTTTTTTTTTCTTATATCAATGAAATTCAATAACTTATATAAGTGAATAAATTAATATTTTCTTATATATAGTATAATTTTCGGACGAAGGAGTCAATTGAACGCCCTTACACCCCCTACCTCCTCCTCTGACTAGCATCATATACAAGTTGAGTCACTTATATACTCCAATTAATGACTATATTAGGATCACTAATTATCCGTTTTTTGTTCGTGATACTTGAAGAATGCAAGCAAATCAATGATAAAAAATAAAAATAAAAGTTTAATTTTCATACGCCGACAGTGACTGACCTGTCAAACTCCTTTTTGCCAAAATCAGACCATCCTTCAGGGTGAACAACATCACTCAAATCAGAATATGAGAAAACAACTTTAGAGAAAGGCTTCCATGCCCTTCCCAAATATGCTGTTTTTCCTGTTCCAGTCACAGTGCAATGCACAAAGGAATATCCACTGTCAACATTGTCTGCAGCCCTTGCATGAGCTGTGACCATTGCCATTGCTTCCCCTGGAATTACATGCATCTCTGTGTTCTATATTTTTCAAAAAAAATAAAAAATCATTAACCATCTCGACTAATGGACGCGAACGCAGTGTGTGTTCGACAAATACTATCAAATTTTGAGCACATAATATCAAAAGTACAACGGGTTTAGTGATAACAAATAAAGGTTGAATCTAGTGGTGGAGCTAGAAATTTTGATGGTGAAATTCGAAAAAAAATTCAAAAATGTCACACTTAGGAATTGAGCTTGTAATTTTCTTATGTTAAGAGGGTTCACATTTTATATATACATAAACTTTTTTACCCTATGCAGTATAATAACTCTCTGACAAAGGGAATTTATATGAATCTCCTTATTTTCCGGAGGAGATTAAACTTTTCTTTTAGGCAAGCGCACCACTCAATTCAATTTTAAATTAACTTACGCAATACTCATGCTTTCCTTAGACTAAGTTGGTTTTGAATGAAATTAGTTTATTTCCGACTTCATCGAAGACAGATATAGGCCTAGGTCATATGGCATGTGTGGCTTCGTCATTGGTTGAACCTATCAGTTTTAAATTCGGATCCGCCTAGCACCGACTTTAGTAGGATTGTTGAATAAAAAATTAAGAGAATCAAAAGTTCCTAAAATTACCAGATATAAGGATTTGCCATTGCCAAAGATGAAATCAACAGTGCCTTCAATGTAGCAATCTTTGAAGAAATGTTTGCCGCTGTCATCGCAAAAAGTGTCTTGAAATCCAAACATTTTACAGTTATACAATGATGCTTTGTCTCCTCCTGTCCTCAATGCTGCTGCTTGCGCTAATTCCCTTTTTCCATCTGGTCTTGGTGCTGAATTCTAATTACAATTAAATGATAACAACCAAATACATTAGACACTAACATATATTAGGTATACATAAAAAGAAGGATAAAAAGAAACACACATGTAATTTTGAGGTAATTATAGTTAGGTACGCATTAATATCGAAACACTGACTAATGTATCATTATTATCCGTCTTCTCCACCTATTGAAGCTCTATGGGAATGGTCTAAAAGATTCATAATTATTATTCTTACTACAAAGCACCCTTACCCAGCCTACGTTTAGATTCAACTCTACCCAAACTTTTAGTTTACCCAACATTACCTACTTATTTGACTGTTGTTGAGCAATTTTGGATATCAAACAAACTTCTCGAGAAGGCAATTTTGGATATCAAACAAACTTCTCGAGAAGGCAATTTCGGATATCAAATTATGGCTCATTTTCCCTCTTTTTCAATTAGTTTCCCTATATCACCCGTCGCTCTAGTTAATTGCTCACATGTATTTTCCAAGTGTGATCTCTACTATGTACGGCCTCGCCTAACATGGATTTAAGGCAAGTTCGGTGGACCAACTTCTTGAATTATATCTCCGTCTCATTTGAATGTTTTAAATTGTTAAAGGAAGCACATTTTTATTTTTATTTTAACTCTAGCTTCACGTGTGGATCTTATTCTTTTTATGTGCTAAATACGTGAAAATTCTTAGAACTCGATGCGTATATTATTAGACTCATTTTGAGTCCCATGACTCTTTGAACCTCGAATTTTCCTATGATCATAATATTACTTTAATAAAAATGAAGCAAGAATACATACCACAAAGTTGATATTAACAGCACTGAAGTATTCGGATTCAACGACCACGGTGGTGGCACCGTCAACGTATTATATTCTTTTTTTGTTCCATTGAAGATAATATTTGGCACATTTTTAGGGTCTCCATACAAAGTGTAATGAAAGGCTTTGACCTCTCAATTTTGACTTTCTCTCGTGTAATTTCCACCTCCAATCGAAATAATAACTCTTCTTTTATTCCCTCTCGGAATGTCGTTAATGGCATCCGTCGAGTCTTGAAATCACCACTTCCATCCGACCTCACCTTTAGTAGCGCAAATTCAAAGTTTAGAGTCGTGAATTATGAATTCTATTAAGGTTCGGTAATTTCAATTAAAAAAAACATTACAAAAGTATAGAGTCTCATCATATGGAAAAAAATAATCTCTTCGTTCGAGTCTATGAGACACACTTTTCTTTTAAGTATGTGCTAAAAACAATGACACACTTCTAGCTTTGAAAATAATTAATTAATTTTACCTTTAATTAGAAGCTTGTATAGTCACACAAATAATATACTAACATGTTTGAGAACACAAGTTTAAAAATATTATTTATTTCTTAAACTCCCTATCGATTAAAATTATGTCACATAATCGGAACATGAGTAAAACAAAAAGTTACTCCCTTAGCTTCATTTCATTTTTTTTAGGTGTTTTAGTGAACATGGATTTAAGAAGGGAAAACTTTTGAAAATTATGCTCTTAAACATGTCGTAACATTTTTGTGTCTATAAAATTTTGTCATAAAGGTAAATAAAAAACTTTAAAGCTAAATTATTCCTAAATATAGAAATATATTATTTTTAAAAAAATAATCGAAAAATGAAAGAATGTCGCATAAGATGAAACAGATCGAGAAGTATGAAATATGTTTAATGAATAATATAAGAGGAAAAGAAATAGCAATAATTATTAGAAAGAAGTAGCAATAATGATTAGATAATAATACCACGTGGAGAAGGATTCCGAGAAGTATGAAATGTGTTTATGAATAATCTAAGAGGAAAGAAATTAGAATCATATATGTAAAAAGTCACCTTAATGATAGTTTTATTAGCCTCAGCAGCAACAAGGGCAGGGTCCAAATCGTCTTTTCTTGCATCTAAAGGCTTGACATTGGCATCAAACCAACTATTTAATTGTAATTTATCAGCTGGTATTGCAGCTGAATCATCAGAAAAAACTCGAGGGATGAAAAGAAGAATGGTTAAAACAATAGTTTCCACAACAAAAATTGTGTCTTTTCCAGCCATTTTTTTTTTTTTGGTTTCTTGAATTGAAATTGGCTTTTTTTTTTTTTTTTTGTTCTTCTGTACAAACTTAGGAAGTGTGGATAGTTATATAGAGGAGAAACGGGAGAGTTTAAATAAGAGAAATTGGAGGTAGATATTTAATTAAAATGAGTGGGAGATAAAGGAAAGAGAAGATAACTCTATGGTAACACTAAAAAAGGGCATATGGACGATAGGATATTATTGAACTCTTTGAAATTTTTGCATGGTTCATCTGTTAGTAGGTAAGTATTGTAGGGCAATACGAGTACTACGTTAATAAATGGTTTTTATTTAAGGTTGTTTCTAACAATTTGATTAACCGTGAAATAAAGAGTTTGTGTTCTATATATATATCTCCAGTGTAAAGTATATTTACACAATTAAGTTACTTGTATTGTAGGTAAGTATGAATACTAGCTCAAGTTTATCTTGTTTAGAGATGGCAGTGGATTCTGGATCCGGTGGATCCGGATCCGTTTTATAGGATATAGATTTTCAAAATTTGGACCCGACGGATCCGGAACGGACCCGGATCCGTTTCTGACGGATTGGATCTGCATCTGGATCCGGATCTTGTATTTGAGATCCGTATCCGATCCAGATCCGACCCGTGGATCCGTTTTTTATTAAATATATTCATAACCTAGAATGTAATTTTATAAGTATTTTCTTAAAATTGCTAAGCACATCCTTGCAAGTTTAATTCTCAAAACAAGTTTAATTTATCCCCGCGTTAACTCAAAAACAAAAAAATAAAGAGGTAACTTCGATAATAAAATCAATGTTATATTAGTGAATGACTAACATCTCCATAGACAAGTAGTTAAAATTATATTTACTTCATTTGTGAAGATTCCAAGCACATGCAAGTTCTGCATTGTGGAAATACTAGTCAGCATTTTTCACAACTATTGTCATTGTCCAACATTTTCAATTAATAGCTCACAATCAAAACGAGACAACGAACAAAATATCTCATATGAACATTTATAAATTGAAACACAAGAAACTCGTTAGCTAAGTAAAAATCTTTCGTCGTTGAAAAATAAATCTTAGTAAGGCTACATACTTAGCAAGGCAAAAAAATTTACATATGGATTCGATCCGATCCGTGGACCCGGTGGATCCGATCCGTGGACCCGGTGGATCCGATGGATCCGATGGATTTGGATCTCGATTTTTATGGATCCGATTGATCCGGATCCGGTATGAAAAACGGATCCGGATCTAGTACAATCCGGTCCAGATCCGATCCGTTGCCATCCCTAATCTTGTTAGACAATATCCACACTTAATAAATTAGTATAGAAAATTCAACCAAAATCATTTTCCACTCACGAAACATAAAACAAAATGGCAGAAAAAACACCATATTTGTTAGACAAAACCTTTCATTACATTATATAGAGACCCTAAGAATGTGCCAAATATTATCTTTCATGGAACTGCAAAAGAATATAATATTGTTGATAGTGCCACTGTCATAGTTGAATCTGAATATTTGAGCGCTGTTAATATCAACTTTGTGGTACGTAATCTTGCTTCATTTTTAATAAAGTGATTATTAAAGGACAACTTAGGATCTAGAGTCCGTGGACTTTAGAATAGGTCTGATCTTATATACGTTGTTCAAGTCAACAACAGTAAGTTCAGTTGCGTTGAAGATATAATTAAGAAAATAAAAATATGTTCTATTTAAAAGTTTAAATTTTTGAATGTGATGATCACACATTTCAATATAGTAGCAAAACAGGTAGGGTCTTAGGTATAAATCTCATTATCACTCTTTATCAAAAAAAAATTCCACATGTTTAGCTCATTAAAAAAAAATCAGACCCGCACTTGAGAAAACATTAAGAAAATAAAAATATATTATCTCTAACCATTTAAATCTTTCAAATGAGATGGTGATATTTAAGAAGTATATGAAAAATATAAGGTTAGGAATTAGAACTCTTTCTTCATGTTGAACACGGTACAGAGGTGTCTTTATACACATGTGCTAAAGAGTCCTACTAGGTAACTAACCTTATAACTATGCAGTGGTATGTATCACAACCACTGCACTAGTTAGGACAACTATAGATAGTACAAAGTCCTCGTACGATAGTATACAACAACTATGTTTTAGGATTTCATTTCAACATACACAACTAAGTTTTAGGATTTCATTTAGGATCAATATCACTTAGGATCAATAACCTATAGATAGTACAAAGTCCTCGTACGATAGTATACAACAACTATGTTTTAGGATTTCATTTCAACATACACAACTAAGTTTGTACACAACGTGACAAGACACAAATCGCCATGCATGAATCATATTAATGATCTAACGGACATAATTCAAGAAGTTGACCAGCCGAACTTGCCCTAGATCCGTGTTAGGCACAATCATATAAAACGAAGAAATCACACTAAAAAATGTATGGATTTCAAGACACATTTTGTGATGACAACGGCAAACATTTCTTTAAAGATTGCTACATTGAAGGCAGCGTTGATTTCATCTTTGGGAATGGAGAATCCTTATATCTGGTAATTTTAAAGTAAAGGAATATGTTTCTTGATTTCATTCATTGATGATTTACACTATATAGTATTTACAGAAATATTTACCTCGCTACAAACTAGGTAAGTAATCAACATAATTACAAAAGGAATATAATTCTACATAAATTAAGAGATATACAATTAATGTAAGAATATTCGGTGAATAATCTATTACACCCCCGCAGTCGAAGCGGGAGGCTCACGAACACTGAGACTGGCTCGAAAATCATCAAACAGTACGCGCGGAAGTCCTTTGGTGAAGATGTCGGCAATCTGATATCTTGAAAGAACATGAAGGACACGAACTTGACCACGAGCCACTTTTTCGCGAACAAAATGAATGTCCATCTCAATGTGTTTGGTGCGATGATGTTGGACGGGATTGCCGGAAAGATATATCGCACTAATATTGTCGCAATAGACCGTTGTTGCCTTTTATATCGAGCGTTGAAGCAAAAGTAGAAGGCTACAGATCCAACAAGACTCGTAGACGACGTTTGCTACACCTATGTACTCGCTTCGCAAGACCGGATCGGGATAGTGTAGGTTGCCTTTTGGAAGACCAAGACAATAGGTTATCTCCGAGGAAAACGCAGAAACCGTAAGTGGAGCGTCGGGTGTCGTGGCATCCACCCCGCCAAGATCAAAATAAACAACGAGACCAATGAGTGAGGACTTGTATAGATGTAAGCCAAAGTGAAGTGTGCCATGGACGTATCGTAAAATACGTTTGAGGGAACGCATGTGTGCTTCCGTCGGATTGTGCATTTGCGTACGATTTGCCGCACGACATAGGATACGTCATTGTCTCGTTTAATAACTTCTCTTCTTTTGTCCGTCCACGAGATTTTTTAAGAAAAAAGAAAGACATATATTTAGCGAGAATCATTTCGATTATACGTCACAAGTTTTTTCTATAGACAGGAGAAGAGTAAATGATCGATTTGAGTAAATAAGTAAGTTCCAAAGCGTGGGGAAAAATATAAGTCTATAACCTTATTCACAACGAAATTCTACTTTAATAACGTTACTCATTATGATCGATCAAGTTTTTCTCTTATGTCAAATTTCAACATTACATAAGTAAGTTCCAACGTAACTTAAGTAAATAATTCAAAACAAAGCAAAAATATAAGTCTATAACCTCATTCACAACGAAATTCTACTTTAATAACTTTACTCATTATGTGCAAGTTTGTTAATGACTCATTATTTCTAATATTAAAAGGTGTAGTTTCAAAAATTAGAATAATAACATGATTATGCAAAATGAATAAAAAAAATACGAACAATTACATGGAACCCCAATAAGTAAAGGTTGGGAATGAGAAGAAAGGAAATGAAAGATAAATAATATAAAAAGAAAAATATATTTTAAAGAATAAAAATAATTAAAAAGTAAAAATTGAAATAATAGAATAAAAATAAAAATAAAAAATAAAAAAGAAACTAAAAAGTATTCATGTAATTACACTCTCTAATTCTCAAGGGGTTGAGAATTAGAGAGTGTAATTACAACATCTCAATTACACTCAATTCTCACCTAATTGTGTAATTACTTGGTCAAACAAACATGTCAAACTCGTGTAATTACATCCAACTACACTCAATTTCAATTACCCGGATGGTTTTCCAAACAGCCCGAAAACTACACAAAGAATTAGGAGAAAGAAATGTAAAACAACTACACTTTGTCTTTATTTGAAAGTCTTGGTAACGTGACAAAAAAAAGAAGATACATCAAAAAACGCAAACAATAACTACATTTCAAGTTCAAATTAATTGAAATCGACTACGCCAAAAATTGAAAATCACTACTACGCCTCAATCCCATATTAACTGGGATGGGCGACATGAAAAAATGAGAAGTTAGTTAGAAAGAAATAAATCAAAATTTTTAGGACTATTTTTTGCCTTTCCCCCCTTAATTATCTCTAAAGTGTGATAGGAGGAAGAAGCCACTTGGAGCCTTCAATATAGGCAAGGGAGATAAAAGGCTTTGCCTCTTCATCGCTTAATTTCTTCACATATCCAACCCTACGCTCCGGGGTTGCTCCGGCGCCTTTGTTGTTGTATTCTCCATAATATACCGAACTGAAATAATAAGAATTTAAGTTATATGTACTGATAGTTTAAATTATTATAAATATATGTATTGATAGTATGGATTATTATAAATATATGTATTGATAGTGTAATAATTTATGAATATAGTCATGCATGGGACATGATAACAAAAAATCTCTTGTTTGAAATCGATCACGTGATAAAACAAGCGTTAATTTTACACCCATTATTATATAATGGACCAATCTAATTAGACCAATTATTAGTTCTTTTTTCCTACCTAAATTATCACCTAGGTGTATTTTAATACATAGATAGTGATAGTTCGGTGTAGAAAAATGGAACAAATGATAGTTGGGATGTGAAACTCACGAAAGAATGATAGTTCGGGTGTGTCACATTATCCCTAAAAACAATAAATTTGTACCCTCTAACTTGATATTTCCATTCTAAAATCAAGTGTTAGCATGGGTTCTAGCGAAATCGGGAACTCAAATAAGTTGATTTAAATATAGTACAATAATGTCACACTTAAAATTTGAACATGTAATCTAAAACATTATTTTAACCTCTTTGCCATTGCGTTATACAGTAACTTTTTTTTTTTCTTATATCAATGAAATTCAATAACTTATATAAGTGAATAAATTAATATTTTCTTATATATAGTATAATTTTCGGACGAAGGAGTCAATTGAACGCCCTTACACCCCCTACCTCCTCCTCTGACTAGCATCATATACAAGTTGAGTCACTTATATACTCCAATTAATGACTATATTAGGATCACTAATTATCCGTTTTTTGTTCGTGATACTTGAAGAATGCAAGCAAATCAATGATAAAAAATAAAAATAAAAGTTTAATTTTCATACGCCGACAGTGACTGACCTGTCAAACTCCTTTTTGCCAAAATCAGACCATCCTTCAGGGTGAACAACATCACTCAAATCAGAATATGAGAAAACAACTTTAGAGAAAGGCTTCCATGCCCTTCCCAAATATGCTGTTTTTCCTGTTCCAGTCACAGTGCAATGCACAAAGGAATATCCACTGTCAACATTGTCTGCAGCCCTTGCATGAGCTGTGACCATTGCCATTGCTTCCCCTGGAATTACATGCATCTCTGTGTTCTATATTTTTCAAAAAAAATAAAAAATCATTAACCATCTCGACTAATGGACGCGAACGCAGTGTGTGTTCGACAAATACTATCAAATTTTGAGCACATAATATCAAAAGTACAACGGGTTTAGTGATAACAAATAAAGGTTGAATCTAGTGGTGGAGCTAGAAATTTTGATGGTGAAATTCGAAAAAATTCAAAAATGTCACACTTAGGAATTGAGCTTGTAATTTTCTTATGTTAAGAGGGTTCACATTTTATATATACATAAACTTTTTTACCCTATGCAGTATAATAACTCTCTGACAAAGGGAATTTATATGAATCTCCTTATTTTCCGGAGGAGATTAAACTTTTCTTTTAGGCAAGCGCACCACTCAATTCAATTTTAAATTAACTTACGCAATACTCATGCTTTCCTTAGACTAAGTTGGTTTTGAATGAAATTAGTTTATTTCCGACTTCATCGAAGACAGATATAGGCCTAGGTCATATGGCATGTGTGGCTTCGTCATTGGTTGAACCTATCAGTTTTAAATTTCGGATCCGCCTAGCACCGACTTTAGTAGGATTGTTGAATAAAAAATTAAGAGAATCAAAAGTTCCTAAAATTACCAGATATAAGGATTTGCCATTGCCAAAGATGAAATCAACAGTGCCTTCAATGTAGCAATCTTTGAAGAAATGTTTGCCGCTGTCATCGCAAAAAGTGTCTTGAAATCCAAACATTTTACAGTTATACAATGATGCTTTGTCTCCTCCTGTCCTCAATGCTGCTGCTTGCGCTAATTCCCTTTTTCCATCTGGTCTTGGTGCTGAATTCTAATTACAATTAAATGATAACAACCAAATACATTAGACACTAACATATATTAGGTATACATAAAAAGAAGGATAAAAAGAAACACACATGTAATTTTGAGGTAATTATAGTTAGGTACGCATTAATATCGAAACACTGACTAATGTATCATTATTATCCGTCTTCTCCACCTATTGAAGCTCTATGGGAATGGTCTAAAAGATTCATAATTATTATTCTTACTACAAAGCACCCTTACCCAGCCTACGTTTAGATTCAACTCTACCCAAACTTTTAGTTTACCCAACATTACCTACTTATTTGACTGTTGTTGAGCAATTTTGGATATCAAACAAACTTCTCGAGAAGGCAATTTTGGATATCAAACAAACTTCTCGAGAAGGCAATTTCGGATATCAAATTATGGCTCATTTTCCCTCTTTTTCAATTAGTTTCCCTATATCACCGTCGCTCTAGTTAATTGCTCACATGTATTTTCCAAGTGTGATCTCTACTATGTACGGCCCTGCCTAACATGGATTTAAGGCAAGTTCGGTGGACCAACTTCTTGAATTATATCTCCGTCTCATTTGAATGTTTTAAATTGTTAAAGGAAGCACATTTTTATTTTTATTTTAACTCTAGCTTCACGTGTGGATCTTATTCTTTTTATGTGCTAAATACGTGAAAATTCTTAGAACTCGATGCGTATATTATTAGACTCATTTTGAGTCCCATGACTCTTTGAACCTCGAATTTTCCTATGATCATAATATTACTTTAATAAAAATGAAGCAAGAATACATACCACAAAGTTGATATTAACAGCACTGAAGTATTCGGATTCAACGACCACGGTGGCACTGTCAACAGTATTATATTCTTTTGCTGTTCCATTGAAGATAATATTTGGCACATTTTTAGGGTCTCCATACAGTGTAATGAAAGGCTTTGACCTCTCAATTTTGACTTTCTCTGTGTAATTTCCACCTCCAATCGAAATAATAACTCTTCTTTTATTCCCTTCTGGAATGCTGTTAATGGCATCCGTCAGAGTCTTGAAATCACCACTTCCATCTGACCTCACCTTTAGTAGCGCAAATTCAAAGTTTAGAGTCAGTGAATTATGAATTCTATTAAGGTTCGGTAATTTCAATTAAAAAAAACATTACAAAAGTATAGAGTCTCATCATATGGAAAAAAATAATCTCTTCGTTCGAGTCTATGAGACACACTTTTCTTTTAAGTATGTGCTAAAAACAATGACACACTTCTAGCTTTGAAAATAATTAATTAATTTTACCTTTAATTAGAAGCTTGTATAGTCACACAAATAATATACTAACATGTTTGAGAACACAAGTTTAAAAATATTATTTATTTCTTAAACTCCCTATCGATTAAAATTATGTCACATAATCGGAACATGAGTAAAACAAAAAGTTACTCCCTTAGCTTCATTTCATTTTTTTTAGGTGTTTTAGTGAACATGGATTTAAGAAGGGAAAAACTTTTGAAAATTATGCTCTTAAACATGTCGTAACATTTTTGTGTCTATAAAATTTTGTCATAAAGGTAAATAAAAAACTTTAAAGCTAAATTATTCCTAAATATAGAAATATATTATTTTTAAAAAAATAATCGAAAAATGAAAGAATGTCGCATAAGATGAAACAGATCGAGAAGTATGAAATATGTTTAATGAATAATATAAGAGGAAAAGAAATAGCAATAATTATTAGAAAGAAGTAGCAATAATGATTAGATAATAATACCACGTGGAGAAGGATTCCGAGAAGTATGAAATGTGTTTATGAATAATCTAAGAGGAAAGAAATTAGAATCATATATGTAAAAAGTCACCTTAATGATAGTTTTATTAGCCTCAGCAGCAACAAGGGCAGGGTCCAAATCGTCTTTTCTTGCATCTAAAGGCTTGACATTGGCATCAAACCAACTATTTAATTGTAATTTATCAGCTGGTATTGCAGCTGAATCATCAGAAAAAACTCGAGGGATGAAAAGAAGAATGGTTAAAACAATAGTTTCCACAACAAAAATTGTGTCTTTTCCAGCCATTTTTTTTTTTTTTGGTTTCTTGAATTGAAATTGGCTTTTTTTTTTTTTTGTTCTTCTGTACAAACTTAGGAAGTGTGGATAGTTATATAGAGGAGAAACGGGAGAGTTTAAATAAGAGAAATTGGAGGTAGATATTTAATTAAAATGAGTGGGAGATAAAGGAAAGAGAAGATAACTCTATGGTAACACTAAAAAAGGGCATATGGACGATAGGATATTATTGAACTCTTTGAAATTTTTGCATGGTTCATCTGTTAGTAGGTAAGTATTGTAGGGCAATACGAGTACTACGTTAATAAATGGTTTTTATTTAAGGTTGTTTCTAACAATTTGATTAACCGTGAAATAAAGAGTTTGTGTTCTATATATATATCTCCAGTGTAAAGTATATTTACACAATTAAGTTACTTGTATTGTAGGTAAGTATGAATACTAGCTCAAGTTTATCTTGTTTAGAGATGGCAGTGGATTCTGGATCCGGTGGATCCGGATCCGTTTTATAGGATATAGATTTTCAAAATTTGGACCCGACGGATCCGGAACGGACCCGGATCCGTTTCTGACGGATTGGATCTGCATCTGGATCCGGATCTTGTATTTGAGATCCGTATCCGATCCAGATCCGACCCGTGGATCCGTTTTTTATTAAATATATTCATAACCTAGAATGTAATTTTATAAGTATTTTCTTAAAATTGCTAAGCACATCCTTGCAAGTTTAATTCTCAAAACAAGTTTAATTTATCCCCGCGTTAACTCAAAAACAAAAAAATAAAGAGGTAACTTCGATAATAAAATCAATGTTATATTAGTGAATGACTAACATCTCCATAGACAAGTAGTTAAAATTATATTTACTTCATTTGTGAAGATTCCAAGCACATGCAAGTTCTGCATTGTGGAAATACTAGTCAGCATTTTTCACAACTATTGTCATTGTCCAACATTTTCAATTAATAGCTCACAATCAAAACGAGACAACGAACAAAATATCTCATATGAACATTTATAAATTGAAACACAGTAAACTGTTAGCTAAGTAAAAATCTTTCGTCAGTTGAAAAATAAATCTTAGTAAGGCTACATACTTAGCAAGGCAAAAAAATTTACATATGGATTCGATCCGATCCGATCCGATCCGTGGACCCGGTGGATCCGATCCGTGGACCCGGATCCGATGGATCCGGATTTGATTCGATTTTTATGGATCCGATTGATCTGGATCCAGGTATGAAAAACGGATCTGGATCTAGTACAATCCGGTCCAGATCCGATCCGTTGCCATCCCTAATCTTGTTAGACAATATCCACACTTAATAAATTAGTATAGAAAATTCAACCAAAATCATTTTCCACTCACGAAACCAAAAACAAAATGGCAGAAAAAACACCATATTTGTTAGACAAAACCTTTCATTACATTATATAGAGACCCTAAGAATGTGCCAAATATTATCTTTCATGGAACTGCAAAAGAATATAATATTGTTGATAGTGCCACTGTCATAGTTGAATCTGAATATTTGAGCGCTGTTAATATCAACTTTGTGGTACGTAATCTTGCTTCATTTTTAATAAAGTGATTATTAAAGGAAAACTTAGGATCTAGAGTCCGTGGACTTTTGAATAGGTCTGACCTTATATACGTTGTTCAAGTCAACAACAGTAAGTTCAGTTGCGTTGAAGATATAATTAAGAAAATAAAAATATGTTCTATTTAAAAGTTTAAATTTTTGAATGTGATGATCACACATTTCAATATAGTAGCAAAACAGGTAGGGTCTTAGGTATAAATCTCATTATCACTCTTTATCAAAAAAAAATTCCACATGTTTAGCTCATTAAAAAAAAATCAGACCCGCACTTGAGAAAACATTAAGAAAATAAAAATATATTATCTCTAACCATTTAAATCTTTCAAATGAGATGGTGATATTTAAGAAGTATATGAAAAATATAAGGTTAGGAATTAGAACTCTTTCTTCATGTTGAACACGGTACAGAGGTGTCTTTATACACATGTGCTAAAGAGTCCTACTAGGTAACTAACCTTATAACTATGCAGTGGTATGTATCACAACCACTGCACTAGTTAGGACAACTATAGATAGTACAAAGTCCTCGTACGATAGTATACAACAACTATGTTTTAGGATTTCATTTCAACATACACAACTAAGTTTTAGGATTTCATTTAGGATCAATATCACTTAGGATCAATAACCTATAGATAGTACAAAGTCCTCGTACGATAGTATACAACAACTATGTTTTAGGATTTCATTTCAACATACACAACTAAGTTTGTACACAACGTGACAAGACACAAATCGCCATGCATGAATCATATTAATGATCTAACGGACATAATTCAAGAAGTTGACCAGCCGAACTTGCCCTAGATCCGTGTTAGGCACAATCATATAAAACGAAGAAATCACACTAAAAAATGTATGGATTTCAAGACACATTTTGTGATGACAACGGCAAACATTTCTTTAAAGATTGCTACATTGAAGGCAGCGTTGATTTCATCTTTGGGAATGGAGAATCCTTATATCTGGTAATTTTAAAGTAAAGGAATATGTTACTTGATTTCATTTATTGATGATTTACAATATATAGTATTTACAGAAATATTTACCTCGCTACAAACTAGGTAAGTAATCAACATAATTACAAAAGGAATATAATTCTACATAAATTAAGAGATATACAATTAATGTAAGAATATTCGGTGAATAATCTATTACACCCCCGCAGTCGAAGCGGGAGGCTCACGAACACTGAGACTGGCTCGAAAATCATCAAACAGTACGCGCGGAAGTCCTTTGGTGAAGATGTCGGCAATCTGATATCTTGAAAGAACATGAAGGACACGAACTTGACCACGAGCCACTTTTTCGCGAACAAAATGAATGTCCATCTCAATGTGTTTGGTGCGATGATGTTGGACGGGATTGCTGGAAAGATATATCGCACTAATATTGTCGCAATAGACCAGTGTTGCCTTTTATATCGAGCAGTGAAGCAAAAGTAGAAGGCTACAGATCCAACAAGACTCAGAGACGACGTTTGCTACACCTATGTACTCTGCTTCGGCACTGGATCGGGATAGTGTAGGTTGCCTTTTGGAAGACCAAGACAATAGGTTATCTCCGAGGAAAACGCAGAAACCAGAAGTGGAGCGTCGGGTGTCAGGGCATCCACCCCAGTCAGCATCAAAATAAACAGCGAGACCAGTGAGTGAGGACTTGTATAGATGTAAGCCAAAGTGAAGTGTGCCATGGACGTATCGTAAAATACGTTTGAGGGAACGCATGTGTGCTTCCGTCGGATTGTGCATTTGCAGACAGATTTGCTGCACGACATAGGATACGTCATTGTCTCGTTTAATAACTTCTCTTCTTTTGTCCGTCCACGAGATTTTTTAAGAAAAAAAGAAAGACATATATTTAGCGAGAATCATTTCGATTATACGTCACAAGTTTTTTCTATAGATGGAGAAGAGTAAATGATCGATTTGAGTAAATAAGTAAGTTCCGGCGTGGGGAAAAATATAAGTCTATAACCTTATTCACAACGAAATTCTACTTTAATAACGTTACTCATTATGATCGATCAAGTTTTTCTCTTATGTCAAATTTCAACATTACATAAGTAAGTTCCAACGTAACTTAAGTAAATAATTCAAAACAAAGCAAAAATATAAGTCTATAACCTCATTCACAACGAAATTCTACTTTAATAACTTTACTCATTATGTGCAAGTTTGTTAATGACTCATTATTTCTAATATTAAAAGGTGTAGTTTCAAAAATTAGAATAATAACATGATTATGCAAAATGAATAAAAAAAATACGAACAATTACATGGAACCCCAATAAGTAAAGGTTGGGAATGAGAAGAAAGGAAATGAAAGATAAATAATATAAAAAGAAAAATATATTTTAAAGAATAAAAATAATTAAAAAGTAAAAATTGAAATAATAGAATAAAAATAAAAATAAAAAATAAAAAAGAAACTAAAAAGTATTCATGTAATTACACTCTCTAATTCTCAAGGGGTTGAGAATTAGAGAGTGTAATTACAACATCTCAATTACACTCAATTCTCACCTAATTGTGTAATTACTTGGTCAAACAAACATGTCAAACTGTGTAATTACATCCAACTACACTCAATTTCAATTACCTGGATGGTTTTCCAAACAGCCCGAAAACTACACAAAGCAATTAGGAGAAAGAAATGTAAAACAACTACACTTTGTCTTTATTTGAAAGTCTTGGTAACGTGACAGTAAAAAAGAAGATACATCAAAAAACGCAAACAATAACTACATTTCAAGTTCAAATTAATTGAAATCGACTACGCCAAAAATTGAAAATCACTACTACGCCTCAATCCCATATTAACTGGGATGGGCGACATGAAAAAATGAGAAGTTAGTTAGAAAGAAATAAATCAAAATTTTTAGGACTATTTTTTGCCTTTCCCCCCTTAATTATCTCTAAAGTGTGATAGGAGGAAGAAGCCACTTGGAGCCTTCAATATAGGCAAGGGAGATAAAAGGCTTTGCCTCTTCATCGCTTAATTTCTTCACATATCCAACCCTACGCTCCGGGGTTGCTCCAGCGCCTTTGTTGTTGTATTCTCCATAATATACCGAACGAAATAATAAGAATTTAAGTTATATGTACTGATAGTTTAAATTATTATAAATATATGTATTGATAGTATGGATTATTATAAATATATGTATTGATAGTGTAATAATTTATGAATATAGTCATGCATGGGACATGATAACAAAAAATCTCTTGTTTGAAATCGATCACGTGATAAAACAGCGTTAATTTTACACCCATTATTATATAATGGACCAATCTAATTAGACCAATTATTAGTTCTTTTTTCCTACCTAAATTATCACCTAGGTGTATTTTAATACATAGATAGTGATAGTTCAGGTAGAAAAATGGAACAAATGATAGTTGGGATGTGAAACTCACGAAAGAATGATAGTTCGGGTGTGTCACATTATCCCTAAAAACAATAAATTTGTACCCTCTAACTTGATATTTCCATTCTAAAATCAAGTGTTAGCATGGGTTCTAGCGAAATCAGGAACTCAAATAAGTTGATTTAAATATAGTACAATAATGTCACACTTAAAATTTGAACATGTAATCTAAAACATTATTTTAACCTCTTTGCCATTGCGTTATACAGTAACTTTTTTTTTTTCTTATATCAATGAAATTCAATAACTTATATAAGTGAATAAATTAATATTTTCTTATATATAGTATAATTTTCGGACGAAGGAGTCAATTGAACGCCCTTACACCCCCTACCTCCTCCTCTGACTAGCATCATATACAAGTTGAGTCACTTATATACTCCAATTAATGACTATATTAGGATCACTAATTATCCGTTTTTTGTTCGTGATACTTGAAGAATGCAAGCAAATCAATGATAAAAAATAAAAATAAAAGTTTAATTTTCATACGCCGACAGTGACTGACCTGTCAAACTCCTTTTTGCCAAAATCAGACCATCCTTCAGGGTGAACAACATCACTCAAATCAGAATATGAGAAAACAACTTTAGAGAAAGGCTTCCATGCCCTTCCCAAATATGCTGTTTTTCCTGTTCCAGTCACAGTGCAATGCACAAAGGAATATCCACTGTCAACATTGTCTGCAGCCCTTGCATGAGCTGTGACCATTGCCATTGCTTCCCCTGGAATTACATGCATCTCTGTGTTCTATATTTTTCAAAAAAAATAAAAAATCATTAACCATCTCGACTAATGGACGCGAACGCAGTGTGTGTTCGACAAATACTATCAAATTTTGAGCACATAATATCAAAAGTACAACGGGTTTAGTGATAACAAATAAAGGTTGAATCTAGTGGTGGAGCTAGAAATTTTGATGGTGAAATTCGAAAAAAATTCAAAAATGTCACACTTAGGAATTGAGCTTGTAATTTTCTTATGTTAAGAGGGTTCACATTTTATATATACATAAACTTTTTTACCCTATGCAGTATAATAACTCTCTGACAAAGGGAATTTATATGAATCTCCTTATTTTCCGGAGGAGATTAAACTTTTCTTTTAGGCAAGCGCACCACTCAATTCAATTTTAAATTAACTTACGCAATACTCATGCTTTCCTTAGACTAAGTTGGTTTTGAATGAAATTAGTTTATTTCCGACTTCATCGAAGACAGATATAGGCCTAGGTCATATGGCATGTGTGGCTTCGTCATTGGTTGAACCTATCAGTTTTAAATTCTGGATCCGTCTAGCACCGACTTTAGTAGGATTGTTGAATAAAAAATTAAGAGAATCAAAAGTTCCTAAAATTACCAGATATAAGGATTTGCCATTGCCAAAGATGAAATCAACAGTGCCTTCAATGTAGCAATCTTTGAAGAAATGTTTGCCGCTGTCATCGCAAAAAGTGTCTTGAAATCCAAACATTTTACAGTTATACAATGATGCTTTGTCTCCTCCTGTCCTCAATGCTGCTGCTTGCGCTAATTCCCTTTTTCCATCTGGTCTTGGTGCTGAATTCTAATTACAATTAAATGATAACAACCAAATACATTAGACACTAACATATATTAGGTATACATAAAAAGAAGGATAAAAAGAAACACACATGTAATTTTGAGGTAATTATAGTTAGGTACGCATTAATATCGAAACACTGACTAATGTATCATTATTATCCGTCTTCTCCACCTATTGAAGCTCTATGGGAATGGTCTAAAAGATTCATAATTATTATTCTTACTACAAAGCACCCTTACCCAAACCTACGTTTAGATTCAACTCTACCCAAACTTTTAGTTTACCCAACATTACCTACTTATTTCTGTTGTTGAGCAATTTTGATATCAAACAAACTTCTCGAGAAGGCAATTTTGGATATCAAACAAACTTCTCGAGAAGGCAATTTCGGATATCAAATTATGGCTCATTTTCCTCTTTTTCAATTAGTTTCCCTATATCACCGCTGCTCTAGTTAATTGCTCACATGTATTTTCCAAGTGTGATCTCTACTATGTACGGCCCTGCCTAACATGGATTTAAGGCAAGTTCGGTGGACCAACTTCTTGAATTATATCTCCGTCTCATTTGAATGTTTTAAATTGTTAAAGGAAGCACATTTTTATTTTTATTTTAACTCTAGCTTCACGTGTGGATCTTATTCTTTTTATGTGCTAAATACGTGAAAATTCTTAGAACTCGATGCGTATATTATTAGACTCATTTTGAGTCCCATGACTCTTTGAACCTCGAATTTTCCTATGATCATAATATTACTTTAATAAAAATGAAGCAAGAATACATACCACAAAGTTGATATTAACAAACCTTTGAAGTATTCGGATTCAACGACCACGGTGGCATCGTCAACAAGATATTATATTCTTTTGTCATTGTTCCATTGAAGATAATATTTGGCACATTTTTAGGGTCTCCATACGGTGTAATGAAAGGCTTTGACCTCTCAATTTTGACTTTCTCGTGTAATTTCCACCTCCAATCGAAATAATAACTCTTCTTTTATTCCCTTCTGGAATGCTGTTAATGGCATCCGTCAGAGTCTTGAAATCACCACTTCCATCTGACCTCACCTTTAGTAGCGCAAATTCAAAGTTTAGAGTCAGTGAATTATGAATTCTATTAAGGTTCGGTAATTTCAATTAAAAAAAACATTACAAAAGTATAGAGTCTCATCATATGGAAAAAAATAATCTCTTCGTTTGAGTCTATGAGACACACTTTTCTTTTAAGTATGTGCTAAAAACAATGACACACTTCTAGCTTTGAAAATAATTAATTAATTTTACCTTTAATTAGAAGCTTGTATAGTCACACAAATAATATACTAACATGTTTGAGAACACAAGTTTAAAAATATTATTTATTTCTTAAACTCCCTATCGATTAAAATTATGTCACATAATCGGAACATGAGTAAAACAAAAAGTTACTCCCTTAGCTTCATTTCATTTTTTAGGTGTTTTAGTGAACATGGATTTAAGAAGGGAAAAACTTTTGAAAATTATGCTCTTAAACATGTCGTAACATTTTTGTGTCTATAAAATTTTGTCATAAAGGTAAATAAAAAACTTTAAAGCAAAATTATTCCTAAATATAGAAATATATTATTTTAAAAAAAATAATCGAAAAATGAAAGAATGTCGCATAAGATGAAACAGATCGAGAAGTATGAAATATGTTTAATGAATAATATAAGAGGAAAAGAAATAGCAATAATTATTAGAAAGAAGTAGCAATAATGATTAGATAATAATACCACGTGGAGAAGGATTCCGAGAAGTATGAAATGTGTTTATGAATAATCTAAGAGGAAAGAAATTAGAATCATATATGTAAAAAGTCACCTTAATGATAGTTTTATTAGCCTCAGCAGCAACAAGGGCAGGGTCCAAATCGTCTTTTCTTGCATCTAAAGGCTTGACATTGGCATCAAACCAACTATTTAATTGTAATTTATCAGCTGGTATTGCAGCTGAATCATCAGAAAAAACTCGAGGGATGAAAAGAAGAATGGTTAAAACAATAGTTTCCACAACAAAAATTGTGTCTTTTCCAGCCATTTTTTTTTTTTTTGGTTTCTTGAATTGAAATTGGCTTTTTTTTTTTTTTTTGTTCTTCTGTACAAACTTAGGAAGTGTGGATAGTTATATAGAGGAGAAACGGGAGAGTTTAAATAAGAGAAATTGGAGGTAGATATTTAATTAAAATGAGTGGGAGATAAAGGAAAGAGAAGATAACTCTATGGTAACACTAAAAAAGGGCATATGGACGATAGGATATTATTGAACTCTTTGAAATTTTTGCATGGTTCATCTGTTAGTAGGTAAGTATTGTAGGGCAATACGAGTACTACGTTAATAAATGGTTTTTATTTAAGGTTGTTTCTAACAATTTGATTAACCGTGAAATAAAGAGTTTGTGTTCTATATATATATCTCCGAGTGTAAAGTATATTTACACAATTAAGTTACTTGTATTGTAGGTAAGTATGAATACTAGCTCAAGTTTATCTTGTTTAGAGATGGCAGTGGATTCTGGATCCAGATCCTTTTTATAGGATATGGATTTTCAAAATTTGGACCCGACGGATCGGAACGGACCGGATCCGTTTCGACGGATTGGATGCATCCGGATCCGGATCTTGTATTTGAGATCCGTATCCGATCCAGATCCGACCCGTGGATCCGTTTTTTATTAAATATATTCATAACCTAGAATGTAATTTTATAAGTATTTTCTTAAAATTGCTAAGCACATCCTTGCAAGTTTAATTCTCAAAACAAGTTTAATTTATCCCCGCGTTAACTCAAAAACAAAAAAAATAAAGAGGTAACTTCGATAATAAAATCAATGTTATATTAGTGAATGACTAACATCTCCATAGACAAGTAGTTAAAATTATATTTACTTCATTTGTGAAGATTCCAAGCACATGCAAGTTCTGCATTGTGGAAATACTAGTCAGCATTTTTCACAACTATTGTCATTGTCCAACATTTTCAATTAATAGCTCACAATCAAAACGAGACAACGAACAAAATATCTCATATGAACATTTATAAATTGAAACACGATGAAACTCGTTAGCTAAGTAAAAATCTTTCGTCGGTTGAAAAATAAATCTTAAAAATCTTAGCAAGGCAAAAAAATTTACATATGGATGGATCCGATCCGTGGACCGGTGGATCCGATCCGTGGATCCGATGGATCCGGATTTGGATCTGATTTTTATGGATCCGATTGATCTGGATCCAGGTATGAAAAACGGATCTGGATCTAGTACAATCCGGTCCAGATCCGATCCGTTGCCATCCCTAATCTTGTTAGACAATATCCACACTTAATAAATTAGTAAAGAAAATTCAACCAAAATCATTTTCCACTCACGAAACCAAAAACAAAATGGCAGAAAAAACACCATATTTGTTAGACAAAACCTTTCATTACATTATATAGAGACCCTAAGAATGTGCCAAATATTATCTTTCATGGAACTGCAAAAGAATATAATATTGTTGATAGTGCCACTGTCATAGTTGAATCTGAATATTTGAGCGCTGTTAATATCAACTTTGTGGTACGTAATCTTGCTTCATTTTTAATAAAGTGACTATTAAAGGAAAACTTAGGATCTAGAGTCCGTGGACTTTTGAATAGGTCTGATCTTATATACGTTGTTCAAGTCAAGAACAGTAAGTTCAGTTGCGTTGAAGATATAATTAAGAAAATAAAAATATGTTCTATTTAAAAGTTTAAATTTTTGAATGTGATTATCACACATTTCAATATAGTAGCAAAACAGGTAGGGTCTTAGGTATAAATCTCATTATCACTCTTTATCAAAAAAAAAATCCACATGTTTAGCTCATTAAAAAAAAATCAGACCCGCACTTGAGAAAACATTAAGAAAATAAAAATATATTATCTCTAACCATTTAAATCTTTCAAATGAGATGGTGATATTTAAGAAGTATATGAAAAATATAAGGTTAGGAATTAGAACTCTTTCTTCATGTTGAACACGGTACAGAGGTGTCTTTATACACATGTGCTAAAGAGTCCTACTAGGTAACTAACCTTATAACTATGCAGTGGTATGTATCACAACCTTTCGCACTAGTTAGGACAACTATAGATAGTACAAAGTCCTCGTACGATAGTATACAACAACTATGTTTTAGGATTTCATTTCAACATACACAACTAAGTTTTAGGATTTCATTTAGGATCAATATCACTTAGGATCAATAACCTATAGATAGTACAAAGTCCTCGTACGATAGTATACAACAACTATGTTTTAGGATTTCATTTCAACATACACAACTAAGTTTGTACACAACGTGACAGTACACAAATCTGCCATGCATGAATCATATTAATGATCTAACGGACATAATTCAAGAAGTTGACCAGCCGAACTTGCCCTAGATCCGTGTTAGGCACAATCATATAAAACGAAGAAATCACACTAAAAAATGTATGGATTTCAAGACACATTTTGTGATGACAACGGCAAACATTTCTTTAAAGATTGCTACATTGAAGGCAGCGTTGATTTCATCTTTGGGAATGGAGAATCCTTATATCTGGTAATTTTAAAGTAAAGGAATATGTTACTTGATTCCATTTATTGATGATTTACAATATATAGTATTTACAGAAATATTTACCTTGCTACAAACTAGGTAAGCAATCAACCTAATTACAAAAGGAATATAATTCTACATAAATTAAGAGATATACAATTAATGTAAGAATATTCGGTGAATAATCTATTACACCCCCGCAGTCGAAGCGGGAGGCTCACGAACACCGAGAGGCGGCTCGAAAATCATCAAACAGTACGCGCGGAAGTCCTTTGGTGAAGATGTCGGCAATCTGATATCTTGAAGGAACATGAAGGACACGAACTTGACCACGAGCCACTTTTTCGCGAACAAAATGAATGTCCATCTCAATGTGTTTGGTGCGATGATGTTGGACGGGATTGCTGGAAAGATATATCGCACTAATGTTGTCGCAATAGACCAGTGTTGCCTTTTATATCGAGCGAGTGAAGCAAAAGTAGAAGGCTACGAGATCCAACAAGACTCGAGAGACGACGTTTGCTACACCTATGTACTCGCCGGCCTTTGGATCGGGATAGTGTAGGTTGCCTTTTGGAAGACCAAGACAATAGGTTATCTCCGAGGAAAACGCAGAAACCAGAAGTGGAGCGTCGGGTGTCAGGGCATCCACCCCAGTCAGCATCAAAATAAACAGCGAGACCAGTGAGTGAGGACTTGTATAGATGTAAGCCAAAGTGAAGTGTGCCATGGACGTATCGTAAAATACGTTTGAGGGAACGCATGTGTGCTTCCGTCGGATTGTGCATGTGCAGACAGATTTGCTGCACGACATAGGATATGTCTCGTCTCGTGAATGTGAGTTACTACAGGGCATCAGCCAAGCTACGATAGTAAGTCGAATCTGAATACGAAGGGTAGGATTCAACGTTGAGCTTGGAAGTGGTGTCCACTGTCGTGTGGGATGGCTTGCAAGATGACATGCCTGCACAGTCAAGGATCTCTTCGGAGTATTTATTTTGACATAGAAATAGGCCGCCAGAATGGCGAGTGACAGAGATGCCCAAGAAATAACTCAAGGGGCCCAGACCCTTCATAGCAAACTTATAGGAAATGAGAGACATAATGGATCGGCGGAGGGCATCAGGTGATGTGGTGAGGATGATGTCATCAACATATAATTATAGGTAAGCCATGTCTGGACCCTTTTTGTAGATGAACATGGAATGATCGGATTTGTTGTGTGAAAAATCGATAGAGCAGACATAATCGGTGAACCGCTGGTACCATGCTCGATGAGCCTGTTTTAGTCCATATAGTGATTTTCTCAACAGACACACATACTCCGGATGAATAGGATCCCTGAAACCCATAGGCTGATGCATATATGCCATTTCATGAATATCCCCATGTAAGAAAGCATTCTTGACAGCAAGCTGATGAATGAGCCAAGACTTGGATACGGCAATGCTGAGGACAGTCCGGATGGTTGCGGGTATTACCACCGGGTTGAACGTCTCATCACAGTCCACTCCCACTTGTTGAGACATGCCATCACCTACAAGACAGTCCTTGTACCTCTCAAAAGAACTATCAGATTTCTTTTTATGTCTGAAAATCCACATAGAACGAATAATGTTAGCATCAAGTGGATGGGGTACTAGGTCCCACGTCTTATTATCAATAAGAGCAGGATATTCGGCAATCATTGCGACTTTCCAATTTGAGTCGGACAAGGCATCCTTCGGATTATGAGAGATAGGGGAAGGGACAACTGAAATGGATAGGTTAAGCAACCGTTTAGGTTTGGAAATTCCGTGTATGGCACGAGTTTCCATTGTTCGAGAACGTGTATCGGAAGGAGAAGATAACTCTAAGGTAACACTAAAAAAGGGCATATGGACGATAGGATATTCTTGAACTCTTTGAAATTTTAGCATGGTTCATCTGTTAGTAGGTAAGTATTGTAGGGCAATACGAGTACTACGTTAGTAAACGTTAGTAAATGGTTTTTATTTAAGGTTGTTTATAACAATTTGGTTACCCGTGAAATAAAGAGTTTGTGTTCTATATATATATACCGACAGTGTAAAGTATATTTACACAATTAAGTTATTTGCATTGTAGGTAAGTATGAATACTAGCTCAAATTTATCTTGTTAGACAATATCCACATTTAATAAATTTGTATAGAAAATTAAATCAAAATCATTTTCCATTCACGAAACCAAAAAAAATGACAGGAAAAAACACCATATTTGTTGTGGAAAAAATTATTATAACCATTTTCCTCTTCAATAATAGTTTTGGAGCTTTTTCTGATGATTCAGTGCCCATACCAGCTGATAAGTCACAATTAAATAGTTGGTTTATCAAATATTGTTCATCAACGGTCGGATGAGTGTGCAATATTGTTGTGGTGACACAGAAAAGCTTGGGTAAGACCAAATCTACACGTTGAATTCCGCGTTGACTAGGTAAAGGTCCTGTAGCATGAAGAATAGTTATGAACCCTATAGACTATTCTATAAAAGGCCCAATAATTGGTAGAAAGAAACTGATAATTAATCCCTTGGAACCAAAAATAATACATTGGAGAATCCATTGGATGTTCCAATATCTCAATTACATGTGTGTTTCTTTTTCTTTTTTGGCCTAATGTTAGTCTAATATATTTTGTTTTTGTTATAATTATTATGATTAGAATTCAGCACCAAGACCAGATGGGAAAAGGGAGTTAGCACAAGCAGTGGCATTAAGGACAGGAAGAGACAAAGCTTATTTATATAACTGTAAAATGTATGGATTTCAAGACACATTTTGTGATGATAGCGGTAAACATTTCTTTAAAGATTGCTATATTGAAGGCACTGTTGATTTCATCTTTGGCAATGGCAAATCCTTATATCTGGTATCATTCATTGATAATTTACAATATATAGTATTTACATAAATATTTACCTTGCTACAAACTAGGTAAGTAATCAACATAATTACAAAAGAAATATAATTCTACATAAATTAAGAGATATACAATTAATGTAAGAATATTCGGTGAATATTCTATTTTCCCCCACAGTCGAAGCGGGAGGCTCACGAACACTGAGACTGGCTCGAAAATCATCAAACAGTACGCGCGGAAGTCCTTTGGTGAAGATGTCGGCAATCTGATATCTGGAAGAAACATGAAGGACACGAACTTGACCACGAGCCACTTTTTCGCGAACAAGATGAATGTCCATCTCAATGTGTTTGGTGCGCTGATGTTGGACGGGATTGCTGGAAAGATATATCGCACTAATATTGTCGCAATAGACCAGTGTTGCCTTTTGAATCGAGCAGTGAAGCTCAAGTAGAAGGTTACGGATCCAACAAGACTCAGAGACGACGTTGGCTACACCTACGTACTCTGCTTCAGCACATTATCGGGATAGTGTAGGTTGCCTTTTGGAAGACCAAGACAATAGGTTATCTCTGAGAAAAATGCAGTAACCAGACGTGGAGAGTCGGGTGTCATGTCATCCACCCCGGTCAGCATCAGAATAAGCAGCGAGACCAGTGAGTGAGGACCTGTATAGATGTAAGACGAAGTAAAGTGTGCCCTAAACGTATCGTAAAATACGTTTGAGGGAATGCATGTGTGCTTCCGTCGGATTGTGCATGTGCAGACAGATTTGATGCACGACATAGGATATGTCTGGTCTCATGAATGTGAGGTACTGCAGGGCACCAGCCAAGCTACGATATTGAGTCGAATCTGAATACGGAGGGCCGGAATCAACGCTGAGCTTGGAAGTGGTATCCACTGGCGTGTGGGATGGCTTCCAAGATGACATGCCTGCACGGTCAAGGATCTCTTCGGCGTATTTCTTCTGACATAAAAATAGGCCGCCAGAATGGCAAGTGACAGAGATGCCCAAGAAATAACTCAAGGGGCCCAGATCCTTCATAGCAAACTCATAGGAAATGAGAGACATAATGGAGCGGCGGAGGGCATCAGATAATGTGGTGCGGATGATGTCATCAATATATAATAAGAGGTAAGCCATGTCTGGACCCTTTTTGTAGATGAACAGGGAATAATCGAATTTGCTGTGTAAAAAAAACGTTATAGGAGACATAATCGGCGAACCGCTGGTACCATGGTCGATGAACCTGTTTTAGTCCATAGAGCGATTTCTGCAACAGACACATAATCCGAATGAATTTGATCTCTGAAACCCATAGGCTGATGCATATATACCGTTTCATGAAGATCCTCATGTAAGAAAGCATTCTTGACATCAAGTTGATGAATGAGCCAAGACTTGGATAGGGCAATGCTGAGGATGGTCCGGATGGTTGCGGGTTTTACCACCGGGCTGAATGTCTCATCACAGTCCACTCCCACATGTTGAGACATGTCATCACCTACAAGAGGGTTGTACCTCTCAAAAGAACCATCGAATTTCTTTTTAAATCTAAAAATCCACATAGAACGAATAATATTAGCATCAGGTGGATGGGGTACTAGGTCCCATGTCTTATTATCAATAAGAGCATTATATTCGGCAATCATTGCGGCTTTCCAATTTGGATCGGACAAGGCATTCTTCGGATTACGAGGGACATAGGAAGGGACAACTGAAATGGATAGGTTAAACTGCCGTTTAGGCTTGGAAATTTCGTGCATGGCACGGGTTTCCATTGTCCGAGAGCGTGTATCGGGATGCGGGATGGGAGGAGGGCGGTGCCGCGGGACTGCCGAGAAGAGGATGAATGGAAGGGGTGGCGGGATCAGTTGGTCGAGGCTCGGTTTGCCGAGAGGTGGATGCGGAATCACCCTGAGACGGGCTGTTCCGAGCCACCGTCGGCGGAACCGGATGGGCAACGTGTCCTGGACTAACCGTGGTAGGTTCATGTACCGGGGACTGGGACGTCGGATTATGTAAATGATGAATTAGAAGGGGTTCAGGCCATCATTTAGAAAGTCGTAGAAATGCCGAGGTGGCAAGTTTAGTGAGGCAAAAGGGAATTGAAACTCATCAAATAAGACATGGCGTGAAATAATTATTTTACGGCTTAATATGTCATAGCAAGAGTAACCACAATAATTGGTGGGGTAACCCAGAAACACACACGAAGAAGACCAGGGTTGGAGTTTGTGAGTGGTCGGATGAAGAGGATAACAGAGACATCCGAAAATACACAAGTGTTGGTAGGAGGGGTTCCTACGAAACAGAACTTGAGTGGACGACCATAGAGCTAGAGACCTGTTTGGATTATGTTTAGGAGATAGGTGGTCATGGAGAGTGCGTAATGCCAAAATTGAGTAGGAATTGAGGCGTGTGCAAGTAGGGCACGAATTAGGTTGTTTATAGTTCAGATTTTCCGTTCGGCTTTACCATTTTGGGAGGTGTGAGGGCAGGAAAAACGGAAGGTAAGACCGTTTTTAGAGCAAAACTGTTTGAATTGGTTATTATTGAATTCCCTGTCATTGAAAATATTTAATTCTATTTTCAAATTGTGTTTTTACGAAAGCACTAAATGAGAAAAAAATGGGGTAGATCTAGGATTTATTACCAATTGGAAAAGTCCATAGAAAATTAGAATAATCGTCAAAAAATAACACATAATATCGATGGCCGGACGTACTTAAAATAGGGGGATTTGGTAAGAAAAGTCAAATAAAAGTAGACACTAAAGTAAGGACAATTTGGTAAACATAACAAAGTCTTCCTTTATTTCCTGAACTCCATGTCCGATCAATGGTGTCACATAAATTGGAACGGAAAAAGTAGTTATTTTTATCAGGTGATTAATATGTTTACTATAGAGAATTACGAATTTCTTATAACAGACGTAGTCATGCAAATACTTCTCTATAGTGTCATCGGTTCATAGAACTTAAATTCGATCATTCTGGACGAATATTACTACTTGTGCTGCTAATAATGATCACATCTTGGTTGAACTAGGCATCTGATGCATAAAGTGTATGATAGGTGTAATAATCTACTTTAGAGAATTTCATTGTGTTGTCCCATTAACTTATTTTAAAATACTTTTACTTAAAAAATCAATTTAAGATGCCTGTAGCTTTCTTCAATCACACAGCTTCAAAGAAAGTGAACCACTTTAAAATGTGATAAATTACTTTAGAATTTCATTACTTTGTTCTTCAAAGCCTTTATATGACTACCATAGCTTTCTCCAAGAAACTAAATTGCTTCATGAGCTGCTAATCTTTTATACAGTCATACCTCTCTATAATATTTATTCTTTATAATAATATTTTACCGTAACGGTCAATTGCTTTTTAGAATCGGTCTTTGATGTTATGTTATATTATATGTTTTCTATAACAGCTTTTGTTATAGCAGCAAAAAGATATCCAGACAAACGACGTTATAAAGAGATTTGATTGTATAACTTGTGGAAATGAGATAAGTAGATAACTACGTTGGACAAGCAACGACTGATATTTCGTGATCTTAAACCGACGTATAACTTCAACAGTAAGAGCTATGTCAAAAAGATTTAAGTTATATATACCGACAATATAAACACCATTAATTGGAGTGACATTATCGATGGAAATTCACATAGTCGACCTCAACTAATTATTTGTAACCACTAGGTTATATCTTCCAATCTATTCAAGCCTTAGCTTGGTGGATAGAGATAACCGGTACGTGTGTTGATTGGAGATAGCAAATACCTTGTAAATTAATTAAGGTGCGCTCAAGGTGGCCTGACACCAAGATCATCACAAAAAGAACTTATTTGTGACTATTGATATTGACAAAACCAATTTTTTTCATCTTGTCTATCTAGTCCATGAAAATTCATATTACCAATCCTAACTTCTAATCTTCCATTTTCTCACTTACAGAAGAAGAAAGAGATCCATACAAACTTCCAACTAAACATAACATAAGAATGGCAATGCACTGGCTTATGCAAGGTGTTCAAGCAGGGGATTCTCTGGTGTTCCATTATTCCGGTCATTGCTTACAGCAACGGAACTACACCGGAGATGAGGTTGATGGTTACGACGAGACACTTTGCCCCTTGGATTTTAAAACACAAGGAATGATCGTCGATAATGAACTAAACGCGACACTTGTTAGGCCTCTTCCTTGTGGCGCTAAGCTTCACGCCGTAATAGATTCTTGTCACAGTGGTACTATATTTACCATTTTTTTGTAGGATGGACAGGTAAGTAACACAACAACTTTAATGTCTAGTAGGATACCCCCTCCTGTCCAAAATATTAGTAGTCGCTTCAGTATATGGAATTTGCTTCAAAAATTTTGACGTTTCGGGAAAACAAGAAGCATTTATTGCTTCTGTTTTATTTTTCCAAATTCACCATTACTGTTCCACTTAGTGGAATGTTTACTTTTATGATTAAAGCTATCAAATGTCTTGTTTAAGGGTTCTGCGAAAAACTTATGCAGAACTGGACGATATGCATGGGAAGACCATCGTCCTCTATCAGGAGCATGGAAAGGAACAAATGGAGGAGAAGTTATATCCTTTAGTGGTTGTGATGATCATCAAAAGTCTGCAGATACAGACGTAAAATTCACTTTTCCATCTCAAGTGAAATTGGAACTAGATAGAGTAAATCAACCTAAGCAAACTAATTGAATAACTTAATGATGCAGAGTTTGTCCAAGGTCACTTCAACTGGTGCAATGACTTTCTCTTTCATTCAAGCTATTGAACGCGGACAAGGAACTACTTACGGGAGTATTCTGAACGCAATCAGATCTTTCATCCGCGGTTCTGATAGTGATTTAGGAAGCAACATCATCACTTCTCTTCTCACAATGCTAATTACCGGGGGAAGCGTTGGATTTGGGATGAGACGGGTAACATTAACTTAAGAATACATTTATTGATATCGAATTGTTCTTCAAGTGTAAAGGGATCATGTCTAAGTTGATTGATCGCTAGAAAATAGATAATTCCTAGAATAGTAGTACTCAAAATGATGTTTGAAGTACAATTAAATCTCTCTATAACAACATTTCCGATATTTTTTGACTGCTATAGCAAAATGTTGCAATAGAGAACAGATAATATAACATAGCATAAAAGGTCGGCTCCATAGATATATGATTCTTATAGTGAAATGTTGTTATAGAGAATTCTGTTATAGAGAGATCTGACTGTAGGTATTCACATGTTTTATATCTTCAAGATTGCTTACCCTTTGGTTGCAGGAGCCCCAGTTGACTTCTAATGAGCCATTTGATGTGTACACCAGACAGTTTTCACTATAACATCTTAAACAACATTACCCACTTCTGGCTTTCATACAGCTTGGGTGCATAGATTGGAATTATCGGAGAGAGAAAAGTCTTCCTATCAATTCCTTTTTAATAAGGCTACACGGCTTCAAGCCTTTGAAAATAGAATCTATGTTAGCATCTCTTTAGATTTCCAGTTCTTTTACCTCTGTATTGCTAATTTTCCTTAAAATCTTCTTGCCTTTTTGTTTCATTGTCTTGTTTCCTATTCAAAGAACAAACATAACATTTCTTGGCATAACATCCTAGAGAACATTTGTGTTTCCATGAGGTGAAAGTTTTGATACAGGAAATAATTGTATGAACGCACTGTAGTACGGACTCCATCTAAGATACTAGTTTATTCAGTATTGCAACCATCCATAGCGGTAATATCTATCTTCTCAAGGAAATGACTAGACTCTTGAATCAAACCAGAAGTATCAACTCCAGGATTGTAATGTATGTTGAAAAGCACATATTCCAAGGCAGGCTGAATTTCTTGTCAAAGAGAAGACTGCATATCCTTCTTTTTCTTCTCAAATTTGAGAGTTTTGGATGTCTTAATAAATCCACTTTTACAGGTAAGGGGGAAAAAGGAAAATGATTCTAAATCTAGAGGACAACATTGTTTCTGTCTCTTTAGCAGATAACATGGCAGGGATAACGTATAACAATTAGATTGAGGTTTAATGAACAGCGTAATTCACTGAAACTTGATGCTTTACTCCTCAATGATAGGAGACTCAATTAAAATTGGTACTAGAATTAACAGAAAAAGAGGAAAATTGATAAGCCATGGCTTCTTTAGATCTTCAAGTTCACATTGGACGAACAGCATCCTACTACTTTTCGACTATATCCATGTGTCTGATTTTTCAAGAAAAAAGTTGTTTTACATTACATCAAGTATACTGTAAGAGAAAGATTGTTCAAGGCAATAATTCAAGTAATGCTTAGATATCAAATGTATGTAAAGCAAGGGTTACGTAAAGCTCTGTAACGGTAACAAAGAGACACGGAGTGAGAACTGGAAACCAACATCAAAAGTACATCCCAAGATAAAAATTTAGGTAGCATGAAACTAGTGCATCATTCCTTTTGAACAATCTATTCTCATTGCTGCAGTTTAGCATACAAGATATGCAAGGAAAGCTTGTCACAAGCATTTATTCAAGTAATGCAGGACTTGAAATAGAAACCATCATCATTATCATCAGCTTATGCAAAACGGTGAATTAGTCAATCAATCAGACACGAAGGAAAAAGAAAGTTCACCAAGGACAAAGATTGTACGGCTACTTGTTTATCCAGTGAGAGCAGCATTAAGGGCACTGTGTACATCAACTCCAATCTGAGCTTCAGCTTTTTCTACATCAGTTGATGCAGTGCTTAGCTTCTGAGTGAACTCAGTGAGGCCCTTTTGAACCAAATTGAGATCAATGCGGTCAAGTGGTACAGCTTCAATAGCAATTATATCCGCAAAAGAATTTGCATGAACAAATGCAAAACCACCACTCACAAAGTATTTGTTCACATCATTGCCTTCGTGAACTGATAAGACACCTGGCTTCAGCTCAGCAATTGTCGCTACATGCCCAGGTAAAACACCCATCTGTCCCGTAGTTGCAGGGATTATAACCATGTCAACCTGAATATAACGCAAAAGGGAGGAGTGATCAAAGCTTGAATCAGATTACTCAGAGTCAATGATGCACATTCATCACAAGCATACTATTAAACCTCACACAAGTATTCCCACGTAATTTGACAACTGTTGAAACATTGAGCTAGAAAATGTTTCTCTGATTTATTAATATTCAGCATACAATGCTAAACTTAATGACACTACAGCCAGAACCTGGAATATATCAAGAATTTGAGGAGCACCCTTGCAAATTAGCCCAAACTTTAATAACGATGAAGTTTGTCAAAAGGCAGCAAGACACTACGCACGCAAATCAGATTATTGTGAAACTTAATACCAATTGAAAGCTATTCCTATATGGTAGCATAAACTGATCAATTAAACCAAGTAAAACCAAATTTAAATTATACAAATGGAAGATCATATAATTAGTTGTTTTTCCCACAACAATGACTGCTAACTAAATCATTCCTAGAAAAGAAGATTTCACAAGGATTTCTGCATGAAATTACTATTTAGCAAGCATAAGATACAAAAGGCTTCAGTTTAAAAAACCTTCATGAAGCTTAGATTTGATTCACTATCACTACCACAAAAACTTCCTTTGATCCAATTGATCCCTTAAAAAACAATATCCAGAGTGGGTACTCCATTGTCCCACTTGACCTGCTTTACATTTTATAATGTCTCCCAAAATGTAAATTATAAATATGCTCCATCTCCTAAACTCAAACAAGAGTAGTTTTATTTCTTCATGTGTGTGGTCACCCATTTAAAAGCTTAAACTATTAGAATGGTCGCAGTTTGATACGTTTAATTGCATCTTCAACAGATTTTCGCATGAGCCTGATTCTTTTTCATGAGCCAAGTACATTGAGATATTTTTTTACGACAATGACACTTGAACCTAGAACCTCCAAGTACTCTGATGTAATATTGAGGTGCGTGACCACCATCTAAAAACTTAATCTATTAGAGAGGGCACACTTTTATTTATTTAATTTTATATCTTCAACTGACTTTATAGTATAATTTTTTAACTGACTTTATAGTATAATTTTTGCAACATTTTTTCCACTAACTATTCCACCTTCACTCATTCAAGGTTTATTTAAATGGGGAAATGTCTTAGTGGCCCTCCAACTATTTATATTGAGACAACTTCCCCTCAACTGTGTTTAGGTAGCAAACCTTCAGGTACTAGAGGGTGTAAAACAGATGAATCATAAGTCAAACAACTTCACTACATTAGAGACCCATTCAATGTTACACAAAGACATACTTTACAAGCTTGTAGTAAAGAGGTCAGTCCGAACTAGAAATGGTAGAATTAGATCAGGTATGTCAGTTAGATCAGCTATGTACATTTTTTTGATAAGGTAGAGATTTTATTAAATGGTACCAAGATGGTGCAGGAAAAGAAACAAAAACAACACAAAAAGGAAAAAAGAAAAAAAAAAAAAACAAGAAACACCCTACTACACTCTTCTTTCTAGCATATCCAAGAAAATCATATACTGGTTCCAACTACCCATCAAGCTACTTTTACACCAAAAGTACAAATTCTGTAAATGTCCTTAGTTCTCTGCCCTTCAAAGCAAGCTTTGTTCCTTTCCAGCCATATTGTCCATAAGATGCACAATGGAATGGTTCTCCATATCTACTTTATCTATTTTGGTATTGCCAGTTGCTGCCAACCTTCCAGGAAACCTTTCACATTCTGAGGCATCACCCAATTAATACCACGAAGATTTAAGAATAACACCCAACATTCTCTAGAAAATTTGCAATGGAGAAAAAGATGCTCAACTGTTTCACGATCTTCTTGACATAGGAAGCATCTACTACATAGATTAAAACCTCTTTTCTGCAAGTTATTTTGATTTAAACATGCCCCCAAGTTGCAACCCATCCAAAACATGCTACTTTAGTAGGAGCTTGTCTTCCATATCATCTTCTAAGGCCAAGAATTATCCCATTGACCTGGCTGTTTTAACAGCATACTATAGCAATTCTTAACTGAAAATTTCTTGTCCTTGCCAGCCAAATCAGGGTATCCACCTTATTCTGATCAATATAAACTGATCCCAATTGTTGAAGCAACTGACAAAAATCTTCTATCTCCCAATCATTCAAATTTCTCCGGAAACTTGGCTGCCAACCAGTGTTAGAATGAAATTCAGCAATATTACCATCCTTATTTGTAGAGCAGTTAAAAAAAGTAGGAAATTTATCTTTTAAACATTCATCACCAACCCACAAATCTGTCCAGAATCTAATTTTTTCTCCATTTCCTACCTCCAGTCTAGTAAAATGACTAAAGTCTTCCCAGAGTATGCTAATGTTCATCCATACTCCCCCATTAACAGTTCTCCATCTATCCTTCTTCCCATGTATGGCATTAATAAGCTTTACCTTTCATGCTTCAGCTATGTACATTTTCTTTCTGTTCATGAGTTGACCTGGTCGACCCAATCAAAAATCTCCTTTTGTTTGCTTCTCTACCATCATGCACCATAGTTGTTAAACAAAATTCCAAATCCACCATCATCATCCTCTTCCACCCCATCACCCTATGAGAGACTTCTCCTCCTGAGAGATCACCCACCCTACACCTTTTTTTAAAAGGTAAGATTTTATAAAACTAAGAACCAGCACTAAGCTAGTTTTGTACAGAGCACTAAAGAGAAGCAAAAAAAGCAAAAGTATGTCCTTTTCTAATCTTGAAGGCCTTCTATGAGTTCTAATGCAGATTCTGTCTCTTTTAGAAGTATTATTTTACACAAATTAAAACAAAAAATGCAGTTAATTTTATCTTCTAAGTGGAGTTGGATTTGGCTTTAAAACATCTTAATCTAGGATTGTATTTCACCCAATAAACTCTCTCTGTCACCTTTCTTGACCAACATCTTAAAATGCATGCAGCAGTGTCAGGCATTGCCCAACAAGGGCATAAAATTTTCGAAAAAACATGTCATAACTGGTACCCCCTCCGTCCCATTTTATATGAGGGTGTTTGACAGGGCACGAAGTTTAATAAAGGAAGACTTTTGAAATTTGTGGTTCAAAACAAGTCTTGGATATTTGTGTGACTGTAAATCATCTCATAAAGTTAAATTGTTTCCAAATATATAAAGGTGTCATTCTTTTTGGGACTGAGGGAGTATGTTATATCGGACAGTGTAGAAACAAATGATCGAGTTTCTGGTTGTTCTCCACATAAGTAACATCAGCGGTACAGCAGGAAATGACTTCTTTGAAGGTTCTATTTTAAGCAAGCTTCCATAGAAAAAAAACAAATGATCGAGTTTCTGGTTGTTCTCCACATAAGTAACATCAGCGGTACAGCAGGAAATGTCTTCTTTGAAGGTTCTATTTTAAGCAAGCTTCCATAGGAAAAAACCATGGAAACAAGCCACCTTGTAAGGTGCTTTTGTCTTCCGTATTTGCTTTGGATAACATGATCTAATTTATTAATCTTTGCTTGTCAGCATCCTGTAGCAAGAATTAACTATATAATAGCTTTTGTTGTGTACTATTCAATTCTCTATAGCAACCTGTCTTTGCTAGTAGGAAAAAACTTGAGAAGAAACAGTGAACTATAGAATCCAGCTACTGTGTTCATCACCCAGTCATACAAATGTCTTCTAGATGTCATGTTCCAAGCCTCATTTGTTCCACAATCTTCCAAAAGAACTTCAGGTAACTATGCCTATCTGAAAAGATCTTGAAATTGTTCCTTCAAAGGCTCATGCCCATTAAGATCTTCCTACCATGACCAACTTTGAAACCAATTTTCTCCATAAATGCAGGCTGCATAGATCTTTTTAAAATCAGTACCCAAAGATCTTATACTCTTCTAGATTGACACACCATGTGTGGCTCTAGCTTTCTTGGTACACCAGTAACCATCTATCTCTTTGTAGGCATTTAAAATTTATTTGGATTAGTTTTTAAGTATGATTACATGGATTAAATCTAAATCCAGCTTCTTCAATGTGACATCCAAGTCAAATCATAGGCCAATGCGATAATATCATATGTTCAAATGATGTGGCCAAGTCAAACATAAAGACCAATAAAGACGGCCAAGTGTCCAAATAACATAGCTCAACCAATAATATACAATACTATCACATGGCTTTTGTGATAGTTTTGATGACTCAAGCGAACCAATCAAATTGAAGAATTCATCACGAGCTACCTTCTCGTGCAACTATAAATAGGAGTCGTCATAAAACCAACGAAATCTGACAATACATCAAGCAAGCTAAAGGAAAGCTAGAGAAGCTCTAAAGAAAAGCATTCAAAATCTTCCTCTACATCCGCAATCTTCGACCGGTGATAAATCCAACGAAGTTCAAGTTAAGATTTCAAGCGGGCATTTTGAAATCTTCTGCTCATGATAATTGAATCTTAAATCCTAGTTCGTGATGGATCTGGTCCCTTTCAGAACAAACCAATAGCCCTTGAATCGATGTTCGTAAGAAGAATCATAAGTCATTTGTAGATCTAGTGACATCCTAGAGATTGTAACTCGTATCATCTCTTCATACTAATTATTGTAATTTATAACATTTTCTTATCTTGAATATTCGTATGTGTTAAACACAAATTTCTGACATGCCCGGTGGGACAAATTTCATTTTTCTTTTTTCCCTTTTGATGCTTGCATATGAGTTTGGGAAGAATTTCCCATCCCAGCTACGATGAAGTGGTACATGGCATGTTATGTCGTATCTGGTCTTTGACGAAAGATGTACATTGTGTGTTCTGATGTTTTAACTTGTGACAGAGAAGTATGTGGAGCATCCTTTTCTTGCATTGGCGAAGGAGTGTATGAAACGTCCTCATCTCGCAACTCAACAAAGGAGTACATGAGTCATCTGATCCTTCAAGATTTGGCGAAAAAGTATGTGAGCATCACATTAATCAAGATTTGGCGGAGAAGTACGTTGAACGTCCCACCCTTTTAAATTTTAAGTGGAGCCTCTGTTTGCAACTTGACAATGAAGTGCATGAGCATAGACTGTCTTTTTTACACGGCTTGACGAAGGAAGACATGGAGCGCCCCATCCTTCACACATTCACCGAGAAATCGTAAAGTGTTCCATACTTCAAGCTTTGACGTGAGATGGCAAAGAAATACATTGTATGTCCCTGATTCAAGCCTTTAACAAAGAAGTACATGAAGCACTCTTCTTGAAGCTTGGCGAAGAAGTATATGAAGCTTCTCCTCCGTACGACTAAGCAAGAGACACTTAAGAGTACCTTTTTTACAACTTTGGCAAGCAATAGGTTGAATAGGGAGACAACGGTCCCAAACGAAGTATGCAAACCCTTGAAGTACCAAGCTCGAAACGAGTTGATGGAAGTAAAACGTCATGAGAAACCACTCCTTCAAAGGCTGAACATACTCATTTGGATTCTTCAAGCTTATGAAAGGACTCAAAATTTAATGATTGGAAGTCTTATCTACCATGCAACTATTTGCAAGCATCACAATGAAGAAAGATATTGCTTATGAGAGGTAGAAATGTGCCACTTGTCGTGCCAGAATATTGTGAACACAAATTCAGGTATGAAATATTTAAGATAAGATAAGGTTATAAATTAGAATATTTAGTATAATGAGATGATATGAGTAACAATTCCTAGAATGTCACTAGATTTACAAATGATGTTCTTTGATTATTCTACTAAAGAACAAAAGTTCAAGGCTCTTGGCTTGTTCTTGAAGGGATAGAATCTTGACTAAACCTTCGTTGTTGGATTTATCAAGGACAAAAAGCCTTTGAATGTTTTTATTTAGAGCTTCTCTAACTAAGGAGTTTGTGACAAGTAGAGCCCTTTTTATTCAATTTGATTGGTTCACATGAGTCATCAAACCTATCACAAAATTTATATGATAAGATTGTATTTGATTGGATGAAGCATGTAATCTGAACACTTGATGACCTTTGATTGGTCTTTATATTGACTTGTCATGTCACATCATTTAAACACATGGCATTATTTTATCGGCATGTGACTTGACTGGAATGTCATTGAATACAAGGCAAGAGCTTGGTCCTCCAAAATGAAGTAGACATGGAGCTCAAAACAAATAAAATGAACTTATTTAATTTGTAAAACGCAAATTAAATGTTCAATCCAAATATGAAGTTAGACCTTTATTTAAATATGCATATTTAGAACTTATATAATTAATGTTGACTTGTACCAATATTTCCCAAAATTAAGAATTGAGCCCAAATTTTGCATGTACTAGTATCTTGTTAGCCACGAGTGCTTATTTTTTGGCAAACTACATAGACAAACACTCGAAATTGGCCTCAACGGCCAGTTTGATACTTAAAAATCTACCTAGTGACAAACTAGACACTTCAACTTGACACATGTATATCTCTTGGACACCCAGTGCTAACGTGGCAGAATGTTTGTATCTCACCAAAATTTGAGCATGTGAACCTTTAAATCTTGTGTTTAAATTCTTCTCTTTGTTGTTGTTGATAACATTTCTCTAGCAAGCCTCTTTTTCATAATTGAATCTACATAGCCACTTCACTAATAAACCCTTAGATCTTTGATATTCAATCCTCTGTTTTTCTTATTATTGAATCTTGACGAGTGTGTTCCATTTGATTAGGTTAAAGGACTTCCTTACAGTATTACCATGTCGTAAGAAATTTCTTCTCACTTTATCGATTCGCTTTCTCAACCTTGGCTGGCAAAGGAAACAAGAGAATCACATAAGTTAGTAAAGAATCCAGTACATTGTTAACCACTAATCTTACCCCAAAGGAAATGTATGATCTCTTCCAACTTCCAAGCCGCTTTTCATATCTTTTCAACCCTCTCCTCAACTTTATGTCTAGCACCAAAGGAAGATCCAAATGCATAGTAGCCAAAATCCCTACCAGACAATCGAGAATCCCAACCAATCTAGCATTGTTTGGCACCTCATTGACCAAAAACAGGTTTTTCCTCCAATTAATATGACGACCAGAATTTGCTTAAAAATCCACTAGAATCAATTTCCAGTGACTTAATTGATCTTCTACATCGTCATAAAGGATGAGGGTATCATCTGCATACAATAGGTGGGAGACTTCTATAATACATTAGTTGTCTATTACATAGAATCCCCGTAACCATCCAGGGCCACTTTCAACATTCCGCTGAAACTTTCCATCACTAAAATGAATGGGGAGGAAAGATAGAATCTCCTTGTTTCAAGCCTCTTTAAACCAAAAAGATTGCTTCAGGAACTCCATTATGACTATGGAGCACTTAACGGTGCTCACATAAAAACTCACCCAGCTAATCTATACACTACCAAATCCCATTTCCTTATGCATATTGGTAAGGAAACTCCAGTTAACATGATCATAGCCTTCTCAATTTCTAACTTATACAGGACTCTTAGTGTGTTCCCTTTTTGTCTTGTGTCTAGATTCTAGGCACTCATTAGCTATTACCTATTAGTGCAACATCCATGTTTTGCCTTCCCCTTATAAATTAATATGTGCATTATCAACCAGCTTGTACACCACCTTTTTGAGTCTCTTTGTTGATATCTTTGAGATAATCTTGTAGAGGCTCCCAATCAAACTTATAGGCTAGAAATCCCTTTAACTCCACAGCCTCTATCTTCTTGGGAGTTAAGGCTATGAAGGTGGCATTGAACCTTTTTTCAAACCTCTCTTGCTTTAACGTCAACTATTGAAGTCAGAATCCATGTCAATCTAAGCATGCAAATTAACATTTTTGTGTGTAACTTTATTAATATTTAAATTAGTCAAATCTAGATGGAGGTTGTGGAGGACACAGATCAGGATAGAAGGTTAGTAGGTAGTCGAGAGTCGTAGCATTACTCTTCTAGTTTCTTATCCTTCGATTTTTGTTACTCTATGTTGTCTCTTGTACCTCGGATATCGTATTACTTTGTTGTAGTTACTGTTTCCTTTTCAGAATGTTTTGTTATACTTTTTATAGTATTTTGTCATAGCTTCTTTACTTCAGTTGTTTCTTTTTTCCAAATTGCTTTCATTTGCTATCTTGAGCCGGGGGTCTATCAGAAACAGCCTCTCTACCTCCCGAGGTAGGGATAAGGTCTGCGTACACTCTACCTTCCCCAGACCCCATTTGTGGGATTACACTAGGTATGTTGTTGTTGTTGTTGAATCTCGATAGATTCTAGTACTCCCTTTCTTCTATTTTATACTAGACTATCACCATTTAGAAAGTCAAACACTTTTTTCTTTGACTACAATCTTTCAAACATTTTCTACATATTTGTAATCATAAATATTATGCTATGATTTTCAAATCAGTAAATTCTATCAATCAAAATCCAAATTCAAATCGAAAATCAGATGCTTTTGCCATCATTCCTTAGGGATTACTACTATCATACAACTCTGGCGTCTAATAGACGCATCACCTATCATAAATGTCGAAATTCAAAAAGGAATAGCTTATTATCCAGATTACCTCTTTACCGGAGAGTTCAGAAGAGTAATGATATTCAAATCAGTAATCCTATGAATCAAAATCGAAGATCAAATCCAAAATCAGATGCTTTTACCGTCATTTCTTAGGGGACTCCGATGTTTAATAGACGCATCACATATCATAAACGACAAAATTTAAAAGGAATATCTTATTATTATCCATATTACCTCTTTACCGGAGAGTTCAGAAGAGTGATGATTTTCAAATCAGTAAATTCTGTCAATCAAAATCCGAATTCAAATCGAAAATCAGATGTTTTACCGTCATTTCTTAGGGATTACTACTATCATACAACTCCGATGTTCAATAGACGCATCACATATCATAAACGACAAAATTCAAAAGGAATATCTTATATTATCCATATTACCTCTTTACCAGAGAGTTCATAAGAGTAATGATTTTCAAATCAGTAAATTCTATCAAACAAAATCGGAAAAATCGAAAATGAGATGTTTTACCGTCATTTCTTAAGGATTAAAAGTATCATACAACTCCGACGTTTAATAGACGCATCACATATCATAAACAACAAAATTTAAAAGGAATATCTTATTATTATCCATATTTACCTCTTTACCAGAGAGTTCTGAGGAATAAGGAAGGACAAAGTTAACAGTGAGCTTAGACGGAATCGACGAAGGTGTAGCGGGCCTAGGAGCCATGAATGCGGATGGAGTTTTCGGTGGTTCGACATTTGGAATTGTTTTACTCCAAGCCTCAACGAATTTCGAATCTGCAACGTACTCCGCCGATAGGTCGGTTGCAAATGGGCGGCGCCACCTCATCGTGGTGGCTTTGGAGAGGAATCGAGAACCGTGTCGGAACATTGTTTGGGCGATTACGCGACGGAGATCGACGGCGATTGGAGAAAGTGATCGGAGGGTTTGATGGAATGAGTCTTTTTGGATCCTATTTTCTATTCAAGGCCCAAATGCAAGGGAATTTATTGCTACTAAAAAATAAAAATTGATTCACATTTAATTGCCGGTGTTAAAAATGTTAATTTTGGCTTATGTCAAAATTTAAAAGTTGAGTTGTTTAATGAATTTAACTTAAAATTATAAAATTGGTAGCATAAAAATAGAATAAAGTCAAATATCATTGAACATTCCAAAAATGAAAAGATGTTATATTTGTTTTTTTTTTTTAGATAGAACGGTTAAAAACACACCTTAAGTATTATTATTTTTTTAAGTTTTCTACGAACTATCAGTTGTGAGAGTTTTCTAACTAAACTATCAAGTAGAAAAATTGAACAAATGATAGTTGAGTTATGTTTTTACTAATTAATTAGCGATACTTTAGGTAAAAAAACTCTCACCTAATATTTCAGGTAGAAAAATAAAAATAATGATATTTTATATGTGTTTTTGACCCTTAACTCTTATTTTTTTATATGACCGTAAACACAAAATGGTCTTACTTGTGTAACTTAAAAAAAAAATAGAGAGCACCTTTATTTTTACATAAAAAAAAATAATAAACTTGTTAGATCCATCAAAAGCTATATGCTCAATAGCCGGTTTAGTAAAACTTTATTTTTTACCAAAAGTGTTTATTTTTAAAAAGTGAGGTATTTGATCAAGTTTTTAGAAAAAAATAAGTGTTTGGGGAGAGTAGGAAGCTAAAATAAATGGCTTTTGGTCAAAAGTACTTTTTTGGAAAAAGATATATTAGAAACACTTTTTAAAATCTTAGTCAATCACAATTACTGCTCAAACGTATTTTTTAGATTAATTGCCAAGCCCAAACAAATTTTTGTCAAAAAAAACTTTTTAAAAATAGGCTAATTTTAAAAACTTGGTCAAACACACTATTAATACTATGAGAAAAAACTTCATTTCTTTTAAGTGTGTTCTCACAAATTAATGTATCTTCCTTATATCTATGGTATCACAGTCACACTAGCTTTGCTGGCTTCCATTTGTTTGATATGAAATTTGACGTAGACTTCATCTACTTGATGTACATAGAATTCAATTTAATTTATAAGAAAGAACTATTTTTTTTAAGCGGAATCAAAGTTCCATTTATTTGATATGAAATTTGATGTAGACTTTATCTGCTTGATGTACATAGAATTCAATTTAATTCATAAGAAAAAACTATTTTTATTTAAGCGGAATCAAAGTTCTATTTATTTGATATGAAATTTGATGTAGACTTCATCTGCTTGATGTACATAGAATTCAATTTAATTCATAAGAAAAAATTATTTTTATTTAAGCGGAATCGAAGTTCTTACTTGATGTACATAGATTCTTAAGGAAGGGTTGTTTTTATTTTAGCGGAATCAGAGTTTTCATTTTTTTTTTTTTTCAAATTTAATTATTACATGGACCTCCATTATAATTGAAAGTCATCTTTCCCAAAAGAAGTTTCTTATTAAGGGTCTGTATGGAAGGACACATGAGATTTAAATTTGAGTGTAATTACACAGTTTGACTAAATAATTTTTTTGATTAGGTGGTAATTGTGTGTAATGGAGAGGGTGTAATTACACTCTCCAATTCTCAAGGGGATTGAGAATTGGGTGTTACTTTTTATGTTTTTTTATATTTTTATTTTGATTTTTTTCTTTTAAATTTTACTTATTATTTTATTTTTTTTATTTTTTTATTTTCACTTTTTTTAATTATATTATTTAACTTTCATTTACTTTCTTCTCATTTCTCAACTTTTACTTCTTGTGATTTCATGTAATTGCTCGTATTTTTTATAGTGTTATTATCCTAATTTTTGAAACTACAACTCTTAATATTAGGAAGAATGAGTTATTAGCAAACTTGACATATAATTGGTGATATTATTAAAATAAAATTTCATTGTTGGGTGAGGTTATAGACTTATATTTTTCCTTTCTTTTAAATTATATTAACTTAAGTTATGTTAAAATTTACTTATGTAATGTTGGAATTTGACATAAGATTATTATGTTAAACTTTTTTTTTTAGAATTTGAATTTAGGTTATATTTTCGATTTCAATTTATTTGCTTTAGTACTATTGACTTGTATTTCACATTACATATTGTTCATTTTTCACTAGGTTGTGTAATTACTACACCAATTCCATTAAACACATGAGCAATTAAAAGTTTTATACACATAAGTAAAATAAATGAAAATGAGTGTAAGATAATAGAACCACAAACTTATAATTATCCTGAGAATGAAAGGGAAATAATAATTACTAAAAGTATAAATTTAAGATTCAAGATCCAAGACTTAGAATATAAGATAAATATAGGAGTAATAGAATATGATAGCCTAAATGAATTATTATTAGGAAGTGATTTTTTAACTATGATAAACTATAAAATAAATAACAACGGAATTAAGATAAATGATCAAGGGAAAACCAGATTTATAAATAAGATATGAACATACAGTTAAAAATAATAAAGAAAAAACAAAAATTAAAGACTATAAAGACGGTCTTATCAGGAGAAATATATTCCCAACTAAAATACTTAGAATACAGCGCAAAAGAAATGAAATTAGAAAATGACATAGAACAACTAGAAAAACAATGTGAAAATTTTAGTAAAATATGGATAGACATGGGTAACGGATGGAAAAAATGAATAAACAATCCTGACTAATCCTAACGATAAAATAGATGAGTTATGGGAAGAAATAATATTAAAAGAGAAAATAAAGAGCGTCCTATCACTAATGGATGAAATAAAAGAAAATCAAACAAAAATGCAACAAATGATAAGAGAAGAATTAACCAACTTATGGAATGTATCTGAGATACCAACGTTTAAACTAATATTAGAAAAACTAAATATGTTATTAGAAGAAAAAGGCAAAAAAAAAAACTGAAGGAAGCTAATGACGAAGCAAGCACAAGTAAAGAAACAACTATAGCAAAAACGACTACTCATAAACCATAAATGGTACCAATAGATGCTTGGAGAAGAAGTAACGTACCTATAATGGTGGATATAAGTAAAATAAAACCAAAACTATCAAAAGACGTAATAGAAACTTTAGACGGATTAACAAAATTGAATAAAGAAGGAAGATTCTAATGGAACCAAGTGTGATCACATTCTTGAGAACTCATGGAAAACAGATTATAGAAAAAAAAAGACATAAATACGAAACTATGGGATCAAAACCAGTAAAAGAAGAAACATTAAAAGAGGTAAAAATACCCGTAAAAGAAGTAGAAAAAACAACTTACGAATATCTGAATCTAAGATTAGATAAACAAGAACAACAGATTAATGAATTAAAAATAGAAAATCTAAAGTTAAAATCAAATGATAATGCAGAATGATACGACAAATATAAAAAATATAAAAGAAAACATAAAGATACGAAAATACTACTGAAAGAAACTAAAATAGAACTGAGAGAAACTAAGGAAGAGCTAAAGGAAGTAAAACAAGAACTATTAGAACTTAGAGAAGAGATACAGATCCTAACAGAACAATTAAAAAGGTTAAAAGGAAAAAAGAAAGTACGAAAGGTAAGATTAAGCGATGAAACTACCTCAAATAGTAATACAGACGAAGATAATACCGAACAGGTAAACCAAGAATTACAAGTAGTAGAATTTATAGAAGAAGAAAATTATGAGAACACGGAAATAGTAAAAGAAAATAACCAAATAATAGAAGCTTTGCAAAATATGAAAAGAGTAAATGCGATAATAGAAGATGAACCAGATAGTGATATAGAAGATGAATATAATGGACTGATAGAAACCGAGATTGAATCAGAAAACATAATAAATGAAGATGCGGATGATTATCCCGAAAAGATTTAGTAGACCCTAATCTAGAAGTAATAACTAGAAGAAATACAAGATTACCAGACCATATACCTATAGGACAACAAGCTGAATTTAAAGAATTTGTAAGATCAATGACCCAATGAGTAAATTATAACGGATACTTTCTAGATTTAGACAATGTTTACGATGAACAAGAAGTAGGAAGAAGAATAACGGACTGAAATTTAGGAATGTATATAGCATTAATGAATAGTACACAGGCAGAAAACCTAGATTATATGTATGATCTAATATCAAAAACACTAATCGGAAAAACAGCATACTGGATAGAATCAATAGCATATCAGCTGAGAGGAGAAGTATTAAGTCATGCGACAGATTGGAAATCAATGTTAATGATATTTGATTTATTATTAAAAAGAGAATTCTTAGGAGAAAAATGGCTAGTAGCCAGGGAAAATGTACTAGCTGAAAGAAAAACTGAAATAATAATGAATTTAAATAATATGAAATGTTGTAAGATAAACAAACTACCAGAATATACGATTAGCTTTAGTAAATTCTTTTACGAAGCTAGATTCTTACCAGAGGAAGGAGTAATTTATCAACAACTATACTATGACCATTTACCTGTACCATATAATATCGAAATATCCAAAGAATATGTCCAATTAGAACCAAAAGAGAATACTTTGGGAGAAAGAATAAGAGTACTTAGAGCATATCTAATGAGAAAATGTGAAGAATACAGATTGCAGCAAAAGATTAAAAAAGATAAAAAGATAGGATTGAGAGAAATATGTGGATTTACTGAAAGAAGATTAATATTTGGATGCGATGATAATAGAAAAGAAAAGAAGTATAAAAAACATAAGAAACATAGAAGACACGAGGACAAATATGAAAGAAATCACAAATATAAGAAATATAAAAAATATAAGAAAAGACCTTATTACAAATCCTATAAGAAAAAGAGATTTAGGAGATACATGAATAATCCCGATACAAGAAATAAATTTAGATATAAAAGAAAATTTAGGAAAAGAAGAAATGTAAACCCAATAGAAGCAGATAAAACTAAAGAAGAAAAAGTTAAAGAATGTAAATGCTGGAATTGCAACGAAAAAGGACACTATGCGAATAAGTGCCCAAAGTTAAAGAAAAAAGGAGTAAAATACATAAATACGGAAAAATTTATAATGAGTTTACAACAGATTAAGGAAGATAATAATAAGTGGTATGATTACGAAGATTTCTATGTCAGTGAAACCGACGAGGAATCAGAAACAGAAAAGGTAAGGTATATTAAACAACATTCAGATAGTGAAGATAGTTCTGAATAAAATATGAATACATTGGAAAGAGAAAAGAGAAAACTAATAAGAGAAAGAGACTACTGGATACAATGCGAAGAGTATACTCGACATAAATTAATTATAACTTCAACAGTCAATGAGACATGAAGTATGTACTACAATGATAGATATAATAAGATTACCAAAAGACTTGGAAAAATAAGAGAAAATATGAACAAGATACATTGGAAACAAATGGAAATAGCGAGACTCATAGAAGAAGCAATGAGAAATGAAGAAACTAGACAAGAAGTGGAAGAATACGAACATGATGTAGAACTCAACAAAAGATTGGATAACCCTGACTAAGATGGTAGCAATTCATATAGAGGCTCACATAGAATATAAACCGAATAAAATGATAAAACAAAAAATATTCATTGATAGTGGAGCAGATATATGTCTAGCTAGAAAAGATGTTTTAGAATCTCACAGATGGAAAAGATCTAGAATACATAGAGCAAAGGTATCAGGATTCAATGAACATTCTAAAGAATTAGATATAATAGCAGAGAATATGAGAATTATACTAGGAAAAACTATTTTCAGACTACCAATAGTATATCAACTGGATAACATGAAACAACAAGTTTTATTAGGAAATAACTTCCTAGATTACTTTAAAACACAGGTTATAAATAAGAATACATTTAGTTTACAATCACCCTGTGATAAGTGGATAATATTGAAAAGAATATTACCTGTGAATACTATAAGATTATGTACGATTAAAATGGAAAGAAACAATAATCTAGAATTATTAAAAGCAAAATACCTTAACAGTTTAAAAAATAATTTTGGAGAAAATCCAATGCAGCTATGGGAAAAAGAAAAGATTTATGGAGAAATAAAACTGATAGATCCTAATGATACTGTTAGAACTAAGCCTATAAGGTATAGTCCGACAGATCAGAAAGAATTTGAAATCCAGATTAAAGAGTTACTAGAAATGAAAGTAATAAGAGAAAGTAAAAGTCCACATAGTAGCCCAGCCTTTTTAGTAAGAAAACATAATGAACTAAAACGAGGAAAAGCCAGAATGGTGATTGACTACAGAGAATTGAATAAAAAGACTATTTTTGATGGATACTTTTTACCATATAAAAGAAACCTTACCAACAGATTAGGAAGCAAAAAATGGTTTAATAAATTTGACTGTAAAAGCGGATTTTGGCAGATTAAGCTACCTAATGAATCCAGAGCTTTAACAGCGTTTAGTGCCCCTCAAGGACACTATGAATGGAATGTGTTACCTATGGGATTAAAAAATGCACCGCAGATATTTCAGAGAAGAATGGACCAGGTATTTAGAAGACTGGCAAACTTCTGTATAATATATGTGGATGACATATTAATTTATAGTACCGATTTAAAAGATCATATAAAACATATAGAACAATTCATTGAAACGGTAAACCAACACGGAATACTGCTATCTAAAAAGAAATCTGAAATATTCAAGAATAGTATTGAATTTTTAGGATATATCGTAGATAACGAAGGAATACAGTTACAAGAGCATGTTGTAACAAAGATTAAAAATTTTAAAGAAAGATTAGAAAACAAAAGAGAAGTGCAGCAGTTTCTTGGCGTAATAAACTATGCCGCAGATCACATAAAAGATTTACCATATATGAGGAAACCACTGCAAGATTTGATTAAAAAAGATGTAACATTCGAATGGAAGGAAGAGCATACCAAGGCGATTAACCAGATTAAAGAAAAGGTAAAATCATTACCAAAACACAGAGTACCTACAGATCAAGATCAATTAGAACTCTTTACAGATGCTAGCGACATAGGATGGGGAGCAGTCCTAATAGCATATGATAAAGAAGATATTGATAAAGAAAAAAGACTAATTTGTGGATATGGAGGAGGAACTTGGAAACCCAATGAAAATAATTACCATATCAACGAAAAGGAATTATTGGCAGTAAAATTTGGAATAAAAAGATTTCATTATCACTTACTACCGGTAAAATTTATAGTTAGAACGGATAACACACAGGTAAAAGTATTCATTACAAACAGAATAGACCCTTTACCAGAATTAAATAAAAGAAGAAAATGACAATCATTCTTCTGTTGTTATGATTTTATTGTTAAAAATATATCTGGAACTAAGAATGTTTTAGCTGATTTTCTTAGCAGATATAACAATGACGACTAACAGCGAAGATTTCAAAAAATACATAGCAAGAGCTATGCAAGAGATTATTAGAACAAATGAAATAATGATTACCAAATTACAGGAGATTACCCAAACTATCAACAAGCTAGTAGAAGCCATACAAGACTTCTCAAAACTGAAAATCCTACAGAAAGAAGAACAGAAAAAATCGACTACACTACCACCAATACAACAAAAAAACCTTTCAACCATTCTTATCAAAACTAGCAACCATGCCATCATCAGTACCCTCGACATCAGCAGCGGTATCAATGGTAGATACACTGAAATACAAACTAGAAGTGATTAGCGCTTATGAAAAGATCAATAAATTTTATGATTACAAGACTAACACTAATATTGTACACAATGCAAAACTGAGTAAATATCCAAGATTTATTTGCAGTGAAAGAGCAAATCCGAATATCGTGGAGCGACTATTCACATACGGATTTATTGACAAGATTATTACAGATGATAAGATGATTAACCTCACCAAACTACCACAGATTATCACAAGATCAACGGAGCTAATGATGGAGTCCTTTGGAAAAGGGATTTACGAAATACAGATTTTAGACGCATCAACCGATTTAAAAGGTAAACCAATTGTTATTTGTCAAATCTTTAAGACAGGAAGGAACAACACCATCAGCGGAGATGACAAGAATTTAAACATGAAAATTCCCTGTGCACTGGAAAAATTCCAAGACTGGATGAGTACTAAAAGAATATTTGGATTAATGATATTAAAAACAAGAATAGAGGACATGTTGAGAAATCGGAAAGCATCTGTAATCGGATCTTCCAAAGGAGGAGATGTAGAAGAGATTATGACCCTTTACTACGACAATGACATCGAAGTAAATGAGACTACTGAATTAACACTTCTATTAGACAAGATTACCAATCTAAAGCATACCCATACTGAGGAGACTATTCGCCAATATAAGACTATGACTGAACAAAAAAGAAGACCAGTGATTAAAACAGAGACGGCATCATCGTCTACTGTAAGTATAAAGAAGGAACAGAGTCCTGATCCTTTTGAATAAGGAGGGAAAAAGATTATTGATAATATCCTGATCCTTTTGAATAAGGAGGGAAAACTGATTATTTTTGCAGGTACAATGTAGAGGCCTAAAAAGAGGCCTTACGGCCCAAGAAGAATATGGCTTAACAGCTCAAAAGATTATCAAAAGGTATCATGTAGATTTATCTATTTGAAACCTATAAAAGAGGCTTATGGCCCAAACAGACTATGGCCCAACGTAGTATTTTATATTACGGTAAAGCCCAAAAGATTATGATGCAGGGAATGTGAAGTTTCGCTACGCATAACCCTATTGAATATTGGTCAGGGAATGTAGTTTACTGCATAACCCAAAAAAGAGGCTTAACCGCCCAACAAAGATTATGGCCTTACGGCCCAAAAAGATTAAAAACTGGTAACCCAGAAAAGAGGTCGTTCGACCCAAAAGAATATGGCCTAGCATAGTTTAAACTATGTAAAAGCCCAAACAAAAGAGGCCTTAGTGCCCAAAATAGATTATGGGCTCACGGCCCAAAAATGATTATCAAGTTACAATTGATTAACGGAGAGATAATTTCAAAAGAATATCAGCCGGAAAACTGGAAAGTACTGAACAGGAAAACAGCCCGACAAGAATATGACAGCAGCCATGAAGGAATGGACAGCTGAAAGAATAGCCGAATAAAGACAAAACAACTTTACGGAAAGAAGAGACAAGGCACTGTACCCACTGTAGCCTTTATGACTTTTTGAAAAAGTATTTTGTCTAGGACTATTTGATTACTGTTTACTTTCGACTTTTAAAAAGTACTAATGTTTACTTTAAAAAAGTAATGAATAGTGAATAGCCGAGGTTATCTATATAAGGAGCCTCTTGTAAAGACGAAGATTCATTCGGAAATATACACAACCTTTACATTACTTAAAAAATTTTCTCAATGTTCAGCTAAACACACCTTAGTCTATAATCAATTATCAACTAGGAACACCAGAAATATAATCGATTATCAAGGGAAGAACACCATAAAGAACAAGAGTAAAAATACTTTGATTATTTATTATTAGAACCATACTGGTAAGAACACAACATCTTTCAGACGATGATCAGAGGATACCCGTAACTGACTCCCAGCTCCCAGGCGACAGAGTACCCGTAATGCAAGGATGCGAAGGGGAAATACAAGGCCACAGGAAGGTTGAGGCTACTTCGATGATCTGAGAATCAGATTAAAGGTATGTGTTCTGACTATGTGTTTCTAATTATAAATGTGATAAGTATGATTACTCTATTGTTATGATGTTTGGATACTGATAGAAGATTATATTATGATGTTTTGAATGTTGATAAGAGATTATAGACACTTTATTAAAAAATGAAATCGAACTTAAGATTACCAACCCGATTATTACATGCTTATGAACTGATTAACTCTGAAAAAAGCTTTATTAGAAAGATTACCATCTATGTTCTAACCTCTATGGGTAATTAGATGATGAAAAGATCCGCCTTACAGCCCGTATAGAAATTGGCAAATTCGTACGGGCTCGTACTACGGATCTTTTCATCATCTATAACCCCTAGAGGTCGGAATCTAGATGGTAATCTAATATTCTTTATCATTTTTTCAGAGTTAATCAAACTTTTTTCAAAGTTAATCAAATATTTAGCATGTAATCGGGTAGCTATTCTTGTTAATCGTTTAGGTATTCTTGGGTTCAATAACATTCTTTAATTTATAGTCTATAATCTTCTATCAATCCGGCAGATAACCATAAGATAATCCCTACCAATCGTCTAAACACTCATAATCATAATCTTCTATCATCTTCCAAACAATTATAATCATAATCTAATATCAACGTTTAAATAGCATAATATCAACAGAGTAATCTACTTATCAAAATTATAATTAGAAACATATGGTTTAAGCAAATCTTTCATTGTTGAATTATTCACAAGAAACTAGAGTATAGAACTCGTCTTAGAGCGCAAGAGAAAAAAGAAACACAGTTGTTATTGCCTTGTCCCTTCCATATAGTGGCGAAAAAGGAGCATTTAAGATATTCACTGCAAATTTATATTTACAAGTTCTTCGACGGTTTCCTAGGAACAGTCATGGACACGAGGTGCAGGATACCATGCCTAGAAACTAGATAAAATGGAACATTGCTATAACTTCTTAAACAAAAGCAATAGAAATTCATTTGGTGCATACACCTAATATCGTTGATTATGTAGCAGTAGAGCGCGGGCCGCAAGGTCACGAGTTCGATCCCCTGCATAAACCTTCTTGGTTGAGTCTGTCACACATGGCTTGCCAAATGTGGTTAATCGGCTGACGTGGTTTGTAGGCTATTGCGTCAGTCCGGGGTTTACCCTGTGTGCACTCGAAAGAGTAGCGACTGCGGGTTTCTTCGTCAACAAAAAAAAATATATTAACAAAAACGTGTAATAGCTACAACATTACCAAAAAATGACCGATGGCAAGGAAAACTCAAAGTACTAAAAAGAACCAGAGAGGAAATTAAGGGCCCTACGCCGATGATTTGCTTACGCCATGAAGGTCTGCTTTCTCTTGCAATGTCATTCTTGATCCACTTCAGGATCCTTTTCACAACAAAGAAATACTGCCAGAGATACAAAGTCAAAGGGGAGGAGGGGGGAGGGGGATGTTAGCTATGGTCAATACAATAATTGTGTGTTTACTAGTGCAACAGAGACAACTTTAGACAGAAAGCTCACCTGGAATACTGCGATTAAGGGAATCAACATTTTGCCCTTATTGTTGGGATTTGGTCCGTCGATCAATTTTTGATCCACCAAGATACCCTTGCTTTCACTTAAGACAACCTCGGTAATAGTTTGGACTAAATTGGGTATCCAAGCAGTTCCATTTGGAAGAATCTGTTAAACCATGCAGACCATGTTGACAAACATAATATATATTACAAAAACCTAACAAGGCAATGTCATGTATATCTAAACTTTTCGTCAAGTTCATTCCTGTTACATCTCCCACTGTTCTCAACGCAAACAATAGGAATCGAAGAAGCCTAACACCAAGGACAGTAAGATAAGTAAAAAAGAACAGCTATGAAGGATACTTCTAAAAAAGAAGCATCGTCAAAACAAAACAAAAGAAACATATAATCACTGTTCGAAGTAGGGTGCTAAGCAAGATGGCATGTTTGCCAGCTGACTGCTCTACTACATCATCTTGCTCACTCATACAGATGGAAAAGAAGAAAGGGAAAGATAGCTTTCGCCACTATCACGGTTCCTCTCGTGGCTTCTGAAACTGAAGTTCAAGTTAACTTTGCAAATGCATGTATTCAATATAGATCTAACACACACACCACACTGAATATCATAACTTAAACTAAGGTCTGCACAGAATATTTTTCCAGAGTGTTACAATCCACTATCCAATATAGAGACCAAAGTGCTATTCTTGCAGAGAGAAAAACCAATACTTATGATCCTCTCGAGTTGGATCACTGGAACTTAGGTTGTCGTCATTTTTCCAGAGTGTTACAATCCAGTATAAAGACCAAAGTGCTATTCTTGCAGAGAGAAAAACCAATACTTATGATCCTCTCAAGTTAGATCATTGGAACTTAGGTTGTCGTCAAACCCCCCCACCACCACCCACCCACCCACCCACACACAAAAAAACTCTCCCAGACACACACAAAAGGGGTGCGCTATAGGTGCTTAAACTACTTTTAGGATAAAACGGAAGGAGGATGTCACACACATACCATAGGAACGCGGTGTGCAAAGGTGGAGACATGATGAGTTCAGAAGATATCATGTAGAGAAAATTGAATGATACCCGAAGAAAAAGTTGGGATAAGAGCGGAGGCGGATGCAGCCTTCTAACACCAAGTTCATCCGAACACAGTAATTTTGAAGTGTACAATCAATTTATGTTAAAAATCATTAAAATTGCAACAAATAGTATATATGAACCCATGATTTTGGAAATTCAATGGGCCTAATACTAAAAAGAGCTTAAATCATGGATTCACCTCTGGATAAGAGTTAGACAATCTCCATAGTTGCTTAACTGGCAGAACCATTAAGTGATAGGTAAACATTTTAATCAGCTTAATAAGTCAATTGATTTATCATAGTTCAGTGTTGGAAATCCATAGCCAACTTCTCTATCTTAATTGTGTTCAATTGAGTTACGCTAGCTCAATTTGCAGATCGGAAGTGAATAGAGTGAAATGAAGTGAGGTAATCCTAAAATGGGTGCCTGGAACATGCATCTTTGAGTGAAGGGAACTTGAGAGGCTCCGGTGTCCATGTACTTTGCTGATAAAATAAACTTCAGCTGTTCTTTCTTCTATATAAACTCCAGTTGTTCTTCGGCAAACAGAATTCAATAGAGCACAAAGATGGAAGGTAGATACTAAATGCAAATTGTGCCAACGAAAATGTGACTCAGGGAAAGGGAAGAAGATTGTAAGAATCCTGAAAACATTGAAGAAAGTAGTGATCGTGACCCACCTTAACCTCTTGTTTCCTAATTCGAGCTCCCAGGCAGACAATTTTCGAAAGTTCCTCTGATCTTCTCGAAGTGAACTCATCATAACTCAATCCATCAGGAGGGGAAACCTGAGCACGTGTGAGGACCACAAGTCCTCTATGCCATATTTCCTTGCCGAAACTATCTGTTATGGCCGTCACAATCTGCCCATCCAAATTATCCACTCTATATGTATCAAGACGATCCACATAGAGCAAAACATCAATTGCCTTGTTCAAGAGGAACCTGTTTGGATCCCATTACTCAAAAAAATCATTAGTGAGAGAGAAAGGTGGTGAGTCAGACAAAGGAGTAGACATCTAGGGGCGTATGGGCGGGTTGGACTGGATTTGAGCGGGTCAAAATGGGCTGAGTTGATAAATGGACGGGTCAATAACCAACCAAAAGTTACTTGGACTCAAATGGGTTGGGCTAAAATGGGCTAAAAAGCGAGTTATAACCCAACCAACCAATTCTTACTAAAATTTAATTTCTTTGTTTGTTCTATATATTTTTTTGGGTTAGTAACTATAGCTTATATGTGTGTGTGTGTCTCTCTCTCTGTGTTGGTGTGTGTGTGTCTAACAGAAATATTACAAACTAAGGAAGGGCACTTAAGTCCCTTTGTTGTTCTGGGGTAAACCCATCAATAGTACTATTACAAGAAGGAATTGTTCTTTCACAAGTAGTTCCTAACATGTCTGCCCGAAAGATTCCATTTGCAAGTATCTAATAAGACTATTTTTTTCTTTATTATGGTTGTGTACAGCATATCAAATTAAAAAATCTTTTTGAAATTAGACAAGGTTTTTATTGGTCAACTTGGGCTACATATCAGCCCAATTTTTAGATAGGATAAAATGGATTGAGCTAATAAATGAGCGGGTTATGGACCCGCTCATAACTTGAACGAGTTGGGTGGATCATGTTTTTATGGGCTAATTTTGACACCTCTATAGACATCCCTACCACACAACCAAGAGAAGTTCCGAAACATTCCAGCATGTAAATACTTGCCTCTTTATGAGATCAAGAGCCTGGTCATTGACATATCCTCCTTCAACCAGCCCGGGGGTGTCAATAATGTTCAATGCAAATCTTTCCCATGAACGTGAAACCATCACCGGTGTGGAGTTTCTGACTGAAAAACAAGAAACCTTATTCAAATGTCCTAAACAGCAAAAAAAGCGTCTAAGGTTTCATTTTCAGCTAAATACTGTAGCAATATGTACCTGAAAAGCACTGACAGCAACTGTTCTTTCCCCTAAAATTGAGTTAACAGTTGAAGATTTCCCAACACCACCTTTCCCCATTACTAGGACTGTCAATGTGCTTCCACTCTACAGCAATTGAATAAACCACACGTCAGCCAAATAAATGTGCATAAGTCTCATTTAGACTAGAAATAAAAAAACATTATAATATATTCAACTGTTCACTCCAGAAAAAACAGATAAAAATTAGCATATCAGGTAATGAGAGAGACTCGAACCTCCTGCTTCAATTTTCCTATCAATTCAAGTAACTTTTCTTGAGTGGCCGAAGGAAATTGCAGAAATCCGACCCATTCTCTTATCACCTGAGACGCCATTGATAGCTAGCATGCAAAACAGTTCCAGGTTAGAACTAAAATATAATGAAATTAGAAAAGGTATTGTAACAACACATGTATTAAAAAGGCAGCTCGGTGCACTAAGCTCCCGGTATGCTCGGGATCGGGGAAGGGCCGGATCACAAGGTTTTATTGTACGCAACCTACCTCACATTCATGCAAGAGGTAACAACACATGTATTGAGCAAAGAAATATCTATGCCTCAATTCCAAACTATTGGGGTCCTCATATGAATCCTCGACTATTAGGCCGCTCTATTCGACACATTCATTCCAATACTAAATAATTTGCCTACACGATTGAACAAAGAAACACCTAATTTAGGGAAATAACTCCAATAAAAAATAAAACCAATCAATTAGGCCACAATTCCAAACACTATTGAGGTCCTCATATGGATTAGGCCGCTCTATTTATTAGACATATTCATTCCCATACTAAATAATTTGCCTAGACGATTGAACAAAGAAACATTTAAATTTAAGAAAATAACTCCAATAAAAAATAAAACCAATCAATTGCGCCACAATTCCAAACACTACTGGGTCCTCATATGAATCCTCTACTTTTAGGCTGCCCTATGTCGACATGTTCATTCCATTATTCCAATACTGAAATCATTTGCCTAGTGGATTGAACAAAGAACGATCTAAAATTAGGGAAATAACTCCAATCAAAAACAAAAACCAGTCCACTATGCCTCAATCCCAAACTAGTTGGGGTCATCATATAAATACTCTACTTTTTAGGCCGCACTATTTAGATACATTTCATTCCAATACTAAATAATTTGCTTATTACCACAATTCATTGTTCTCTAAAACAAATGCTCTCTTAAACTCACATTTATCCGTGCACTAAGCACGCGCACGGGGAAGGGCTGGACCACACATTTCTGAAAGAGCCGATTTACACGGGTTGAACTCATGCCATGGTAACAACTTTACCCGTTAATTCAATCCCTTTAAGCAAACTCGTCCAATTAATTGAGTGCAACTCGCCCTAAAACATTAAAATTTAAGTAAACTCACCAATTGGGTTGGTGAAAAAAGCTACTTATTGTTTGGATGAAAAATGTGGAATAGCTAGATAGAAATTAATGGGAAATGAAGGGTTTAAGCAAGAATTTACCCTTTTCGGCTTTAGAGCTCCGGCCTTATTGTTTTCATATATGTATTGGACGGTTCTTACCCACCCCCAACAAGCACGTACGACATAAAAAAATATCGATTTAGATTATGACTCTTTAATTAGGTTGAAGTTGAATAAATAAAAGGTCACTTAAGATTGTTTAGAATTTTCATTTAAATACTTAAATGAAGTCCATAATCTATTAAATATATTGTTCACTTAGCTTTTAGCACACCCCCGAAAATAATAAGTATTTTGACTAAATTATTCATAATTAAAATTTGCATATTACTATTAAACTTGACACATTGGGATATGGTAACTTAACACATCAAAAGGACAAATCTGAAACAAATAAAGTTAATTCCTTGTTAATTTTGTGAGTGAATACTTATTTTAAACCAAAATAAAAAGTTAAAGAAACACTTCTAATGAAACAGAGAGTATATATGTGTGTCACCTAAAATTAAGCTGTGATACGCTTGATCTTAAGCTGCCATTAGGGGGGGAAATGGAAATTTAAGATTTCCCGAGAAAAATCATGATTTTCTTGACCATTTTTTTTATTACTTTCTTCTACTCCTCTTCCAAACTCGTTTATAGTGCCTTTTTTTTCAGCTATGGATTCAAATTCAACACATTCGTCTTTCATCTTCCAAGCACATTTTATCGCTTTAGCACAATTTTGAGATTGGACACAGTATGAAATATCTTTAAAATCTTTGATAATCTGAAAAGGGAACGCGAATATAGCCACCACTTTCTCTATTTAAAGAAAAAGAAAGAGGGTGCGGGTCAAATCCGCATCTTTGCGCCCTATACTTACTTCAAGGGATGGTGCCTCCGACACATGATTGGTTAATGACGACAACATCTGTAAGATCTCGAGGCTTACTAGACGTAATTCGATCAAAAATGAAAACTTTGAATATTTTTCTTAGAAGGGGATGAACTACCTATAGATTTATATGTAAGTGCACGATAAGAATTAAGAAAAAGCTGGCATCCAATCAAGAAAGAATCACTTCAGACAATTAGACTAAATCACAATTTCCTCACCTCGAGTAAAACTTAATATTTAAAGAATATAAAATCTACTTAATTGTCAAAGAAATAGAGTTATGTTTGCAACACTCTTTAGGGTTATCATTGCCGGAATTTAATTTTCACCTGTTACTCCTCCTCTCTCTGTTTCTTAGTTTTATTTTGCTCAAATCTTGACTTTTTTTTTTATGGCAATCCTTTTCACTAATTTTATTTGTCATATTGACACAAAAAAAAAAGTGCTAAAAAGGGGGGAGTATATATAATATTACAGACTACAAGGAAGAACAGTATAATTACCAAAAGTTCCTAGGGAGGTAATCGAAATTATCCAAAACTCAAAACAGATAAAAAAGGGCAAAAGAGGAAGAAAAACAAAAACAAAAAAAATGTCAGTTGCCGCCGCCGTCGTACACGGCGGTTACGGTTATCTTCCCTCCAAATTCCGCCAATTCTCTCACAAAACAATCTCTCAAATCAAACCACCGCCGCCACCATCGCCGCCGCCGACAATATTCATCTCAACAAACCCTAACGACGTTGACTCTAATCACCTTAAAGACCTATATTCCTTATGCAACCATTCGTCTCACCGTTTTCCTAAACTAAATTCACAAGGTATAATTGAACCAGTAGATATCAACAAGCTCAAAAAAGCGCTACTTCATAGCTACGTCGTCGTTTCGGTGTTTACACGACCCGATTTGGGTCCGGGTCGGGTATCTGGGTCGGGTTTACATGGAGATTGGATTGGAAAAGTGGTGCCTGTGACGCCGGGTAATGGAGAATTAGTTGGTTTTGGACGTGCTGTATCTGATACTGGATTGACTGCTGCTATCTATGATGTTATGGTTAGATTTAAAGTTGATATACTGTTGTGGTCTGTTTTTCTTCTTTTTTATGTGAATACGGGGTAAGGTTGCGTGTAATAGAACCTTGTGCCCTTCCCCGATCCCGCTGCATAATGGGAGTTTAGTGCAGCGGGCTGCCCTTTATGTGAATTGGTTGAATTTTTTGCTTGTAGTTTCATAAAAAGATCTTTATATGCAATATGCCTGTTTAATTAAGCAACATTTATTTAGCACTAAAAACCAAGCTCTCCCGGTTTGATGCAACTGGAATAGGGGATTTCAACTAATTTGGAATTGAGAGGTTAATATAATATTCCCATCGGTTCAAAAAGAGTGTTAATGAATTAACTTTATTTTTCCATATTTGCCCTTAATAAGTGCTAAGTGATCAAATCGCAATACCTATTTAATTAGGTGTAATTTAGTCAAATTACCTATTTTCGTCCGGGAGTTAACATTTTCTTAAGGGGTGTGCAAATGGCTAAGTGGCCCTCTCTTTTTTTTTAAGGAGGGAGTATTATCTAGTACTAAAAGTTAGTGAGATTTATTTTAGGAGTGACATACATTTGGGATGCAACTCACCTTGTATCTTTCTCTTTAACATATCTCCTTCCCTAAATCCACTAGCATTTACCTTCTTCCAAGGAAGCTAACATTGAATGTTCTTCTTATGTTTTTTTATTTAATAATTGTTTAATTGAATTAAACATGATTATTTTCTATGCCTTTAGGCAATATATTGGATTTATCAGTTTGCCTTTTTTTCTCCTGATCATCGAGTGAATATATTGATACATTTAAGTAGTAGTAGTAGTAATTATTTCTTGTTTCCGAGTTTGGTTTTGTTGTTCATATGTATCTTCCTATATATTTTTGTTGCTTATTATGGTTCTATAAAGTACAAAGCGATAATATGCTTTTGTTCTTTTGTGGTTTAATAAGTAACATTGAGAAAAACATAAATATAGAAAAAGTTCTACAAAATAAATCTTGACGGTATGTTTATCTTGAGTGTGAACCTGGGCTTGAAATTGATAGAGATGATGATGCACTTAACATTTATATCGAGTAAGCAAGAAGGGATGGTTTTAGTACTAACAAAAATACGTGAACACGAATAATATATTCGATTATGTGATGTCAATAAAGATTATGCGTTTCATAAAAGGTTTTGGTCCAAAAAAAGAACTAGAATTAGATTTCAAGTTCACATTGTTGTTCTGCATCAATCATCCGAAAAGTATCATATTGCTAAGGTTGATAGGAGACATAATAATCTTCTTGTTCCACCTTTAATGGTTCACATGTTGCTATCTCATAAAATGATAAATGAAAGACAAGTTCATAAAATGATAAATGAAATACAAGTACATTTGAGATATTTGATTCAACACTATGCTGTAAGGATTTTTTTTAAAGAGATCTTTTTCATGTGGGATTTATCTAAATTCCCATTTCCCTTTTTGTATGCATATTCCGATGCCTTGAGATATTTTTAATCTATGGAGTATTCATGTGATTGTGCTTCAGTAATTTGCAGGTCATCCCTTCACTACGAAGAAGAGGCATTGGCAGGAAGATAGTTCAAAGGATACTAAGGTTGCCATTATTGTCTTCTTTTGATTATATTCTGATATGGACATATATATATATATATAGAGAGAGAGTCTAATACAACCTATAATTAGAGGGTGCATGTACACCCACTCTTTTAAACATAAATGGGAACAGTATAACCCTCTCTTCCACTCCGCACCCAAAAAGAAAAGAAAAAAGAACCTCGTTCTGTCTTCCTCCTAGACCACAATAATTGACGCTTACTCTTTCATTTTGGCTATATACAACTAGTTTTTGTGGATGTTTAGGCTTGCACGAGTTCTCTTTTGGACCCTTTTACTCTATTTTCATGAAGCTCAATTTGCTGGCAGGATTCTTGTGAACAGAGACATATATGACATAGCAGCCCTCTGTTCTGATCAAGAGAAGTGAGTTCATTACTTTTCAGGCAACAAAACTTCACTCTTTTGCAGTTTTTGTTTGTTTGTTAACTTAAAAATTATTTGATGCTGAAATAAGACGCTTTCCCTCTGACTCATTCAAGCAACCACTATATGGACAAAGATATATGTGTGTAGATCCAATTTTTTTTTTTTTTTTTTGTGCATGCTTTATGTCTTTGTTGCATGAATATGTGTAAGCTAACTAATTGATTATATTTCTTAATAGTTTATCTTCTTCAATGTTGGAGCTTCATCTGATAAATTGTCCTATATTTTCATGTATACTCGAGAAAATCTTCCCTGCTGTTATTTTGAAGGAGAAACTTCTATGCTTGTAATTTTTTATCATATATTCCCCTAGGCCGTTTTTCAGAGCATGCGGATTTGGAGATGATGTCCTGGCATCCACTACAATGATGTATACTAGGTCTGCTTCAACCTACTCAGAGGGTGAGCAGATGGTAAAATGTGCTGGTAGAAAGCTTTTACTAGTTCCATCACTAAGAGTCGACCTTAAAATATAATCTCTATTTTCATGATCAAGTAATGCCAACAGAGCCGAAATTTCTTCATGTAATTTTCCTGAGACTTCACAACTGCAATAGTTGCTGGAATGTTGTATATAAGTTTCATCTGGGGAGCTTCTTTGTCCTCCCTCTTTCTGTGTTAATGTTAGAAATTATCATTTCAAATATCTAGAGAGAAACATCATAATGGCCGTGAAGGCAAAACATTAAGATTGCCCTGTCCTACCCAAGAGGGCCAAGACAACGTTGGACAGAAGAATGGAGAAGCTAAAGCTGGAATGTGATGCGTACTGCTTATTCGATAGGGCGAACCATTTTAGATCTGTCGTTTTTCCGATTTTATCAGTGTGTACAGTAAACTCTCTGTTCTTAGGTGTACTTTGGAGTATTATTGTAATTGTAGTACGTACAGGCTTTGAACGGATAAATATTGTACTTTTTTGTGGACCCTGAAATCAGTCTTTTCATTCTGTTATGGTGCTAACGTTTGATTGTTATCTGATTCCTATCTAGCTGAGATGGAAATTTTATCCATAATACAGGGAAAAGGTTACAGAAATTAGTCTTCTTTGCACTTAATTTAAAGTGATTTAGCATAAAAACTAAGAAAACCTTATAATGTAGAGGAGAGCTTAGCATGAATAGGGAAAAATATGGGATGAGGTCCACATGATTTCCACTGGGGGCTCCTATGTACATCATCTTTGTCGAAGCTCTAATGGTATAGCGATGGATGAACTGATCCAAATAATTACTGTTCCAAGATTAATTCTTCAGGGAATGCAAATTCTGTTGGGAAAAACAGTTCTCGATGCTTGCTGCCACTTCTAAATTAGTTCTCCAAGATTTGGCCCTCCACGTTGATGTTTACTGTTAGAGGGCATGTTTTTCTCAGAGAAATGCTCCTGACTGGGCTGTGGTTATGAAATAATTTCTGGCCAAGTACTTAGAGAATTCTGAGGTTTCGAAGACAATTGAAGAAGTGGAGAGCTTTCAATTGCGGGAAAAGAACTCATGCAAACCTCAGAAATTTGTTGTTTCTCTCGATCATAATTTTAGAGGAAATGTAGAAACCCAGTTCATACACAAGCACAGGTATGCATTTACTCTGAATCATTGTTGAATTGGTGGTGTCTTGTTCAACTGATTATTTTTGGACCAAAATTATGGTGGTATACTCTTGACACAAGAGTTTTTGACTTTCTATGACTTTTGATTTACCAGGCGATAATGATGGAGTTAAGCTTGCGGATCACAACAGCTTGGGTAACAAATATGGACCTGCCTCTGCTTACCAACAACCACAAGTCCACAATCTATAGCCCCTTCTCTATTGTGGCAAGTAAACCACAGCCGAACTCCAGTATTGCCATTTCCAAGCTCTGCCGCATACTCCTCCACTTTCCAATGTTGGTTATATTCCAAGTTCCACTCTCCCTCCCAAAGAACAGATGACACGCCGCCTAAGTATTTAAATATGCCACAACCTGGAACATCAGTTGTACAAAGTGCAAGACCTGGTTTTGGAATGAGAATAGGTGCAGGGACATTAGCAGCGGGTGCTGTAATATTAGTTAACAATTTCATGTCTGGTTTCAAAAAGGTTGTTTTTGGATCAATCCAAAGCCCAAAAAGGTTTTTAAAAGGTTAAAAGGTCTGTTGAGCGCCTCAAGGCTATGTCATAATAGATCCGAACATTTGCCCCGGATCGTTCCAAGTCGTTTAGAAGATCCCCTTCTCACCATATTCCTGGATCCTCCTTTCTGAAAATGGAGTATCAGTCATGCATGCAACCATTAATTAGTTTGTTTTGCCTTCACTACTTTTGACACACATCTGCAAAAGATTCCAGCTTTTGGCTACAAATCTGGCTTGTTTTAGAATGCAGAGATTTTCAGCTGTTCTGCAGTTCAGTGAACTTAGATATGAAATAATGCTTCATGTTCATCCTGTTTTATATTACTTCATAGAAGTTTGTCTAGTTCCAAAATATGGTGGAAGAACCGATGTTTTACATGCACGGGCACATTATGCGTGTTCTAAGGATGGAGTATCATTCTACAAGAGCTTAACATCTTCCTTTTGTGTATGACCTTGAGTTGGCAGAATATAACCAACCTGAATAACATTACACACCAGTCTCAAGCTACTTCATGCAGACCTTGCATTCCAAGAACCTGTCAAGGAATCATTCGCATTCTTCCCTTTTCTGATGGAAGGAAGGAGACAGCCCAGGTAAACAAATGATATTCTCCCTTCAGGCCTAAGCCTAATTAGTAGCTTTCCTTGCTTCAGTATGTGGAAAATTCTTCCAATCCCGGTCGGAAAGAAGGGTGGTGCCTTAGCTTTCCACAAATTCGTTTTCCGCTAGGAGCGACCCTGTATATAGATTATAGAATAGTAGCTCAGAACCCTGCATATCCATTAAATGACTCCAATTTCTAAGAAAAATCAGTTGACGCAAATATTTTCACCATTACATTTTGTTGTGTATTAGCTGATTATGTGGCGTTGTTTGGTTGATGCAAATTTATAATCTAAAACAAGACAATCGTTTGCGTAGCTATCAATCTTCTTACTAAGGATAAGATGAGAATTTGAAAATTATATTATTTTTTAATAGAAATGTGTCCTTTTTAGGACAAATCAAAATGAAAGTATGTCGTATAAATTAGAATAGAAAAATGCCAACATGGATACATAGTCAAGATACAGGCCAGAAGCATATTACACGAAGTTACAACAGATCTCTCATATAGCTTAGAATTGTATCAGTAAACAGAAATTCCGGAAACCAAAAGGACGAATTTACAAATTTGCTTGGCATACCAACTATAACAAAGTTGCTAATTATCTATTCGTGCAAAAACAGATTCTCAAATTTTAACGCATTCAAATGCAACAACTTTCCTATAAACAATATCTTCATCCACAAAAAGAAGGTATCAGTTATGGTGCGATGAATGACCCAAAGTGTGGATTAAGTATCAGATTCTGTCTCTGACTCCGATTGAAAAGGTTTTAATCTATTTGTATTGGCTTCTAAAGGAGGAAGTCCATCATCATCATCTCTTCTATTTGATTACTGTGTGGCAGTAGTTCTTGCTTTGAACTCTCTACTGCTACGGATTTGAAGATCTCTGGCCTGCATAGAAAGTTCTCTCAGTATATAAATGTTTGAAAATGGTAACTTTTCTTTTTTCTTTTTGCGTGTGGGAGGAAGACGGGTGGGAACAGTAAGCAGTAATATACTAATATGACCCTCCTAAAGAGCACCTTGTCTCCAAAAACACACTCTTGCCTATTAAACAGATAGAATATGAGCCTCTAATGAAGCCAGGATTTAATACCCAGAAATTGTTTTGGTTTGGAGAGGGTGTGTAGAGTTCGGGTTGGGGCGGAGGGCATAACATATACCAACTATTTTGCATATATCAACTAGGGACAATACAAAACCATTACAGCCCCCCACTGAAATTTTTACCCCTAGATGTCGAATCAACTGTTGCGCCTCAACGCATTTCGAGGAGAACCAGCTAGCTCTGGATTCAAGTGGCATTTCACCCCTAATCACAACGCATCCGTTGATTACATATATTAACTAGGGACCATTTATCCACCTTCAACTAAGAATTAAGCACATTAAAATACAAATGTCAAAGAAGCAACCAGTGCCAAGAATGGTCCTCTTTTTCCTGTGGGGAGGAGGAAGCAATGTGCCAAAAACTTTTAGGGGGAAACTATATACATAGAGGACTAGTTGCTGCGAGAGCCTATATGTTCTGATCCGAATGACAACTACTATATCTGATAACTTTTGGTTCCCGCTACACTACATGGCTCGAGTACATGTCAAGTCCAAGGCCTTGGAGTGCTTCAAAAGATCAAGGATCAAGCTCCAAGAATTACTATAAATAATGAGATATTTTTATTAGCTAGCTTTTGGATGATTAACCGATATTTTCATTAGCTATCTTTTGGATGATTAAGGGTTTACTCTTTTGGTGAGTGTTTAAGGATTTCCCCATGTATCTCTTTAGGAACCTCCTTTGGATTCACCTATGTATGAATTCCCCTCCCTTAAAAAGGGGCAGCCGGTGTACTAAGCTCCCGCTATGTACCGGGTCCGGGGAAGGGCCGAACCACAAGGGTCTATTGTACACAGTCTTACCTCACATTTCTGCAAGAGATTGTTTTCACGGTTTGAACCCATGACCTCCCGGTCACATGGCAGCAACTTTACCAGTTACTCCAAGTCCCTTCCCTTGAATTCATTATATGTTTAATTACTATTTTAATTATAGAATTATCCTTTTTCCCTTCTAATTGCTTGCTATATCTTTCCCTGCTTGTTCTTCATTATCTAGTTATTTTAATTGCTTCCATGTGTTTGAAAGTTATCAATAGCGTAACGAACTGAATGACTTCGTGAAGAAAGGTCATGATGGATGTGAAAATACATACATCCAAAATTAATTGATCCCTACATCCCATATTTCAGTGAAAATACAAAGTCTGGAAGAAACAGAACATTGCTTCAAACTAGAAAAGTAGCAGTTTTTCCCCTGTCCGAACATCAATGGTCAATCTTTAAATCTCAATATGTGATCAGAAGGTGTAATTAAACATAGGATTCTCATAGTAGCTCTTTGAAGTAATTTTAAAAAGAGACCACTAAGACCATTTCATTCTGATCTACAACAACAATAAATTCAGTGTAATTCCACAAGTAGTGTATGAAGAGGGGTGTATGCAGACCTTACCCCTACCTTGAGAAGGTAGAGAGCCTATTTTCGATAGACCATCGGCCACTTCATTATGATCTAAAGAACAAATATTAAACCAAAAATGAAGATTGAAAAGGATAGTTCTCTAAATATTAGGTTCTCACCGTTGTGGAGACTTCTGAAGCACACGAACTTGTTCATAATAGAGTACTTTCGTAACAACACATCCCACTTTTCTGCCTGATTCAACAGCTTCCTCTCGCCCGCTCTCATCAACCACAACAAAGTTGCCTATTCATTTAGTTGAAAAAAGAAAAATAGCGTACTGAAATGAGCATCACTAAATCAACAGTTAGATGAACAAATTCGCAAATTCTAGAGGATTATATGATCAAACCTCGTTTTATCCACATGCTCTTCTGGAATTTAGCTGGAAATATTGCTAATGAATTTTCACCTTTAGCATCCATTACCTTCACAATAAGAAAAACCCGAATTTTGAGACCAAGAAGCTCATCCCAGATAAATAAAATGAATTCTTAACCAGATATCAAAGATTGAACACGAAAATACAGTCATACATTTCTATAACAACATTTCAAATAACAGATTTTTTATATCATTATATGTACAACACTTCGCTATAACAGCTAAAAATTATCCAAAAAAATGACATTGTTATAGAGAGGTTTGACTATATATTGAAATTTGAGAACAAAAATCTCAAACCCAAATCAAAAGAATGCACTGTAAAGCAGATATTAAAGAAAGAACATGAATTTACAATTGAAAAAAATGAATTTTGAGACAGAAATGCTCATACCCAGATTAAAAAAAATGAATACCAACAACATATCCAGTACCAGTATAAATCCACAAGTGGTGTCCGGGTAGGATAGAGTGTATATATATACCTTATAACTAACTACCTTGAGAGTTAGAGAATCTGTCAGTTCAGGATAAAACAAAATATGTGAAAAAAGAAAAACCGAAAAATAACAACACAACAATACCCTAAGCGAAAAAACAAAGAAATGATAGATATTAAATAAAAAATGAATAGTAAAACAGATAATGAAGAAAGAAGAATAGTTTACAATGAGTGTATCCGTACTTGAATAAGGTTGGAACCTGGAAGGTCCACTACTTGCATTATGCTTTGACCTTGTTCAAGGCTCAAATTTTCTTCCTTCCTCCTCTCATGCTTTCTTAGTCTTCTTCTTCTTCTATTTTTTCTCCAATTGGAAGCACACTGCAAACCCTTTAGAATCGTTTTTCACCAATTAACTTCAGATTAATTTTTGTAATTACTCAATAAACAGACTAAAATACCCTCATAGCCATGTCAACTCACGGACCAAGAATTAGGAGTCGTTTGGTAGCCGTAGGCAGCTACGGGTGTCAATTTTTTTTTAAAAGCGGACCTAATCTAATCCTACCGAATCAATTTATATGATTTTTTTAATAAAATCGTGAATTTTTATTTAAGTTTATGACTGTCCCAAACCATTAGGATGGTCTTTTTAATCTTTTTAAAAAATTTAAAAAATCTCATACTGTATCGAATAGCCTTACGTGTATGAAATATATTATATATATTAATAAATATATTACAACAACACCAAAATACCTAGTGAAATTTCACAATATGGTGTCTGAAGAGGGTAGAGTGTACGCAGATCTTACCTCTACTTTGGTAGATAGAGTGACATGTTTTCGAAAGACCCTCGGCTCAAGACACATCATAAACACAAACAAAGCAAGATAAAACGGCCAGACCCGGACAAGAAATTTAAAGCAGTATGACAATGATGGTAACAAAAGTGGATAAGCCATGATAAAGCATTCTGAAAAGAAAAAAAGCAATAACTAACACAGGTAGATAAGATAAACAAAGTACACGAAAGAACACACATCAACAAGAATCCAATGACATGGGATTATAAAGCAATACCGCGTCTACTAGTACGATAGGCTAAGCATGTCTACAATAATATCACTACAACTACCAGTATGTAAAGTGTAAGTAGGACTACGCTCAACTACCTACTACTCTTCCACCCTAATACGTGTCCTCCACAATCTCCTATTTAAGGTTATGTCCTCAGTAAGTTGCACCTGCGCCATATCCCGTCTAATCACCTCTCCCAAAATACTTCTTCAGCCTACCTCTACCCCTCGTGAACCCGTCCATAGCCAATCTCTCACACCTCCGTATTGGGTCATTTGTGTCTCTCCTCTGCACATGTCCGAATCATCTCAACCTCACTTCTCGCATCTTATCCTCCACCGAGGCCACTCCCACTCTGTCCCGAATATTATCATTTCTAATTTTATCCCTTCTTGTACTCCCACACATCCATCTCAGCATCTTCATCTCCGCAACTTTCATCTTTTGGATGTGCGAAGTCTTGACTGGCCAATACTTCGCCCCATACAACATAGTCGGTCTAACCACCACCCTATAGAACTTGACTTTAAGTTTTGGTGGTACCTTTTTATCACACAATACTCCAGAAGAAAGCCTACATTTCATCCACCCTGCACCAATACGATGTGTGACATCATCATCAATCTCTCTATTCTCTTGGATAAAAGATCCGAGATACTTGAAACTTCCTTTCTTTGGAATGACCTGAGTAACAAGTCTCACCTCCACGCTTGTCTTAAGGTCGCTCCCGTTACTGAACTTGCACTTCAAGTATTTTGTCTTGGTCCTACTCAGGTTTGATATATAAAATATATTTTACAAATTATGTTTTAAATATAAAAAGGATTTTGGACACTGACTTTGGGCCTTCAGCCCTTTATTGTTGAATTTAATTTCAAATAGATACCCAATTACCCTTAATAACCAAGCAATTAGTAGAAAACACGCAAAACCTATGACTATTGCACTCCTATTACAAGTTTGAAACAAGATTCCTTCAATTTAGAGAGAAACTTGTTAATGTTGGGTTTGGTGTTGTGACATTTGACCCAACATATCTTTGGAAGTACTGATTTGAATGCAGAAAATGTTGGGACAAATGTTACAACATTCGGACTAGCATTTTGTTAATAACAGTTTTGCCTTACTTTACGTTAAGCGGTAATATTTTTACTAAGAGGTAAAAACGACTTAGGCATATGAATTGAAGCTGTGTAAAACGTGGGAAAAAGAGTCAAAGCTTGGGGAAGAAGTCGAGTGAAGAACAAGTCAAAGTTGTTGAGATTTCGACTCCATGATCTTCTCCAACAAACACATCAGCTGCCCACCTTTCCCTCAACCTCCACAATCAATCGATGAGCTTTTCAAGGAAGACTCTCTACTATAAATAAAGAGGCTACTACAGTAAATCGATATCCATAATCAGATTGCAAAAATACCAAGAGAGCTCTCAGGATTACATCTCAGAAATCTGAATCACAAGTGTTGCATGAGTGTGTCGACAACATTCTTTCCAACATTACAATTGTTGTTTAGATTCTAGATTAGTTTTGTATGGAGTGATTGTAATGAGAGGTTGTCTATATCTACGTAGTTAGATTTTTCAGGCAGAAGTCATATGCGACTTCAACTTTTAATTCCTTTTCATTTTATATTGTAAATCTGTAAAGAAAAGAATTTGTAAACCTTTGTGTTCGTTATTTTTTTCCGCTGCATTTTACTCTTAAAGGTTTTCTGTTTTATCCAGTGTCGTCACTTGTGTCAGACGACATTGTCGCTGACATTCGGAAACAGAATCGGCTAAGGATGCATGAGATACTTTACAAATTCATTGTGAAGGCAGCTCAAGTGTTAGTCGAACAAAGCTATGCATGCTCATGAGTAAATATGAACGTTTAATGATGGAAGAAACATATGATATTAAATCTTATTTTGAAAAGTTGATTGACATCTCAAATGAATGTCAAGTGCTTGGTGAACTATTAACCAACACTCAACTTATTGAAAAGGCTCTTCATTCTCTTCCTAAAAAGTTTAATTTAAAGATTTGTGCCATTGAAGAAGCTCACAATCTTGCCACAATGGATCTTCATACCTTGATAAGCATACTCAAAACTTATGAGATGAACATTGAGAATAAAAAGGAATTATATAAAAGCAAGAATGTGGCACTTCAAGTTCAATCTTCGGAGAGTCAAATTGAAGAAGTGGATGAGAATCTTAAAGAGATTGGTGAAGGTGCAAATGTTGTATTACTCACTCGAAAATACAATTCGATGGTGAGGAAGCTCAACAATGAGAGATATCAATCTAAATCTAAAGAGCACCAAAACCAAGTCTTCAATCAAAAGCCCACTAGATTCATTCCAAAAGTACAAAAGAGAAATCAACTAAGAAGAACCAACTCAGATCGTACCAAATTTGATCCCAAACAACTTGAGTCTGTGCAATGTCATGCATGCTCGGGTTAGGGTCATTATGCCAACGAATGTGCAAACACTCTTAGAAAATTTGGTAAGAACCTATAGGTTTCACTTAGTGATGATGAAGAAGAAGAGGAAGGAGATCGTGAAATTGAAACACAAGCAATGCTGGCCACTGTTTACGAACAGTCTCTATCGGATAATGAATATGTCGTCTATAATGTTGACTCAGATGTCACGACATTTGCTCCAACTTCAGCAACGACATCAACATCCCAGCAACATCCGAAAGGTATGAATTTTTTAACTGTTCCGATGTTAATTGCTTTAGTGGTTCTATTTCTATTAGTGAGGCTGATTGTATAAATCAAGTTGAATGCAAAGATGATATGATTAATGAATTATAAAGTATTTGTAAAGCCTTAATCATATAATCCAAGAAACTTTATACAAAGGTAAAATCTTTAACTTGTGAGAATGTAGATTTAAAAGGCACAATAACCCAACTAGAGGTTGCACTTACCAAAAAGGTTACTGAACTTGGTAAGATTCGTGCAAAACTGGATTTAACCAGAGCAACCTTCCACAAGCTCAACACAGAGACTTCGAAATTGGATGAGATACTCAACTTTAGTAAACCTTCACATGCAGGTATTGGGTACGAAAACTCTCTTAAAACTATATGCTCTAATCTCTTTGACACAAATGAGAAAATGCGCTTTGTAAAAGAAAATGGGATGAATTGTAGGTTCTCGTATATGTCAAAGAATATGAAGTTTGTATTACATCATTATAACTCCCCTGGACACTTAAAACCATACTGTTTCAAACTTCAAATTTCTGTGAGCAAAATTCAAATTTCTGTGAGCAAAATGTTGCCTAAATTGTCGTCCAACATTTCGGATAACAATCGGAGCAATATTTCTGAGCCAAAAGGTAAAAAATATTTCAAGAGAGTTTGGGTTTCTAAAATGAATTTAACTTGTAATGTAGCCGTAACTGCATTAAGAACTAACATTTCAGGTTCTTGGTACTTTGATAGTGGATGTTCTCGACACATGACAGGTACAAAAGGATTTCTAAGGAACTATGAGTCATTCAATGTAGGAAATGTGACTTATGGAGATGGCAGTGAAAGTAAAATAATTGAAAAAGGGATCATGGATGTTCCTGGATTTCCAGCCTTAAGAAATGTCTTACACGTTGAGGGTTTAATGGGTTTCCTAGATAAGGAAGTCTATATTGAACAACCAAAAGGATTTGAAGATCCCTACCATCCACACTATGTATACAAGCTCAAAAAGGCTTTGTATGGGTTGAAGCAAGCTCCTCGAGCATGGTATGGTAGTTTAACTAACTTTCTTCTTGAATTTGGTTTTAACTGTGACGAAGTTGATCGTACTTTATTCATTAAACGACACAGTGTAGATATGTAATTGCTCAAATCTACGTAGATGACATAGTTTTTGGGTCGACCTCGTAGTCGTGCCTAAATTCATTTGTTGAAGCTATGTCATCAACATTTGAAATGAGCATGATTGGGGAACTAACTTTTTTCTTAGGTTTGCAGCTAAAGCAAAGTGATGATGGAATTTTCATCTCATAGAGTAAATATGCCAAGAATCTAGTTAAGAGTTTTGGTTTGGAGAATGCTAAACAAATGAAGACGCCAATGGGTTCGTCACAGAAGGTGTGTAAGGATAATGTTGGTGGAAAATGTCGATCCAACATTATATCGATCTATGATAGGTAGCCTTCTTTATCTTACTGCTAGTCGCCCAGATATTATGTTTAGTGTTTGTGTGTGTGCCCGTTTTCAAGCCTGTCCCAAAATATCCCACTTAAATGCCGTAAAACGTATTATTCGATATGTTGCTAGCACATGTGAGTTGGGAATTTGATATTCCAAAGACACTAATCCTAACTTAATAAGATTCAGTGACTCAGATTGGGCTGGAGATGTGGATGATAGAAAAAATACAAGTGGAGGATGTTTTTATCTTGGCAATAATCTTGTTTCATGGTATAGTCATAAACAAAATTGTGTCTCACCTTCAACTGATGAATCTGAATATGTAACAACAGGAAGTTGTTGCTCTCAATTAATATGGCTAAGACACATGTTAGATGACTATGGTTTTTCTAGCAACATTTTGATTCTGTATTGTGACAATTTGAGTGCTATAAATATTTCCAAAAACTCAATTCAGCACTCACATACAAAACATATTGATATTAGGCATCACTTTTTAAGAGATTTAGTTGGAAAACAGCTAGTTAAAATTGAACATGTTGACACTCTTCATCAACTAGCTGAATTTTTACAAAAGCTTTGGTCCATGAGAGATTTTCTAGTTTGAAGAAATCTCTTGGTCTCTGTAATCTCTAAAAAGACATTTTTTGTGAATGTCGGCTGAAATGTTGTCTAACATTTCGGGTGACATTTACCTATGTAATATCATAAACTGATTATTGTTGTTGTATGGTGCATTACTTTTGTGTCTCAATAAGAATGTGATACCATTCTCTGCGATGATATGTAAATACATATATATCATAAAATGAGAGTATCAAAGTAAGGATTGAATGATTGAATAACTCACTGCGATGATACTGTTCTCTGCGATGATACCGTTCTCTACGATGATACAATGATTGAATAACTCACTGGAGGTGTAATGAAGAAATGGATTCCTACATGTCCGGCCTCCAAACTAACAGTTATATTTTCCACCCTCCACAAAATTGTTATTCACAATTGGCTTCCTTCCTTGAATGAGTCATTTGTGACATCTGAACAAGCCTCCCTGCTGTTTAAAATTGGGAAAGATTCAAAGTTGATTTGGAGAAAATGATCTTTTATCAAGTTGCCAATTTGGCTGAAAAAGATTCAACTTTAATCCTTCATTTTTCTTCTCTGATCTACAAAGTATTAACTACCCAAGGCTTTGAGCCCAAGAGAGAAGACACTTTAGGGAAGGCTCTTGAGTTTTACACTGTAAACAAAGCAATTTTGAAGAGCAAGGAAAGAGTTATCGACTTACCCTGGAAGAAGGAAGCTGGAAGTGAAAATGTTACCAGAAATGCCACCAACATTCTGGGCAACACTGGTCCGAGACAGTCTACACTGTCTACAAATTGGCTTGTGGATTAAATTGCAAAAATCAACCAATAAATTGCACAGGTTGATGCTGCCAGAGATGCATTGGTTCAAGCCAGAGATCATTTTCTACTTTTGTTTTCTTCACAAAAAGGGGGAGATGCTTCTATGCATGGGGGCATGGGGAAGAAACTGAAGCTGCACAAGATAGTGAAGTTGTTGCTACTATTGAAGAAGTTGTTGATGTTGCTGTACAAAGGGAAGAAGTTGTTGGGAGGAAGATGTTCTTTGAAGAGGAGAGGCCGAGGTCGAGGCCGAGAGTCAAGTCGTTATGCAAAAGTAGAAAGTCTTTGGAAACTGCTCTTCTTTGTGTGATGAGAAACGAGGAAGCTGAAGGATGTTGCTAAAACTTAGCTATAAATGGTTGTTAAATGTTTTGATGGATTGATGTGGATATTTGTTGACAATGGTTTATTTCTATTTCGATTTTGTATATACTGGATGATATGTGTATATATATGCCTATTTTTTTCTAATCCTATATATTGGTATACACATGTTTTGCTTGTATGCCATCACAGGTTAATGGGAGCATGTCTGTAATCACAGGTGTTGGACAACATCTGTGACAATGCACTAAGTCGTTTGAATAGTTTGTAATGTGTTTTATGAAGAAAGGCAAAAATGGGGAGATTGTTAATGTTGGGTTTGGTGTTGTGACATTTGACCCAACATATCTTCGAAAGTACTGATTAGAATGCAGAAAATATTGGGACAAATGTTACAACATTCGGACCAATATTTTGTTTATAACAGTTTTACCTTACTTCACGTTAAGCAATAATATTTTTACTAAGAGGTAAAAATGACTTAGGCGTATGAATTGGAGCTGTGTAAAACGTGGGAGGAAGAGTCGAAGCTTAGGGAACAAGTCGAGTGAAGAACAAGTCAAAATTGTTGAGATTTCGACTCCATGATCTTCTCCAACAAACACACCAGCTGCCCACCTTTCCTTTAACCTCCACAACCAATCGATGAGCTTTTCAAGGAAAACTCTCTACTATAAATAGAGAAGCTACTACAGTGAATCGATATCCAGAATCAGATTGCAAAAATACCAAGAGAGCTCTCGGGATTTCATCTCATAAATCTAGATCACAAGTGTTACCTGAGTGTGTCGACAACATTCTATGCATATGTATCTCCTCCTTCCACCTACGCCCCGACGGATATTGAGGCGGCTATGAACACAATGTCCATCAACATTCTAGACAACAGTTGTTACGTGGATACTGGTGCCACGTCTCATATGATGGCATCCCAAGGTACTCTCTTGTCTTATTTCAATACGAGCAATTTAAATCGTAATATTATTATTGATAGTGGACAAGGCATTCCTATTCGAGGCTGTGGAAAATTATCCCTCTCCCCACCACACCCCCTATCCGCTCTAACAATGTCCTCCATGCCCCGAAACTTATCAAAAATCTAATCTTTGTCCGTCGTTTCACAACTGACAATAATGTTTCCCTTGAATTTGATCCTTTTGGTTTTTCTGTGAAGGACTTTATGACAGGGATGCGAATAATGAGATGTGATAGCACCGACGACCTCTATCCTATTACCACCACCATCGGTTATCCAACCTCCTCTCCATCATCCTTTACAATTATTTCCTCCTATTTATGGCATAATAGATTAGGACATCCGGGAGACTTTGTTTTACGCTCCCTTCGCAATAATAAATTTATAGATTGCAAACATATATCGTATCCTCATGTGTTGTGAATCTTGTGTTTTTTGGGAAATATGTCAAGTTGCCATTTTATTCTTCATACACCCATACTTTAATGCCTTTTGATATAATACACAGTGATTTATGGACTTCTCCTATTTTAAGCACAGTCGGGCATCAATATTATATGTTATTTTTAGATGATTATTCAAACTTCATGTGGACTTTTCCCATTTGTAATAAATGTCAAGTTTATTCTATTTTTTCTTTATTCAGCACTTTCATTAAGACACAATTTGAAAAGAATATCAAATGTTTTCAATGGGAGGGAATTCGATAATAATCAAATCAAACTTTTTTGCGCCAAACACGGCCTTATTTTTCATTTTTCCTGTCCCCACACCTCTCCACAAAATGGCAAAGTTGAACCAAAAATTTGAACCATAAACAACGTAGTTCGTGTCCTTCTTGGTCAAGCCTCTATCATCCCTCATTTTGGCATTACGCTCTATCCATGGCAACCTATCTCTTAAACATTCTCCCCAACAAATCTCAACACAAGTCTCCCACTCAAGTTCTCTATCTTCGGGATCCTTCCTATAAGCATTTAAGAACCTTCGCATGTCTATGCTTACCCCTCCATCCCTCCACACAAATCAACAAGTTGCAACCTAGGTCCACCCCATATGTATTTCTGGGTTACCCCCCTAATCATCGTGGTTACAATTGTTACGACCTGTCCAGCTGAAAAATAATCGTTTCTCGACATGTCATTTTTACGAGTCTCAATTCCCCTTTGCCAAACTAAATTCACCACTTCCGAATTCCTATGACTTCTTAAATGACGACCTTAATTCCCCTTTAATCTATCACTTACAAAATCAGTCGCTACCGGCACCCGACCCGCCTCTCTCTGTCCCGTCTCAAGTGGGCTAGCCAGCCCCGCCACAGGCTCCTCAAAACAACCACTCTCGGCTCCCCGAGGTCACTGCCTCTCCACTGCCCCTCCTCTCTAATTCTGCCGCCCCCTCTCGGCCTACCAATCTACCCCAGTAGCTTCCCATTCCTGCCAACCCTCCCGCGACACCCATACAGACAATTGAAACTCGTGCTATGCACGACATTTCCAAACTCAAACGACAATTTAATTTGTCGAATTCAGTTGCCCCTTCACGTCTTCCTCGCAACCCGAAACATGCCTTGTCCGATCCCAATTAGAAATCTGCCATGATTGACGAATATAATGCTATTATTGAAAATAAGATGTGGGAGCTAGTGTCTCGTCCTCCTGATGCTAATGTTATTCGTTTTATGTGGATTTTTAGACATAAAAAGAAATCTAACGGTTCTTTTGAGAGGCACAAGGCCCGTCTTGTAGGTGATGTCATGTCTCAACAGATGGGCGTGGATTGTGATAAAACCTTCAGACCGGTGGTGAAACCGGCAACTATTCGGACCGTTATCAGTATTGCTTTGTTCAAATCATGGCTCATTCATCAGTTGGATGTCAATGAAAGAAATAATCCCCTTGATTATTTTCATTAATTGAAAGGCTATATATACAAGTTACATATTTCTATAATAGGAAAAATCCTTTTCCTATTCTACCTCTAAATCCTTATTCTACCATAATTCTAACTCTACAATTATGGTAGGTGTATAATACTAATTAAGGTAATATTATACTACACATATATTTTCCTAATATACAATATTCTTACATGTTTATTTACCCTAATATATCACAACCGAGATCTTCATTTGTGGAGCATAATCCGAGAGTAAATATACAATATACACACATGTATATTGTGTGTATATTGTATTTTTAACACACCCCCGCAGTCATAGCGGGCGGTTTCCGAATGCTGAGACTGTCCCTAAAATCTTCAAAGAGAACCGCTGGTAGACCCTTTGTAAAGATATCTGCAATTTGATAACGAGACGGGACATGGCATACGCGAACTTGACCTTTTGCAACCTTTTCACGGACAAAGTGAATGTCCATTTCGATATGCTTGGTGCGCTGGTGTTGAACTGGGTTACCTGAAAGGTAGATGGCACTAATGTTATCGCAATATACCAAGGTTGCCTTCTGAATGGGGCAATGAAGCTCCAAAAGTAAATTACGTAGCCAACATGATTCTGAGACCACATTCGCTACCCCTCGATATTCTCGCGCCCGCACTTGAGCGTGATAGAGTTGCCTGACGCTTTGCCGACCATGAGACCAAGTTGTTGCCGAGGAACATACAATAGCCAGAAGTCGACCGTCTGGTGTCGGGACAACCACCCCAATCAGCATCCGTGTAAGAGACAAGTGTGGATGTAGAGGAAGGATACAAGTGCAACCCATAGTCTAGTGTCCCCTGAATATACCGAATGATGCGTTTGATTGCATTCATGTGCTCAACTCTGGGATCATGCATGAATAAACACACCTGCTGAACCGCATATGTAATATCCGGTCCGGTAAAGGTAAGATACCGGAGGGCCCCCGCAAGCTCGCGATAGCGGGTCGGGTCCTCGTATGGTGCACCCGTGCGGCGCTTAGCTTTGGGTTTGCCTCAACTGGCGTGGAAGTGGACTTACAGGATGACATCCCAGCCCTCTCGATGATCTCAGCCGCATACTTCTGTTGAGACAGAAACAAACCACCTGAATGACGTTTGACGGCAATCCCCAAAAAATAACTCAACGGCCCTAAGTCCTTCATAGCAAATTCGAACCGAGCATGGCCATGATAGACCGACGCAAAGCATCGGAGGAGGTCAAGATGATATCATCCACATATAACGAATATAGGCCAATGACGAACCACGGCGGTAGATGAACAAAGAATTGTCCGACCCGCCGTGTGTGAACCCAATAGTCGAAACAAAATCAGCAAATCGTGTATACCAGTGCACGTGGAGACCGCTTAAGCCCATATAATGACTTCTTCAACAAACAGACATGATGAGGGCGGTTGGGATCCCTGAAACCCAACGGTTGATGCATATAGACTGTTTCCTTGAGATCACCATGTAGAAAAGCATTCTTGACATCCAACTGATGGATTGGCCAAGTCTTTGAAAGAGCCAAGCTAAGCACAGTGCGAATGGTAGCCGGTTTGACCACCGGACTAAACGTCTCACCACAATCAATTCCAACCTGCTGAGTCTTACCATCACCAACAAGTCGCGCCTTATGCCGAGCAAAGGACCCATCTGAATTCTCCTTGTGAGCAAAAATCCACATAGACCTGATAATATTAATACCATATGGACGGGGCACCAACTCCCACGTCTTATTATCAATAAGAGCATTATATTCATCAGTCATAGCAATTTTCCAATTAGGGTCATTTAATGCGGACACAGGATTGCGGGGCAAGGGGGATTTAGAGACATCAGAATGTAAATTAAAATGTCTTTTAGGCGTAAAAATACCCCGCTGACTACGAGTGACCGGTCTATGACTCGAGGAAGAATTAATGGAATTTTGGGAATTTTTTCGGGCTCGGGACGGACCGGCAAGCCAAGCGGTGGGCCCGCCGGCCCAAATCGGAAATGGCCGGACTCGGCTTCGGACCGGGGCCCAGAACCGGGCCGGACCGGCCCGGGCTTGCCGGAACTGTTCCGTGGCCGGGAAGAGCCGGGTGTGGCGGTGCATTGTTGGGCCGGCGGGCGTGGGCCCGCCGGAGGATTTTGGGTACGGGAGATGTCCGAAAAATTCCGAATAATATACGGGGATATTTGGTCATCCAAAAAATTATACGACTTAGGTTCGGGAGTATGAACTTTCGTAAATGGGAATTGAGTTTCATCAAAAATGACATGGCGATTGATTATGATTTTCTTGGAGGATAAATCAAAACACTTATAACCACGATGATTCGACGGATAACCCAAAAACACACACGGGGTAGACCGAGCCCGAAGTTTGTTAATTGTGGTGGATGGAAATAACGGATAACACAAGCACCCAAAAATCCGAAGGTGAGAATAAGAAGGGTTCTTATTATATAGGATTTTGAGGGGGAAGAATATGTCGACCTTTAGACGGAATTATGTTAAGAAGGTAAGTGGCCATTTGTAGAGCATGATGCCAAAAATACGGAGGTATGGAGGCATGGATTAGGAGAGTTCGGACAATGTTATTTATGGAACGAATTTTGCGTTCGGCTTTCCCATTTTGTGAAGATGTATGAGGACATGAAAACCGAAAATTTATCCCATGAGTAGCACAAAATTCTCGAAACTCCCTATTGTCATACTCTTTCTCATTATCACATTGAATATTTTTTATTTCTCTTTCGAATTGAGTACGAATGAACGCTCTAAATTTTATGAAGACGGAAAACACTTGTGATTTATTCACAATTGGAAACGTCCACAAAAATCTAGAATAATCATCTAAAAAGAGAACATAATATCGATGACCCATTGAACTAAGAACAGGAGATGTCCATAAGTCGCTATGAATAATGTCAAATGGCATCGAAGTATGAGAATTGGAGTCTACAAATGGCAACTTAACAATTTTTCCTAATGAACAAGAATGACAAATTGGAGTACGACTCGTACCCTTACAAGAAATAAAGCTATTTTTATCTAAAACTGATAAAATAGAAGATCCCGGATGACTCAGACGAGCATGCCACATGGAAGGAGAGATGGCTGCAAAAGCTGATGGCAAGGCTGGACTCGATGGACGAAAACCGGGCATGATAGGATATAGATCCCCCTACTATCACACCTCATGAGACGACTCCCCGTCTTGAAATCCTTCACAGAGAAACCGAAAGGATCAAATTCAACAGAAACAGAATTGTCATTTGTGAACTTTCGGACAGACACTAAATTTTTAATCAATTTAGGAGCATGTAAAGTATTTTTCAAGAGGAGTGGTGGATTGGGGGGAGACAACGTTTTCTGACCATACCCTAGAATTGGAATAGAACTGCCATTACCAATAATTATACCCCGAGGGGTGCTCAAATTGGAATAAGATGAGAGAGTACCTGAGTCGGAAGTCATGTGAGTAGTGGCCCCGGTGTCCATGTACCAATTTTGATCCGGTTGAGTCAATCCCAACGTGTGCATCGCGGCCTCGATATCGGTCGGAGTAGGGCCTGCTGCATGATGGGCTTGCGGAGGTCGGGGCCCAAGAACTCCCGGCCGTGCTGGTCCCGGCCCGTAACTACTACCACCGCCGCCGCCGGGCCACCGGCCGTGGGCCGCCACCGCCGGGCATTGGGCCGGACCGTTGGCCGCCCACCGGCCGCCGGAATTTCCCGCCGCCCGCCGGTATGGGCCGCCGGCCCACGGTCCACCGCCATCGCTCCATCGCCATGGGCCCCACCGCCGGGCCCACGGGGGTGGTGGGCCTTGTTCATTGGATGGGACCCACCGACGTTTTGCCGACTACCGAACCTCCACCATTACCACCGCGTTTGCCCCCGCGGTTTTTGTTATTATTTTTGCGATTATTCTTGCCGCCACCATGATTATGGTTTTGGCCCGAATTATTAACAAAACCCGAAGGATTAGGAGAGGATGCCATCATGACAACGGGACTTGCTCCGTAGCCGCCTTTTTAGCCAAACCGGCTTCTTCCAACGTAAGCATGGAGCGGGCTTGATGGAAGTCGGGAAGAGGGTTGCTTTGGCGAAGGAGAGTGCCAACACCATTATAGGCCTCCGAAAGACCGGCAACCAACCGTAGAACTAGACGATTATTTGTCACCGGTGCGCCAACATTACGGAGTTGATCCGCCAATTCCTTTAGTTTCTTGCAATATGCGAAACGTTTGGAAATACGTCCATTCGAACGAGAGAGAATTCTGCTCGAGTGTGACGATACGGGAATGTTGGTTGTCTTGGAATATGTCACGCAATCTATTCCATGCAGCCATAGCCGTGGTATCGGGCTCCATAATCGTCTGTAGAAGGTCCACTGAAATAGTGGCGTATATCCACCGAAGAACGGTAGCATCAAGTGTAATCCACACCTCAGGATCCTCCGCAGGAAGGGGTCTAGCGAGAGGAATTATGTGATGAAGAACTTGATAAGAGATAGCGTGAATTTTAAACAACTCCGCCCACGTTGCATATTGAACGTTTTCCATCTCAAGGACAATAGGGACACTGAGCTTGATATTGGAAACCGTGAGGGCAGGGTGAAAATTGTTCTTAGACATATTTGAAAGAACAAAGAAGGAGGATAAATTTAAGAGAGGTTTTTGAGAGCGGAAGACGAGATATTTGGAGAGAAAAACCCGAGGGAGGGGGGGGGTTCTCGGCCAAAGAGGAGGCAAAAGTTTGAGAGAAGAAAACTTTTGTTTAGACCTAGTCTCTTGATACCATGAAAGAAATAATCCCCTTGATTATTTTCATTAATTGAAAGGCTATATATACAAGTTACATATTTCTATAATAGGAAAAATCCTTTTCCTATTCTACCTCTAAATCCTTATTCTACCATAATTCTAACTCTACAATTATGGTAGGTGTATAATACTAATTAAGGTAATATTATACTACACATATATTTTCCTAATATACAATATTCTTACATGTTTATTTACCCTAATATATCACAACCAAGATCTTCATTTGTGGAGCATAATCCGAGAGTAAATATACAATATACACACATGTATATTGTGTGTATATTGTATATTTAACAGTCAAAAATACCTTCTTGCATGGAGACCTTCATGAGACTGTGTATATGCATCAACCTTTGGGATTCAGGAATCCAGTCCGTCCAAATTATGTGTGATTTGAAGAATTCACTCTATGGACTAAAACAGGCTCCTCGTGCGTGGTACCAACAGTTTGATGACTTTGTATCCTCTATCGGTTTTTCACATAGCAAATCTGATCACTCACTTTTCAGTTTCTAAGTTGGGATTGGAAATAAAATCAGGATGATATGGATATGGAAAAAGAATTGATTGCAATGAGGAGATTGGAGGAGAAATGTAAAGGGGTAAGTGGTTGAATTGTTGGAGTGTTTGGAAAGAGAAGCAATTATGGGAGAGGATGAGGGGACGAACCAATTGATTATAATAGGAGGGCTCAGACAAGAGTTCTAAAGTTTTTCAAGCTATTAGAGAAAGAAATATGGCTAATGACATATAGATGTTGTGATTTTGAGTACTCTTTTACACATGTATACAATATAGTTGGAATATCTGTAATTAGCAACGAATAAAGGTGACAACAAATATATGTATACTTGTAGTGCTACTATGTTTGCATCAATCCCATGACTTTAACGCATGAATTAATTTGCTTTCCCTATTTTCTTTTCTTCTTATTTTGTATTCAAGTAGCTTTCTCTGTCTCTTCTCTAAAAATCTTCGAAATAGACTAAACCGGTATTCTTACGGCTTGTTTGGAAGGTTATTGTATATTATTTCATAATTTTTTTTATTATATTGAAAGATATTATTTTGATTGAATACCATGCTTAAATAGATTGATTGAATACAACGCTTAAATAGATGGTATATTTTTCCTTTGTTCCATAATATCTAGCATCATATATCTAAAGAATAACCTTTGACATGGTTGTTTCTTACAATCTACAATTAGTTGTATAATAATGTACCAAAAGTGCAAAAAACTTAGAATGAGAATCCAGCAACATATCCAACATTTGCACTCTTTAAATCCAGTCTAAATAGAACCTATAGGTGCGGAAGAATCTGGATAAATTTGGAATAACTTCACAGGAAATTGAACTGATAATAATGTACCAAAAGAAAACAGTCGACAGTTGCTCACAACTGCATCCAATATTTTTATTGTTTCTTTCCAATAAAACTGCAATTTCTGTAGAGCAAATTTTTATCCTAGGAATGAGAAAAATACAATGTCATAACATCCCGCAACAATAAAGTAGCTCGGCGATCATATGCAGGCATATTAAGATCACCTCCAAAAAGAAAAATGAAAAAATGAACTAGGAACTACATCACGGTTAAGAGAAGGACCTATGAAGCTCACAATGTAAGACCAGCAAGTGATAAATGGACACACTTGGCTCAAATTTAACAGAACTTCCAGCGATTTTGGCAGTTCACACATGTCACATATGTGGTCATAGGTTCATCTGCACTCCGCGTTTGCATCTGATAGTAGGTGCATTGATTCTTTCTACACCTACCACACTTGAACTTATCAGTACTAGCCTGTGCAGGAAGTCCACGTTCACTATTGAATAACGCTTTTTCTTTAATTTTCTCATTCTGCTTTTGCCTTTCTTCGCTTGCCATTTCTTCTGGCGTCAGTTCAGTAATACTACGAGGAGGGAACTTCCCTAGAAGAACTTTTCTCCGGAAATCTTGATTGTTTTGATCCTTAATGTTGAACATTATAGACCTATACTTGAACTTCTGGGTACCATTAGATCTACCCCATTTCTCAAACATTGCAGTCTCTACCTGAACAGCAACTCTATATGGATCACATGCATTTACCTCATCCCTCAAATCATCATCAACTTCACCTGAGACTTTACATAAAGCCTCTGCAAGGAGTTCCCGAACTTTGTCCCTCACAGAATCCTTGCAATAAATTAGAGCACCCAACTTTGGCGGAGCAGCACTTGCCACATTAGAGCTACTCTTTTCAGTCTTCACAACATTAACACGCTGAACCTTTTTCTCAGCAATGGAACTTTCTGACTTTACTACTACTTTCTCAGATTTTGAAGTCGTCCTCTCAACTTTTACATTATCAACCCTAGACATCTTTTCAACCTTCACCGACTCCACTCTTTGAGATTTAGTGGCTCCATTAGTAGCACCAGCACATTCATCTTTTACAGATTCCCCATTCACTCCATTACTGTTTTTATTTTTGACAGTTTCTCTTACGATTATATTCTTCCAGTTCTGTACCACATCAGATGCCAAAGCCTGGATCTTCTCCCTTGGATGTTTCGTCAATTGTCGAAGACGTTTTCCCACCTGAAACACGCTTCCTTATGTCAAATACAGAAAAGGGATCATAAGCTTCTCAATAGCATCAAGTGATAGGCTGTCACAATGAACAGTAAGCACGACACAAAACAATAGCAATTAGCATGTTTATCAGCAGATGTCCCAAAACCCTTCAGAGGAACTTAACATATTTAGGTGGATAAGCATGACTCAGTTTTCTAACTGACAAGCAAATATTTAAAAACTAAGTTGAAATACACCCCCCCCAACCCCCCCAACCCCGGTCCGAAACAAAAAACAAAAGAGAAAATGAGAAAAAGAAGACAAACTAGAGAGTATAATTGGAATATGATGCAGAAAAGTGAAGGAACTAATCTACAATAGGCTTCTTATGCCAAAAGACCCAATCTTTTTAACATATCTGATATGGTCATTGAGGGGATGATTATTATCAGATTTGTTCTGCAACAATTTTAATTCAGGTGGTCTTTGGATGGAAAATTGTTTGAAATTATCTTTTTCAATTTTTGAACTTCGTTCCCTCTACCTCCATGGTAGGGATAAGGTCTACGTACACTCTACCCTCTCCAGACCCCACCCACAACTCCCTAGACCCCACCTTGTGAGAATACACCGGGTATGTTGTTGTTAATTTTTAAACTTCGTCTGTTTGCAATTTTTTCTCCGAAAAAAGGAGAGAAATTTTAACTTCTTTGGGGAAAAAAGCAATTTCCAACAAAACGCCACGGAGAATTAAACGTCAAAATATATCTTGCATTTATTTTGGTATACTATTAGCTTGAGGGAAACCTAATTAATCGACGGGTACCTTCTACCTCCCACCAGTAGAGAAGTTGGTAACACTATTGACCAAGCATGTTTGGCCAAGCTTCTAAATTAAGCTTCTTTTAAAAAGTGCTTTTGATGAGAAGAAATTTGTGTTTGGCTAATTAATTCAAAAAACACTTTTGAGTAGCAATTAATGTTTGCTCAAGCTCTTAAAAAGAGTTTCTAAGTGTATTTTCTCAAAAGTTCTTTTTGAAAAAATGTTTTTGGGGAAAAACTACTTTTTTAGCTTGTGAAAAAGTAGCTTCTTCAACTCTACAGTAACATTTATTGTCTCCCAAAAACTTGACCAAACACCTCATTTTCTAAAAATAAGCACTTTTGGCCTGCTAAAAGCTTGGCCAAACAGGCTATTAAACAGATGGAAAAAACCACATAGTTTTTTTCTTTTTTGCTTCCACAGGATTTGAACACTAATCTCCCATGCCTCATTCCTACTTCATTGACCACTAGACCTCAAATATGACATTTTGTATATATATATATATATTTATCACTTTAAATTCTTTTAAAGTTTGAAAGTTTGCAAGTGCAAGGCTTTCAATCCAGAAAAGTTCAATATATACGACAACCAGAACCCAATGTATCCAAAACTACGCACGCAGATATCGAATAATACCTTCTACATCAAAAATAAAAATTAGAAACACAAAAAAATAAATGATTTATTACCTGTGAAGATACGAGGACTTGATAATTGACCGGAAACTTCTTAAGCTGTTTCAAAACATCTAAACACCTACTCTCCTCCGGCGACGAATCTGCACCGCCGTCCACGGCAGCTGCATCGGCGGCTCGTTTTACCGTCTCGAACAGCTCAATAAGTTCCTTCTCCATACTTCTTTCTCCACTATGTACAATCAACCAAACAATTAGTAAATTTCATATATATATATATATATATATATATATATATATATATATATATATCAGTAATTGCAATAAAGAAGTAACCTTTTGAGAACTGTACATACAATTCAACAAATGTGATTGACGGAATTGAACACGCCGTTACGAAATTTGACGGCCGGATGAAACCCTAGCTTTGAGTTTTACGTTCGCATCAATTTGTTTTTTTGGGAGAGGGAAGAGATAAAAGAGGTTGTTGCTGCCATGTGTGAGTGATCGGACGGCAGTGATGGGGACAATGACGTGTGATCCGACGGTGTAGGATTGATGGGGTGTGTTGAGTTTGGGAAGAATTCGGAATACAGAGACATTCTGATTTGTGAAGGAATTGGGAGAAACAATAGGCACGTGACATCCAGAAGGTTCCGACCAATATGTTTTCAAGGTGAATAAATGAGAGCTCATTTATGTCATCTCTAACTAGTGTTCATCTCGACTATTCTATTAAAATAATTCATCTTGTTCGCAAAGTTATTTGTGAGATAATTTAATTTCTTTGAGTGTTTGATCATTTTTAGCAAAGTCTAAAGGATACATTTGTTCCCAATTTGAGATTCTGATAGAAGATATTTCTGAGATTATGCACCAAGTATACATGTGATTCTGCTTTAACAGATATATACGTGCAATTCAGTTCTGAAAAGACTCCTTGAGATTCTAAGAGAGATGAAGTTTAATCCCTTTCACAATTTTGCTTTGTATATTTATAGTGTTACCATGAGCACTTTAAGTCATCCTCAATATATGTTTTCAGACGCCGCAAGCTTTAGCACTAGTGCGAAGACTCCACATTTATGATCGGAACTTGAACCCTTATATGGAAATGCAGTTTCTGAAAGCATAACAGTTTGAAATATATAATTTGCATTGATATTAGATCCATTTCTATATTTCGATCATTCAAAGCTTGGACATATATGCTCACACTATAAGTGGTTTGTACATTCATAATGATCATACCATGAGCGCTTTAGGGCGTCCTCAAAATATATTTTCAGAAGGATAGAATTCAAACATGTTTAAAATTAGGATATCACAATCTTTACTTTCATCTCATGCATCAACGACAAGGTCTCCTTGTTGTGATGTATTCCACTAACATATAAATACTGTCGTGCAGGGGCGGAACTAGTGTAGAGTTCGTGAGTTCCACCAAACACAGTAGCTTTAGTCCAAACCTTATATGTATCTTAAAAATTCATCAAATATGTACAAATTATTTAGTTTAAAACACACTAATTTACAAAAACTAAAATCCCAAACTCATAAGCCTCAAATCCCAACTCCGCATCTACTATCGTTACGAGTTAATGCTAAAATATCACAAGATAGAACCAACAAAAGTTACCTACTTTAGGACACAGTCAAAGACAATTCGAGAAATAATTTCTGAAATGAAACATTTTCATGATCATATAAACACAACTTAAAACCAGTTACTTCGCAATAGATTATAACATTGCTATCTGGGAGAAACGTATATTTCAATGACCGTAACTTAGAGGTATGCGCTATGCATACCATTATAATTAGTGAAGTTTGATTAAGCCAAAAATATCGAAGCAAAGTTATCAGTGTTCTTTATGGTTCAAGACCAGCGTACACAAGATCAAGCATCACTGTTAACACTGAAATGTGAACATGGGTAAACTGTAATGTATGAAGAGAGACCATCAACAAAGGGAAATTGATTGAGCCAAAAGTTAACTCAAACTTTCATGATTTATACTAACAAGGACGACGAAATAAAAATACATTATTCAACTTAACCCTGCTCAACCAGCTTCTTCAACATTGTTGTTCACTTCTCTTCTTCTGGTTTATCAATAAATGTCTTCCTCAAAAAGTCCCATGGCTGCTTAGATATGAAAATAAACGTTGATCAGAGGCGTCATTAGATTCACATACCATCATAAAATCAAGTTTACATATCCAAGCAGCAGTACATTAACTAGAACTGAGTTGCACAACCTAAAGGAAGTGAAGTGCACGGAAATAATAAAAACCCTAACCAAAGCTTTCTTTGCGCTCTAATTTGAACTCATACATGAGATTATCCTATTAAAGGGCCTCTAACATTCAAATGAAACAGTTACTACTTCTACAGATGTCCCATAGAATTCATCAAATTCAAGGAAGCGTCCCTTCATGTTCAATAGAGGGGTGCCCTTGATCTACCGAGTTTCACATCGTGCGCCAGTAGTTTCTGATTTCGCCGTTTAAAATAAAAAAGGATAGCCCGATGCACAAAGCATCCCGCGTTAGCAGGGTCCGAGGAAGGGCAGCACCCTAAGGGGTGTGATGTAGACAGTCTACCCTAATGCAAGCATTAATGGTTGCTTCCACGGGTTTATGGGGAAGCGGGATAAAGTCCAATTGAAAGGTATGAGATGACCCATAAAGCACTTTGACTAACCACTCCTAGCGTGCTAAGCCGTAGTATGTTTTTTAAGAAGATCCTTCCCAGTGTACCAAGCCCCTCACAACGGTCTCAGGCCTTGGGTCAATGAACTAGTCTCGTTACCGTGACCTATAGATCACACGGAGACAACTTTACCGTTGCTCCAAGGCTCCCGAATTCGCGTTTATGAAAAGAAAAGTGGTCAATGTGATTTTGGAACCTCCAGCCTAATATCTAAAAGTACTGCTACCTTCATCAGTGCACAACTAACTGCAATATGTTGAACATATGATAAGCTGAACATGCAACTTTAATGTTAGACTTTAAGTTGATAGCCGTTAATAGTTGAGAATATGAATTCAATTTCATCACAAAAGTCAGGAGAACAAATGGACAACAAACCTGCAGAACATAACAATGTAACTATAAATTGGATCCTCCCCGTTCTCTTAAACTAATAGGATACATGCAATTATTTTTTGCCAATATCACTAAGTGGACACTTGGCTGATGTTTGGGCAGAAGAAATTAGAAATTAGAAATTAGCAAAAGCAGGAAGGGAACAACATAGAGTTGTGGATTGTTCAATATGCAAAATAAAACTGGATAAAATTCATCTCGCCTATTTCAACATTTGATAACCTTAGAATTAATTATTTATCCACCTCTGGAAAGGGGAAGATTGGAACTCCCGCCAGAAAAACTTAAAACATATGGTTATTCTTTAGAAATATAAACAGAGTAAAATATAACTACTCATATCCTTCCGTACTATTTCTCATTGCCTTTTCCTCTTTGGCTCAACCTAGGCTTTTCCATCACCGCCAACCCATAAAACACTCATTCCCATAGTTGTCATCCTCCTTGCTCTCCCATGCCCACCCTAACAAGCTCCCACCCCTTCTAAAAGCCTCGTTGTAAAGACCCATCTACTCACCCATAAATAATACAATGATGAATTCGCAGATGAATAACTCGAAGAAAATTGATCCCAGCTCCAACACCATCCCCATGCCATTTTGACCGTCCCTTTCATACACTTCTTAGAAGAATTCTCCTCCTTTTTATTTTTGATTCTTATTTCCAGTGAATACCCTATTTTTCTGTTTATGGAGTTCCACTTTGGTTCCATCATATTGAACATTTATTTGATGACTGGTCATGATTTAGTTTGCTGAAGAGGGAAAATAAGAAAAGTTTAATTAGGTGAAATTTTTTAATCCAAGCCACGAGGCAAAAGGCAAGCTGACTTAGAGGCTGCGGTCATTCTTGATTGATGTAGTTTCTTCATCTGTTTTGGTACGAATGAGACACAGAACAGTAGCAGCCAAGGCTTCTGATCTAGGGCTCAGAAAAAGACCAAGAAAGACATATGTGGTTGGATTAGTACAATTATTGGTAGCATTATAGTCAGTATTCCAAGAAATTATGTGTGTGTGTGTTTTATAAAGTAGTCTCAATGATATACTTGAGAGTAAGAGTTCATCCCTTGGCACACCAAATTTTTTTTTGTTGTTTTTTTGGGATATATGTGGTGCTCAGATCAGCTTGCATACACCTCAACTAATCCACCAGGTATCTTCTAAAAACCAACCTCCCACCTATTCAGGCACTCAAATAACTCTGTCCACCAAGGCTAGGAAGATTGGAACAATTCATCTAGCGTAGCCTCTGCTCAAATTAGAGCTTTGATCCTCAAAGTTGTTACTCCAATTTTCAACCGCTAAGCCATCCCCCTCCCCAACTTTCCCTTTAGGGAATTAACTTCTTAAGATAATATATTTGACAGTTTCAATTACTTTCGGAAGTCAATGAAGAGGTTAATGCAAGGACTTATAAAGTCAGAAAGTAGGTTAATATAATTTTTGAAACACAAGAAAGAAATTGCTATAATTTCACCAAAATAGATACAAGATCAGTGCGATAAACATCATTCAATAAACTACAAATGCGAGGCCTCAGACTTTTATGAGTAACACATGTTTAAGAAATACAACCTCGTGTTCATGTATTTGAGGACCATTTACACTTTAACCCAATTTTTCAACTATAAATTTCTCATTTTCTCTTCATCTTTCTCACAAATCTTCCTACAATCTCTCTAATCTCTCAATCTATCTCTCTACAAGTCTACATTGTTTACTAAATATTCAATTTTATTTATTCATTTGGGAGTGAAGTTGGCAACTAGCTTGAGGATCTTTCATCGAACAAAGTTTCAATTTTCAACCTCTAGATTACACGTCGACGTTATGTCGGCGTTTAATACATTTGTTCCTTCATTAAATTATTATTGTTTGTTTATTTTATTTAGCACACTTAATTTCAGTTACTTTAATTATTTATTAGTATAATTATAAATTTATAATAGAAGGATTTAAACGTATGCTTAAGGGTAGGGGTCATGCTTCTTCTAGTAAGGGCAACAAGGGCAAGGGTACTTCATCTAGTCATTCTATTTCTAGACAGAATCCTATTCCTACACAGGATGATTTTGTTAATACTGAACATTTTCCTACAATACCATTAGATTTAGACGATGAGCTATTTTCTGGAACTCAAGGAAACATTAATTTAGACGATGATACACCCACTAATGTAGATGACAACACACTCACTAGTGCACCTTCAACTGAAATGGCTCCTATTGCCCCTAGTATGAGACGAGGTCTAGCAAACGAACATTAAAATCAGATGCATGGACATTTTTTTATAGGGACGTAGAGAATCAAGTAGCTAGATGTAAAATTTGTAAAGATGTTTTAAAATTTAAAACTGGAAAAGGTCAAGGTGGGACGGAGGGGTTTAATGAGACACGTATCAAGGTCTCATCCAGCTAAGTATGCCCAATACGATGCTTCAAAATCGGGTGCGCAAACGCCCGCTCCATCGGGACAAGGTTCACATACTGATATTGTCCCGGACCAAGTACAGGGTCAAATTAACCCTATGACGGGGGGAATTGTAGGCCCTAAATACAATAAACATAAAGATAGGGAAGCAATAGCAAAATTAGTTATTGTGGAGGGTTTGCCTTTTTCATTTCCTTCATCTCCCAGTTTTATTCATTACATTAGAGATATGTATAATCCTGCTTTTAACGGTTTTCCTAGATCAACTGTTAAGAGAGATGTATTTAAATTCGCACATGAATATCAACAGTATTTACGCTATTCATTATATCATTTTAATGGCAAAGTGGCTATCACTTCTGATATAGGCCGTAGTACTAACGGCCATGATTATTTAACGGTATCCTGTCATTGGATAGATTATAAATGGTCTATGCAAAAACGTATCTTAGCGTATAGATATAGAGATGATAGGCACACTGGTACTTTTATTGCAGAAAATATTTATCAAGTGTGTGATTATTACGGAATAACTGATAAAATTATGACTATTACATTAGATAACGCTTCTTCTAACAATTACGCTATTACAATTTTAAAAAATAGTTTAACTCTATCTTTTCCAGATCATTTTCATATAAAATGTGTGTCATATATATATAACTTAATTGTAAAGGATGGTCTATCACTTTTTGAAGACATTCTTAGTAAAATACAATTTGCTATAAACTTTATTTTTAAAAATAATAGAATACAATGAAGAAAAGAATATAAAAAATTTTGTCACGATTGTCAACTACCTTAGAGAAAAATTACAGAAGTACTCACTAGGTGGATTTCTCTATACGAGCAACTACTTGTTGCTTATGACTATAGAAAACCTATAACTTTATTCTATAACTCTCATAATCAAAATCTAGCTAATATGGTTGTAGATGGCGATTGAAAAAAAAAATTCGAACTTATTGTATTTTTAGAGAAAAAATTTCAAACAACAAAAGAATTTTCCGGTATATATTATCCTACTATTTCAACTATGTTGTTTTATATAGCTCTAATATTTTTACTGCTTAATGAATATATGGATAAACCAGCTTATAAGGCAGCTATTACAAAAATGTTTATCAAAATAAAAAAATATTTTATTCATATTCCCACTATTTATATTATTGGTGTTGTATTAAATCCGACTATTAAAATAGACGGTACTAAATCACTTATTGAAACTATTTACGATTGTATAGCAGTACTAACACCTCTAAGTCCCAAAAATCCAAATCACCCACCACCTATTGAACAAACTAAAGAAGAATTGTTGTCTAGCGTAGAAGACGAATGCAAAAAAATATATAGGTTTTACCAACAAGAAAGTGCTAGCAACCTACCGGCTTCCATACCATCTTCTTCTTCTTCAACATAACCTCACAAAAGACATAATATTTCTGCAGCTAGTATTGAAAGCCTCAGAAATAAAATGTGCGGCCGTACCGCTACTAACCAAATTAGCGAGTTTGATATTTTTGTTTTGCAGGGTTCTGTACCGTACCAAACAGTTCTCAATGAAGAAGAACGTGAAGACTTGCTGAAATACTGGAGGGGAATGAGAAGACCTTTTCGACACTTTCAATGATGGCCCGAGATGTTCTGAACATTCAAGCGTCATCAACGACGTCTGAAAGCGTTTTTTCTGCCGGCAGATATCAAATAGGAGAGCACAGACACTCATTAGCCGGAGACAGCTTGGAGATTGTAGTATTATCCAGAGATTGGATACGAGCGGAGCGGAGAAGGTGCGGTCAACCGGAAATCAACGAAGAAGACGAAAACTACAACGAAATCTTACCCGAAGGTGGTGGAAGCGACGTTGAGCAATTTGATCAACAAATACCAATTCCAACCGAAGAACTACAGGAAATTATCAAGAAACTAGAACGGGTTTTTTTCAAAATGTAATTTTTTTAATTGCAATTTTACTATGTAATTTGCAACTTTTGAACAACACCACAAAGTTGCAATTTTGACAATTGTATTTGTATTACAAAAAAAAATTATGTCTATTACATAATATAAGAAGCACAAAAAAAGTCTTGGGATATTTTTATTACACTATTTTGTTTAATTATTGAGTTTTTTATATATATGTTATTTTTTAAATTAAGTGCAAAAAAAAAAAAAAACGCCCCGGATCCCGATCACGCCCCAATCACGACCCGACCCGATTCTTACGGGATCAGGATGGGACTTCCGCAAATCCCGCCTATCCCGACCCTCCTGACCCGCCCCGACTCGATCCCGCCCCGCCCCGATCCCGCCAAACCCGACCCGACCTTCCCTAGCCCAGCCCACTGGCCACCCTTACTCCGAAGTGATCAACAATTTGACTCTCAAAATTCAGATTAGATAGAGAAACAAGGAAAACGTAAATTCAAAATTGACATACATACAAATTAATCGGATTCAAATTATCGTCGGAAATTAAGTGAAAAGGAAAATGACCTGGACGATCCATAGGGCGGCGGTAGTGGCGGCAACACCCCATGTAGCGGCGGCCTGGATATCGGTGGATTGTGGTCGCATTTTTGGCCGCAGGAACTTGAAGATTCCGGTTCCGGTTGGACTGGTCATCGTCGGTGCTGTTTCTCCGATAACTGTAACAAAAATGGAACTGAAAAGTGAAAATGATAAGCTAACGTTACCGCTTCCTTGGTCTTCTCTAATCTCTTCCAACTTCCGAATAATATACCAGTTTATAGGCACATTTTTTTTTAGTCAATTCAAAATAAAATTTATATAATAACATAGCGTGTTAAATCGCATACACTAATATTTGGTTAGGATAGAGTGTACAAGCGGCTATTTTGATAGTTATAGCTACTATTTCGGAGGTTCAAGACAAAGTATAATTGTTTACCATCAAAATAATTCAAGAGTAAAGCAAGAAAAGGGATGCAACACGACTTCCATGGGTCACACATACTAGTACTATTCTCGCTCAAACACGATTAACTTTCGAGTTCTGATAGTATCCGTGCGTTAGTGCTGCTATCGCATCCCAAAACAAAATTTATATTTAACAGTTTTATATTTGATAATACTTTAACTTTGAACTATATTTTTTACATTTAACGAATAATATAATATTTGATAATAATTTAATTTTAAACTTTATGTTTTACATTTAACGATTATCTTTAACTTATTTTAAATTATAAGATTCAAATATCTTCCTAATTAAGATGATGAAGTAACTTTTTAGAAAAATTAACACTTTTAATCCTTCAAATATTGCTAAAATATTATTTTGGCTATTATGATTTTTAATTAAACATATTTGACTTTAAATTAATTAATATATGCACATTGATTCATTTAATTGTGACTCTTTACAAATTTGATAAATTATAAGAATTAAATTATTAATAAATTTGTATTGTTACTCCATAAATATAGTTCAAACATCACGTATTTCTTATATAATATAAAAAGAGACCAAAACATATATTTTAATTAATTAAAGATCAAATAAATATAATCAACAATTACAAGGGCTAAACCAAAATTCATGAACAGTTGAATGACCAAAAACTGAAATTGTACCTTTTTAAATAATTAACATAAGATATCTTTCTTTGACTTCCACTAATCACATCTGATTGAGATTCAATTGATTAAACGTATTCAATTTTATTTTAATTAGGGGTGGCAAATGGATTGTTTGGGCTGAAGTTGTGATAGTCCAGATGGGTTGAACCAATAGTTGGGCTAATGCCCAACCCTGCCCAAAGTCCATTTGGGTTAAGATGGACTGAGTTGAAATGAGCTAAATAATGGGCAGTGGCACAACCCGTCCAATTTGATCAATTTTTTTTATAATAATCTCAAATTTTAAATAAATCAAAACCCAATATTTTTTAAAAAATTAAAAATATATGAAAGATATACAATTTCTCCGTCATAGAGCATCTTTCCTAAGACCAACAACATGCACACAATGGTAAATTTTTTAAAAGTATTTTACCAGTGACATCTTAAAATAATCAATGCAATGCAAACAATGCGCTTGTAAGACTACAAGTTATGATAAGAGCTCCGTATTCATATGCCAAGACCAAAAGAACAAAGACTAATTCCCTTAAATGAACAATCCAAGTATATGTGAACCAAGAATCATCCGAAAGCTAAGTGACCAATCATAGAGCAAACAGACTTATAAAAAAACATTACTATAGATATTAAGCAACAATAGTGCAACAGAAATGTGCAAAGAGGTATCCATTGAAGCAAAAATTTTATAAGGAAAATTGTAATCAACACCATTGAAGCAAATTTTTTAATTGTATACTTAAAAAAAAGTTACTATTAAGGTCAAATAAAAACTTACCAATATTTGCTGAAGAAAAATGAACACACAATTTTGGGGTTTGCCGTGAGAAGACCTAAGGATAAAATATAGAATAGTAGATGGGTTAGTTTGAGCTAATGTAATGAGTTGGTTTGGGTTGCTCAGGATGAATGTGTTAAGTTGGGCTAACCCAAACTTAGCTCATCTAATTTATGTCAATATCCAAATCCATTAAAATCTGGGCGGATTGGGCGGGTCAATTGGGCTTGAGTCCAATTTGTCAGCCCTAATTTTAATGAGTACACATTTATATATATAAACATATGTATTATAACTCTTCACTATTTGTTTTTTTACATTTTATAGCCACGAAAATAATATATTTACAATTATAAATTTTTAAAAATGCACTTTCCTGAAACCCGTCTTAAAAGGAGTACTACATATGAACTTTTATATAATAATGAGTATTATATACATGAACTCTTATAGTATTTTCATAATATAAGAGAAGTAATTGTTTAGTTTTAAAATATACAAGGTAACCATTATATATGTGTAACATTTTCATTATAATTACAAGTTTTAAGTGCTTAGTTAGAAAATACAAAAGGTCCACTTATACTCATAAAAACTACTACTACTTTCTTTGTTCCATTTTATTTGATAATATACTTTAATAATTTATTTTAAAATAAATGACATATTTATATATTTTTAATGAAAATCATTATAATTAAATAAAATTACAATAATATATTTAAAATGTGTCGACCCATTAAAGGTTCCTTTGGTAGTGCCCTTTGTGTGATCACTTATGTCTGTTATGGTATCAGAGCCATGGTACACACGTATTAATAGGTAATATATGTTCAACACACTTTTCAAGATGAATATCATCAAGAACAAAAATAATGTTAAAACATTAAAAAAGAAGAGTATGATATACCTCAACACTTAGATCTACTTAATAAGTGGACTATTCCAAATATCCAATCCAGGTTAATATATCAAACGGGTACTTTTGAAAAATTATGATTTAAACAAGTAATTAAAACTACGGAAGAGACGATCATTGTAGATAGTGATCATGCTACTTTTAAATTATTAAATGACAGTTATATTGCCCCTTATAGGGGAACTCGTAGGTTCATGCATATTGGGTTAGTACATGTTGCATTTAAGCCACTTACATTAAGATGCTTACCGAAAAGCTTTATAGCAACTTTAAGAGATGGCAGGAACCAGAACTGGAAAAATTCCCTCATAGGGACTGTTCAAACTAGTTTAGCATATGATCTTGTATATTTTAATGCATATCCTAACTTGCAGGATGAGAATTCCCTGAACGCTTTAATATGAAGTGTGAAATTACATGGGATTGATTATATACCTGGAGTTATATGTATTTGTTATATAATATATTTCAAACTCTTATATACCATGAATCCTATGTGTAAAATTATAGATTTCAAAAATGAGACTATTTTAATAGAAACTAATTTTGGTAAATCCAAAATCACTACTAGAAGACCTATCAAATGGGATGAAATTGATTTCCCCAAATAGTGGGTCATAGAAGGATTTGCTCCTCATCAAAATGATTTTAATTCATACATTACTGAAATTGAGCAAACCTCAGATGATACTATTAAGTTAAAGCTTTCTGAATCAAATTATTTATTGGACATAATTGAACGTAATAGCTTTGATTTAGATCCAGATCTACTAGATCTGATTATTCAAATCGCTCTTATATTTCGCCGATTGATTATATTGTTAAATCAACATCTAGAGCTTCTACTTCTCAAATTAGAGAAAACACTAGGATTGATAGTATTAGAATCGACAAAGATAATATTATTAGTGGTGTCCAGGAAGAAGGCCCGGAAATAACTGAGTCAGATATGAGTTTTCCCATTACTTAATGGATCAAGATAATAAAATTGATTTTAGTCGGGGATCGCCTGTGAGAATAATGATAAGTGAAGAATTCTTTAAACCTAGATATGAACCGTTTAAAAATGGTTTTTTGCAGCTTTTGATAAGGAAGAAAGGATTTTTCGCCTGGAAGAATTTTACAAAGACCTCATTGAAGCAAATAAGATTATATCTTTTGTTCCTTGGTTTATGGCCAAATATATAGGAGATTATATCTCTGTTTTAGAAAAAGAATATAGATTAACAAATGCGGAAGTTGTTAATACTGTTTTACCTCCTCAACAACCGTTTTTAATTGAAAAAGACAACACTGTTATACATTTTGCAGCTTTTTTAAAATTATTTTAAAATGATACATTGCATATTACTGCTAAGCACATTAATATTATGCTAAAACAACAAAATTATGCCAATGTTTATATGAATGTATTAGGTGAACAAATTGTTTCATTACATGATAGAATTGAAAAAATGATTTTCGAAATCGAAAAACTACATCACTCTAATACTGATCATACATAGGAAACTACTATCGCCACTCCTAGTGTGCAACCTCCCCCCTGCAATTAAAATTTTCAAATTAAGAGCTTTTTCATAAATCAAAAAAGTTGCTAGATGATAAATTTAAAGGCTTAAAATCAGTCCTTTAATGGGTGAGCGTAATACAGATTATGACTTTGACCTTTCTGGCGATTATTATAAACAAAGATTGTCAGAGGTTAATAACCTAGAGAAATATGCTAGAAAATCAGTCCAAATGATATTACTATCCTAGACCTACTCCTCAAGATGTCATATTTGAGAAGCAAGAGATTGTTGACAATAATAGTTATAGTGGAAATACTATTTATTAATGGAATATAGATAGTTATACCGAAAGACAGATTTATACAGTTGTTCATAGAATGCTTATGTATAGTACAACCTGCAAAGCTAATAATAACTCAGACAAAACCATTGCAGAAATGATAGTTGTAGGGTTTACCGGTCAATTTAAAGGCTGGTGGGATAACTATTTAACCCCGGATAAGAGGCATAAAATTACAGATGATGTTAAGATAGATGCTACATTAGTTGGCAAAGAGCATAATGTTGTTTATACACTAGCTATTAATATAATAGAGCATTTTTACAGGTAGGTGGTCTGATGATAGTGAGAATATTAGGACCATGCTCCAAAACCTTAACCTCATTTAGGTGGTATAAGGATGTATTCTTTAGCAGGGTAATGAAATTACCAGAGTGTAATAGCTCTCACCGGAAGTCTAAATTCATAGATGGACTGCCGGCTCTTTTCACTAAAAGAGTTAGGAAAACTCTTAGGAAATGAGGAATTACCATTAATTATGATAATTATACTTATGGAAAGTTAATAGGTACTTGCATCCAAGAAGGTTTATCCTTATGCAATGAGATTAAACTGAATCAGCAAATTAAGAGACAGAATCTCAACGACAGGCAACAACTGGGTGAATTCAACGGCCAGTTTGGAATGGAAATACCCAAAGCAAAGGCATCTGATAGGCGCAAAAAGAAGAACCAACAAAATTTTCGAGAATGGAAAGCTAAACGCCTGGAGAATAAGGCACGAAGAAAACGGGAATTCAAGACCCGAAAGAATTTTATAAAAACAAAAAATCCAAAATCATGTTGGAAATGTGGCAAGTTAGGTCATTATTATAAAGACTGCAAAGTGAAGGAAAATATCAAGGCTCTTAATATTGATGAAGACCTTAAGTATACATTATCCAAATTATTATTAAATTCGAAGCCGGAAGATTCAGATTTCGGATCAGATCGAGCAAACGATCCGTCCTCATATGAGGATATCAGAGTTCTTAATAATGAAAAATATATCTCTTCTGATACAGAGGAGGAATGCATGTCTTGTCATTTAGGACAACCTTGTTCCAGTAATACCAACAAGGAAAATGATGAGTTTTATAATATCTTTTCTCAATTCAAAGATATGAATGTTAATGTTTTGACATGAAATAACCTTATGGAACTATTAAAGATGATTAAAGATCCGGATATGAGATCAAAAATTATATATCAGGTCCGGAACGCCTCTGAAACTTCAAGCGACCAACGAGTTCTGGAGAAATCTTCAACTTATACCATGTCCGAGCGTAAAATGCTCATGAAACAACAGAAAGGTACAATAAGTACTCCCAGAGATCTGGAGAAAGAGATTGATAATCTTAAGCAAGAAATATCATAACTCAAGAGATATAATACTAGGATGGATAAAAGGATTTCCAGTATTGAGGGTAAGGATAAATGAATTATAGATGCAAATGCATTGGAAATAACCGATGCGGGTATAGATCCTACAGGTACATAAGGGTTTTTACAAACCCTTGAGTTTATTACTTCTCAATTTTTTTTTATAAAAATTACTCTTCTAATTGATTATAATTAAAAAAAAAGAGTTTAATGCTCTTATTGATACCGGAGCAGATGTAAACTGTATACATGAAGGACTTATTCCTTCTAAGTATTTTCACAAGACTACTCACAGTGCAAGGTTTGCTAATGGGCAGAAACTACAAATTACTTTCAAATTACCAAGAGCTTATATTTGCAAAGATAAAGTCTGTATGTCAGACAACTTTGTTTTGATAAAAGATATTTCTAGTCAAACAATTTAGGATTGATAAAGAAGGTATCATAGAAACCTTCGAAGGAAAACAAATTACCTTTCAGTTTATAACTGAACCATTTTCAAGAATTCTTAATGAAATAAAAGATAAGTTGATTAATAAGCATCAACAAATTAATTTTCTTAAACAAAAAATTTATAGTATTAATATTGATGAACTTCTACAAAATCCAAAATTGCAACGAAAAATTAATTTCATAAAGAATCAGTTTTCACTTCATATTTGCAGTGATCAGGAAAAAACATATAGTCACTCTTCCTTATGAAGAAGATTTCAAGGAAAATAATATTCCTTCAAAGGCACGATCGTGCCAAATGAACTCTGAATATCTAGAATTATGTAAAAAGGAAATTTATTCTCTTTTACAGAAAGCTTTAATAAAGCCCTCAAAATCACCATGGTCATGTGCTACTTTCTATGTTAATAAACATGATGAGCAAGAAAGAGGAGTTCCTAGACTCATTATTAATTATAAGCCACTTAACAAAGTTTTAAAATGGAATAGATATCCTATTCCGAACAAAAAAGATTTTTTAGATAGGCTTAATAGTGGCATCATATTTTCTAAATTCGATTTAAAATCAGGTTATTGGCAGATTCAGATTGCAGAAGCAGATAAATATAAAACTGCTTTCAATGTACCAGTGGGGCAATTCGAATGGAATGTCATGCCATTTGGATAGAAGAATGCCCGTTATGAATTCCATAATATTATGAATGATATATTCATGCCTTATAGTAGTTTCATTACCGTTTATATCAGTGATATTTTGATATTTTATAATAATATAGAAACACATTTTAAACATCTTGATATATTCAAGAAAATCATTATTCAAAATGGTTTAGTTATATCAAAACTAAAGATGGCCCTCTTCCAAACAAAAGTCAGATTTTTAGGTCATACTATTGAAAAGGAAAAATTATTCCTATTAATATAAGCATTGAGTTTGCATCAAAGTTCCCAGATGTTATAACTGATAAAACCCAACTTCATAGATTTTTGGGTAGCTTAAATTATATTTTGCCTTTTTATAAGATTTGGCAAAAGACACATATCTGTTATATGGTAGATTAAAAAAGATTTTCAAGCCTTGGACTGAGGATCATACTAGAGCAGTCCAAAGAATTAAAGAGAATGTTAATAATCTTCCCTGTCTTACCCTTGCCAATCCTGCTTGGCAAAAGATTATAGAAACATATGCTTTTGAGATTGGTTATGGAGCAATTCTAAAACAATATTCTTCAGTTGATAAACATGAATATCTAGTACAATTCTATTATGGTAAATGGAATGATAGCCAAAAGAATTATTCGACTGTGGCTAAGGAAATACTTGCTATAGTCAAAAGTGTTTTGAAATTTCAATTAGATTTATATAATCATAAGTTTTTAATAAAAACTGATTGTCAGTCTGCAAAGTTTATGTTTAACAAAGATTGTAAACATGATGCTTCTAAACAGATGTTTGCTAGATGACAATCTTTATTGGCGCCATTTGATTTTGAAATTCAGTATAAAAAATGGTCGAATAATAGTCTCCCTGATATTTTAGCAAGAGAATACTTGAGTTCCTAACTCTATTGCAGTAATTCATTTGCAGAATGAGGCCACAATGGCGAGAAAACCCTACATCTCATAGAGGAATAGTTGCTATAGTCAAAAGTGTTTTGAAATTTCAATTAGATTTATATAATCATAAGTTTTTAATAAAAACTGATTGTCAGTCTGCAAAGTTTATGTGTAACAAAGATTGTAAACATGATGTTTCTAAACAGATGTTTACTAGATGGCAATCTTTATTGGCGCCATTTGATTTTGAAATTCACTATAAAAAAAGGTCGGATAATAGTCTCCCTGATTTTTTAGCAAGAGAATACTTGAGTTCCTAACTCTATTGCAGTAATTCATTTGCAGAATGAGGCCACAATGGCGAGAAAACCCTACATCTCATAGAGGACGGGGAAGACGTGGAACTGGACGAGGTAATACCCTTCTTCAAATGGAAAACAAAAGGCTTATAGCTGAATATATAGCAGGGACTTCCAATATTAATAAGGATAGTCCGTTATACCAGCAATTTATGGATTTCATAAAATTCAAAGACAAGGAGGATGGTACACCACCTTCATACTCAGAGGTCATTAATGATAATGATCAGGAAGACACAAACTCATATGAGCAAAGTAATAATAAATAAGTAATACTTCTGTTAGATCATAAAGACCTTCAGTGGAAGGATGAGCCATGTCAACTCATGCAAAGGTATCTGAACACAATGTCATACACCACACTGACTTATAAGTCAAGAATGAATTACGAGATTATACTCTCTTCAACTGGATCAACTGAAATACAACATTTCTATCCCGCCAATACTAGAAAAGTTTTTAACTTTTCCAAAATTATTATTATTAAAAAAAAATTCACTCCAGAAGATTGAGGTTTCAGCACGCTCAAAGAGAGGGAATACCTTCATCTCGAGCATAAAGTACAGGTAAATTTCAACTAGTGGGACTATATTGATAGCTTTAATAAAGCTATTCTATATGAAAATCCAAATAGGAAACATTAATGATTTATAAAAATCTGTGCTAGAGTTTATAAACAGAGCATACCAAATTGGCTAGGTCAATGGTGGATTCATTATGGTCCATCGGTAACCATGTTGCCATAATAGTTTAAAAGTTTATATTACTGAATGAGTAGAAGTTTCTCCCAAAATAATAGAATGGGAAAATAATAACATAATTATAGATGGAATTGAGATTATGCATTTCTTTATTGAATTCTCAATTCCATGGATCATGAAATGATCAGTCGAGGTTGATTATACCTAGCAGAATATACCCTGCCTTCATAGAACATTTTATACACGGTTATGGAAAAAGCTTCTCCAAAAAAATAAAGAAGGCACATTCCATGGCCAGGAACTTATAGACCAAATACATGCCACCATAACTCATTACAAGGAGTTAAAACGATCGAAACAACAACAAGAGACTCATAGCACATTTAAACACATATCACGAAGACTCCATATAAAAAAAGGAGATGTTTCTAAAGCAGAAATCATAGCCACTTATATGGCAGAAGTTAAAAGAGATCTGATAAAAAATCTGGAGGAAGAATTCCCTTCAGACACTTCAATGGCTTCGGTTCATACATGTGAAGACGAAGACGAAGATAATACTCTTGAAGAATCTCAACCACCATATGACGATGACTTTGATGTAGAGTAATAGCTCAGAAAATTCCAGGAAATAGTGGAAGCATCTTCCAATTCAGAAAAATCAAAGGGAAAAGACAAAGTTTAATAAAGACGTCGGTCCCAACCATTATAAAAACGAAACTACTTTAATAAAGAAAAATGCATTATTGCGCATTATTGTACTTATTTTGGCCGCATGTATTCATGCCTCTTTTTACTTTGTCGGCCACATGCGAGTGAGCCCTTTTTAGCTTTTGTATTTGTAGCTTTTTATTTTGTTGGTCACGTTTTGGCCATGTTATTTGTTCCCTTGTGTAATCGATCCATTATATAAGGATCTTCATTAGTAGGTTAGAGGCAGGCTTTAGAACGCCGACCTTTCTTTCTTGTAAAATGACTCTCTTCATAAATAAAAGCTTAAAGGTTGTTGTACATCTCCCTCTTCTAAGCACAACTTCATATTATTCGGTAATTTTCCTTTTTTATTTTATTTTGTTTTAATATTATATTCAAATCCAGCCTAAATGACAGGCTAGATCCCTTGTGTTGAACTATATCACATTAGTTTACTGAGTATTATGGTAAAAATACTTTAATTAGCTAAAGATTCATGTGAGAAGGTACTGAGGTCGGGCAGAGGACGACCCAGACGAAATATCTGAAGCTCAGGCTGATGGTCCTGTTTTTAGCCCGCTGAATCGAGGTGGCGTTAGCGTGTTTTTATGGATCTGTTTTGAGTTAAGACAGCCTCTATGTCAAGGTGTGTCGACCCATTAAAGGTGTGGAAGGGATCACAAAGAGGGCACTACCAGAGGAACCTTTAATGGGTCGACACACCTTGACATAGAGGCTGTCTTAACTCAAAACAGATCCATAAAACGCCCTAACGCCACCTCGATTCAGCCGGCTAAAAACAGGACCATCAGCCTGAGCTTCAGACATTCCGCCTGGTTCGTCCTCTGGCCGACCTCAGTACCTTCTCACATGAATCTTTAGCTAATTAAAGTGTTTTTACCATAATACTCAGTAAACTAATGTGATATAGTTCAACACAAGGGATCTAGCCTGTCATTTAGGCTGGATTTGAATATAATATTAAAACAAAACAAAATAAAAAAGGAAAATTACTGAATAATATGAAGTTGTGCTCAGAAGAGAGAGATGGCCGAGTGGTTTAAGGCGCAACATTGAAATTGCTACGTAGGCTTTTGTATACCGAGGGTTCGAATCCCTCTCTTTCCAAGATGTACATCAACCTTTAATCTTTTTTAATAATTTATTTTAAAATGAATGACATATTTATATATTTTTAATGAAAAATTATTATAATTAAATAAAATTACAATAATAATGTTTAAAACTATATTATTATATTTAAGATAATAAACTTTAAAAGTTTTTAATTTTTTTCTTAAAAAATAGTGTCAAATCAAACTAAGGGAACAATTTACTCAATCTTTTACAGTACAGGTTTAATGATCTGCTTTGGGCAAGGAACAAAAAGGGTGTCATAGACCGCGAAGCACACAATATCACTTCCCTTCCATTCCCTTTACCAGATCAAATCATCATTCATTTTTCCGGTCCCGTCTCATCGCCGGTGATCGGAGATCGGTGAGATTCTAACGATGTTTAATTTCTTAAAAGGCGTCGTCAGTGGATCTGGAACAGGTCTCAAAGATCTGCCATACAATATCGGCGAACCTTATTCCTCTGCTTGGGGCTCTTGGATACACTACCGTGGAATCTCAAAGGTTTTCCATCTTTCTCTATAAATACACAAATAAAAATTTGCTAACATTTCTGTTTTTAATTTCGTATAAAATAAGATGCGTGTTATCCATGCGTAGTGTTAGTGTTTCGGATTGGTAGTATCATTACGTTTTTAATTTTCGACGATAAAATGTGTTGTTCGTGTTTAGTGTTAATGTTTTTGGATTGGGAATTTAACATACCACTTTTCGATATTTGTCTCTGTTGCGCGTATTTTTTGTAGTACCAGTATTTTTATATATTACTACTACATTAGATCGTGTGGTGAGTACTTGTAAACGAACTATTAGTGTTTTGGATTGGAAATATAGTGTAACAGGTTTGGATATTGTTGCAGTTTCGCTTATTGTTGATAGTGTGTGTGTATATATATATATATATAAGATCGTGTGATGAGGGCTTAGCATTGATCTCTTTTCTGCTCCAAGTTGAAAAATTGCTAGCATTTCTGTTTTTAATTTCGTACGATAAAATGTGCTGTCCATACGCAGTGTTAGTGTTTTGGATTGGGAATTTAGCATAACATTTTTGGATATTGTCTCAATTTCACTTATTGTTGATTGTATATTTATATATTAGATAGTGTTGTGAGGCTTGTGAAGGAACTGCGATTTAAATTTTACATTGTAAGAGATCTTCTAGATAGTACATGGAAGCTTACTTGTTCAATCTTTTCTCAATAGTCACTTCAGTAGTTCGATACACAAACAAACATGATTGACGTACAGACGTAGTATTGATCTCTTTTCTGCTCCAAGTTGAAGATTTGCTAGCATTTCTGTTTTAATTTTATATGATAAAATGAGTTGTCCATACAGTGTTAGTGTTTTGGATCTCAGTTGCGCGTAATTTTTATAGTTGTATTTTTATATATTAGTACTACATTAGATCGTGTGATGAGTACTTGTAAACGCACTATTAGTGTTTCAGATTGGGAATTTAGCATGACACTTCGGGATATTGTCTCAGTTGTTCTTATTGTTGATAGTATACTTATATATTAGATTGTGTGATGAGGATTTGTGAAGGCACTGGTATTTAAATTTTACATTGTAAGAGATCTTCTAGTAGTAAGCTTACCTGTTCAATCTTTTCTCAATAGTTACTTCAGTAGTTCGATGAACAAACAAACATGGCTGACGTAGTATTGATCTCTTTTCTGCTCCAACTTGAAATTTTTCTAGAATTTCTGTTTTTAAATTTCGTACAATAAAGTGTATTGTTCGTGTGCAGACTGCAGTGTTAGTGTTTTATTGGGAATTTAGCATAACACATTTGGATATCGTCTCAGTTGCGCTTATTATTGATATTATATTTATATATGAGATCGTGCGATAAAAAAGTGCCACCAAATCTTAAAGGCAAGTTCTATAGGACGGTGGTTAGACCGACTATGTTGTATGAGGCGGAATGTTGGCCAGTCAAGACTTAGCACATCCAAAAGATGAAAGTTGCGGAGATGAGGATGCCGAGATGGATGTGTGGGTATACAAGGAGGGATATGATTAAAAATGATGATATTCGGGACAGAGTGGGAGTGGCCTCGGTGGAGGATAAGATGCGTGAAGCGAGGTTGAGATGATTGGGCATGTGCAGAGGAGAGACACAAATGTCCCAGTGCGGAGGTGTGAGAGGTTGGCTATGGACGGGTTCAGGAGGAGTAGAGGTAGGCCGAAGAAGTATTGGGAGAGGTGATTAGACGGGATATGGAGCAGGTGCAACTTACTGAGGACATGACCTTAGATAGGGGGTTGTGGAGGACATGGATTAGGGTACCGGGTAGTAGGTAGTCGAGCGTAGTCCTACTTACGCTTGCAAACTGGTAGTTGTAGTGTTATTACTGTAGGTCTGCTTAGCCTATCATACTAATAGACGCGGTATGACTTTATAGTCTCCTGTAGTTCGATTTCTGCTACTATGTGTTCTCTAATGTACTTTGTTTAACTTATTTACCTGCGCTAGTTATTGCTTACTTTTTCAGAATGTGCTATCATGACTTATTCACTTTTGATATCAGCATTTTCATACCGACCGGATCTGACCGTTTATCTTGCTTTGCTTGTGCTTATGCTCCCTCTTGAGCCGAATGTCTTTCGGAAACAACCGCTCTATCTACCAAGGTAGAGGTAAGGTCTGCTTACACTCTACCCTCCCCGGACACCACATTGTGGGATTTCACTGGGTATGTTGTTGTATATTAGATCGTGTGACGAAGATTGTGAAGGCACTGTTAGTGTTTCGGATTGTGGATTAAGCATAACATTTTTTGTATATTGTCTCAGTTGTGCTTATTGTTGATAGTATCTTTATATATTGGATCGTGTGATAAGGACTTGTGAAGGCACTGGGATTTTAAATTTACATTGTAAGAGATCTTCAGATAGTACATGGAAGCTTACTTGTTCAATTATTTCTCAATCGTCACTTCAGTAGTTCTTAGAGACAATCCTATGGTTCCAGGAATTTAGGGAGTTTGAAAAGAGTGTCAATGTGTGCTGATTAGCAATCATTCTGCAAGAAGAATGGAGTAGCAATATCAATGATTAACACCCATGATTTTACAATAAAAATATGACTAGAACTCATTATTCTAGTGGGAAGATCAACAAGAGAATTGTTGAGGTGCTTTATCATAGACGAAAGAAGGCACTAAATTAGATTGTGTTAACTCCTTAGAATGCATCTGCGGAAGAAAGACATATTTAGATGTTGACACTAATGGCACATGAGTTTGGTGGGTTCAGGAAGAAAGGAAGGGAAACCAGGAGTACTAAGCTGGACATTGAAAAAACTTATGATATCATGTGAGCTGAGAAGTTTTACATGTTATAACAATGAAGATAGGCGTTGGGGATAGGTGGAGGAGGTACATAATATTGATGGCAAAATTCTCTATATAGTAAATGAGAGTCATTTTAGCTGGTAGTTCCAAAGGACTGAGGCAAGGTGACACCATTTCTCATATACTACATCCTGGCGATGGAAGTGTTGAGCAAGATGATGGATAGAGTTGTAGCAGAACACTATTTGAAGGGTTTTACAGCCAGTAATGGGCAGGATAGTGACAAGTCTCACACTTACTATTTGCAAATGATATTTCAGTGTTTTCTTTATGCAAATGAATCTCAATTAACATATTCGAGACAACTGCTACTGTGGTTCCAAGCAGTTTGCGGCAATAAATTTAAGAAGTGTTAAATTAACCAGGTGCGAGAGATGCAGAACTTCAAAACATAGCACAACTGTTAAATTGCAGTAGGACACTTCCTATGACTTAGCTAGGCCTGCTGCAAGGCGTGTCATATAGAAGTTGCATAGATTCTTTCTTAGATGAAGCACTTCTAAGTACAAATATTCTCAATTTCTTGATTCTCTTATGGCTTCATGCTTTTCAGAAATTTCCTATCATAAAATTTTTGGATGATCTTGTTCTGTTTACTCAATATTCTTAAGTAAGTTATTAAGTGTATGTTTCTCTGGAAGACTGGAACAAATAGAGCAATATCTGCCCTGGTTCCACTCAGAAGTGAGATTAAAGAAATAGAAAAAAAAGAGAGAATAAAATACAATGAGAGATGAATAAGAAGGAAGGGTGGATGTGGTTTATGCAGACAGTAGAATCCTTGCCATTGAACCACAAAATAATAATCCACATGGATGGGCTTTTGACTATAACTTGCGAGATTCCATATGCTTAAACATTATAAATCAATAAACTGTAAGATGTATCATACAATTATTTAATGTAGACATTTAGCACCAGCTATGTGCTATTTTGGCGTAATTTTCAGTTTTCCAGTATGTAAATTAGTTGGTTCACGTTAAGCAATTCAGTTTTGTTTCTCTCTTCAAACAGGATGATGGGACTCCTGTGTCAATATTTGCTCTCTCAGGAAATAGCACAAATGATGGACATCTAGCTGCTGGTCGGAACGGAGTCAAGAGACTTCGCACGGTAAGCTAATTATAGTTTGTAAATTTTGAGCTCATTGACACTTCACCTTACTTTATAATCAGAATATTACTTCTCATTTTTTAGCTTATGGACATAGTTCATTTCTAATTATCGGACTCCTTGATGCTAATTTTTTCTCCTTTTGTTTTCAGGTTAGGCATCCAAATATTTTATCATTTCTTCACAGCACTGAAGCTGAAAATTTCGATGGTTCTACTACTAAGGTTACCATCTATATTGTTACTGAACCTGTCATGCCACTCTCTGAAAAGCTTAAGGAATTAGGATTAAAAGGTACCCAGAGGTATGAATTTACCGCGGTTCATTAACTTCTTACCATTCTATACCTAAGATAGACCGATCACATGACTTCCCTGAATTACCATAGTGGTAGCATGAGTTAATTTTTGAACAGTTGCTGTATCAAAATGCATAATCTTCAACTTTTATTGCCAATAGTATCTCATAAGCTTCAAGAGTTTCTACCTGGAATCAATGTGCTTTCATATTCATTTTCCTGAATTTGGTAACTATAGTTCATTATAAGGCATCAATTTCATTTCCTCATACGCCCCTAGGGCTTTGGTCTAGTGGTAAGAGCGTAGCACTTGATGTGTGGGTTAGACACATGTCACGAGCTTGAACTCTGTTGGAGACAAAAGCTTGGTATTTAGGTGGAGAAAGGTTGGGGAAGGTCATTAACCACTGTGTTTAGAACCGTCAGTCAGCATGTCACGAGTGTTTAGACGCAAGTCATAAGTTTGAACCCTACTGGAGACAAAAGCATGTTATTTAGATGGAGAAAGGTAGGGGGCATTATCTACGTAATTTCGAACTGTCAGTCAGCATGTCACGAGTTCGAACTCTGATGGAAACAAAGAACTTGGTATTTAGGTAGAGGAAGGGATTTTTGGGGGGGGGGGGGTTGTTATTATCCACCGAGTTTAGAACCGTCTGTCAGCTGACTGTCTGGGATTTCTTGGTTATAAGAAAGATTTGAACATTGTAGGCGTAACATTAGTAATGCCAAGAACCACAACTCAGCTGCTTCGGTGTTGGAATAGAAATAGAAAGAGGGGAAAGAAGAATCTATGCTGGAGGACAATGCCTGCTTGCATCTGGTGGACTGTAGGGAATGAAAGGAATGCTAGATGTTATGAAGACAAAGCAAACTCCATACAACAATTCAAGTCTAATTGTACACTTTTATTTTCTTTTTGGTGCAAGGAGGTATTTGTAAATGAAGCAGAATCAATACTCAGCATCTTAGAATCCCTACAAGATCAGAAAGAATTCTTCTTTTTTTGTTGCACTCATGCACATATTTCAGCACTTGCTTAGTGCTGTTGTTATAGTAGAATTACCTTTCTGGAAAAAAAAATCTGAAGAACAAAGTGTTTTTTGGGACTTGGCACTGGTGTCTAATGGTGTTTGGCTGAATAGAAGTTGTTGGTTCTCCTCTTGGACTAGGATTACGGTTTTTCCAGCAAAAGAATGGTTGACAGTCTAAATGGAATATGTTTGTCAATCATTATGTAGTGATAAAACTTCCCATTTTCTTTTAACAATAAAAGAACCTTCTGATTTCCTTAAAAGAGGTAAAGGGGAGATAATTGTCATACCTCAAAGTATCTGTCTCTTGTCGAGTAGGGGAGATAATTGTTCCCGGGCATGGAAAACTAGTAATATGCAAGGAGATACAAGATACTGTTGTGAGGCATGACAAATCAAATATTCAATACTTCCAATAAATGTCATTCCGTCTATCTCAAATTAAATTATTGGACATTCTTTCCTTCTCAATCTTGGCAATTCTTTGGTGTATCTAGATATACTTAAGTATCCTCTCTCTGAAGGCATGCCGTATAGTTTTAGAACTTGAGTTATTTTACACCTCGTTTGATGGTGGCAGGGACGAGTATTATGCCTGGGGGTTGCATCGAATAGCCAAAGCTGTGAGCTTCTTAAATAACGACTGCAAACTTGTAAGTATGCTTTTGATTAAATTTCATTTGTTCCCCATGTTGAAGGAGTGCATCTATTAAAGCTACTTTCTCAGGAATGGAAGTTCTAATGTATAAGGATAAAAATAAAATTGCAGCTGAGATTTATTTATTGATGCTTCTTATGAATATATCTAAATGGCTGAGCCATATTGATATCTGGCATTGCACATAGAGGTTACGACACATAAGTTGGATCCTTAACTTCATCATACGTTCCTTGATGCATCCAAATGCTGAAGAGCTGTTCAAGCTTGGGCCAATCATATCTTGAAGCCTAACCTTTAAAGCATGAAACACTTTTCTTTTCATCTGTGGTCAAAGCTTCCATCTACTAGCTATTAAACTAGAGGTTGACTTGGATCTGATCCTTTGGACATAATGGTTAGGAGAAACTATTGTGTATCTTTGATGTATCTATTACTTCTTTCATACTGGTATATGTTTGAGGTCATTTAATCTTCTGCTTGCAAACTTTACTGGATCACTCGAATATTTGATGGATTATTTTGAGTTGCATTTTTACTAATGCAGGTTCATGGAAATGTTTGCCTGGCTAGTGTTGTTGTTACGCAAACTCTGGACTGGAAATTGCACGCCTTTGATATTCTTTCTGAGTTTGATGGACACAATGAATCTTCTGTTGGACCAATGCTGGTAAACTATGACATTAACTCACTGGCAAAATTTCTTTTCACTTTAATGCTATACAAACTTCATCTTTAACTGATAGCAGGGTGGGCAACTACAGATTTTTTTTAATGGATCTCTATAGATGGCACTTAAAGAAAAGATAGGAAAAATAGAAACCTACTTTCTGTTTTTAAGCCACACTGCATGATGAACTAATTATCCTTGAAACTATTTTTTATATCCCTTTTTAGCTGAAGAACTGTATTTTCCTTTAGAGGATTCATATAGTTGAACCCAACTGATTTGGGATTGAGGTGCGGTTGATTGATTGTTGATGCTATTCTTCAGTATCACATGCTTTACTGTTATTTTTCATTTTTCCTTTGTCACACAGCAATACAGGTTAATTGTTTGTCTTTATTTGTGTGTAGCAATATGATTGGCTTATTGGTGCACAATACAAACCAATGGAACTGCTGAAGTCTGACTGGACAATGATCAGAAGATCTCCTCCTTGGTCTATAGATTCTTGGGGTTTGGGTAAGTCTTTTCTGTTTAATTGTTGTTATTATTTTTGTTTTGATGGGTTTAGTTTTAGTCATTATTCACTGGTAATAGAATGATAAGACTAAAAAGTTTTGGGTCTCTGTTTTCCGAGGTTTCACTATAATGATAGTGGAATATAGATTGCAGTTATGGACTTCACCATGTCACTAAGAGCGTAAAAAAATGTAAAATGCTTTAACATTCAACATTTCCTCGGCTAATGAAATGATTGCTTTTGCTGTACCTTCTTTTTAGATATTATCAATGTTATAATGCTTGAGTGTTTATTACGGAATCACCATTTTCTGGATGCAAGATGGACTAGAGAGCTTTTCACTAATCTATCTAACACTCCGGAGTTCTTAAATGTTCTCTTTCAACCGCAAATTAATCAATGTTTCCATTCTAAAAAAAAAGACTGCAAATTAATCTTTTGATGCTGGGAATTACTAGGCTGTCTTATCTATGAACTGTTTTCTGGTACCAAGTTGAGCACAACAGAGGAACTGCGCAATACTGCTTCTATTCCAAAGGTATGCTGCAATATTCACCGATTGATTTGCTTCTCTTGATCACCTGTCTGATTATACTCTTCTTTATCTTATGGTGGGTTTGAAAAATTCATTTCATTTGCAATTGGCTTATTTTCCTGTCTCACAGTCTCTACTTCCAGATTATCAGCGTCTCTTGAGCTCTATGCCCCCTCGCAGGTTGAACTCATCAAAGCTTCTTGAAAATAGTGGTAAATTTTTTGTTTGATTTTATTTTTTGTACATCCATTAAGTTCATCTCCAACTGTCCAAGTACCTTACGTCATATGACTAATACTTTTCTCCTATTCTACTGTCAAACTGTTGTTTTCTCATTGAATTTAGTGATTGCGGGTATTTGTTTCAATAAATTCTAATTTCTAGTAGCAGATGTGAGCTCGATATATGTTTGAAATGTGTTTTGTCACCATCTGCCTGTGGTCGACGTTTTGAATCCAAGGACTCGATGCTGAAGTGGGTTTTCTCCACAAATAGCTAATCATTAGTCATAATGGATAATTCAGACAAAGCTTTTCAAAGCTGATCTATTTTACGATTTTCTTCTTCCTCCCTAGTTACAACCCATGAACAAGAGGTTATTGTTTCTTCTTTGAACCAGTTTTATGTGTTGTGCTATATTTTTACGAAAGAATGATTGCAGAATTCTATAACACACCAATCATGACAGTCTTAACCTCCAATTCATATCTACTTCAATGAAGATAATCATGTCAATTTGTGTATTTTGCTTTTGTCATTTTTGGTAGTCTAATTTGGTATACTTACCCCCTCACAAAGGCTTTGCCTTCTATGACTTTATCTTATACCTGGCTGCATGCTAGTTTATCAATTCTGTATTGATGCACCTAGTGGTTGGTCAATCAGGATGAATCAAATGGGTAGCCTTTTGGCATAACTAAATGAAAGTAGAATTACAACATAGACATTCGTGTCATATATATAGATGTTCATTTCCTTGTGTATACCTTACCTTTCCAAGTTTAATGAACTTTCTTATGGTTTTATGTCTTCTATGAACCTTAATCTATCTACATCATCGAATAAATGAACTTTAATCTATCTTATTCAGATCAAGCCATTTTGACTCATCTTATGTGGAGCTAATGCTTGAGTCTTTCTTATTAATTTGATGCTGCTTCCGTTGCTCATTTTTCATGGGCACATTTATCGCTTTTACTCTTCTAGGATTTGTAATTATCACTTTACCCTGAATTTATCTAGTCTTGTTATTTTCTTTTTACCTGACTTGAAGCGATAGTATTAGTACTCTGTCCAATATATCATTCACATGCCGGATCTCAACTAAAGATGCTAATCATGCATTGGCAGAATATTTCCAAAATAAGTTGGTGGAGACCATTCAATTCATGGAAATACTCAATCTTAAGGATAGTGTAGAAAAAGACACTTTCTTCCGTAAGCTTCCAAATCTGGCAGAGCAACTTCCTCGCGAAATCGTGCTGAAGAAGGTAATCACGCTAAATAAAGCAAATACAAAAATTTACTCAAAATAATTAAATTTATTACACGAGGAAATCTAATATTTTCTCTATGCAGTTGCTTCCTTTGCTAGCTTCTGCATTAGAATTTGGTTCAGCTGCTGCTCCTGCTTTAACAGCTTTGTTGAAAATGGGTTCTTGGCTTTCAACAGATGAGTTTAGTGTCAAGGTTGAATTCTTTTCTTGCTCTTCCCTTTTTCTTTTTCCCGAGATTAAGTACTTTTTTCGTCCAGCACAGTGATCATGTCTTCTTTTTTGGTGTTTAGTTTCTATTTTAACTTGTATTTTGAACCGTGGGCATCTATATAGGTACTGCCTACAATCATAAAACTTTTTGCCTCCAATGATCGGTCCATCCGAGTGGGTCTTCTGCAGCATATTGATCAATATGGGGAGTCATTATCTGCAAAAATTGTTGATGAGCAGGTGTGGAAATATTAGATGAATTATGGCTATAACTTTTCAAGTGTACAGTTATACATACTTGAAGGGATACCCTTAATAATTCAGAATTTCGTAGCACTTGGATGGTCTAATCGCCTGACAAAGCTTTTGATCAGGTTTATGCTCATGTGGCTACTGGGTTCTCTGACACATCTGCTTTTCTTCGGGAGTTGACCCTTAAATCTATGCTTGTATTGGCTCCAAAGGTGTGTACATCTTGCATATAGGTCCTGCACTTATATTCTAACATATGAGTACAAATATCCGGTTAACTGACCTTGTTGTGCGGCGCTTTACTGTATACCTGAACTAGAACATGCCATTGTACTTGATGTTTTGACTTTCCTTCTGGAAGTCTGATTACAGATGTTCTATATGCATTGGTAATGATACTTAGCAATTTACATGTGATGCTATAGTGCTTATTGTTTCTTTGGTTGTTCATCTGTAACGATGTCGTGTTTCGTAGTGATTATGTTGAGGTGTGTGACCATCTCATCTAAAAGCTTAAACTGTTATAGAGAGTACTTTTATTTACTTAATTATGTACGTGCTACCCCGATTATTTGTCATGGGCGAAGCTGTGGAATTTATTTTTCGATAATGGGTGGTGGTGAGACTCGAACACAAGAGTTCACCCTGCTTGGATACCATGTTGAAGTCTGTACCATCTCATCTAAAAACTTAAGCTGTTAGAGAGAGTACACTTCTATTTACTTCATTATGTCTTCAAGAAAGTAGTTCCATATAGTGTCAGTTCCTCGTATCACACTAACTAATATATTTCCAAAATTTTAATGCAGCTCTCACATCGCACTATTTCGGGATCTTTGTTGAAATATCTCTCCAAGCTGCAGGTGTGAATTGTACATGCAAAACTACTAGTCTTCGTGTCTATGATTAATTCTTTGCTTCATAGTGTTTGAAATATCTGTTTAAGCAACAGGTATGCGTCATATTGCAGAATTTATTCCTCTTGTCTAGACTTATTTGCTTGCTCCTAAGGATTTGCTTTTCTATTTGTGGTGTATGTAGGTTGATGAAGAACCGGCAATTAGAACAAACACTACTATATTGCTTGGAAATATTGCCGGTTACCTCAATGAGGGGGTAAGGAACTGTCTTGATTATCATACGGTTCCAGAATTTAAACAAGTGATTTATATTCTAGTAAAGAGTTTAAAACAGACCCTATCCTTCCCGAGATGTGTTTTACTTCTGACATGATAATTAATAGGGTTTTTTTGCCTGTAGACAAGGAAAAGGGTGCTAATAAACGCACTCACTGTTCGTGCCTTGCGTGATACATTTGCTCCTGCCCGAGCAGCAGGTAGCACCATATATGCGTTGCATCCAACCTTTTTTTTTTACCAGCTAATGATAATTTTCTTATTTGGGACTGATGTGTAGTTATGGTTGTTATTGTAATGATAATTTTCTTGAGTTCAATTTTTTCCTGAGATACTTTATTGATCTTGTCCAAAAACCTGATTCTGACTCTGCTTCCTCATCCTTTTTTGCCCTTGTTCCTCGCTCCGTAATAATGGATGTTAAATTTTATTTTGGCAGGTATCATGGCTTTGTCTGCTACCAGTTCTTACTATGATGTGACTGAGATTGCAACCCGCATTTTACCTAATATTGTTGTATTTACCATTGATCCAGACAGGTATTCTTCTCTTAAATAGTTGCACTTACTGTTCTCTGAAAACTTGTCCTTGTAAGAATGTAGTATATCTGATATCACATGGAATCTGTTTATGCCATTTTTTAGAACATTTTCTTTCTGGATTACTTTACATCTATGACTCAATCTCTTGTCCTGGTCAGCTGTATGAATCTTTACTATCCATCTTGCTGCATTTGATCCCATTTCATTCCAATATTCAAAGGACCACTTTCTGGGATTACTTTAGCTCCTATAAAAAATAAGAAGTTTTTAAGCTCTGCCATTATTAATATATTCACAGTTTAAGAGCTTGCGCCGGTCAAAGATCCCTCTAAGCATAGTTGGTGGCCAGCATATCCTAAATTAGGAATACAACATTACCAGTTTCCAAAAAAAAAAAGATCCCTATAAGCATAGAAGATTAGGTGTTGTTCGTAGAAAGCCATATTTTTTTGGTGAGGTTTCTACGTTTTGATATACTTCTTAGTTCTTATATATGGGCGTTTTTGCTCTTTTTAATAAAGTTTGTTTACTTTATCAACAAAAAAGGAGCTCGCCTCAGCCCAAATAGATTAATGCCTAATGACTTGGAACTCCATGACTTTGGTTCTCTGTGGTTTTTGAACTTATTTGTTAATAGTAGGCCTCGGTTAGGCTATCGGATAGCTATGATTGCGAATCCTTGGTTGACGGTTTGATGGATGCTTAGGCTGACAGATTCAGCTATCAAGCATGTCATGTTAATGGATTCAAACATGATGAGTTCCGTCGCTGTCTGGATGATTTATGTGCATTTCTGTATTGTAAAATCTTTCACAAAGTAAGACATGCATGTAGTCAATAGAAAGTGTAGGTTTTATACTTTGTGGAGCATATTGCTCGTCATTGTGCGGAAGTCGACTCAATTTACAGATAGAAGACTGGAAATCCTAAATATCTGCCATTTGTATTGTGTTTGGAATCTTTCCCCTGCCAAAAGCATTTTGTTTGTCTGCCTGGGCATTGTTCGAATGTCTGAATACTTTGTTGTGTTTGAGTCTCTTTGTTGTTTGGAGCGGATCAAGTATTGTGTTGTTGGAAATTTTGTTCTGATTATCGTTGTGCATATACTCTACCATCACTTGTTTCTTTTCAATGGAACAGTGATGTCCAATCAAAAGCATTTCAAGCAGTTGATCAATTTTTGCAATTAGTCAAGCAGCACCATGAGAAGGTATTGTAATGTACTCTTTTTATTTAATTGTTAATTTGCACCTTAGTTGTCTCAACTTCAGCCTTGAGTTGAAAGGCTTGCCTTTTAAGAAGTTGCATTCGGAGGTTGAGAAAAATGGGTTTCCGCTTTTTTGAGTCATAAAACTTGGGGCATTAATCACAGCGGAATAAAAAACACTAGGTGATTTCTTCCATCTGTCCAAGCCTTGGTGGACAAAGTTACTCGGTACTTGTGCTGGTGGGAGGTAGCAGGTGCCCCGCGGAATTAGTCGAGGTGTGCGCAAGCTTGGCGCCTTGGCCGCACACCACGGTTATAAAAAAAACTTGGGGGATTATTTCCTTCATGGACCAAATTATTTCCTAATATTCATTGTCTGGTATTACGACCTGATGCGACAGTTGGGGAATTTGGAACCAACAGGGGTGGATCTTTAATTTCAGGAGCTTTTGAATGGTTGGGAGATCCCTAGAATTGCTGATGTTTTCAAAACTTTAGAACAGTATAAAGGGACCAACACAAAAGATGATAGATTGATAGCAAAGCCATAGTAAAGGCAATTACACAGTGAAGTCATCCTACATAGCTCTTAATAATATTGGGTAACAGTCCATTAAATGGCATCGGAGATCTGTCTGGAAATTAGAAACTCCTTTTAAGGTAGCCGACTATATGGAGGGAAAGAAACGCAAGGTGCTTTGAAGGAACAAACAGCCCTATACAGAAGATTAAGACGAATTGCCTTCATTTGTTTTACTTTTGGTGCAACGAAGATTTTGTACATGATGTGGAGTCATTGTTAGATATCATAGAGTCCTTGTAAGAAGAACAAGGACATATTCTTTTGCTTATTTAGAACTGTAATGATCACTCTTAGCACAGCCTTTGTGCTAAAGATATATAATACTAGTTACCTTTCTCAAAAAAACTTGGGGATTAGTTGGCATAACTGGAAAGAGAAGGGAAAAAAAGTTGTGTGCCCATTGACATTATAAAACATGGATTATATGTGACATGACTATATTCTAGCACGGTTAGAAGAAGCTGTGTCTTTCTTCTTGTTAATTCATGTTATCATAAATTGAGCAGGCAGTAGAGTTCTGCCACTTTTTAGGTGCCCTTCCCGGCTTATTAACTTTAAAATTAAGTAGCTAGTCATGATCTCTCACTCAACACTCACATATTTTTTGTGTCGGATTAGAAATAAACATTTACTTTATCCCCTTTATTTACATGACAGTGATTGACTGGTATCAGAGTCATTAAGAATGAAAGAAATACTTTTGACACAAGCTAAATATATTAACATACCAAAAGTTTCCTTACAAATTTGTGGTTTTCAACATGCCATGTCATTCTTCTAAGATCATGTCATTACGAGTAAAATGGGAACATAAAAACTTAAAGAGTTCCCAATTATGAAGAGGTGTCTATCGTATCGGAACAAACCAAAAAGGAAAGACTATCGTTTAAAATGGAAAGGAGGAAGTACATTCTTTTTTCCGTACTTCAGTATGCAACTGGGTTCATATATACACGCACACACGCACATTACTTACGTGTATCGATGTTCTTGTTCATTATGGTGTCGTTTCTCTACCATCACGTCCCTTCCCTGATTCTTTCTACCATTCTCATTTGTGTTCTCATCCTCTCCCTTGTGTATGTTGTTCACTCATTTCTGTGTTGTCCTCTGTAGACTAGCACTGGAGATACCAGCACCACAAGTATGGGAACTTCGTCAATTCCTGGAAATGGGAGTTTGCTAGGGTATGTAAAAATTTGAGCATTTTATGCGGCCATTTTGCTGCTACTGTAAAGTAATTGCTATACATTGCATTTGGGCAAGCAGCTGCGACATAATTATTTTATCATCAGTTCCTTACAGAATTCCCAGGTTAAGCTTTATCAGAATTTGACTATAATTATCTCAACATTTCTGTTAACTTGTCATGATATGGAAATTTGGAGGGTGTTAGCGAAGCATTAGAAATATTTCAATCTCCAAACTAATGCTACGGAAATATTGTGAATAGTTGTTGAAGTATGTATCCATTGCGGTTACTGGAGCTCTGGCATTTACTATTTCCCTTCTACAGTTTTTATTTCCTGTAATATTTTTCAGTAATATGGCCGTATTCTCATATTGCAGTTGGGCTATGAGCTCACTGACCCTTAAAGGCGGTAAATCCTCTGAGCAGGGTCCTTATGCTCCAGCTAGCTCAAGCATGCCTCCTACTTCTGCAGTCACCGATTCTAAATCAAGTATGCAGCTTACCAATTTATTTATCCGTTTAATTATTTTGCATTATGCTTCAGGGGGTGGCTGATAATGATAATTTTCATGCTACTTTGTTCAAATATTAATTATATGCTTATGCGGATGAACTCGTCTCCAAATTGATACTGTTTTCTGAATGAAACAGTTGCAGATAGTTCAAGTATAGCACCAATTCATGTTAGTTCCGGCATAGATATGACAGATCAGCCTGTGCCAGTATCCCCGACATCAAATGATGGATGGGGAGAACTTGAAAATGGAATTCAAGGTCTTGACGGTGATAAAGATGGTTGGGATGATATTGAGCCCCAGGAAGAGCCAAAACCATCTCCCTTTCTTGCAAATATCCAAGCTGCTCAAAGACGACCTGTCTCTCAACCAAAACCACAAGGTAGTGACAATAACTATAAAATATGTGCTCCTCTAGAGGTTTATGCTCTTGAGTCTTAGATAGTAAAGGCAAGCCATAGTCCAGTTACAAGTATAACTTAAAGCCACACAGACATAGTAAATTGAAAATTTGATGAGGGCTGATGAACAAGAGATTCTATTACTGCTGGAACTCTTAATTGTATTTTCAGTGATATTGTCCATCAGAAACTGACATTTCACTAATTCTAGCAACTCTTTCCCCCTTCAAGAAAAATGACAAGGTCCTAGACCAGTCTAATTTCTATGCCCCTACTAGACAGGGGCGAAGCTACAGTGCTAAAGGGGGGTTGGGGCGAACCCAGTAGCTTTTGCGTAGACCCTGTATTTGTACTAGAAAACTTCAGTAAAGATAAATATTGTTTAATTGCGAAATCACATACATAAATAAGCGGACGGTTCACTGGCAATGGAGAGGCTAGCGAAGCTCTCTCCCACACAGATTTGGGTTCGAAACCCCACCAGTCCCAGTGTTTTTTCATCTTTTTGCTATAATAAGCAATATTTTCTTTTAATTCTCTTTTTAAAATTAGAAGAAAATATAAATTATTCCTTTTGGCTTATATTTATATAGTGTTTAAGTAGTTAGTTTGATAGTTGTTATACATTAGCTTGATGTCGTTGTACGTCTTAAAATCCTGAACCCCCGGACCTCAAATCCTGGCTCCGCCTCTGCTACTAGACCAATCTAATTTCTATGTTTTCTCATTTCCTAATTCTTACAATATTTGCTTCAGTTACTGGTTTACGAGGAAGTATCACACCGAAGGTAAGCAAAAATGAAGATGAGGACCTGTGGGGATCTGTACCTGCTTCTGCTCCTGCTCAGCCATCAACCACTAGAGCAAGTAGAACAGTTGATGATGATGACCCTTGGGGCGCCATATCTGCCCCGGCTCCTACATCAAAACCTTTGAATGTGAGAAAAAGTGGAGCACTTGACGATAATGACCCTTGGGCTGCTATTGCAGCTCCTGTACCGACTACTAAAGCCAGACCTTCAGTTGGGCGAGGCCGAGGAAACAAACCTACAGTTCCTAAATTGGGTGCCCATAAAATAAACCGAACATCGTCTGGAATGTAAATCACAAAATCAAAACTAGGGTCAACACTGAAAGAAGACTTCATGCGTCACTGTAAAATTTAACCCTTATCAGGTGAGTAAAAGTTCCAACTGAAAATACAATCGAAAGTTGTGTTTGTTTCTAGATGTATTTCGTTAAAAGTATCCTCTAAACGTTCATGGGGATGTGAGTACCATTTTTTCCCATTATCTGGACACTGTAATTTCTACTCAGAAGCATTGATGAAATTCTTTGTAGTTCTTGGGAGTTATTACATGCCGTTTCAACGTTTAGGTTTGTAGTTTCCTTTTTCTGTTGGCAACTGAATCAGCAATTTTTTGTATTATTTTTTATCAAATGCAACATGAAATAAGAATGTAATTTAAGAATACTCGAACTACCAGTTGCTTTTAGATTCCTAATTGGTCGTATGAGTAGTTTTCTTCTTAATCTAAACTTTAAGACTTAGAAAAGCATCAGGTGATGATGTATTAGTACAGTGAGAAGAGGTAGCACCACAATTAAAGAAGGCCAAAGTCATAAGCAACAAAACACGTCCACTATTAGAAAGTTGTTCGTATTAGACACTTTTTGCTGACATGGCAAGGTGTGTAATACACGCAAATCAGCTCATAAAGGTCATTAATTTAGCCAATTTTTTTTAAATTTCTTCATTCTCTCTTTTCCATCACTTCCTCGACCATCATTGTACACCACCATAGTCTGTTGCTAGATTATTGTTTGTTTCCTTATGACACAAAAGAGATGGACGCGAAATAGGATCTCTATAAGCAATTAACATAACAAATCTTAGATAAACTGGTCTCAAATTTGAAGTTGTTTTCTCGAAATTTGATTGAGGTTGTTCACATGAATGAAGAGGCTTTTGGTTTCACTGAATTTATGCCCCATTATATTTTGTAGCTGTAAGTTTGTTCATTTGGTCCAAACTTGTCCCTTGAGAGTTGAGACTTTAAAGGACTTGTTGGCTAAAGTTGACACTGCTGATGAGAGTGACCATCAAGAAATTTTAAAGGGAAATAATAGTTAGAACTTTCATTGTACAAGAAGTCATGGTGAATCGGTCCCTTTTTGGACCACTTGTTATCTGTAAAGTTGGTAAAATTGAGAATATGCATCCTTTCTTAACCTACTCAATATATTTGTTTGGTAATGAAGGAAATATCAAGAACATACACATACTAATTCCAATCCATATTCATACAAGTTCCATTTTTATTTTTATTTCACAAGTCTATAGTGTAAGTCGCGACAAAGGATGGGTAATGTTTGCGTACATTCTACCATCCACTGGTTATGTTGTTGTTGTTTGTTTTAGTCTATAGTGTAAGTGCATCCAATAAATATGAATTACACTATAAAAATTTACAACCTAAAAATTGACTTGAATTATAGAAAAGTTCCAATATTTTGTACAACGTCACGTTCTTCTCAAGAATCATTCACAAATCACAACGAATTTAGGAAGAAGATAGTTATGTTCTTTCGGTTGTTTGCAGAAGGAAAGTTGAAGTTCTAAGGAATATGTACCAAATTTCTCTTTCTCGCAAAGAACAAAATTTGGTTGGCAAGTGTTTGTTATCATGAGGCTAATGGCAACTAATAAAAAGGGATCAAACTGAAGCTAATGGACTTAAGACAAGATTATCCGAGAAGAAATCACTAATCACCTAACTAATCATTTTGCATTAAACATCGAGTTCCAAAAGGCAGTATTTATAATATTTAAAGAAAATTAACAGGCAAAGGAAAGATAGAAAACTACAGGTTTATTCAAAAATGAAAAAAAGGAGGAAAATGGTTTAACATGGACATGAAAAGGTTAAAGTAAACCAATTCTTTAGATAACTTAAGTGCTGAAACCACAATTCAAAATGCTTAAAATTGTATAATTATTGAGAAGTTTCCTCTTCCTGTATCATATGTATCTAGTGCATCTACTTCTCATCTCACCCTTTAGTTTTTTCCTATGAGCTATCTTCAAGAAAACGGACAAAATTTGTCCCTTTCTTTTGTACCTGTGGTGTCCGGCCCAGCTTGCGCATCACAATTAATTCCACGGGTTACCTGCTATCTTTGTCTTTACGTTAACTCTTATCCAGATCATCAAAACCATTTGCTAGTTTTACGCTTATGGTTTTTCCACCAGGTGATTTCACTGCCTTATCATCCCAACTCTCATTCCACTCCAGCGGAAATTTCCAACTTCATGGAAGAACGAGGTTCTGGGTGTCCCATTTCAAGTTCCTGATATGCAACACCATCAAGATGTCGATCCTGTTTTCTCAACTTGCAGCAGATAACTATTCCTCCGATCAAAAGATCCGTTACACCTAGTAAGTATGCCCCATTAGTTGGGGTCACATACATGGTATAAGATAGCAAGTTATTAAAGTAGCCTTTCAATTTGTGCAGGCTAAAACCAGCCATTCAGAAAGGAAGAGTTCTTTACCTGCTTGACATCATGTTTTGGAATCTGAATATCCTCATAAGTTTAAAGTTTTGTTTGTAGATGAAATGTTGACTCTCAGCATCAAAGGGTTCTCATCGTTGTTCAGGACGAGCAGATATGATTGCTCATGTCCTACAAGAAAACAGAGAAAATTTATGGTCAAGCCAAACTCCAGGTGTTAAGACACGAATGAGATCATTCAAATATAACATAATCTAATATAAATGAATATACACCAAAACATATGAATTAATGCAGAACGATGTTTGCCAGCTGATGCAAATGTGGTAACAAGGCAGTACTAGAAATATAGAAGAAGTATCGCGATTATCCAACGCGCTCCTTGTTGCAAATTCAAACGACTAGAAAATGATAAAAAGGTCAATACATAGGCAAAATATTACGAGAAGAAGGGGTAAACAAAAGAAACCACCAAAAAGATGGATCACAAAGCCGAAATAGTTGTTGAAAATTTGCCTTTGATGGGGAGGTGTGTCCACCCATATTTAATGAATTAAACACTAGGGTTCCGCATGTTGGAGGCTCTGTCTCTTCACACGTGCATAATCTACTAAGTGAGTAGATGACCGTAGAGCCAAGAATCGTCAAATTTCGTTGAGAAATGAAAGAGATATTGATCCACAAAGTAAGGTGTTTGAGGCATGAAAATATGGTGTGGGACAAATCTACCACATCGGTGGGAAAAGGAAGAATTGCTCTCTTTATAAGTTTCTAAATTGGCTAAGGGTTTGGGACCCCAAGGGGTAACCCATGTGTTTAAAGGAGGGAGGACCTAGATGTGCTTGGGTTCAAGGCTAAGCCCACACGCGCGCCGCCGTCGCCTGCCCGTCCCGTTCGGTCTTGGGTCTTGGGTTCTTCTGGTATTATCTCGTGGGTCGTGGGTCGTGGGTAAAGAAAGGCAGAAAGAAATTAGACACTCAGTCTGCCAAAGCAACTGGAGTGGGCCAGAGTATCCAGATCACATATGATCCGGTTACGCCCTAACCACGGGCAAGAGGTTCTTCATGTGAAGCAACGCCACCTCTAAAGTAGAAGGGGTTGGAGAGGTTGTCCTCAATAGGACTTCAGGGGATGGGATCACTCCAAAAGGAGGTGATACATGTCCCAACACTTGGTCAAGCTGGTTTGAGACTAGTCCAACAGGTCTGTAATAACTAAGAATGGTACAGTATGTCTGTAGCCAAATGAATGATATATTTATAATCCGTGCATCTATGCCCTCATAGATTAAGACACGTTAAATAGAAAGTCATTCAAAAGCTAATGAAGTTGAGATTGTTGCATTCGGTCAACATAAACCCTCAAAATGAATGTGAGGTAGGCGAAGAGGCAAAATCACCTTTCCAAATTCCGTCAAAGGAATAGCGAAAGAAGCACCGCTCTTTTAGAACTTAGTCACACCTACATAGGTGATTTGAAGTTTATACAAAATAGAGGGGGGAGACAAGTACTTTGTGATCTTCATTGATGATGGTACAATGTATTGTATCCTTTATTTGTTGAAGCGGATAAGCGCTACAAACAGAAGATGAAAATCAACTAAGCCTACGGATTGAGGAATTCGTAGTGATAGAGGGGAGAATGTGAAGCATCGTTCATTAAACGACTGCTCATTACTCACCTCAATCTAACAGTGTTAGCCAAGCACAAATCCGTACACCCAAATTATGTGGGGCAAGACAATCCTTACCGCTAATGCGATTCTCAACAGAAATGCACATAAGGATAATGATAACCCTCCGTGTGAAATATGGAAAGGATCTCACATACAAATGTTGTGATGTGGGGTGGCTTGGTAGAGGTTGGAATACCGAAATAGGTCAAGTTGGACCTAAGATTGTAAAGTTCATATCCACTGGATCTGCAAATAACAGTAGTGCTTATCGCCTCTTGACGTCAAAGAATGCTAAATTCTTTGAAGATAAGAGTAATTGCTCAAGGTTAACAAGAATTCGCGAGGGCCCGACTGTCCGGAACTAGACGTTCCGTATCTATAGGACTCGGAAGTTGCTGTCTATCCAGAACTTAATATTCTAGATCTACAGATCTCAGGGATTCTAGATGTTAAACCGAGACGGAGCAAAGAGGGGACAAAGACTTGTTCCAGGCCTTCTGGCTTGTATGGTTGAGAATGAACCATGGACAATTAACAAATAATTGTCATCTCCAAAAGCGCTACTTTGGAAAGAAGCTAAAGAGAAAAATAGATTCCATCATATAGAACCATATTTGTGTAATGGTTGATCTTCCTCCAGGAAAAGAACCTTTGGGTTGTAAAAATGGATACTCAAAAGTGAGTACAAAGTAGATGGATCTATTGACGAGTATAAGGCCTCGGCTACTTGTACTTGTGATTCCTGTGAATAACTTAACATCCAGGGCCATTGCAATCTTGCGTGGCATGGATGTTGAAACAACCTTTCTAACCGGAGAGTTGGAAGGGGAGGATCATAGTTGGTTTGTTGGACTGTTGGGCTTCTTCATGAACTTTCATTTTGGTCCCTGAAATGTTTACATTTTGGTCGTGGAAGTTTCAGATAAAACAGAAACAATGAATCTGACCACAGAAACATTGACTCTGAAGTTAGAAAGCCAACAGTTGGAAAACCAACAGTTTGAGAATGGAAGTCATATTGAAACAAAGTCTCGATATGAAAGATATGGGTATCACAGATGACATCTTAGGAATTGGGATTTCTAAGACATCTAACGGATTGGTTTAACTCCAAACTCAGTTGTGAGATAGTTGACAGTCTCGTTGAAGCCACCAATGGATATGAATCATGTAACTGATTGAAATCATGGTGCACCCATATACAAGGAGTGATATGCGCAGGTCACATGTAGTTCAATGTATGTTACACACTACAACCGACCTGGTATCGTCCTACAAAGCAGATCAGTTGAACTAAGGTTCACTGATGATTCTAAAAATGATCGGTAGAAGGCGTTAAGTCAGATATGACGATATCTGAAATATTCACTTATGTACGGATTATAGTATTCTGGATGTCCAGCGGTTCTGGGAGAACACAGCGATGCAAACTGGACATCAGATGTGAAGAACACCAAAGCCACAAGTAAATGTGTATGGTGGGTCTTGGAAAATCCTCTAAGCAAACTTGCATCGGTCAATTCATGATGGAATAAGAGTTTATCGCTTTATACAAAGCATGAAAGAAGTTGAGTAACTTCAAGACTCCTTAGAGGACGTCCTTTATTGGGAGAAACCTGTGCCTTCAGCAGTTATACACTGTGGCTAGCCGGTCGGCTTCAGGAAGGACACGGATGACGGCGTATGGACATATCTATCAGGATCTGTCGGAGACATAAGACTGTATAGCAGTTGATCCTCACGGGTGTCACTTCTTTGATTACTAATCAAAGGATATAACATACCTTTTTAACTAAGGGACTACTCGAAGATCAAGTGTTCTGCCTGTCTAGGGGAATGGGCGTAAAACCCAAACAATACGAACCTTTGCGGTGGTAACCCAACCATACTGATTGGAGATCCCAAGAATTTGGTTCAATGAGAAAACTAAGCTGTAAAAGGTTCAGTTGAGCGCTTCGATGGAAGCAAGAGCACCTCGAATGATGATTTCTGTAGGGAAACATGAATCCAAAGCTGTTCCCGCGATAGACATTAAAGTGCTACCTGCATGGTGGGTAAAGGTTAAGCTTCCAAACCTTTAAACGATCCTCACACGGTTGAGGTTAATGTTAGGGAAACTTTTAATGATTCCTAACACTTGTGAAGTGGGGTATAACAGGATACCTTGTAGGAGATCACCTATTTAAGTGCGAGGACAGGCCGCCTCAAATGAACGCACTTAAGAATCCAAGTGTGTCCACGACCACAACGGACAAAACCATAAGAAAAAAATGAATAAGGAGAGTTATTGTGTTGGTATCATTATCATGGCTTACACTAAACACTGACGGTTCAAGACATCACGTTCACCGCGCAGTAAGTAAGTCCGGTGGTATTCAACTAGGGAAGGTTCAAAGCGGAAGCTACCTCTCCTGATGCAATATATTTTCGCTGAAAGATTGCTGAAAGTAGGCACCTTGTGTGTGCGCCAAAATCTCTCTTTCAAGAGGGGGTTGTTGGAAATTTTCCTTTGATGGGGAGGTGCGTCCACCCATATTTAATGAATTAAACACTAGGGCGTTATTGTGCATTAACCAGCCATTACTTGGCTGATTAACTCCCTCCATTAACAACCATTACTTGGTTGATTAACTCCCTCCATTAACAGCCATTACTTGGCTGAATTACACCCTCTTTCAATGGCTTAAACAGCCATTACTTGGCCAATAATTGCTGAATTACTCCCTCCTTCAATGGCCATTATTTGGCAGTTGAGGAGTCCCTCCCTTATGCTATATATTGGAGCCTTTTTGGCTCAATTGTGGAACATGCATGTACTGAAATATACACACAGAAAAATGAGACAGAATTATATACACAGAGACAAACAGAAGAGTAAAACACATTCCAAAATGTGAGCAGTAACGTTTGAACGAAAACAGAAAACTCTTCCTTCCTTTTTCATTTCTTCAGCAAGTCGATTCGTATTTGTTTTCTTCGTCAGATTCAACCTATTTGCTTTATAGTGTTGATTAAAGTGTTGATTTATCTTGGGAGACTATTGTCCGTTAACGTAAAAACATATATACGGGGCAATCTTGTCTTAAAGACAGAGTGCAATCACTCGACTCAGCACACAATTCTAACAATCCAGATTTAGTGTTTCTTGATTTCAAGTTATCAAGATTCAAGACTCAACAACTTTGCGGCAGTTCTGAATATTGGCAATTCGTTTATCCTCTCGAACACTTGTAATATTTATTTACTTCCGGTACTACTTTACATATCCCGACAATAGTTTCACTTGATGTCACTGAGAGAAGAATCAGATCCATTTCAAATCAGTTCCTACAAAGCTACTGTTAATAGACGGAGACATCAAAATCTTTACATGTATCTTTTCTCAGCAAGGACTCACCTTCAGTGGCTATCAGAAACTAATGAAAAGGGAAACCTGAAAAGAACAAATGGAAGGACAGACGACAAAAGAGTTCTAGAAACTTCTGAACAAGAGGACAATAGATGCAAATCTTGAAATTAGGAAGAAATCTGCATTACAACAAGTTTAAAAAAGCTTGGAAATTATATAAGAAAAAACACATTAGATTCTTTCGAGTTAAGAAAGGCAGCAAATATGCGTAAGTGCCAGTTTTGACAAGAAGGTCCATCAAAGTTCCAGAAAAATTGAGTTCTGTTGAATGAACCCAAGTTGCTAGATTCAGGACGGACCTGAGGCCCTGTTTTGGAGCGCATTTGGAAGACATAGAACAAACAATAACAACGACATACCCAGTGTGGTCTGAGGAGTATGCAAAACTTACCCCTAAATGACAAAGGGACACTAACTTAGATGAAGACAGGAGACACTAATTGCAGAAACTTGAATTCATGAGAATCTAATCAATTATTGCATGGATATGTGGACTGTTAAACCTAGTCTATAGCAAAGCAACAGATCTACCACCTCAAATTTTTCACCGGATTTGAGTCTCAATAATGTAGTTCAATTAACTCACAGATATAGAAGTCCAAAAGAATGTCTACCACCATATCATTAGTTTTTTTCTCTTTAAATACTTATCCTCCAATATGTTATGACCAGATGCTAAAGACAAAGAGACAATAGCAAAGCCTAATAATATTGTCAACAACACATGTATCTTCTCAAATATATACATTTTCTTTCGAGAACTACAAAAGTCTAGGTGTGACTAGAAACTTATATGTAGTATCTGTTCTATTTTCTTCACCCTCTGTTTGGATGGTTGTTTCCCATGGTTTATTAATGTACAATATTGTGTGGTATAGTATGATATTGTATTGTATTGTATTGTATTAATGAATACAATGTTTGGATAGACGTATCGTTTGGATAGACGTATCGTTTGGATAGACGTATCGTTTGTCATGATTTAATAACATATGTATTGTTTGATTTGACTGTATGGTACTGTATAATAACATGTAAGTTTACTAAAATAACCTTAACTACTATAAATATTAGAGATACCAATAATTACTATGATAACCCAATTAAAAAGACCTTTTAACTTCGAATATCAATGTTTGTTAATAAATAAACTCATAAAAATTGATAAAACGTGATAAAACATGATAAAGTAAGTATAATGATAATAAACCACATGTAAATTAATCAATTGGAGAACGGCTATCACTATGCAATAACTGTCAAATACGTTAGTTTGAATAATAATAATTTGACATAAATAATATAAAATTCATTTCGGATAAAATCCATAAAACCAAAACATAAAATGAACTGCATAAAAATATATTACTAATAAAGTTCACTACTAGATAAAAATAAGTTCAAGAATACTAGTCTAACTCAATTTTCATCAATCATTGCGGACAATAATAATGATTTGTGTGCTTCCCATGAGACTCCAATCAACATTCGACAAAAGTCTGCATGTCGACAAATATATAAATAAGCTAGTGTGATCATAGTCTGTTCTAAATCCATCTCATTTACAATTCGCCATATCTCAGACTCTGGAATGGCCAAGAATATTAAACAATGCATAACTTGATAAAGGAAACACTAATAAATGCCCAAGAATATTAAACAATGCATAACTTGATCCATTTGAATATGCGATCTCCAAGCAAAAATATAATTTTTTTCATTGAACAACTAACCAAGACCGAATGGGTTTACACAATTGCTTAGCAGAGAATAAAAGCGAGCAAAAACGTTGAACAAATTGCTTCTATAATAATCCTAGATGAAGATAATTCAAGTAACTTATTTGTCTAATTTGACGGAGGTTTTCACCAATTTAAAACAAAAAAGTTGAAGAAATTGCTTCTATAAATTTCTACAAGATTGAAATCGATAAGTAACTTTTACAAAGTTTAAAGAATAACAAAGACTAGACATACTCCGACTCGAATAGAAACAAGGAACTGCATAAGCATTTATTGTTGGAAGATTTTTGCTCTATGGTACTTTATAAAGCAGTACGGAAAGTATATAACTATTACAAGTATTCGAAAGGATAAACAAAGATTCAATAATTCAGCTAGAAATCTGAAAATTACAATAGAACCACAAAACTGAAATTATAATTTTGTTGAAGACGGAAAAATGGAAACTGTTTTTGCTGAGTCGAGTGTGGCACTCTGTCCTTAAGACAATATTGCCCCGTATGTATCCTTTATACGTCCTGGATAATTTGTCTCCCAAGATAAAACAGCAATGGAACACTTGAGCAAAGGAAACTCAAATGCTACCGTAAAGAATATTGAGTAACGAAATGATGCTTGGAAGTTGTAGGAAAAAAACTGTTTTGGTTGTGTATTTTCATGTGTTGTATGAACTGTTATTCGTAGTGCTCAACAATGGTGTAAGGGGGTGTTTATATAGGTGAGGGAGGGGCTGAAAACTGCCTCCATAACAGCCAAATAATGGCCATTATGGAGGTAGTAAAGCCACCACATAAATGGTGAAAGACCAACGGATTTGACCATTATAGGAGGAGTAATTCAGCCAAACTAAATGGCTGAATTGAGTGCTTGGCGTTTCTGCTTTGACTGTCCAAATTCTGACGTTCTGGAAACTTCAGGGACCAAACTGTACATCTTGAAACTTCAGGGACCAAACTGTACTTCTGGCAAAGTTCTCTGGCCCAAAAAGATAATATCAGAAGGCCCACAGCCCGTGGCCCGTGGCCCGAGAACCCGGAACTCAGAACCGGAATCGGACCGGACGGACGGGCGGCGGCGGCGGCGCGCGTGTGGTCTTTCCTCGAACCGAAACACATCTAGGTCCTCCCTCCTTTAAACACATGGGATACCCCTTGGGGTCCCAAACCCCAAACCAATTTCGAGTCTTATATACACAACAATTCTTTCTTCCTCTACCGATGAGGGAGAATTGAACACAATACCACACTTTCCATGCTTCAAACACCTTACTTCGTGAACAAATATCTCTTTCATTTCTCAATGAAATTTGACGATTCTTGGCCCTACGGTTATCTACGTACTTAGTAGATCATGCATGTGTGAAGAACCGAATTCTCCAATATGCGTAACACTAGTGTTTAAGCCGTTAAAGTTGGTCGGTCGCAACTCCCGCCAAAGGCTAATTTCCAACAATCCCCTCTTGAAAGAGATTTTGGCGCACTCACATGGTGTCTTTTCATTTCCAGCAATATTTCAGCGGACCAATGTTGCATAAGGAGAGGTAGCCTCTGCTTTGAACCTTCCATAGTTGAATACCATCGGACTTACTTACTGCGCGGTGAACGTGATGTCTTGAACCGTCAGTGTTTAGTGTAAGCCAAGTCAATGGTACCAACACAACAAATTCCCTTACTCTCTTCTTCGTAATGTTTTGTCCATTTTGGCCATGGACAACGTCTTGGATTCTTAAGTGCATTCATTTGAGGCGGCCCGTCCTCGCACTTAAATAGGTGGTCTCCTACAAGGTATCCTGCTATACCCCACTTCACTAGTGTTAGGAATCATTAAAAGTTTCCTTAACCTTAACCTCAACTGTTGAGGAGCATTACAGGTTTTAAAAACTTAACCTTTACCCACACTGCAGATAGCACTTAACGTCTATCGCGGGAACGGCTTTGGATTTGGTGTTTCTTTTCGAAATCACTATCCGAAGTGCTCATGCTTCCACCGAAGCGATCAACCGAACCTATACAACTTAGTTTTCCCATTGAACCAAATTACCGGGATCTCCGGTTCGTAAGATTGGGTTTCCTTTGTATTGGTCAAGTATATTTTGGGTTTTAAGCCCATTCCCCTAGACAGCGAACGCTTGATCTCCGGGTAGTCCCTTAGTTTATAAACAAGGAAGTGACACCCGTGATGATCAACCGCCATACGGTCTTATGTCCCCGACAGATCCCGACAGATATATCCGACGCCGTCATCCGTGTCCTTCCCGAAGCCAACCGGCTAGCCACGTGTAGAACCGCTCGAAGGCACGGGTTTCTCCCAATAAGGGACGTCCTCTAAGGAGCCGTGAAGTTACTCAACTTCTTTCATGCTTTGTATAAAGCGATAAACTCCGATTCCATCATGAATCGGCCGATGCATGTTTGCTTAGAGGATTTTCCAAGAACCACCATACACATTTACTTGTGGCTTTGGTGTTCTTCTGATTTGATGTCCATTTGCATCACCTGTTCTCCCGTAACCGCCTGGACATCTAGAATACTATAATCCGTAGATAAGCGAATAATTCAAATATCGTCATATCCGACTTAACGCCTTCTATTTATCATGTATTAAGATCATCAGTGAACCTTAGTTCAACTGATCCGTTTGTAGGACGATACCAGGTCGGTTGTAGTGTGTACAATACATTGAACTACACGTGACCTGAGCATATCGCTCCTTGTCTATGGGTGCACCATGATTCCAATCGGTTCTATGATTCATATCCATTGGTGGCTTCAACGAGATCGTCAACTATTGACCGGTCCGTTAGATGTCTTAGAAATCCAATTCCTAAGAAGTCATCTGTGATACCCATATCTTTCAAATCGAGACTTTGTTTCAATATGATTTTCACTCTCGAATTGTTGGTTTTCCAACTATTGGCTTTCTAACTTCGAGCCAATGTTTCGTGGTCGATTCATTGTTTTCGTTTTTATCGAAACTTTCGGGACCAAAATGTAAACATTTCGGGGACCAAAATGAAAGTTCAGGAAGAAGCCCAACAGTCCAGCAAACTAACTCTGATTCTCTTCTTCCAACTCTCCGGTTGGGAAGGCTGTTTCAACATCCATGCCACGCAAGACTGCAATGACCCTAGATGTTAAGCTACTCACAAGGGAGCACATTTTACAACCCAAAGGTTCTTTTCCCGGAGGAAGATCAACCATTACACAAGTATGGTTCTATATGATGGAATATATTTCTCTCTTTAGCTTCTTTCCAAAGCAGCGCTTTTGGAGATAACAATTATTTGTTAATTGTCCATGGTTCGTTCTCAACCATACAAGCTAGAAGGACTGGAACAAGTCTTTGTCCCCTCTTTGCTCCGTCTTGGTTCAACATCTAGAATCCCTGAGTTCTGCAGATCTGGAATATTAAGTTCCGGATAGCCAGCAACTTTCGAGTCCTGAAGATACGGAACGTCTAGTTCCGGACAGTCAGGCCCTCGCGGGTTCTTGTTAACCTTGAGCAATTACTCCTTTTTCCCTTTTCAAGGAAAGCTATCTTAATAGAATTCAGCATTCTTTGATGCCAAGAGGCGATCAGCACTACTGTTATTTACAGATCTAGTGGTTATGCAATCTACAGTCTTAGGTCGAACTTGACCTGTCTCGGTAGTCCAACTTCTACCAAGCCACCCCACATCACAACTTTTGTATGTGAGATCCTTTCCATGTCTCACACGGAGAGTTATCCTTATCCTTATGCGGAGTTCTGTTGAGAATCGCATTAGCGGTAAGGATCGCCTTGCCCCACATAATTTAGGCGTACGGGTTTGCGATTGGCTAACACCGTTAGACTGAGGTGAGTAATGAGTAGTCGTTTAATGAACGATGCTTCACATTCTCCCCCTCTATCACTACGAATTTCTCAATCCGTAGGCTTAGTTGATTTTCAACTTCTGCTTTGTAGCGCTTATCCGCTTCAACAACTTCATCTTTGCTTTTTAACAAACAAAGGATTCCATACGTTGTACCATCATCAATGAAGATCACAACGTACTTGTCTCCCCCCTCTATTTTGTATAAACTTCAAATCACCCAATTAGGTGTGACTAAGTTCTAGAGGAGCGGTGCTTCTTTTGCTATTCCCTTGACGGAATTTGGAAAGGTGATTTTGCCTCTTCATCTACCTCACATTTATTTTGAGGGTTTATGTCGACAGAAGGCAACAATCTCAATATCGTTAGCTTTTGAATGACTTGCTATTTAACGTGTCTTAATCTATGATGGCATAGATGCACGAATTACAAATATATCACTCATTTGGCTACAGACATACTATATCATTCTTAGTTATTACAGACCTGTTGGACTAGTCTCAAACCAGGTTTGACCAACAGCGTCCCTTTAACCAAGTTTGGGACATGTATCACCTCATCTTTGAGTGATCCCATTCCCTGAAGTCCTATTGAGGACAACCTCTCCAACCCCGTCTACTTTAGAGGTGGCGTTGCTTCACATGAACAACCTCTTGCCCGTGGTTAGGGCGTAACCGGATCATATGTGATCTCGATACTCGGGCCCACTCCAGTTGCATTGGCGGCAGACTGAGTGTGCAATTTCTTTACCGCCTTTCTTTTGGCCTTCAGATCATTTAGGACCTGGAAACTCTGGCCCACCTTACTAGGTGTCCATTACTTTTCCAATGAAATGAATTCTGGCCCTACTCCAGTCGCCCGGAGGCTTTATATTATTGAGTGTCCAATATCATCATATCAAAGGAATTTTGGCCCACTCCAGTCGCCCGGAGGCTTTGTATGACTCAGTGTCCAATATCATCCTATCAAAGGAATTTTGGCCCACTCCAGTCGCCCGGAGGCTTTGTATGACTGACTGTCCAATATCATCCTATGAAGGATCTTCTGCCAAATAATATGACAGGCTCAACGTCATTAACTTTTAGACTTCTTCCGTTATGATTGGTGCCCAGATAATTCTTGGCGCTTACTTAAGTGTGGTAACAGTTTTCGCACAGTCAGTGGATCTTTCTCCCTCGTATGTGCGAACATACTGTACACACTTTAATGATTACACTTAAAAGAACAAATCTTCTTAAGTCGTTTACAAAATCCAATCTTTAAACGGAAAAGAAGATGAGATTAAACTTCTGATTTGTTAAAGCGTAAGGAATATAAATTATTTTCATATTCCTCCTTACTTTAATCCATTTTTAATCAGACATCATTTAATCTTTATTCTTGACAAGTAAGGAAAATACTTATCATTTAATCTTTATTCTTGACAAGTAAGAAAAATACTTATCCCAATTTCGGATTCTGGCTCACTTCAGTCACTTCATCAGACTGAGTGTCCATTTCCTTCTCACCATTATTCGGATCTTTTGTCTGGGACAGATATAGGCCTTCTGCTGCAAGATAGAATAACATCTTCAGTCTTCTCCTCTTGTCCCAGTTGACATCCTCAGGCTCTCGTGAGCGCTTATTCCCACCAGTCTTGGTAGCGGTGACACCATGAACACGTTCATCATCATCACTCTCTTCTACCAGAAAACCATTTCCATATCCAGATTTGGTCACACAACTTTTGACCGACATCTTTCGAACACTAATAGTAATACTATACAATATTGTCTTAAGTTGTTGGGAGATTTTTGCTCTATGGTACTTTATAAAGCAGTACGGAAAGTATATAACTATTACAAGTATTCGAAAGGATAAACAAAGATTCAATAATTCAGCTAGAAATCTAAAAATTACAATAGAACCACAAAACTGAAATTACAATTTTGTTAAAGACGAAAAAATGGAAACTGTTTTTGCTGAGTCGAGTGTGGCACTCTGTCCTTAAGACAATATTGCCCCGTATGTATCCTTTATACGTCCTGGATAATTTGTCTCCCAAGATAAAATAGCAATGGAACACTTGAGCAAAGGAAACTCAAATGCTACCGTGAAGAATATTGAGTAACGAAATGATGCTTGGAAGTTGTAGGAAGAAAACTATTTTGGTTGTGTATTTTCGTGTGTTGTATGAACTGTTATTCGTAGTGCTCAACAATGGTGTAAGGGGGTGTTTATATAGGTGAGGGAGGGGCTGAAAACTGCCTCCATAACTGCCAAATAATGGCCATTATGGAGGTAGTAAAGCCACCACATAAATGGTGAAAAATATAATCCTGTCTTTGTTGTCACAATCATGAAAAATTGAGCACGGAACAAATAAAATAGCACGTTACTAATGTCATTGCTAATTCGTATCAGCTTATATTGATTTGCCGAAAAACATTAGCCTTGTGCCATCTCTCTTCGAAAAAAGAACAAAATGAAGTTGGCCATTGTAGGAGGAGTAATTCAGCCAAAATAAATGGCTGAATTGAGTGCTTGGCGTTTCTGCTTTGACTGTCCAAATTCTGACGTTCTAGAAACTTCAGGGACCAAACTGTACATCTTGAAACTTCAGGGACCAAACTGTACTTCTGGCAAAGTTCTCTGGCCCAAAAAGATAATATCAGAAGGCCCACAGCCCGAGAACCCGAAACTCTGAACCGGACGGGACGGGCGGGCGACGGCGGCGCGCGTGTGGTCTTTCCTCGAACCGATGCACATCTAGGTCCTCCCTCCTTTAAACACATGGGATACCCCTTGGGGTCCCAAACCCCAAACCAATTTCGAGTCTTATATACACAACAATTTTTTCTTCCTCTACCGATGAGGGAGAATTGAACACAATACCACACTTTCCATGCTTCAAACACCTTACTTCGTGAACCAATATCTCTTTCATTTCTCAATAAAATTTGACGATTCTTGGCCCTACGGTTATCTACGTACTTAGTAGATCATGCATGTGTGAAGAACCGAATTCTCCAATATGCGTAACACTAGTGTTTAAGCCGTTAAAGTTGGTCGGTCGCAACTCCCGTCAAAGGCTAATTTCCAACATTTATAAAATAGATATTATTGCTAATTAGGATATATATCAGTGGAAGAAAAAGATTGTCAATTGGGACAATGGAGTGATGAGAGAAAAGGATCGTCAATTGGGAAACAATTGATGTGTTGCATAAAAAAGACATGATGTATCAGTGGAAGAAAATGATCAATGAAATATGTATCACTGGAAGACAAGGCAAGTATTTTTCATAATCTAAAATCCTAGCAATTTGTTAGGAGTTCATACTAAAACTTGACCGTTGGTTTATTTTTGCAAAAAAATTCTTAACGAGGTCAAAATTTAAACACCGACACTGAAAGATCCTATATATGCAAATCTTGCAGTTATTACAAGATTGGTCCATACATATCTTATTTTACTAATGAAATAAGTTTTTCGATACATAGGTCTTTTTTACTAAAAAAAGTAAATTTTGCTCTAAAGCTATACGAAATAGTTCAAGTTTGTCTCTTAAATTTGATGAAGGGGTCATTGTACCGGCGACAACAACATTGTCTTTTTTAACACTTAGAATCTCCAACGACAATGATTCTATTCCCAAAACTTAAATTAACCAAGAACGCATTAATCATAGTTAAAAATAAGTATAAATTTGAAAACACTTGAATATAGCAATTTTTCGAACTGATGTTGAATCCATGGGTAGGCAAGAAACGACCTAGCAAACTAAAATGTTTAGTAGCTAGAGAAAAATAAAGCAAGAGCGGTTCTCATAGTAGCAACGAGCAAAACATAAACATCCTAAATAGTGAATACGAGGTTGTGGGAGAGAAATACAAATATCGTGTTGCTATAAAAAACAACCGAAAATGTTACACCCGAATTCTCAATCATCCCAAATAATGAAAAATTACCAACCCAAAGTTCAATTTTCACCTTTCCAAAAACAGGAAAACTCTTATCACCCGTCCTTCTCAAATTATCAATAATAATGCCAAAGTTTCACATCAATCTCCTAATACTAAAACACACATAAGTACACATCATCAATCTTATTTCAGACAAATTTAGATGAAATGATTTTTTTTCGTTGAGATTCTGATGGGATTGTGTGAACCAATCACAATAGAGGGAAGATGGGGTACGAAGGAGATGGAGAGAGACTCCAAAGATGCACTTATTTGGTGAATATTTTCAATGAATATCTTTCTACTTTAGATACTTAATTTTTTATCTAATATAAAATGTTTATTTCAATATTAATTTTTTCATATTTTATAATGTTTGATCTAATTGTTGTAGCATTAACATTTTGTTAAAATATATTGTTGATATAATAATTAGTTACTTATTTATTTAAATTTATATATAATAAGTTTAAAATAAAAAATTATGCACATTCAGATGTTGAAAAATTTCAGATGTGCATTCAGATTTAGATGTCTAAATCTTAATAAAAACAAATGCAGCCTAAGACCTTTAAGGGGTCTTTTAGTTTACTATCTAGTTATGCCGAGGTTATTTTTATACAATGAATAATAATTCAAAATTTATTATGCGATGGATAATAATAAATGCATTGTTATATAGGAATTATCTAATTTAAGGGTATATTATTTTTAAATACATAATAATTAAATAAAAAATGTAATGGTAAAAGAAAATTAGTCAAATTATAGATTTTGCTGTAATAATGAATGTGTTAAAAAAGTATTAATATAAATAATTAAATAAAGGAAGCAAGTATAGTATTCATAAATCGCAAACAAAGTTAGTATTATGAAATAAAATCTAAGAGATAGTTATCTGAAATTATCATTTAAAAAATAGAAGATTTTTTCAAACAAAAAATTAAACCAATGTCTGAATTCATAGTGAAAAGTAGACATTTTGACACCAGTGCTCACTAATGAACATGATACTAATCTACAAAGTGCTACCTGACATAAAACCAAAAAAGTTAGCAATATAGTGGAGTAATCTATTACTATAAAAGATGCAAATATTTACATTAGGTTGGAAAAAATTACTCCTATAAATATTTTAGGTAATTATTTATCTAATTCTTTTTGAAGTAAATCTAGTGATCAGATATGTCTTTAAAATCAAGCCTTTTTTTTTGTTTTCCGCTCGACGTTCGGTATCTGCATTGAAGCCGATTATTTTCAAATTCGCGTCGGATAGAGCTCATTTATGGATAAAGCGTTTCCTATCAAGAATTTTTTAATACCTAGGTTCAAACTCGAGATTTCTAGTGAAGGGAGTAACATTCACTGCACCACATCCGCTTAATCTAAGATAAAAAAGAAATACTAGTGGTCCCCCCGGGCATAGTTGGATGACAAAAATTGTAAACTTAAAACATAGCTGGAGGCCTGCAGCGTGAGTTCGAATACTGGTGGGAGCACTTTGCTCTCCCCTGAGATAAGACCTTGTAGGTGATATCATTTGTTCTGTTCTCAAACTTTGATCATTCAGGCATATCCCGTGAGTCAGAAAGTTGGATATCAAAATAAAAAAAAAATATACTAGTGTAATAAATTAGGCAACTTTTTCTTACTGGTCAAAACAGATTGCTCTAATAATTTTCGTGTGCTAGACAATGTTACCAACTTTCTATTTTCTATACGACCACCAAATGACTCATGTTATTTTATTCTTTTTCACACTACTTCTGCAGTTCTGCTACATTAATCACTTAGTACGACGTCGTTCCACCTTTCTTCCTAAACCCCTAACCCTTACCATTTTCCCTAAAAACAAAATTTCCTTTTTTTCCTTCAAACACCAAAAAAAATGGAGTTCCTCTTCAATCCAAATCTTCAATTATTCAAAAATTAGGGTTTTTTCCCCTTCAACATCGCCCATGGATTCTGAAGAAATGGGCCTTATTTCAACCCGACGAGTAGACAACAATGGGCTCAATCCACATCTCGTTTTCCATAACAACACATTCAATTGCAGCCCACAACAACCACCACCTCCCCGTCAGGTCACTGCCCTAATTACCGGTGACCCGGGCCCAAAAACTACACGTGAGCTTACCGGATTCATTGATAAGTACGATAATCACCATCATTACTTCCATCATCATCAGCCACAAGCTCCTGATTTCCGCCGTCAAATGTTCGGCGATGAACGCCGTGATTGGAATATGAAGAGCCATGGCGATGGATCGGATGATGATGATGATGATGAGAATGAAGTTGAAGTTATTGTTACAGTTGAAAATAGTAATAATAATAATAACAGTGATAAAGTTAATAGTACTAGTAGTAGTAAAATTTGTAGTGAAAAAACAAAAAGCCTTTCTACATTTGGTAAGTTTTTTACTACTCTCCACTCGGTCTCAAATTATTTGTCTGTTGTCTCAAATTGTTTTATTTTAAAAATAGTTGTCTGTCGTGATTTCTTAAAATAGTTATCTCAAATTGTTATTAGTCGTGATTTCTTAAAATAGTTATCTCAAATTATTATTTCTGAAAATAGTTGCCTCAAATTATCTGGCGTGATTTCTGAAAATAGTTTTTTTTTTAGGTGAAGATTTCCGAAAATAGTTATCTCAAATTATCTGTCATGATTTCGGAAAATAGTTGTTTCATATTATTTGTTTATTTTAAAAGTTTAAGAGAAAAATAATTATGTTTTTTTCATTTTACCCTTAATAGTTACTATTGTTTTTCGAGACCATAAACACCTCAATTATGGGTGATGTTAGAATAAAGCACTGTTCAGTTGAAAATAGTAATAGTGATAAAGTTAATAGCAATAGTAGGAAAGTAGATGGCAGTGAAAAAAACAAAAAGCCTTTCTACATTTAGTAAGTTTTTTTACTCCCTCAGTCTCAAATTATCTATCGTGATTTGTAGAAATAATGGTCTCAATTTACTACCTTTGTGTACTAAAAATAGATGTCCATTTTTACTTGTTCAGTTTGGAATACCAACATACTTTACCATTTCATACCTATTTACCTTTATTATTAATTATTGGGTTGGAAACTTCAAGGAAGGAATTGTTAGTGACCGCACAATTTTTAAAGTATGCTTGATTGATTTCAATTATTTAGATACAACAACATACTCAGTGAAGTCCCTCAACGTGGGGTCTGGGGAGGGTAGAGTGTACGCAGACCTTACCTCTACCTCAATTATTTAGATGATTTATAATAATTAGGGGTGATATAGTAAAATTGTCATTTTATTTATTGCTCCTTAAGGGGTGTGCCAAGTCAAACATGGACAAGTAAAAGTGGACGGAGGGCGTATTTGTTGTTTTAGAAGTTCAAGACAAAATTAATTATGTTTTTCCCATTTCATTCTTAGTAGTTATTGTCTTGAATACTACAAACACCTCAATTATGTGGGTGATGTTATGATTGTTTCAAATAGCAATGAAGGGTAAACCCCTCGTAATTAATGTTTGTTAAGGAGCGTGTAAAAGAGAATCACGACAGATAATTTGAGACGGAGGGAGTACGATTTATTGCTTTCTTGTTTTTGACTCGGACTAGTTTGGAATTGAGACATTGTTTTTGATTGATTGATTGCTTGAATTGTTGAATAAGGTGTGAAGGAAGGGAATGTCGGGCAATCAGGAAATGAAGGCAGCGTTGACGTGAGAAATGAAGTGACAATTGCCAGTGTTAATGGGGAGATGTATTATAATCAGTATTTGCAGGGACCGGAAGGGTCAAATGCAGGGCAGAAGGAAATTGGGTTTGAGAATGGGTGTCGGTTTAGTGGGAGAAAGGAAAGTTCTTATTCAACTGAATCAGGAGAGTCCTTGAGAGTTATTCTCTCCGATCCAATTACGTAAGTTTCTTGCTTTATAATCTGTTTTCTCTGTTTGCTTTCTAGATTTTGTGTAAAGCATAGACTGTGTTTTGACCCCTAGTTTGTCTTAAAAGACAAGTTAGCTAGTATGATATGAAATGGGCCCGAATAGAGCAAATTGAATATAAATAATCATTAATGTGACCTTCAGTTTTGGATTTTGACGCAGTTGAAAGATCAATCAATTGATAAATGTGGTATTAATAAGATCACTAAAAGTTGTTTGCTTTACTAGAGCTCTTTGTTTTGACTTCTGGACAAAGACAATTAGGGTGATCCCACATGGTGATACATTTGCAGGTCAAGTGACAACTGGTTAAATGTGCAATTAGCAGTTTATATGCTAGAGGTTGCTTTTAGGTGAATGCATTAAGCTGTAGTAATGTGGAAGCAATTAAAAGTAAAGCATGTATGAGAGCACATTGTTTTAGCTTTAATCAAGCGTGATCTTGATTGAGAATAGAAGAGTATAGGTGCTTTCTCTACACTTGCTCTAGTTTCTCAGTTATACTGTAGGCGTGCTCTGCCGCTTCTTTTCTAGTTCCAGGAAAGAAAAAAAAGGACATTGATGGGATAAATGACATAGTAGGTGTTTGGATTTTGGAAATTATGTGGTTGAAGTTGAAAAAAATTAGCTTTTGAAGTTAAAGTTGAGAAAGGTATTTGGAATTAAAAACAAAAAGAGAAAAGAAAAGGCAACAACAATAACAACATACCTAGTGTAATCACACAAGTGGAGTCTGGAGAGCGTAGAGTGTACGCAGACCTTACCTCTACCTCGGAAGGTAGAGAGGCTGTTTCCGATAGAACCTCTGCTCAAAGGAAAGCAAACCAAATCAATCGGGAAAAGAAATTACATAAGTAAAATAGTAATGGCAAAATACTATATAAAGCATGACAAAGCAGTCTAAAAAAATACAATACCGTAACTACCACAAAATCATACGATAATCGAATTACGAGAAACACAGATAATAACAGAAATCTAAGGACATACTATAAGAATAATACTATCATTACAAGTAGGAAAGGAGAAACGTGACAGCGCTCAACTACCTATACTAGCCTTCTACCCTAATCCGTGTCCTTCATAAACTCATATCTAAAGTCATGTCTTTGGTGAGCTGAAACTGCGACATGTCATGTCGAATCATCTTTCCCTAATACTTCTTCGGTCTACCTCTACCTCTCCTGAAATCATCCAATGCCAACCTCTCACACCTCCCCACTGGGGCCTCCGTGCATCTCCTCTTCACATGTCGAACCATATTAGTCTCGCTTCCCTCATCTTGTCCTCCACCGAGGCCACCCTCACCTTATTCCAGATCTCTTCATTTCTAATTCTATCTCTCCTCGTATGTCCGCACATACATCGCAACATCCTCATTTCCGCCACCTTTATCTTCTGAACGTGAGAGTTCTTGACTGGCAAACCCTCCACCTCATACAACATGGTTAGTCTAACCACCGCTCTGTAGAACTTGCCTTTAAGTTTTGGTGGCACCTTCTTATCACACAGGACTCCGGACTCCGGATGCTAACCTCCATTTCATCCACCCTGCACCAATACGATGCGTGACATCTTTGTCAATCTCCCCATTACCTAGATGACTCTTGTAAGGTTTTTTTCGAAATTTGGGATGGTTGTCATTCTGCCAAATTAAAAATTAAAAAGCAAAGAAAAAAGGAAAAATTGTGCCTAAGGGTGTAGCTTAGTGGTCGATGAAGTCACTCCAAACATTTGGAGACAGGGAGGCAAAAGATACTAGGTGGTTTTTTCCCATTTGCTTGAGCCTTGGTGGGTAGAGTTAACAGTACTAGCTTGGTCAGGATACAACTATTATTAAAAAAAGAAACAAAAGCTAAGTAGATTTAACGCTCCCTCCATTTCATTTTATGTGAACCTGTTTGCCTGGACACCAAGTTTAAGATAGAAATAAAGACTTGAAACTTTGTGATCTTAAACAAGTCATGACATTTTGTGGCTATAAAATCATGACATTAAAATGAGAAGTTTAAAGTCTAATTGTCTCCACATATCAGAGGGTGTCATTCTTTTTGGGAACAAATGAAAAAGGAAAACGTGCATAAAGGGGGAATTTTAATTGATCAGAGTAAGGGGGATTCACTAGTATGGATAGGAAGTAAAGATAGAATGTTTTCAGTAAAGAAGTGATATAGCCTTCTAATGAAGCAAGCATGATAATGGGATTCTAGTTGGCCATGGAAAGGGATCTGGAGAACTAAGGCTCTTGTTAAGGTAGCTTGTTTTGGTTGGATTGTAGCTTGGGGAGCTTGCCTTACTCGGGATAATCTTCAGAAGAAGGGTTTTGCACTAAGTAATAGATGCTACTTATGTGAAGAAGAGTTGGAGACTGTGAATCACCTTCTTATGCATTGCAGAATAGCTAGACAATGCTGGGAATTTTTCTTCAATATTTGTGGGATCTCTTGGATCATGCCTCAGAGTGTGAAGGAGCTATTAGAGAGTTGGCAACACCAGAGTACCCATAAAGCTTTGAAGAAAATCTGGAGAACTATACCTTTGTGCATATTCTGGACTATTTGGCTAGAAAGAAATAACACTTGTTTTGACGGGCAAAAAGATCGTATTTCTAGAATTAAAAACAAGTGTTTACATAATTTGTTTTGTTGGTGTAGTTCATTGATAATATAGATCAATATATGGACTTTCATTGATAATATAGATCAATATATGGACTTTCTGGAGTTGGTAGGGAGAGGTAATTGACTATGGATATTCCCAACAGTCTTTTGTAACTCTTAGTACCTTCTTGGTACTTAGTCAATAAAACTTTACCTTATCAAAAAAAAGGAAGACGTGCATAAAATGGAACAAAGGGAGTATCTTGTTAATTTTATACAAGTTTCTTCCCCTTATTTAATTAAAAGAATCTTCCGAATCACCACAACAAAATTGTCTCTTTCTGAAAAAAAATTCCCCGGACCCTGCTAACTCGGGATGCTTTGTGCACCGGGCTGCCCCACTTCCGAATCACCACAACAAAATTTTCTCTTTCTGAAAAATGGCTGAGCTATGCTTTTAGTTTTTTGTTCTTCTAATGGCTATATAGATTTTAAGGGGTTTTATCTATTCTGAGTTACCAAGTATAGTGCTTATATTAGAGGTCAGAATTTTACCATAAAGAAAGGGTAGAGGTCAAAATAGTATTCTGATTATTTTCTTGTGTAGTTTCTTTCCACAATTATATTTGCTATTGTTGGTTCATTCATTATTTCATTCATCCTAACTTAACATCATGTGCCCTTGTAGTCTCTTTCTATACGTTATTTGCTGCTGTTGATTCATGCATTATTTTATCCGTCTGGTTAATTGCATCTGCACTTGACATCACGTGCCAATTTCAGGGGAGCGCTTATGGATGATGCTATGATATTGCCTTGTGGGCATTCCTTTGGTAGTGGTGGAGTGCAGCATGTAATAAGAATGGTATGTACTCTGGAAACAGTTTGTTAACAACTTCCATTGATACTTGATATTAATTGCATTTGCATCTAAACATCTTTATATCTCTTTCCTTTTTAAGATTTTGATATTCAATGCTGCTTAATCAACAAATCCTGTTTCAAGATGCATTAGATAGAGAGACTGACGACCTCATTGGCATAATATGAGAATATGTCTCTGAATTTGGGTTTTGGCTATGGTTTTTATGCTTTTTGATTTAAGTAAGATTCTCTGCAAAATGTTCTCTCCACTTTCAGTATAGGGGAACGGCACTGCATTTGATTACACAGCGTGATAACCAAGAAAATTTTAATATTCTTATTGGTGGAGAGAGATGCAAATGTCAAAAATCAAACGCAAGTGCCTTTAATTTAAGATTTAACATTGATAGGACCAACTGTTCTGAAACCATAAAACAACATACACAGTGTGATCCCATAGGGGGGGGGGGTCTGGGAAGGGGGGTGTATGTAGACCTTACCCCTACCTTGGGAGAGGTAGAGCGGCTGTTCCGATAAGACCCTCGGCTCAAGAAAAGCATTTTCAAAACAGGTTTAAAAGATGCTAGAGCAAAAAGCTATGATGAAAATATTGAAGAAGAGAAAAGCATTGACAGCAAAATAGTAAAGATGTATAGAGATATCACATGCTTACTCTATTAAATTTCTTATTCCTCCTTTCAAACAAACATATTTACAGTAATCCTGCACTGTCATTTAATGTAGTTGCACAAGTTATTAATGAAGTCGAGTGTTTATCATTTTTACCTTAGCATGTCTACTTATGGCATTCGTTGATATTTAATGAATGTATGATTTCACATAAATCAAGAGAGAGTTTTCATTTTTTTTTCTTCTTTTGTCAAGATTTAGTCTTTAAATTCACATTTGCAATAGGAAGTTGCTTTTTTTTCCAGATAAAGACACTATGAAGTTGTCTTGGTACTCAGGTCATTCCAAAGAAAGGAAGTTTCAAGTATCTCGGGTCCATTATCCAAGGGAATGGAAAGATTGATGACGATGTTAAACATCGTACTGGTGTAGGGCGGATGAAATGGAGGCTTGCTTCTGGAGCATTGTGCGATAAAAAGGTGCCACCAAAACTTAAAGGCAAGTTCTATAGGGTGGTGGTTAGATCAACTATGTTGTATGGGGCGGAGTGTTGGCCAGTTAAGACTTTACACATTCAAAAGATAGAAAGTTGCGGAGATGAGGATGTTGAGATAGATGTGTGGGCATACAAGGAGGGATAAGATTAGAAATGATGATATCCAGAACAGAGTGGGAGTGGCCCGGTGGAGGATAAGATGCGAGAAGTGAGGTTGAGATGGTTCGGGCATGTGCAGAGGAGAGACACAAATGCCCCAGTGCGGAGGTGTGAGAGATTGACTATGGACGGGTTCAAGAGGGTTAGAGGTAGACCGAAGAAGTATTGGGGAGAGGTGATTAGACGGGATATGACGCATGTGCAACTTATTGAGGACATGACCTTAGATAGGGGATTGTGGATGACACTTATTAGGGTGGAAGGGTAGTAGGTATTTGAGTGTAGTCCTACTTACGCTTACATACTAGTAGTTGTAGTGGTATTATTGTAGACCTGCTTAGCCTATCGTACTAGTAGGCGCTGTATTGCTTTATAGTCCCCTGTCGTTTGATTCCTGCTTGTGTGTTCTTTCGTGTACTTTGTTTATCTTATCTACCTGCATTAGTTATTGCTTTTTTTTTTCAGAATGCTTTATCATGACTTATCCGCTTTTGTTATCATCATTGTCATACTGCTTTAAATTTCTTGTCCGGGTCTGACCGTTTCTCTTGCTTTGCTTGTGTTTATTCTGTGTCTTGAGCCGAGGGTCTTTCGGAAATAACCGCTCTACCTACCAAGGTAGAGGTAAGGTCTGTGTACACTATACCCTCCCAGACCCCACGTTGTGGGATTTCACTGGGTGTGTTGTTGTTGTTGTATTAGGTCCTAGAAAGAGAATATAAGTCTACGGTGACTTTAGTCTGTGTCCACTGGACTATTGTCCTAAAGTAAGTTTGTAATTAGCCTTTATGGTTTATTTTCAGAAAGCTTGCTATATCTGTTCACAAGTGGTGTCCAAAGATTCACTGGCGCCAAACTTATGTAAGTATACATTCTGTACTTTTGGTAGATTTTTGTATACCATTTCCACTGGTTTTCTAATACTTGATAATTCCGTCAAGATTTAACGAAGAACTTTATAAGTTTCCAAATATTGAAGATACATATCAAGAAATTGAATTTCTAGTGAACGGACAATACATTTTCATATGTCCGCTGCCATATAAGGATATTGCTAGAGGTGTTCACGATTCGGTTAAAACCCAATTACTTAACCTGCCAAAAATTTTGGTTCGGCTTTTGGATTTGATTTCTGAAAGTTCGGTAATTCGGTTTGGTTTTCGGTTTTCTCCGAACATTATCGAACACGACATTGAGCTTTATGTGTATTTTTCAAAATAATTTTAATTTTATAATTATTTGAATTTATATATGTATATATATATTGTTGCCATGTTGACCTGGAGGTCACGAGTTCAAGCCGTGGAAATAACCTCTTGCAAAAATGTAAGGTAAGGTTGCGTACAATAGACCCTTGTGGTCCGGCCCTTCCCTGGACCCCGCGCATAGCGAGAGCTTAGTGCACCGGGCTGCCCTTATATATGTATATATAAATTGATTTTATACTATAATTTATTACTTTCAAAATTTTATAATTATTTGAATTTGTATCTATAATTATATTTTTCAAAATTATGTTTTTTAAGAGGCCCAATCAAGCCAAAGCTGAACCAAATTAACCGATCCGTAAAGAAAAAACATCAAACAAAACGAATGTATTTTGGTTTCAATTTTCAGAAAATGGAAAATCGAAAACAAAATTGTACTGACCGGTGAGCACCTCCTAGATGTTGTTCTCTTAATTTCATTTTCATACCATAGGTTGCAAGCATTGCAGGAAAACATTTACAGGATGACTACTTACCAGTTACAATGAGTTATAAGCATTTCTTGTGCTGAAGAGATACTCATATATTCTTATAGGCTTGTGCCAGGGATCCCTGAGGATCCCAGGAAGACGGACTCTAATACAGAATTGTGATACAAGCACATGTATGGCCTATTTTCAAAAGACAACCAGTGGGTTTTGGTGGATAGCTGGATCGTTACAAACCCATGTGGTTGCATGGACTCACTGTCCAGGAAGCACTACCATGGTTCATGGTGGCCCCTATCTAGGAATAATGTTGTAACGTGCCATGATCGTAGTATCTATCAACGAACTGCTATCAAGACTAGTAAAGATAATTCATTATTTCGATAATTTTTTCTTCCATCCAACTGTGTTCACCACTCAATGTCTTCCATCAGTTCAAACAATGTCAAGGACCTTTGGCACCATTATTTACCTTGAAACCCAAAGTATCCTCACAAGCCTTCGTGCCTGCACCTTGAGAGCTAGTTTGTGGAACCATCCACGGCTGAACAATACTATAACTACATGGATTGAAGGTTTAGAGCAAGGGCACATTTCGTAACCCTCTTTAAGACACCGATTTTACCTTCCTGTGATTTAGAGTATTGATTTCCTATTTTACCCTGTTATTGTAAGTAATTCCACTGGCCTTCTATTTCTCACTTTGGCAGATCATCCGTAGACATCTCACCGTAGCAAGCAGTTGCAGCTTAAAATAAATCGACTTGCCCTCAGATGTCCTTAGAATCAGTGAATCACCTCACATACTTCTTAGATGTGCTTATGACTGCAAAACATCTCATCACTTACATATCACTTACCATTCTCAAAATAAAATGACTGTAAACATCTCATGTTTCCACCTTTGGAATGTGCATTGCTACCTTTATTAAGCAGACCAGACAGAAACTAAGTCTTCTTTCTCGACAACAGTATAGGAGAGAAAATTATTCCTTCATCATGCTTTCTATCTCAACTTTTGCATAATAAGCTGCTTTGTCTATATCTGAACAACAACTGCTCCAGTGTACATTCTATGTCATTTTTATCATTTTCACTTCTTCAGATAAAAGGCAATTCTGTTCTTGCAGTTGATTTCCAAACTAGAAGCAGCAAACTAATCTCATAGCTACTGAGGATATCCAATTAACCCACATTTTCTTTCGGCTGTAGCTTCAAAATCTAACCTTTGTTAGAACTAGAAGGGCGTCTTCCAAACTCATTTCATTACAACAACAACATACCCAGTGTAATCTCACAACGTGGTGTCTGGGGATGGTAGGATGTATGTAGACCTTACCCCTACCTTTGTAGGGTAGAGAGGCTGCTTCCAAACTCATTTCATTAACTTGTCAAAAAGTAAATATGTATTAAATTAAGTGGATAAATGTCCTTTTTAATGCCCTCAGGGCTTTGGTTTAGTGGTAAGGGCACACCACGTGTTGTGTGGGATAGACGCGCATCACTGGTCTATGCTGTACTGCAGGCAAAAGCCTGGTATTTAAGTGGAGTAGGGTAGAGGGGCAGTCCAATATCCACCGAATTTCGAACAGTCACCACTGGCTCTTGGAGGTTTCTCAGTTATAAAAGAAAAGTAATTATTTTTTAGCAGCAGAAAGTTATGAGTTGGACCAATCATAATTTTATGACCCTAGTTTCACACTCATTTTGAACTTCTAGTCAAACCTATCTGCACTCGGAATAACTTAGATCGATTGTTTTTGTGCTTCATTGACCCTTTCTGCATTTTAAAGGTGTGAAGTGAGGCTAAGAGTAAGTTCGTACAGTCCTACTTATCTCAGTTCTTTCTGATGATTTTTATTTGCCTTGCCATGTGTGTAGCTCTTCGAGCTGCAATTCAAGCATTCTGCCGAGAAGAGGAGTCTCAGCTTAACCGTACTTTAAAAAGAAGAAGGGAAAGATATGATCAGGTTCGCCACGTTCATATTTTAAAACTATAACCACTAGCTGAAGGTGGAAATAATGTTGAATGTTGTTTAATTTAGACTAAAGAAATTTTTTTTTAGGGAGAGTTGTATCTGATTGTATCCTTGTACTCAAAGCCTGACTTTACACTAAGGTCTTAATATCATATCTCTATGCAGGATAGAGGGCCCTTTGGTGATTCAGGACTTTCGGATCATCTAAGAGGAAGAGGTGTTCAATTTCCATTTGCTGTGACAGACAGGGTTGTTATAAAGGTTCTTCCAGTACTATCCAAATTTCAATTACATTTCCCGATTGGTATTGAATGGGATATCTGATTGAGATTATTAATCAAATAGGGTAACAAAAGGACACCTCAGCGTTTTGTGGGTCGTGAGGCTGTTGTTACCACTCAGTGCTTGAATGGATGGTACATCTCTTCTTTGCATTATTTGGTTTCTTGAATTTCAAGTACATCCTTTTTGACTTTTCAAAGCAATTCGTCATGATTTTGGAGGAGTCCACGGAATATCCTTTGTGCTAATGCTTTCAACATTTGAATTATATTTATCTGTTAAGCCTAAAAGGTTACATTCTTCATAACCCCATGCTTTGTTCACCGGTAAGAGCGTAGCGCATGACTTGTGGGTTATGCGCACTTCTTAAGTTTGAACTTTGTCATGGACAAAAGCCTAATATTTAAGCGGAGAAGGGTAGAGGGGTGGGCCGATTATTCATCGAGTTTCGAACCATGCGCACCTGGCCCTCGTGAATTCTCGGCTATTAAAAAAATTATGGACTTCTCTAGCAGAGACAACCATCTGGTAAGTTGGAGTGTATCCATGTCAAGCACTCCGTCAGTCACAAAATAGCCTTGACCCATCTCAAAATAGGATGTTTACTCCTTCCAGCACTTCACATTGAATATAAACTAATTTTTTACATTTTGCTAATCCCTTCAAATTTTTTTTACTCAGATTTTGGACACATTGTCTTCATTGAACTTTATCAGAGGCTTCTTGAGTTTTGCCTCTCGAGTTTACTGTTGAGCCCAGCTTGTTCAACTCTTTTCTTCTTTCCTTTTTTCTTTGTGATATATATCTGGATTTGCATCTATATAATTGATATCGCGATTTACTTCTTGTCATCTTACGGTATTTGATACAATTCTTCAACCACATGTGTAATGGTCTTCTGTAGTATAAGGCAGTTCTTTGTCCAACCTTTGTTAGTACTGAGAAGTTATTACCTCTCTTATTATGAACATGTCATATTCCTTATGTCACATTTAACAAACACTGGTCAAGACGTTCTTAAAGACTCCAACCTCTATAATGACTCATTTTACCTATGAGGAATGACGCTTTATTTGAATGTACAACTTTTGCAGGTATGTTGTAAAGACATTAGATAATGCTGAGAGTGTGAAGTTGCAATATCGCTCCCTAGCCAAGGTGTCAGATAATTTATCAGTCCAGCCAATATCAAGTAAGACGGCAGCCAATTGGCTGTAGCGTTTCATTCAACAGAATGATCATGACTCTCTCGTCCTAACTTACTGCACATATGCCACGTTTGATACATATAGTCTAACTAGAACAAGCATTGAGTTTTTTTCAGCTGTAATCTAGATCTTGTATCTGTTCCATACGATTCTCAGGCGTAGGTGTTGTATATTGTAGAGGTTGAGTTGTAGCACTATAGCGTTGAGATGAAATTAGAGATATGAACAATAGAGCCACAGTTTTTAAATAAAGAATTAGACAGAGTCGTTTCTGCAGGACTTTGTATAGACTGGATCTATCAGAAATATGAAGACAAAAATATCTTATCTGTATTACCTTCTCAGGCTCATTATGCTGGGTTCTCTGCATGCGATATGTGATTTGATTGAATTTGAAACATGCATCTTATCAACAATCTTAAGTGATGTCGGGGGCAAACTAGCTAGACAAGCAAAGGTGTGACCCAACGGTCGATGAAGTGGGTGAAAAACATTGGAGATCAGGGTTCTGATTTCTTTCATCTGCCTAAGCCTTTATGGGCTGAGTTATCCGGTTCTTGAGTTGGTTGAAGATTGGATACCTCATGGAATAGTCGAGGTGTGCACAACATGGTCGGGACACCACCATTATATATATATATATAAAAGGTGCACAAGTTTAGTATCCAATTACTTTTACTGAACTCTTTCCAGTTCTAAGCATCAAAAAATTGATTTTTCATCAATTGTGCTTAAGTTCGAGTGGTGAGGTTGAGGTCTTTGAATTATTACTTATAAGGTGTTGGGTTAAGTTCTCCCTTGTTTGCTGGGTTAGGGTTTGTATATTATGTTTCTGCCTCATCTGTATAACTTTGTCAATTGCTTGGTTAATTGGTTTGCTTGTGTTCTTCCAAGTTCCAATTACTTTGAAACCAAGTGTGAACAAAAAGAACTGTTGATTTTCCTACTATTCCAAATATTTCTTTCTTTCTAAATATCAATATGTATAATTGTATACCTACAATTGGCAGAAAGTAACACAGTAAATATCAATCTGAGACTGAAAGTAAAGCCTTAAAACCACCCAAAGCGTGAACTACCTCTTGAGCCTCGTAAAACAGGTTCAGAACGAGGATAGCTCTAGCAGAATCGTCATTCTGAGAGAACAATCCTATTGTATTGTTTCCACATTTCATTTCTTCAAATTGTGATCTCTTGACCACTGAACTGTTCAACTATCGACCCATCGGTGGTCTCACAACCAACAACTTTTAAACTGTTTCAATGCACTCTCCCTAAAATCTGTAACTCTTACTAAACAAAAATGTGTACAAAATAAACCCATTCCTCTGCCAGCTCTAACTCTGCTAGTTTTCAATAAATAACAAGCTGGTCCAAATTCAATCCCTTTCCCTTGTACAACTACTCCCCAAGATTTTGTCAATACTTCCTCTGAATTTTCATTCAATTCTTCAAGTTCATCAACTAATATTAGTCCATCTGGGGTTCTTGTTTTTCCACTTTCCCAATCACTTTTCAGTATTGACCATTTCTCCACCAGGGCTCTCTCTGTTTTAATCTCGGGTCGTCTTTCTTGGCCTCTGTCATTCTCATTCGCGTAGATGTGAACGAAAAGTGGTGCTTGCTTCAAATTCTTTACAATGTCCACCATCGACACCTTCATCCACTCGTCGATATCTTCTGATAATATGACTTCCTTTTTTGGATCATCATTTTTCACGACTTTGTCTGACGGTAGCGGAATGGTTAAATGTAAGAAAAATTTGACTGAATTCTTTTTTACGGAGTTGTAGTGCTAGTACATCTGAGACTTCTTAATTGACTAGTTGTAAATAGCCCCAGGGCTATGGATTTGATAGAGATGGAGAAGCAGAAGCAGAAACACCAAGAGGCTTCCTTTGCATCATGTGATAAGAGATCGAGAGAGAGCTACAAGATTTGTGCCTATCATTCTTGCGCATGGATACTGTTAATCTTCTCTATATCGTTCCAATTTTATCAAATATTCCTAGAGGGAAACTAGGATTTATCCGTGACGACGCCATATCGAGAGATTTTTTGGGAAAATTCACTTTTACCGGGGAATTCTTTCCCGGCATGATTTTGATTATAGGAAATTGATGAATGAGGTTATGAATAAATATATTTTTGTTTTATGGGTGCCATTGAAAATGTGGCACGAGCATGCAATGTGCGGCTTGAGCAAGGAATGGGTCGATTGTCCAGTCCTGCCGGAGGACACTCCGAACAATTTCTTGAATAATAGCATGCTATTATATAACACATTAAATTTAGACTAAGAATACTTTATGTTCTTTTAAGTACAAATTTTACTGCAAGAGCTTGATACAAACAATGCTCAAGCAAGATAAGGCAGAGGTTGCACTAGCACAAGCTATGCACTCACACACTTCATAGCAAAAATTAAATATTGTTGTATTTTAAAATAATTTTCTTTGATGCTAACCGAAAATTTACAGCTCAAAATATATAAAATTTGAAAAGAAAATAACATGTTGACTAAAAATTTTGGCGAAAATATAGATTTGATGTTTGACTTTAATATCAGAAAGATATTAAGGGGAAGAAGAAAAGAGAAGATGAGAAGACATATATTGGAGACTTGGTGCTGAATACTGTCAAAACCAATTTAATTTTAATAGTTTGTAGAGTAGATTTGAGTGTTACGTATAGTCATTTAAATATGAATCCACCCCAAGGCCAAGTCTCAAGGTAAAAATTTTAATCCTTCATAATCTTTAAATTTGAAACGTAATATATTTTGTACACACCAACTTAATCATTTCGATTCAATATCTTTTGGTTATTTCTTATAATACTAGAGTTTTAGTAGCTTATGAGATCCATGTTTTTGGTCACATACTATTTTATCTACACATGAAGTATGCAATATCAATTAATGTGTTGTCCACGAATGAAAATGTCTCTAGATATTTAATTAGAAAACTGAAAATTTATATAAAATGTATTAAATATCAAATTGGGTATTCGTTAGTACTAATTAATTTTGATTGTGAAATTTTCAAGTTAGTAAATGTAAATCGAAAAGAATCGCCAAATCAACAAAACCAACAATAATTAAACTGATAAATTTGTATGATGTTTAGTTTAATTTGATTTCGTTTTTGTTTTAACCAAAAATCGATCAACGAGCCATTAACACCCCCACTTCTCGACAAAAATAAGAGCAGGGTGCTTCAATATCATTATTTCAACTAATTAATGGAGTTGTGTACCTTTTGTTCCTACAGATAGATTTTAACAAATTTGATCAATTTTTAACTTAAAATAAGGAGAGAAAATATCCGAATAGTTCTCTTAACCATAAAAGAAGATTATGCACATGGTTTAATTGCTACACACTAGTTAAAAATTATGAAAATTTGTGGTTCGCCCTCCCGGACCTTGCACATAGTGAGAACTTAGTGCATCAGATTGTCCTTTATCTGTCGAAGTACGTACCAAATGTGTTATTTCTATTATTTAAATGTTTGATATGTTATCGATTTCATGCAGGTGCGGAACTATAATATTAAGTATGAATTCGAACGAATTTGGTAACTTGTGCTTATACCTTGTATTTGTATGAAAATTCATTAAATATATATAAATATTAAACATAACTAAACGAGCTATTGGTTTGATGGTACGTTCAAATGTCATGAATTTTAAATTTTGACGCCGTCTCTATTTTCACTATGATCTAAGTTAAGTTTTAATAGTAATTGTTGGAAATTTGCCTTTGGCGGGGAGATACGTCCACCAATATTTGATGAATTAAACACTAGTGTTCCGCATGTTGGAGGCTTTGTCTCTTTACACATGCATGATCTACGAAGTGAGTAGATGACCGTAGGGCCAAGAATCGTCAAATTTCGTTGAGAAATGAAAGAGATATTGGTCCACGAAGTAAGGTGTTTGAGGCATGGAAATGTTGTGTGGGACAAATCTACCACATCGATGGGAATATGATGAATTGCTCTCTATATAAGTCTCTAATGTGGTAAAGGGTTTGGGACCCCAAGGGGTATCCCATGTGTTTAAAGGAGGGAGGACCTAGATGTGCTTGGGTTCAAGGCTAAGCCCACATGCGCGCCGCGGCCGCCCGTCCGGTCTGTGGGCTGTGGGGACTTTCTGTTATTATCTTTTTGGACCAGAGAACTTTGCCAGATGTACAGTTTGATCCCTGAAGTTTCTTATGTACAGTTTGATCCCTGAAGTTTAATATTTTACAGTTTGGTCCCCAGAGTTTCTGAAAAGTTGGTTTTGGGGTGATGAATGCGAAAACTTTCGCCTTTGTTGGACTATTTTCTGGAGCATTAACCATCCATTATTTGGCCGATTAACTCCTCCATTATCACCCTCCTTTATGTCCATAAATCAGCCTCTCTAATGCCATTAACAACCCTCACTTAATGGCCATTACAACCTTGTTTGTGGTTGTTGGGCTGCCCTCTTCCATGCTATATATTGAGCTGTTGTTGGCTCAATTCGTGACTGTATAACAGACAGAAAAACAACAATATACACAGCATTTTCTGCACAAAAACAGTCACGAAAATAGCCCAAAACAGTGAACAAAACTGTGTTGAAAAACAGTGAGCAAATACTCACATATACACAACAGAGACACACTATATACACAGAGACAAAAGAGAAGAGTAATCAGAAACTCTTCCTTCCTTTTCCATATCTCCAGCAAGTTGATTCATATTTGTTTTCTTCGTCAGGCTCAATCTATTGGCTCTGTAGCGTTGAGATTAAAGTGTTATTTTATCTTGGGAGACTATTGCCCGCTAACGTAAAAGCATATATACGGGGCAATCTTGTCTTAAGGACAGAGGGATATCACTCGACTCAACACACAACGTTGTAACCATCCAGATTTAGTTGTTTCTTGATTTCAGGTTATCAAGATTCAAGACACAACAAGCTTGCGGCAGTTTTGAAGATTGACCTATTTGTTCAACAAGATTCAATTTTTGAATATTGAATATTTGTTTATCCTTTCGAATACTTGTAATAGTTATTTACTTTCCGTACTGCTTTATAAAGTATAATAGAGTACCAACAGTAATAACTACTGGAGTTTGGACAAATGTGTAGCTTTTACCGCATAGAAGAAAAAATAGTTATCCCTAGTAAAAATAGCTTGTAAGTATGTTAATCGAACATGCTAGGCCCAATATTCTTTAATTGGATTGCCCAAAATTTGGGTCATTCCCATCTCCAATTTGTGTTCTTTAATTTTTTCTCCTTCATCATTTTTTGACGCAGTACAATTAGGATTTCACAAGGGATATCAGTTAATATTTAGCTTCGACATATGTATCATAACAATCCATACATTATGCCGGACAAGACATAATTTTCAACAGTCAACCTAATTTGAAAAAAATATATAATTTTAGATTTCGGCAGACACAATTAGCGTTTAACTTCAATATATGAATCATAACATTCACACCAATTATGCCGGATAACGCATAATTTTCAACACTCAACATAATCTGAAAAAAATATTACAAAACTATGCTACATAACTTAATTCCTACGTAATTTATACCGAGCGAGACAAAATTTCAGTTTTTAAAGATAAAAATGTTACAGAAACTATGTCTTACAAAGCAAACTTGGATATTTTCATAAAGTAAATAGCATAAATAAAAATTAAAGACCACAAATATGAAGAACTAAAATTAAAGATCAGTGCGTTTGAACGATATTCCGTGCAAAAAAATGCCCAAATTTTAGTGAGTCCAAACAAATTCTTGAGAAAATGTGATGAAATGTTTGAGTATTTTAGTAAAAATAGCTAGCATGTCAGAGGTGTTGAATGAGACAACAGGGCCTAAATTGGTTGGTGAAAGTCGTGGTGGTTAAGCAACACGAGACGAAAGCAAATTTTGTCCTCTTTTTTCTTTGAGCTAATTAATAAAAGATGTATTACTAGCATTTTATATAAATAATGACATAATCATTGATAAATTACGTGCAAGATTGAGCTCATTCTTTTGTAAGAATAGAAACAAGAGTACAAAAAAGACGAGGAGCTGAAAAGTTTGTTAAAATTCTGGCTTTTATTTTTAAACGAATTAATGTAGAATTATAATTTATATATGCAACAGAAAATATTTTTGATATATGGCAATCACTCATACAAAAAGAACTTTTGATTTTTTCTAATGAATCTTCTTCCGCATTCATTTGATAGGTTGGAATTTCAGGTTGGGCTAGAAGTATATGAAAATCATTCTTAATGTCGATATTGTTTCTCGTATAATATGTATGAGTTTAATTCTCATTGTCTCTCTTCCTCTCTTATGTTTCCGATCACCAATACAATGAATTTGTTTTGTAAAAAAGTTTTTTTTTTTTTTACCAATTATCTCAAATATATAGATTGATGTCAGTAAGAATTAACTAAAACTTACTTGTTCTAAATCTTACAAAATAACAACGTCCTTTCCAATTACTCGTACCAAACTTACCTTCTTTATTTTTACAAAAAAAGATGTCTACTCGTACCTAACAACAAGTCCCCATTGCTGGAAGGTAGATTGAGTGGTACCTAAAAGTTCTCCAATAAATATTTTCTTTTTATATATATTCCACATAAACTTAAACAAACAACAAACTTACTTTCATATTTTAAAGTACACTCTCATACTCTACAAATTTTCTCACTCAAGTTCAAGAGTAAGCTATTTTTCCTTTTTATTTTATTCCTTTTGTATTTGTTGTAATTGCTAATTTATTAAGTGTAACAAAGAGATTCTTGATTTATTTGTTGTCCAAAATGTTTTTTTGTGTGTAGTGGTAAAGAATGAAGTCATGGTGGATGAAATCCCTTTTCCTTCTCAGTTCATGATGAACACTAAGCCTTTACCTTTGATGGGCCATGGTAAAAAAACTTTTACCACAACTTCTTGATTTTTATCTCTTCATTTTACTGGCCATACATCCATATAGTACTAGATATTTAGTAAATATAATTAATACATATACAGAGATTGAGAAGTTAATGGGTTTCCGTGAATCCATATACGACATGCTGGATCCGCCCTTAATTATCTATACCTAAATTTCTTAGCACAAATACAAAATTTTGATCAAAATTATTGAGTTATGCCACATTGTAGCTGAAACTCCAGCTCCGCCCTGACTGTATACCTGTTGAACCGTTAAAATGTCACATAATTGTACAATTTTGTTTTTGTATTAAACTGTCACATAGTTTAGTAAACATTCTTTTTTCCCTTTCTGGTGGTTAGGGGATTAGTGAGAGTGCTCTTACCCCCCCCCCCCCCCCTCTCTATATACATATATCTTTTGGTCTGGACTTAATTTATATATGCTGACTATAAATTTAAAAAATTATGCTATCGGTGAATTTTAACATGTTGTAGCAGAGTACTTTTTTTCCAGGTTACTAATCCCACTAGTTCCAATTTGTTTGTCAGGAATAACTGACATAGAGATACACTTTCTCCAAATTAAATTCACTGCAATTGGAGTTTACTTGGATCCACAAATTGTTACTCATTTGCAGCAATGGAAAGGCAAAACAGGAGCTGAGCTAACTGAAAATGATGACTTCTTTGAGGCTATTGTTATTGGTAATTAAAACCTTCATTATTGACTAAACATTCTTGTTTTTATACAGTTGTTTGAGTCCATTGCTCTAATAGTCACTCAACTATCCACAATTATATTTAGTAAAGTCATGTTTTTATTTACTGTCCAATTATCTTTTAGAGAGGGTAAAATAGATATTTGGACGGTTGAGTGACCTTATGAGTGCTATATGCATAGTTAAATAACTTTTGTGTTACAAATATAAAACAACATTACTTTACTAGATAATTTTGGATAGTTGAGTGACCATTTGAGCGATGACTCGTTTTGTAGATTACAAATAAAATAGATTCAATGTTATAAATTTGCAGCTCCAGTGGATAAGTTCTTGAGAGTAGTAGTGATTAAAGAGATCAAAGGTTCACAGTATGGGGTGCAGCTAGAGAGCGCTATACGCGATCGTTTAGCAGAAGTCGATAAATATGAAGAAGATGAAGAAGAAGCGCTCGAAAAAATTGTTGAATTTTTCCAGTCTAAGTATTTCAAGAAAGACTCTGTAATAACATATTCTTTCCCAGCTACTTCTGGCAGCGCAAAGGTAACACTTCTCCCTAACAAATTTGATTAAAGATATGAATTTTAATTTGTTTTTGCTGATTAAAAGTAGTAACTGATAAGCATCAAGTGTTGAAAAATACATATAGGTACTGAAGCTTATATGTATAAAGAGTTATGAGTACCAACCGATTGCGTGTTTAGAAAAAAGGCGCTGATAAGTATTTTTTTCTAGTAAAATGACTTAAATGTTCTTAAACTATTTACATAAAATGTATATTTAAAAGTATTTTACATGAAAAAGAATGAAAAAGAACGAATGACGGAAATAGAACTGAGAGATAATTAGAAGTTATGTTTTTGTAAGAGTATATTTCAGAGATTACAAGAAATATTCGGGATGATTGTATTTACATTTCGTCAAACAAAAGTGCTTATAAGTTCCAAAATCATAAATTGGAGATGACCAACTTATCATGTTTGGCTAATTTTTGCTCATAAACATTTTGATGTTTACCAAAACATGCAAATAATTCAAAAGTGTTATAAACTAGTTTGACTAGCTTATAAGTAGGGTCGGAGCTAGTGTTTTGGTTACAGATTCGGCCGAACTCAGTAACTTTGATTCAAACCATGTATTTGTATTATTCCATGTACAAATTATAAGTTTTAGAACCCTATAACTTTAAAGGGCTAGAAGAATCCCTAATCCATAAACTTCAAATCTTAGCCCGCCTCTGCTTATGCCTAGCCAAACACTTAATATCCTAAAGTCATTTTTCTGATGTTTGTCCATGACTTTTAACAGATTTCATTGGCCACAGAAGGTAAGGAAGACTCAGAAATTGAAGTGGAAAATGCAAATGTTGTAGAGATGATAAAGAAATGGTACTTAGGTGGAAGCAGGGGAGTGTCACCTACAACTATTTCTTCTTTGGCAAACAACCTTTCTGCTGAATTGTCTAAATAGAAGGCATCATGTTTATGTTGTTGTCTTGATTTGTTATTTTGGTCATGTTGGCTTTTGCATTTAGCCTATGCAGACCTTTTGTTTCAAGATTTGTGTTTGCAATAAATAAATAAGAAGTTCATTTAGCTTGTTTGCAACATTTTAATGTTTTCCATTTTAGTCTCTAAAAATTGTTGAAGGGTGCTTGTTTTTGGTAATAACAGGTATTCTTTAGAGTCCTTTTAGGTTAGTTGATTAATGTAGTTGCTAAGCATCAAGTATTGAAAAACTGCAGCACTTTTAGATGATAAAGTTGATTTTATAGATAAGTGCAACGTACTTGCATAGAATTAGGAGATAATGGTAAAAACGTATACCTGAACTGTCACTTTTTCGCGAGTTTCACACCCTAACTATCAGTTGTTTCATTTTTCTACCTGAAGTATCATCATCTATGTATTTAAACACACCTAGTGAGTGGACGGTGATAGTTCAGGTGGAAAAGGGAACAACTGTAGTTGGCATAGCCAGTTTCGAGGTGAATTCGAATACATAGAGGGAGTGATAGTTTAGGTAGGAAAAAAAAACTCGCGAAAAATTGATCGTTCAAATTTGTTTTTAACCATTAACTCTAGAATGATTGAATTTGATAGTAAGCGGTTAGCGTGCATGTTTGGTAAAAGAACGTTAAAAAAGATTGAGATATTCTTTCAACTATTTACAAAAAACAAATATAAACTTAAAAGTATTTTACAGAAAAGGGATGAATACAGAAATAAAATGGATAGATAACTAAAAGTTACTGTTTTAGCAAGATTGTTTTAGAGATTACAAAAGATATTAGTGATAAAATCGTAAAAAACTTGATTAAATCAAAAGTGCTTATAAACATAAGTTGCAAGAAGGGGTGTCAAATGGGGCTGAAATTTGTCCCATCAAAATGGACTAGGTCATGACTCGCCCAATTTGACCCAATTCTTTTTAAGAGTTCTCCTTATGTGAAAAATATTTCGAGATTTTTGAATTGAGAATTTTTTTTCGTTTTCGAGGAAAGCATTTTTCGTGAAAAATATTTTTTTAGGAAAACATCCATGGAATTTTTTTTTCTTATAAAAAACAAATGAAAGTAAATCTCAAGTAATAAACTCAAATTAAAGTAAATCTTAAAAATGGGCTAGAATTGGGCTAACATTGTGCTAAATTGGAGAGGATAATTCGCAGGGGTGGACTTTAATTTTTGGCATCAAATTGAAATCTTTAATTTTTTTCTATTCACCTAAAATCCCTATGTTACGGGTTCAAACCCCCGCTCAGTCAAAAACTAAAAAAAAAATCGCAAGGCATAGTTTGGAGCTCGCAAGGCAGAGTTTCAAACTCTACCTTAAGGCAGAATTTGCCCGCAAACTATGCCTTATCCGGCAGAGTTTGCCTTAAGATAAGGTAGGCAGAGTTCACATGCAAACTCTACCTTGCCTTCAGGCATAAAGCAAACTCTGCCTTGCGAATCAAAACACAACCTTGCGATTTTATTTTATTTTTGACTGAGTAGGGGTTCGAACCCGGATTCTCGGGTATTTTTGAGTGAAGTGCAAAAATTAAAGATTCTAAATTTGAGGGGCAAAAATTAAAGACCAATGCCTTTGAAGGGAATCCGCGGAAAAAAAATCGAAGATTATTCTAAAAATGGGTTATGTTGGGTTGGGCTAAAATCATCCAATAAAAAATTATCTTGGGCCCAACCCATAAAATTTTGGACGGGTTAGACGGGCCATCAAGTTTTGGGCCATATTTGACACGCCTAGTTGCTATGCGATTTTAGATTATAATCACTTTTTATATTTACTAAACATGTTAATAATCCAAAAAAGCTTATATATAAGATAATTTAACCTATTTATAAGCTTAATCAATCATTCTCTTAACGTATATGCATAAGTTAATTGTAGCAGCATGCCAGCATCTTTGCGAACAATTTATCGGTAAGAGTCACTTCTGCTAAAAGAACCGGGTAATAAAGTTTCAAGTGAATAGATTTGAACAGAGAAGGCTAAAAAAGATTCAATTTGCTGGCTTTGAAAGACATTTACATTGTTTTGTACATATGTGGTAATTTATACACTATAACTGATTTTAGGAGGTAGACAATTTGATCAATTAAATCTCAAGGACTTAGCAAACAGGGTGACCAAAAAAATCCAGTTGATACCTTGCTTTGCAATAACAATATGCCAATATCTCAACTGCTGCATAGTTTGATCCATTAAAGATGAGGAAGAGAAAAAGAAAACAAAAGAAGAAAAGGAGAAATCAATATTCGAAAAGATGGATATATATATATATTGTTAAATATACCGTGATATTCAACCATGTATATCACGGTTTGTAGCCGATAACCGATGTTGTACCACACGGTTTAGTGTATCGATTTAGTGTAATTGTACCATAATTAGAATTGTATACTTACTATAATTATAGAATTCTTGTACAAGTAGAATAGGATTTTGGGAGTAGAATATGAATATGATTTTCCTATTATGAAAATTGTAAATTGTATATATACTCTTTCATTAATGAAAATAATCAAGGGATTATTTCTTTCATGGTATCAGAAGTCTAGGTTAATATTTTTTCTTCCAAATCTCCGTCCAAACAGTACGCCGAAATCCAAGCTCCCTTCTCTCATTTTCTGTGCCCGGCGGTATCCTCCCCTTCCCAATTTTTCCTTCCAAATCCATCAATCACGTATCGTTCTTTCGTTATGTCTACGTCAAAGAACACGTTTCACCCTACCCTTACTATTTCTAACATCAAGAATCATATCCCTATCATTCTTGAAATAGAAAACGTCCAATACGCGACGTGAGCCGAACTGTTCAAAGTTCATGCACGCTCGCATCAAGTTCTCCATCAGATTATCCCCGTGGCTCCTGCGGATACCGAGGTACCTAAACCCGAGGATGATCCTAAGTTATGGACAACCCTTGATGCTACCGTTCTTCAGTGGGTTTACTCCACTATTTCTACCGACCTGTTGCAAACGATTATCGAACCAGACGCTATGACGATGGATGCTTGGAATAGAGTGCGTGATATATTCCAAGATAATCAAAATTCTCGTGTTGTTACCCTTGAGCAGGAATTCTCCCACGTCAATATGGAAGATTTCCCCAACGTTTCAGCATACTGCAAAAGGTTGAAAGAATTGGCGGATCAACTCCGCAACATTGGTGCGCCTGTTACCAACGACCGTGTTGTTCTTCAGATGGTTGCAGGCCTCTTAGAGGCCTATAGTGACGTCGGTACGCTTCTTCTTCAGAGTAGTCCTCTTTCATAATTTTATCAGGCTCGTTCCATGCTCACGCTCGAAGAAGCCGGATTGGCTAAGAAAGCGACCACTGCGGCCCGCCTGTCATCATGATGATTGAGTTCAATTTTTCTCCCTTTGGTTCCAACAATTCCAGCCAAAACCGCAACAACAGTGTCGGTAAAAAGGGTCAAAATTGCAAAAATAATGGTAAAAGCCGTGGCGAAAATCGAGGTGGAAATAACGGGGGTGACAATGGGCCTCGGGGCAGTGGGCCGCAAGCCCTAGGGCCCCTGGATGTGGAACTGGAACAGTGGGCCTGGGCCCAAGAACCCCTATTACCCGCCACATTCTCCTTACCCCAACTGTGCCCAATTTCAGCATTCCAGCAGGCCCAGTCCATCAGGCAGTCACTGGAACCCGAGAGCTACAATTGGGTCGGGGCAACAAGCCGGCATGATTGGGCCTCGGCCCCACCAGGCCCACCATGCAGCGGGACACACCCCTACCGACATTGAAGCCGCGATGCACACACTTGGATTGAATCCCCCGGACACAAATTGGTACATGGACACCGGAGCCACTACCCACATGATATCCGACCAAAGTACTCTCTCGTCTTATTCCAATTTGAGCAGTAATCATGGTATAATTATTGGTAATAGCAATTCAATTCCAATTCGTGGTTACGGTCATAAAACATTGTCTCTCCCCCTCCCCCCCATCCACCTCTTGTCTTGAAAAATACCCTTCATCCCCCTAAGTTAATTAAAAAATTGGTGTATGTCCGTAAATTCACCACTGATAATTCTGTTTCTGTAGAATTTGATCCTTTTGGTTTTTTTTTGAAGGAATTCAAGACGGGGATTTCTCTCATGAGATGTGATAGTTGGGGAGATCTTTATCCTATCACGCCCACCTCCGGTCTCTCGAGTCCAGCATTACCATCATCCTTTGCAGCCCTTGCTCCTTCCTTGTGGCATGCTCGTCTAGGTCATCCGGGGTCGTCTATTTTGTCTTCCTTAGATAAAAATAAATTTATTTCTTGTAAGGGTACGCGTAGTACTCCAATTTTTCAATCTTGTTCTTTAGGAAAAATTGTTAGATTGCCATTTGTAGACTCTAATTCTCGTACTTTAATGCCATTTGATATTATTCATAGCGATTTATGGACATCTCCCGTTATCAGTTCTTTGGGCCATTGGTATTATATTATTTTTTTGATGACAATTCTAATTTTTATGGACTTTTCCGTTAGCGAATAAATCTCACGTTTTTTCCACATTTTTAAAATTTAGAGCTTTCATCCGTACCCAATTCGAACGGGAAATTACGAATATTCAATGTGATAATGGGAAAGAATATGACAATGGGTTGTTTCAGGATTTTTGTACTAATAATGGTATCAATTTTTGTTTTTCTCGTCCTCATACGTCCTCACAAAATGGAAAACCGAATGCAAAATTCGTACCATTAATAACATAGTCCGAACTTTATTGGTCCATTCTTCCACCCCTCCGTCCTTTTGGCATCATGCTCTACAAATGGCTACTTATCTCCTTAATATTCTTCCTACCAAAGGTTTAGCATATTCTTCCCCTCTTCATATATTATATAATAAGACTCATTCGTATTTACATCTTAGGGTTTTTGGGTGCTTATGTTATCCCAATTTTCGTCCACCACAATTAACAAACTTCTGGCCCGGTCTACCCCTGTGTATTTTTGGGTTATCCGTCTAATCATCGTAGTTACAAATGTTTTGATTTATCATCTAATAAAATCATCATTAGTCGTCATGTTGCTTTTGATGAATTCCAATTTTCGTTTGCTAAAGTGAGTAGTCCCGTGCCTAGTTCGTATAATATTTTGGATGACAATATCTCCCCGTATATTGTCGACCATATTTCAGACTTATTCCGCACCCAAAATCCGCCAGCGGGCCCACTGTCCGCTGGAAGTGCCGTACCGTCGCCTCTGCCCATTGTTCCAGTTACGGGTCCAGCAACTGGGCCACCTTACCAGCCCAGTTCTGCCTCTATTTCTATTATGTCCAGTGGGCCGATTGTACCAGCCCAGTCCCCGCCTTGTCTTGCTCCAGTTTCTAGTTCTCGGGTTGGGCCAGCAGCCCCACTGCCTGCTGGCCAGTCCGTCCCTTGTCCCGATATTTCCCAAAATTCACCCAATTCTCCCCCGAGTCATAGACCTATCACTCGTATTCAACATGGTATTTTTAAACCAAAAAGACATTTTAATTTAAATTCTAATGTTCTTAAATCTCCTCTACCCCGTAACCTCGTGTCCGCATTAAATGACCCGAATTGGAAATTGGCTATAACCGACGAATATAATGCTCTTATTGATAATAATACATGGGAGTTGGTGCCCCATCCATCTAGTGTTAATATTATTCGATCTATGTAGATTTTGCTTATAAAGACAATTCTGACGGTTCTTTTGCAAGGCATAAGGTTCGTCTTGTAGGTGACGGTAAGACTCAGCAGGTTGGTGTATATTGTGGTGAGATGTTTAGTCCGATGGTCAAGTCGGCTACCATTTGAACTGTACTCAGCTTGCTTCTTTCGAAAGCGTGGCACATTCATCAGTTAGATGTGAAGAATGCTTTCTTACATTGTGATCTTAAGGAGACAGTTTACATGCATCAGCCCTTGGGTTTTAGAGATCCCAAATATCTTCATCATGTCTGTTTATTGAAGAAGTCTTTGTATGGGCTTAAGCAAGCCCCATAGGTTTGGTATAAGAAATTTGCAGACTATGTTTCGACTATTGGATTTTCTCATAGCAGGTCTGATAATCTGTTGTTCATTTATTATCGTGGTTCTTCCCTGGCTTATATACTATTATATGTTGATGATATTATCTTGACTGCCTCTTCTGATGCATTACGCTCGTCTATCATGACAATGCTCAGTTTTGAGTTTGCTATGAAAGACTTGGGGCCCTTGAATTACTTTTTGGAAATTGCAGTTTCTCGTCATGCATGTGGGCTGTTCTTATCACAACGAAAGTATGCAGCTAAGATCATTGAGTGAGTTGGTATGTCCTCATGCAAGTCCACTTCCACTCTAGTTGATACTAAACCCAAGCTAGGTGTTGCGGCTGACTCACCTTACGAGGACCCGACCCGCTATCGCAGTCTTGCAGGGGCTCTTCAGTATCTTACTTTCACGAGACCAGATATTACGTATGTCATACAACATGTGTGCTTGTTTATGCATGATCCCAGGATTGAGCACATGAATGATCTCAAACGCATTATTCGATACATCCAGGGTATACTTGACTATGGCTTACATTTTTATCCTTCATCGACGTCTACTCTTGTATCGTATACAAATGCTGATTGGGGTGGTTGTCCAAATACCAGACGTTCCACGTCCGGCTACATTATCACGCTCTAGTGCAGAGGCCGAGTATCGAGGGGTGGCTAATGTGGTTTCTAAATCATAATGGTTACGTAATCTTCTTTTAGAGCTTCATTGTCCTATTCAGAAAGCTACCTTGGTTTATTGTGATAATGTTAGTGACATCTACCTTTCTGGTAATCCTGTTCAACACCAGCACACTAAACACATCGAGATAGATATTCACTTTCTTCGCAAAAAGGTAGCTCGTGGACAAGTACGCGTCTGCCATGTCCATTCCAGGTATCAAATTCCAGACATCTTTACCAAAGGTCTTCCCTCGGTCCTTTTTGAAGATTTTAGAGACAATCTCAACGTACGAAGACCGCCCGCTATGACTGTGGGGGTGTGTTAAATATACCGTGATATACCATTGTAGCCGGTAGCCGATGTTGTACCACACAGTTTAGTGTACCGATTTAGTGCAATTGTACCATAATTAGAATTGTATACTTACCATAATTATAGGATTCTTGTACAAGTATAATAGGGTTTTAGGAGTAGAATAGGAATATGATTTTCCTATTATGAAAATTGTAAATTGTATATATACTCTTTCATTAATGAAAATAATCAAGAGATTATTTCTTTCACTCTCTCTCTCTCTCTCTCTCTCTCTCTCTCTCTCTCTCTCTATATATATATATATATATATATATATATATATATATATATATATATATATATATATATATATATATATAAAGAGTAGTAGTAATATTTAGTGTTAAATATACTAAATATACATAAGATATACACGTTATGCACGTGTATATCCTATGTATATTTAGTCTCGGTACTCGGTATAGGTCTCGGTTTTGTATAGGTATTGTACAAGGTTTTGTATAGTTATAGTGTACCTTAATTAGTCTTACACTCTTACCATAATTATATAGTTAATCTCCAAATAGAATAAGGTTTTAGGAGCAGAATAGAAATAGGATTTTCCTATTATGAAAATATGTAAATTGTATATATTGTCTTTCAATTAATGAAAATAATCAAGGGATTATTTCTTTCATTGTATCAGAAGTCTAGGTTATTTTTTCCTTTCCACATTCTACATTCTCGTGGCACTATTTTCCGACGACTTGCTCTCGGATTCCGGCCAATTCTCTTCTCCCAAATTATCCCAACTTTTTCTTCCAAATCCCTCAATTACATATTGTTCTATCAGTATGTCTACATCAAAGAACATGTTTCATCCTGCCCTTGCAGTTTCTAACATCAAGAATAACATCCCTCTTGTTCTTGAAATAGAAAACGTCCAATATGCGAGGTGGGCCGAACTGTTCAAAATTCACGCACGCTCACATCATGTTATCCATCACATAATCCCCGCGGATCCTGAGGATACAGAGGTACCAAAACGCGAGGATGATCCTAAGTTATGGACGACTCTTGATGCCACTGTCCTTCAATGGATATATTCCACGATTTCTACAGACCTTTTGCAAACGATTATTGAGCCTGACGCTACGGCGCAGGCAACTTGGGATAGAATACGTGATATATTCCAAGATAATAAAAATTCTAGAATTGTTACTCTTGAGCAGGAATTCTCCCACATCAACATGGAAGATTTCCCTAACGTTTCGGCGTATTGCAAAAGATTGAAGGAATTAGCGGACCAACTCTGCAACGTTGGCGTGCCAGTTTCGAATGATCGTTTGGTCCTCCAAATGGTTTTAGGCCTCTCCGAGGCCTATAGTGGTGTTGGCACGCTTCTTCGTCAAAGCAATCCTCTTCCGCAATTTTATCAGGCTCGTTCTATGCTTACATTCAAAGAAACAGGCATAGCTAAAAAGGCGGCTACCGGTGCTAGTCCCGTAGTCATGATGACCGAGTCCACTTTTCATCCTACCGGTTCCAACAACTCGGGCCAAAACCGCAACAACGGTGGCGGCAAAAATGGATAAAATAAGAAAAATAATGACAAGAATCGAAGCGGCAACCGGAACAGTAGTGGCGTCAGTGGTGGCCCTTGGAACGGTCAGCAACAACATCAGTTTTGGGCCCCGCAGTGGGCCCCTATGCAGTGGCAGTGGGCCCCACAGTTTGGGCCAAACAGTAGCGGCCCGGCGATTCATCCTCATTGGCAGTGGGCTGGCCAGCCCCAATCTCGGCCCAACATGCAGTGGCCCAATTTCAGTAATCCCTCTGGGCCGAGGCACCATGCAGTGGCCCATCACGCAGTGGCCCCCACTTCTACCGACATCGAAGCCGCAATGCACACGCTTGGATTAAATCCTCCGGACCCAAATTGGTACATGGACACCGGTGTATATTTGAGCAACCCCCAGTGTATATTTGTTAGTAATGGTAATTCTATTCTGATTCGCGATTATGGTCATAAAGTTTTGCCCCCACCCCATCCACCACTTATCTTGAAAAATACCCAATATGCCCCAAAATTGATTAAAAACTTAGTGTATGTCCGTAAATTCACCACTGACAATTCTGTGTCTATTGAATTTGATCCGTTTGGTTTCTCTGTGAAGGATTTCAAGACGGGGAGTCCTCTCATGAGGTGTGATAGTAGGGGAGATCTTTATCCTATCACGCCATGTTCCGGTCTATCGAGTCAAGCCTTGCCGTCAACGTTTGCAGCCCTTGCTCCTTCCTTGTGGCATGCTCGTGTTGGTCATCCGGGGTCGTCTATTTTGTCTTCCTTAGATAAAAATAAATTTATTTCATGTAAAGTACGCGTAGTACTCCGAATTGTCATTCTTGTTCTTTAAGAAAAATTGTTAGGTTGCCATTTGTAGACTCTAATTTTCATACTTTAATGCCATTTGATGTTATTCATAGCGAAATATGAACGTCTCCTGTTCTTAGTTCTTTGGGTAATCGGTATTATGTTCTCTTTTTGGATGATTATACTAAATTTTTATGGACTTTTCCAATAGCGAAAAAATCTCAAGTTTTTTCCATCTTCTTAAAATTTAGAGCTTTCATTAGAACCCAATTCGAACGAGAAATAAAAAATACTCAATGTGATCATGGCAGAGAATATGACAACGGGGTGTTTCGGGAATTTTCTGCCAATAATGGGATCAATTTTCATTTTTCTTGCCCTCATACGTCTTCGTAGAATGGGAAAGTCGAACACAAAATTCATACCATAAATAACATTGTCCGAACTTTATTGATTCATGCTTACGTACCCCCTTCATTTTGGCATCATGCTCTCCAAATGGCTATATATCTTCTTAACATTCTTCCTTCCAAATGTTTGACATATTCTTCCCCCCTACAAATTTTATATAATAAGACTCATTCGTATTCTCATCTTAGGGTCTTTGGGTGCTTGTGTTATCCGTTATTTCCGTCCACCACAATTAACAAACTTCAGGCCCGGTCTACTCCGTGCATATTTTTGGGTTTTTCGTCTAATTATCGTGGTTAAAAATATTTGGATTTATCCTCTAATAAAATCATCATTAATCGCCATGTTATTTTTTATGAATCCCAATTTCTGTTTGCTAAGGGTAGTAATCTCGAGCCTAGTTCGTATAGTTTTTTGGATGATGGTATATCCCCGTATATTATTCACCATTTTTCGGACAGATCCCGCACACCAAATCCTCCAACGGGCCCACTGCCCGCTGGTCCCACTATCCCATTGCAGGCCACTGTCCCTAGTCTCATTGTTGAGCCAGTTTCAACAATTGGACCAGTCCAGCCCAACACTGGAACTGGTCCAATCCCTGCATCCTCGACTGTTTCTGCTTAGCGTGTTGGGCCAGCAGGCCCACTGCCTGCTGGCCCGTCCGTCCCGCGTCACACAAAATTCCCAAAATCCGCCCAATTCTTCCCCGAGTCATCGATCGGTCACTCGTAGTCAACGGGGTATTTTTAAACCAAAAAGATATTTTAATTTAAATTCTAATGTTCTTAAATCACCCTTACCCCATAATCTCATGTCTGCGTTAAATGACCCGAAATGGAAAATTGCTATGACCGATTAATATAATGCTCTTATTGATAATAAGATGCGGGAGTTGGTGCCCCATCCATCTGGTTTTAATATTATTAGGTCTATGTGTTTGCTCATAAGGACAATTCAGACGGTTCATTTGCACGACATAAGGCTCGACTTGTGGGTGATGGTAAGACTCAGCAGATTGGTGTGGATTGTGAGGAGACGTTTAGTCCGGTGGTCAAACCGGCTACCATTCACACTGTACTCAGCTTGGCTCTTTTGAAACCATGGCCCATCCATCAGTTAGATGTAAAGAATGCTTTCTTACATGGTGATCTCAAGGAAATAATGTATATGTATCAGCCCTTGGGGTTTAGGGACCCCAAATATCCTAATCATGTATGTTTGTTGAGAAGTCCTTATATGGGCTTAAGCAGTCTCCATGGGCCTGGTATAAGAGGTTTGTCGACTATGTCTCGACTATTGGGTTCACTCACAGTAGGTCGGATAATTCCTTGTTCATATATCGTCGTGGTTTGTCCTTGGCTTATATACTATTATATGTGGATGATATTATCTTGACTGCCTCTTCCGATGCCTTACGCCAGTCTATCATGACAATGCTCAGTTCTGAGTTTGCTATGAAAGACTTGGGGCCCTTGAGTTATTTTTGGGGATTGCTGTCACTCGTCATGCAGGTGGATTATTCTTATCACAGAGGAAGTATGCAGCCGAGATCATTGAGAGGGCTGTGATGTCATCCTGTAAGTCCACTTCCACTCCAGTTGATACTAAGCCCAAATTGAGTGTTGCGGCCGGTGCACCATACGAGGACCCGACCCGCTATCGTAGTCTTGCAGGGGCCCTTCAGTATCTCACATTCACGAGACTAGATATTATGTATGTCGTACAACATGTGTGTTTGTTTATGCATGATCCCAGGGTTGAGCACATGAATGCGCTCAAACGCATCATTCAGTATATTAAGGGTACACTTAACTATGGCTTGCATTGCTATCCTTCATCGACGTCCGCACGTGTCTCGTATACATATGCTGATTGGGGTGGTTTTTCGGACACCGGACGGTCTACGTCTGGCTATTATATGTTTCTTGGCAATAACTTGGTCTCCTGGTCTGCAAAACGTCAGTCGACTTTGTCCCGCTCCAGTGCTGGGGCTGAGTATCGAGGGGTAGCTAATGTAGTCTCTGAATCATGTTGGTTACGTAATCTGATGTTAGAGCTTCATTGTCCTATTCAGAAAGCAACCTTGATTTATTGTGATAATATTAGTGTCATATATCTTTCGGGTAATCCGGTTCAGCACTAGCGCACGAAATATATCGAGATGGACATTCACTTTGTCCGCGAAAAGGTTGCTCGTGGTCAAGTACGCATCTGTCATGTCCCTTCCAAGTATCAAATTGCAGACATCTTTACAAAGGGTCTTTCCTCGGTCCTTTTTGAAGATTTTCGAGACAGTCTCAGCGTCCGAAGACCGCCCGCTATGACTGCGGAGGTGTGTTAAATATACATAAGATATACACGTTATGCACGTGTATATCCTATATATATTTAGTCTCGGTATAGGTCTCGGTTTTGTATAGGTATTGTACAAGGTTTTGTATAGTTGTAGTGTACCTTAATTAGTCTTATACTCTTACCATAATTGTGTAGTTAGTCTCCAAATAGAATAAAGTTTTAGGAGTAGAATAGGAATAGAATTTTCCTATTATGGAAATATGTAAATTGTATATATATTCTTTTAATTAATGAAAATAATCAAGGGATTATTTCTTTCATTTAGCTCATATACATTGCACAAATAAAATATATACATAATATAATTTTTCTACCAAAAGCGTTCAACAAAGTGTTCTAACTGATTAACCTTGAGCCAATGGGGCTCTGCCATTACCTTCCATTATGTCGAGCAAAAACTTCTAACATGCGAGTTAATTCTTTCATGTCGCTGTGAAAGAATTGAATGATGGCTATAGCAAAAGCCAATCACACAATTTTGTTTCGTTTATTTTTTATTCATGTATTAGTGTTTAAATTTTACATTAAAAAAAGTACGTAATGATACGTCAAAGATATACACGATGAATACAGAGGAAAGAAATTGCATACCATGTATATAGTAGAATGAAAGCAAATATATTAGATTTATTGCGTTGGTCTTTTTATTTTTTTGCAATATCTATTTTTGAAAGTAATATGTACTCTATGAAATTGGTTGAGTTCATAAATTAGTCAGAATACTACAATTATAAAAATAAAGAAAGAAAAAGAATTGTTTGATATATATATATAGAACATGTGGCTTAATTTCACAATCATAAATCTTGACAAGAGATTTGCGAAGCCAAACAAATCACATTAGTATGACACACACATGAAGCATTGATAAATACAAGTTATGTGATCTTACAAATAATTATATCATGTGTAAGGGATACTTGAGAGATATGGATATGATATGCCAACTAAACTTAATAATGTGATTTCAAAAATCAAGATCTTGCATGTGTACGGACCATTTGAGAGATATATATAACATGCATGCTAACTAAAATAAATAAAAGAAAAGAAAACTTATAAGTTTGTGTACATAAATATCAATTAATTGGTAAAAAGGGACAAAGTTGAAGATATGGCAAGATACGCACAGTAGAACGATAATATTGAGTCTAATTCTATACACTGATAAGTATTAAAATGCTCGAGAGGCTATGAATCAATTTAGTCTACCAATTCAATGAATCATAATATTCATAAGCTCGTAGTATTGGTCCGACTCAATTATAACCCCAGACTTGATTACATTCAATTACTGAAAGTAAATGGTTTCAATAATTGTTGTATATATAACTTAAATTCCAATAGCACTTTATTTGTGTCCTCATTTCTCTTCTCAATATTCTCAGAAACTCAAGTAATTCAAGACAATTTCAGCGCAAAGTTCTTGTTATTAATTACTGACTAATTTCTCAACTAGTCATGAAATTTTTTGTGGGGTGAAAATCTATGTATATTCCGTGTAAAGAATGAATCTTGGCCTAACTTTCCAAAAGATAGTTTGTGGGTGAGGATTGTCCAAGTCTATATAAGGAGTCCATGTTCCCATTCCATATCCGATGTGGGACTCTTAACACTCCCCGCACGTCCAGACCTTATTAACTAGAGCGTGGATAATATAATTTGGGGGCCCAACATCGGTGAACAAAGAATTTGAATGAGTCCGACTCTGATACCATGTAAGGAATGAATCTTGGGCCTAATTCAACCTCAAAAGTTAGCTTGTAGGTTGAGAATTGTCCAAATTCATATAAGGAGTTCATGTTCTCATTTTATATCCGATGTGTGACTCTTAACATTCTGTTCTTAAGGCAAAAACTGAGAACCCGCAATGTATTATGTGGCTGTTTTAGATTACAAACGTTCTTAAAAAAAATTTGGAAAAACTAACATCAACTATATTTGTTATTAAAACAACCATTGTTTATTGAATATCAAACTGAAATATATTTTTTGGAAAAACCAAGAAAGATAACCACAAATACAATTATTTTCTAAAAGTTATTTCCTAAAGCTTAACCCCTAAACCTTCTTCCCCGAGTTGCACCTAAGCGAGGTTGATTAATTGATATTCTAATGATGTAGAACATACGGACATTAAATTAAAGAGGGTAAATACTAAGCCTCAACATAGTTACCACAAAGGAGAGACAATAAGTCTATAGTTCATCTGTTCAAATTTATGTGGCCGGTTCGAGTTTTGAGAATCAAATTTTCAATATTGATCGTAAATTTGAACATGGAATTAATTTTTTGAAATAAAATTAGATATATTTAAAAATTATGTAAAAAGTACCATATATAAGTCATTATAATGACAATTTAAAATATTTATAAGACATAAAAAATTTGTGGTAAAAAAATAATTTGTTTGACTCTCGAAATCTGAAAAATGCTACGTATATTGGGACGGAGGGAGTATTAAGTAATTTGATGGGTTTTTAAAGCTAAGTAGTAGTTGCATGATTTACGGACTAACCACGTGTAATTAAGAAGATGATCAACTTTGTAAGAGTTCTGAACTATACTTACTTTCATGATTAAAAATCAATAGCCAACAAACTGCTTCTAGGTTTCCACATCCTATTATATGTTTTTGCCAGTTCTGATCCCTGACCTGTAATATCAAAACATGTCAGATGTGTCCATTAACAATATTTTAATTATATTGAATGCTAAAACTCTCATAAACTATATATCTTGAGCCGATTTAATCGAAAATATAATGAATAACAAAACTTTATGATACTTCCTTTGTCCATACTTTCACTTGCATAGGTCAAATATCAGTGGACGTATACATTCTTTTTTCGAAATGTCAGTGAATACATCTGAAATTATTTTATTATGTAGGTGAAATATAGTTATGCCTAGTTGCCAACTAAGATTAATTAGTGATTAGTTAGTAGTAGAGATTTGGTAGCTTGTTTATTAATTAGTAGAGAAATTAGATTTGACATTAACTAAGATTAATATTGGATCTACTACCTTCCAATTTTCCACGTTGTTACCTACCTAATTAGCATAATTTATTAGTGAAGCCGATAAAAAATTTATACTTTTAACACGTATGAGAAAGAAAAATAGAAAAAAGACGTATAAACATTTGAGAAATGCATGTGATTGGTTAATTGAAAGAAATAATTCCTTGATTATTCTCATTAATGAAAGAGTATATATATAATTTACAATTTTCATAATAGGAAAATCATATTCCTATTCTACTCTCAAAACCTTATTCTACTTGTATAATAATTATACAATTATGGTAAGCGTACAATTCTAATTTAATACAAAACCTATGTTACCTAATATACACCAAACCGTGATATACAAGTTATGTTTATCACGGACTGCTACTATTTATCACACCCCCGCAGTCATAGCGGGCGGTCTTCGTACGCTAAGACTGTCCATAAAATCTTCAAAAAGGACCGAGGGAAGACCTTTGGTAAAGATGTCTGCAATTTGATACCTGGAATGAACATGGCAGACGCGTACTTGTCCACGAGCTACCTTTTTCGCGAACAAAGTGGATATCCATCTCTATATGTTTAGTGCGTTGGTGTTGAACCGGATTACCAGAAAGGTAGATGACACTAATATTATCACAATAAACCAATGTAGCTTTCTGAATAGGCCAATGAAGCTCTAAAAGAAGATTACGTAACCAACAGGATTCAGAGACTACATTGGTTACTCCTCGATACTCGGCCTCTGCACTAGAGCGTGATAATGTAGACTGACGCTTCGCAGACCATGAGACCAAGTTATTACCAAGAAACATACAATAGCCAGACGTGGAACGTCTGGTGTCTGGACAACCACCCCAATCAACATATGTATATGAGACAAGTGTAGACGTCGATAAAGGATATAAATGTAAGTCATAGTCAAGTGTCCCATGGATGTATCGAATAATGCATTTGAGCGCATTCATGTGCTCAACCCTGGGATCATGCATAAACAAACACACATGTTGTACGACATACATAATATCTGGTCTCATGAAAGTAAGATACTGAAGAGCCCCTGCAAGACTGCGATAGCGGGTCGGGTCCTCGTAAGGTGAGTCAGCCGCAACACCTAGCTTGGGTTTAGTATCAACTAGAGTGGAAGTGGACTTGCATGAGGACATACCAACTCACTCAATGATCTTAGCTGCATACTTTCGTTGTGATAAGAACAGCCCACATGCATGACGAGAAACTGCAATTTCCAAAAAGTAATTCAAGGGCCCCAAGTCTTTCATAGCAAACTCAAAACTGAGCATTGTCATGATAGACGAGCGTAATGCATCAGAAGAGGCAGTCAAGATAATATCATCAACATATAATAGTATATAAGCCAGGGAAGTACCACAACGATATATGAACAACGGATTATCAGACCTGCTATGAGAAAATCCAATAGTCGAAACACAGTCTGCAATTTTCTTATATCAGACCTGTGGGGCCTGCTTAAGCCCATACAAAGACTTCTTCAATAAACAGACATGATGAAGATATTTGGGATCTCTAAAACCCAAGGGCTGATGCATGTAAACTGTTTCCTTAAGATCATCATGTAAGAAAGCATTCTTCATATCTAACTGATGAATATGCCATGCTTTCGAAATAGCCAAGCTGAGCACAATGTGAATGGTAGCTGGCTTGACCACTAGACTAAATGTCTCACCACAATATACACTAACCTGCTGAGTCTTACCATCACCTACAAGACGAGCCTTATGGCCTCGTAAAAGAACCGTTAGAATTTTCTTTATGAGTAAAAATCCACATAGACCAAATAATATTAACACCAGACGGACGAGGCACCAACTCTCACTCCTTATTATCAATAAGAGCATTATATTCGTCGGTCATAGCATTTTTCCAATTCGGGTCATGAAAAGCGGACACTGGGTTACGGGGTAGGGGGATCTAAGAACATTAGAATTTAAATTAAAATGTCTTTTGGTTGAAAAATACCCCGTTGACTACGAGTGACCGGTCTATGACGCGGGGGAGAATTGGGTGGATTTTGTGATAGAATTGGAAGGGTGACGGACTGGCCAGCAGGCAGTGGGCCTGTTGGCCCAACATTGGACGCAAAAATAGAGCTGGACCATGAACAGAAACTGGCCCAGTAGCCGAGACAGGCCTAGAAGTAGGGGCAGAGCTGGGCTGAATATTTGGACCAGTTGCTGGACCCATGACTGTAGGGCTGGGCACAGGCGATAAGTCGAATGGTCCAGTGGGCAGTGGGCCCGCTAACTGATTTTGGGTACGTGACAAGTCCGATAAATGATGAATAATATATGGTGAGACATCGTCATCCAAAATATTATACCAACTAGGCACGGGACTACTCACTTTAGCAAACGGAAATTGGGTTTCATAAAAAATAACATGGCGACTAATGATTATTTTATCAGACGATAAATCAAAGCATTTGTAACCACGATGATTAGACGGATAACCCAAAAACACACAAGGGATAGACCGGGCCTGAAATTTGTTAATTGTGGTTGACGGAAATAGTGGATAACATAAGCACCCAAAGACCTTAAGATGTGAATACGAAGGAGTCTTATTATATAAGATTTGAAGAGGGGAGGAATATGCCAAACCTTTTGTAGGAAGCATGTTAAGAAGATAAGTAGTCATTTGTAGAGCATGATGCCAAAAGGAAGGGGGTACGGAAGCATGTACCAATAAAGTTCAAACTATATTATTAATGGTACAAATTTTGCATTCGACTTTCCCATTTTTTGAGGACGTATGAGGACAAGAAAAACGAAAATTTATTCCATTAGTACCACAAAAATCCCGAAACACCCTATTATCATATTATTTGCCATTATCATATTCTTTTCCATTATCACATTGAATATTTTTTATTTTCCGTTCGAACTGGGTACAGATGAATGCTTTAAATTTTAAAAAGGTGGAGAACACTAGAGAATTTTTCGCTAACGGAAAAGTCCATAAAAAAAATAGAATACTCATCCAAAAATAGAACATAATAGTGATGGCCCAAAGAACTGAGAACATGAGATGTCCATAAATCGCTATGAATAATATCAAATGACATTAAAGTACGAGAATTAGAGTCTACAAACGGTAATCTAACAAATTTTCCTAGAGGACAAGATTGACAAAGTGGAGTACTACGCGTACCCTTACAAGAAATAAAATTATTTTTATCTAAGAAAGACAAAATTGATGACCCCGGATGACCTAGACGTGCATGTTACAAGGAAGGAGCAAGAACTGCAAAAGTAGATGGCAAGGCTTGACTCGAGAGACCGGATGTGGGCGTGATAGGATAAAGATCTCCCCTACTATCACATCTCATGAGAGGAATCTCCATTTTGAAATCCTTCACAGAAAACCTAAAAGGATCAAAATCAACAGAAATCCAATTATCAGTGGTGAATTTATGGACAGACACCAAATTTTTAATTAAGTTAGGGGCATAAAAGACATTTTTTAAGACAAGAGGTGGGTGGGAGGGGGATACAAAGTTTTATGACCGTAATGACGAACTGGAATTGAGGTGCCATTACCAATAATTATGCCATGATTGTTGTTCAAATTGGAATAAGACGAGAGAGTACCTTGGTCAGACGTCATGTGAGAAGTGGAGCCGGTGTCTATGTACCAATTTGCATCTATAGGATTTAATCCAAGTGTATGCATAGCGGCTTCAATGTCGATCGGAGTGAGGCCCGCAACATGATGGGCCTATGGAAGCCGAGGCCCAAGCACCCATATTTGCTGCCCCGACCCAGAGTTATTGCGGAAGCTGTTGGACCAAGTCGAATTGGGCCTGGAGGGATGCTGGGCAGCCCACTGTCCAGTGGCTGGATTACCGGATGATCTGGGTTGTTGGGCCAAGGACCACTGGCCCAGTTCCATGGCCAAGGAGCCCAAGGCTGGGACCAGGCGGCCTGCGGCCCATTGCCACTGGTCCGAGGTCCACCCCCGCCACCGTGACTGTTCCTGCCGGAGGTGTTACCGTTTCGGCCGCCACCATTGTTGCCGCCGCGATTCTTGCCATTATTTCTACAGTTTTGACCCTTCTTTCCTCCACCGTTGGTGCGGTTTTGGCCTGAATTGTCAACAAACCCGTGAGAGGTAGTAGAGGAAGTCATCATCGCCACGGAACTAGCGCTAGTAGAAGCCTTTTTGGCCAAGCCGACTTTTTCTAATGTGAGCATGAAACGAGCCTGGTAGAACTACGGAAGAGGATTGCTTTGACAAAGAAGCGTACCAACGCCACTATATGCCTCAGATAGGCCCGCAACCATCTGAAGGACAAGCCGATCATTGGTAACGGGCGCGTCAACGTTGCGGAGTTGGTCCGCCAATTCTTTCAACCTTTTGCAATATGCTGAAACGTTTGGGAAATCTTCGATGTTGACGTGGGAGAATTCCTGCTCAAGGGTAACAATGCGAGAATTGCGATTGTCTTGGAATATATCATGTATTCTATCCCAAGTAGCCTTTGTCGTAGCGTCTGGCTCAATAATCGTTTGCAATAGGTCGGTAGAGATAGTTGAGTAAATACACTGAAGAACGGTAGCATCAAGGGTTGTCCATAATTTAGGATCATCCTCGGGTTTAGGCACCTCCGTATTAGTAGGAGCCGCGGGGATAATATAATGGAGGACTTGATGCGAGCGTGCGTGAACTTTGAACAGTTCTGCCCACGTCGCGTATTGGACGTTTTCTATTTCAAGAACTATAGAGATGTGGTTCTTGATGTTCGAAACAGTAAGGGCAGGATGAAACATGTTCTTAGCCATAACAACAACGCAAGACGTGAGGAAGGGATTTGGAAAAGAAATTTGGGAAGGGAAAGAAAAAGGAGAGAGTGCTCGGAACCGAGAGTGTGGTCTTGGAAAACGTGACACGAGAAGGGAGTTTGGGAGAGGAATTTTTGACCTAGACTTCTGATACCATGAAAGAAATAATCTCTTGATTATTCTCATTAATGAAAGAGTATATATATAATTTACAATTTCCATAATAGGAAAATCCTATTCCTATTCTACTCCCAAAACTTTATTCTACTTGTACAATAATTATACAATTATGGTAAGTATACAATTCTAATTTAATACAAAACCTATATTACCTAATATACACCAAATCGTGATATACAAGTTATGTATATCACGGACTGCTACTATTTATCAGGTATTGATCTCAAGTCTTAAGAAATATCAAATTGGTAGTTCGATTGGAACAACTGCATGTGCATTTGCTCGTCGTTTTATGACCATATCAAATGTATATACATATTATAAGTTGAAAGATTAAATAATAAAAGAGAAAGAATCAATTGAAGTAATAAAAGTTAAAAGAGAAAAGGGGAGAGTTTCGGTTCTTTTGGTATTGTCATTTTCTAACAATTTGTACTAAACATGAGTTTAATTAAGTCAATGCAAAAAATATTTATACAAATACGTCATTTAATAGGTAATTGCATGTAAATCTAATTAATGAAAGTACTTAGTAACCTAAAATAAATGAGAAGTAACTTAGTAACAAGCGAAATTACACTAATGATATACAAATTTCATTACTCCCTCAATTCCAAGATATTTTCACGAGAATTTTCAAGTTATACAGTACATATGAACTTCGAACAATATTTTCAGATGTATTTTTCCACTATTTATTGATATGTGATTAACTTATCTTACTTTTCTTATAGTTTTCGAATATCTAAATTTTAATTTTAAAATATTGAATCAATCTAATCATAATTAGCTCCAAAAATTAGTCAAATTAACTCTCAACAAGAGAAATATGACAAGTATTTTGGGGCAGAAGGGGTATATTGTCATTTACTTATCATTATTTATAACTTAAATCATATTTATATTTACTTCCCAAATGGTTATAAGCTCCAATTTTATCTTGGACTTTTATCTATATAAGTAGCTTCTCCATACCTTCTCAGCTTTATATATCAAGCTAGCTGCCACTTAATTAGTATTCGCTAATCTTTTTTCTAACATTGTTAATTACATGAAAACTTATTCATCAATAATGGCTGTTTATTATCCTCCCTCAGCATTTTCCATTTCTTCTCTTCTTCTCATCTTCTTAAGCTTGTATTTCAATGGGAGTTTTGGTGATAATGGAGGGTGGCAAAGTGCTCATGCCACTCTCTATGGAGGGGGTGATGCATCTGGCACTGTGGGTATGTCTAGATTTATTTGCCTTAATTCAGTCTTTATTTCTTTAAAGAGGTCTAATTTATAAGCTGATGAGTGCATGCTAACAGTTTCTTGATTGACTAGAGTATATCCTTTAGATTGTGCTGATCATTGGAACAAACTTACAATATTAGCAATTGTTTCGTTCACATATCTAAACTACTAGTTATGCAGAAAATATGATAAATACATATAACAAATTAATCATATTCTCATTCCACATAAGTAATACTTCTATATAAATTCTAATACTGTTTAACTTAATTCATATATGTACATATTATTTAATAGTGCCAATTAAATACTGTATATACAGTGTTGCTTTATCTGATCACAAATCAGTCTTGGTAGAGGGGCTTGCTTTTGCCACACTGCTTCATTCCCTGCCTTCCATATATGATATAATGTTGCCACTAAAGCTGCTGTAATGAAATTCCTGCAATTTCTACCTTTCATGCATCTGATCATCCTCCATTGCAGCATTGTTCTTTGAGAAAGCACACTCAAAGAACAGATAGGCTCTATTTTCTTCCTTATCACCACATAGTGCACAGTTAGCATCATCAACAATTTCAATTTTCTGGAGTCTTTGCTTTGTTAGCAGACTATTATGTGCTGCTAACCAACTTATAAAGCAGTGTTTGGGAACATTTACTACACTGCACACCCACCTGCTTCCACTCCATACTTCTATGTCCCCTTTCCTCCACTGGTAGCAACTGTGGATGGTGTATTTACGTCTGGCTAGCTTTTGGGGTTAAGTTAGGCCCAAGATCCATTCTTTAACTTGTATTAGAGTCAGATCCATTCCAATTCTTTGTTCACTGATGTTGAACCCCCAAATTATATTGTCCACGCTCCAGTTAGCGAGGTCTGAGCGTGCGGGGAGTGTTAAGAGTCCCACATCGGAAATGAAATGGGAACATGAATTATTTATATGGACTTAGACAATCTTCACTCTACAAGCTAGCTTTTGGGATTGAGTTACACCCAATATCCATTCTTTACCGTACAGATTTTCCTCCAGTACCAATAGCAATCATTTGTTGGAGAATACTGCCACCAATCTTTTCTCTTACAGTTACATATGTTGTGATTGGGACCACCAAAGCTGCGCGAACATGGGGAGATTATTTTTTCTTAATCTCTCATATTAAACAGTTATTTTATATATGGTGAAATTATTTTTAAGTCCCTCAGAACTCAACCAAACGACTCGTACCCCTTATTATTATTTTGAAATCATTTGGAAGTGTGGTGAAGTGATAAGTATTTCTCTATCCTTGATTAAAGGTCTTACGTAGTCGCGTTCAAATCTTGAGAATGGAATCACCTTTGGTAAGAAGTGCTTCTCTATCCCAAAATGACACTTTCTTGGTGCGCATTTGAATTAGTCAGACCCAAAATTTTCACTAAGAAGAGTCAAATATATAAAAGTAAACACTAAGAAATTAAGGGGATTTGACACTATATGTATATATATAAAAATTCTTATATGCACAATTTACTTTTGCAGCAAAGGGGTGGACACTCCTTGGACAAGGATGGCCCGTCAGTGGTCTAGTCCTGTAACAAATACCGAACACCGAGTGAAAAATTATAAAAAAAACAATTTTAATTAGCACGATTATAACTAGCTAGTGACTCACTATCAAAGTAGAGTATAAAAGGTCTTTGTAAATATATAGTACTCCTACTAATATAAACATTAAATGGTTCAAAAATGCAGGGGGTGCTTGTGGTTATGGTAATTTGTACAGCCAAGGATATGGAACCAACACTGCAGCATTAAGCACATCATTATTCAACAATGGCTTGACATGTGGTGCTTGCTACCAGCTCAAATGCAACAATGGCGGTAAATGGTGTCAAGCAGGAACAATTACTGTCACTGCGACAAATTTCTGCCCTCCAAATCCATCACTGCCTAGCAACAATGGTGGGTGGTGCAATCCTCCTCTGCAACATTTCGATTTGGCACAGCCTGCCTTCTTGAAACTTGCACAGTACAAAGCCGGTATTGTCCCGGTATCTTTCCGAAGGTAAATTTTTCCTTAGTACTCTAAGATTTTATTTTATGTGAATACTTGATTGTGCACAAAAAAAAATTCAATTTCATTTGTACACATATAGTAGGAGAATTAGGATTTTACCGAGGAGAGTCAAAATATAAAGAATTAAATACATAAAGAAGCTAAGTGAATTTAATATATAATATATATACATATATTTTTTATTTACCTATTTATACAATGTAACTTTTCAACTAATGATTGTCAATTGATTCCCTTGAATAAGGATGGCTCCGCCACTGAACACACAATGTAAGTAAAGGATTTTCACTATCAATATATTCTAACTGTCATGATTAAATATTGCCTATTTTTAGGTTAATTATTCTACTTTTTGCGGAAAGTTGTAGGAATTATCTTTTCGACGACTTAATAGTGTAAAATTCATTTATATATTTAATGTATATAAAAGTTAAACTATTAAAACAAAAAGTCAATGCATATGTTAAGTATGTGGGAACCACCAAACTTGCCTTAATTTAAATAAGAGATGGTAAAAGCTTGGTGTGTCCTAGACCTAAGAATGTGACTTAGTGGTCAGTGAAGTGTTGAGAATCACGAGGTCTCAATTCTAATTTCAGCAAGGAAAAAACACTATATGATTTCTTTCTATATGTTCAAGTCTTGATTAACAGAGTTACTTGATAAGTATGATGGTGAGAGGTAGCAGGTAACCCAGGAAATTAGTCGAGATGTACACAAGCTGACCCAGACACCACAATCAGGAAATAAAAGTTTTTCTTGTCCTTTCATATCAACATGGTCCCAATAAATCAAATTAGTAAAAGTGAAGTGAGAATAATAAATTTAAATTGTTTTTAAATATGAAAATGTGACATTTTAAAAATAGATTAAAAAAAAGCATCACATAGAATGAGACAAAGAGAATAATACAACTCTTCTTGCTTAATGTAGTGCATATGTTAACTCCAACTTGATTGAAACAAGACAAGAGGTCAAGTGGTAAATGTTAGTAATACTTACTATTTGCTAATATGGGATTTTGTCTTGATGTTTGACAGGGTAGCCTGCAAGAAGAAGGGAGGAATAAGGTTTACAATAAATGGCCACTCCTATTACAACTTGATTTTAGTGACTAATGTTGGTGGTGCTGGAGATGTTCATTCAGTTTCCATAAAAGGGTCCAAAAATGGATGGCAATTAATGTCAAGAAATTGGGGCCAAAATTGGCAAAGCAATGCATATCTCAATGGCCAAAGTCTTTCATTTCGAGTGACCACAAGTGATGGAAGAACTATCATAAGCAACAATGCTGCACCATCTAATTGGCAATTTGGCCAAACTTTTCAAGGGAGTCAATTTTAGTGTCCCCGTCGTCAAAATAGTATTTATTGGCTACTTTTAGGTTTTATTTTTGAAAAATAACCACTGTCAATTCGTCATGTAATTTTGAATTACACAGATAAAACTTCATAATTAATATCTTGGAGTTTCATCGGTTAGATTTGAAACTAGATGATAATGACTATTTTACGGGAGTAGGAAGATGGTTATTTATGAATTTTACTTCGTTTCACCTACATAATTTATGGGGGAGAAAAAAAGAGTAAAAAGAAAAGCAAAAGAGAAGGCATCAGCTTTTTACAATACTGATAATGTACAAAGTTATTGCTCCTACTAGAAATAACCACGTATGGTGAGTTCGGATTAGTAATCTATAAATAAGATAAAGATACATAGCCTATTGTAGTATATTAATAGATTATAAGTTACCGTGAAGTTATTTTATATTATCATTTATCCATGTAGTATATGATTTAAAGCAATTTGTATGTATCGTTCACGGAGCACGTTTGAGAGAGAAGCTCTTCCTAAATTGTAAATTATTTTGTACACTATCACTAAATATATATTTTTTTCGTCTCAATTTATGTGACATTGTTTGATTTGATATAAAATTTAAGAAAGAAAAGAAGACTTTTGATGTTTGTGTTGTAAAATAAGTCTTAGATACTTATGTCATAAATCATTTCATTAAGGGTAAAAGAAAAATTTCAAGTTAAGTAATTTCTAGTTATGAAAATATGACATTATTTTGAGACAAACTAAAAATGAAAGAATATCATATGAAACCGGTGAAGTGTTATATAAACCAATTTAACATGTTAACCTTCCTAATCAACTAAACATCCTCACATAAAATAAAAACAAAAAAAAACATTTAAGTGCGACAATCATTCAACCATCATTAAATTTAACTCAAAATGGCCTCTTAAGTTTGAACATAGGTCTATTTCGTCCCTATTATATTATCTTTAGCATACATAATCCTTTAAGTTTCCAAAAACTAAGCACTTCTAATCAAAATTGAAGCGGTGATTAAAAGTCTAAAGAAAATGTCATGTACTCTCACATAGAGTGAGAGATCGTTTTCCCCCTTCATTTCCCGTTAAGCTGATCGAGCTGCTGATTATTTTGATCACCCGAATCTTGTTGACTCTATTAAATCGGAGAATTCTGATGTTGTCTCACATAAACTCCTCAATAGTTTTTTTTTTAACTTCAGCGTATCACAAAAAAATATTGATAAGAAAATCCTTGCAAAATTTTAAAAAGAGTAAGCATATGTTTATGCAAAATATATTGCGATTCATATGGAAAACATCCGTCTTTATTTAGCTTGAACACGTGTAAATCATGTGGGAATTCATTAATTGGACCAAACATGCTCAATTTTCAACAATTAAAATAAACATATGTTTGGAAAAAAACCATATGTGTTTAAGGTAATATACGATAAAGACTACCAAAATAAACTTCTCCAAGTTTGAGGAATTATTTGGGTGAAAAATAGCATTTTTTGAGTCTAGAGTCTATTGAAAACAACGTCTACATCTCCACAAAATAGAGGTTAATTCTGCGTACACACCTATTTCTTCAAATTTACTTGTGAAATTACACTATTATTGTTGTACTTGGATAAAAAAAAATTAAAAGTCGTAACTTGAATAAAAGAAAATGATATGAATTTTTTTTAAGTTCAATATATGTGGAAGAAAATAATACTGAAATGATTAATTTTTTTTAGTTCAGTACTCCCCCCGATCTCAAATTATTTATCATAATTACTGATATAATTATTTTTTTTTAATTTTATTATTTGTTATTAATGAAAATAACACATAAATAAAATAAATATTTAATGAAGAGAGAATATAACTTAAATATAAATAAAAGTAAAATATATCAAATATCTTTCTTAATTAATATTAGTTAAGGCGTGTAAAGAAAAAAAATAAAATGAGACACAGGGAGTATAAATGGAATTACAAATTTAGTTAAGTGATGAATGAAATGAATAATGTTCACACTATTGGCTCGAAAGTGCGCATCCAGTGGACCAAATGATTCCTTCTTCTGGAACTTACACTCGCAAACTCTGTTCAACGCTCTTTCGCTCACCCTTAAAACCCCTCGAAACTTCCAAATCTCACACCTTCGGTCTTCCAGAACCTTCCACACACTGAACCCTACTACTGCCATTCACACTCTCACCAGGCCCATTTCCGTTAGTCCACACTCTATCGCCGTCGCGCGGAGCAGACGATCGAGTATCGCCGGAGTTTCAACCATGGCTAGCGACGGAGGAAATAGCGAAGGTTCAGTTACGTTTCAGTTAACTCCGTCGAGTTTGTTGAAGATTCAGAAAGGTGATATTACTCAATGGTCCATAGACGGATCCTCTGACGCTATTGTAAGTATTGTATGTGATATTTTTCGTTTTGTCGAGAGAAATTTGACTAAAGTTTGAAGCTAATTGGATTAGATTATATATTTGAAAAAACTACATGAAACAAAAAGTATTATAAATTACAAATTTTCTCATATCAATTTCGTGAAAAAATACATAGGTCAAAGTTACACGCAGTTTGAATCTCTAATCCCGGGAAGCGAAAGGCAACACATTGTCTGAGATAGATGGAGTATCGAGTATCTCTGCCTTTTTATATGTGTTTGAATTTAGCTGAATTATTTTTAATTTTAGAATATTCAAATTTAAAAGTTTTGTTAAAGGATGTTATGAATCCACGTGTATTGTCTGATTCAATACTATTGTAAGTATCAGTATGACAGTATCTCTTGCCTTTATATACGCGTCTGAATTTAGCTGAATCATTTCTAATGAAATAACGGTCAAAAACACACATGAAGTATTACTTTTTTGCGAGTTTTCTACCTGAACTATCAGTTAATTCTTTTCCTACCTGAAATATAACCAACTATTTTTCAAAACACACCTCGAAATTAATGAGTCAGCTGCAAAGTAGACGAAATTTTATGGGAAAACTAAGCTGTCACACGTCTTTTGGTGATTGTATTCAAACACTTGGTCTAATCAGCTTCGAGGTGTGTTTTGATAAATAGTTGGTGATAGTTTAGGTAAAAAACGCAAACATCTGATAATTCACGGAGGAAATTCGAAAAAAATGATACTTCAAGTGTGTTTTTGACCATTATGTCTTTCTAATTTTAAACTTGTTCGAGCTAAAAAGTTTTGTTAAAGGATGTTATGAACCAACGTATACTGTCTAATTAAAAACTAAATGAGTATCTTATTGATATTTAATCAAAGTGCAAACTCAGGTGGCTTTTGTTTGATAAACTGGTAGATTTATTTTTTCAGTTTTTCAAAATTTGTTTGTTTGTAGAGATTATGTTAACTATTTGAAAAAATGACATTTAATTTAAGAAAGAAAGACATACTTCTGAAACTTGTGGTCATGACAGTAACATTTATGTGGCTATAAGACTTTTGAATCTCGTTGTCTTAAACATATCATAACCAAAGGCGGAGCTAGGATTTTCTGTTTATGGGTGTTGGTATACAATTCTTTTTGCTTATTGGGTTTTGAATAGATTATTTATATATATACTAGGATTTTCTGTTTATATATATATTAAATAATGCTCGAGAGGAATGTGATGTCTATGAGTATATGATATTGGGATATGTTCGTATCATTTTGACTGATTATATTAGGCAATCCATGCAATAATGTGCTGAAAATGTTTCTGCTACCAAATATTAGTTCAGGGGTATTGTAGAATGTGTCAGTCAGAGATTCATTCTTTCATACAGATAAGGAAACTGGAAACCTCTCCGAGGAGTAACGTTTTTGGTGGAAGTAGAATCTCCCTGACAGCTGACTACATTATAACCCTTGAGAACAAGGGTGATCTCTAGAAAAGGTATTGTTATAAGGCCAACAGTAAAAAAGAGGCAGTGGGTATGTTAGGTTGTTAGCTCATATTAATAGGGAGCAGTTACTACCACCTACCTAAGCTTTAGCTAGTAAATCTATTTGTCTAAGTACATTCTATGTACATTTTGTATGGATGTGAAGAACTAGAATGCTTTCCCTATTCCTACCTCTGGCTTTTTCTCATTTGACTGTAACTTCTCAAGATCTGCTCCTGACTTCTGATTTACTCGTGTTGTAAATATCAGAGGTACTTGGATTCATTTGTGAATTATAAACAATTCCAAGCATATTAAAAGAGGAACGCAGAACCCCTATGTATTTTCATCACATCTTTTGTACTCTTGTATTGCACAAGCCTGTTTTGGAAATCACTTTTCTTGAGCCAAGGGTCTTTCGTAAACAGCCTCTCTACCCCGCGAAGGTAGGGGTAAGGTCTGCGTACACCCCACCCTCCCCAAACCGCACTTGTGGGATCATACTTGGTATGTTGTTCTTGTTGTAAAATATCCAATAGACCTTCTCTTTTAAGGCTGATGATATTTATCAGTTCTGCCTATGACCTGTCTTTGGGGCTTATGATATATTTGATTCTGTCTATCCTTCGTGGTATTGTGTTTGATTATGACCTTTATCATTGCACCAATTTTATACAGGTGAATCCTGCCAATGAGCGAATGCTGGGTGGTGGTGGTGCTGATGGAGGTAATTCTCTAACTTACTGCTGATTACAGTATCTATGACCTACGTAGTCTAATTTCATTTTTCCCATTTCTAGCCATACATCGAGCTGCTGGTCCAGAATTACGAGATGCTTGCTATAAAGTACCAGAGGTACGTCCTGGAGTCCGCTGCCCAACAGGAGAAGCAAGGATTACCCCGTATGTGCTCAGTCTTTGGCTTCAATAATGCATTAGAACCATCAGTTCGTGTAGCATGTGTCATTAAACTTACATTATGGTTGGGAAAATTGCAGAGGTTTTAGCTTGCCAGCTTCTCATGTAATCCACACTGTTGGACCAATATATGATGCTAATCCAAATTGTAAAGCCTCTTTGACAAATGCATATAGGTTTGTGAATGATTTTTTAAAATTCCTCGTAAATTGGCTTTGTTGTCATTACCTTATTTGATTCTCTTTTCTGTCAACTATACTGCAGAAATAGCCTGCGCATGGCAAAAGAGAACAACACTCAGTATATTGCTTTTCCTGCCATATCATGCGGGGTCTTCAGGTGAGTACATGGATTAACCATGCATTTCAAGTTTATAGGAACCTTGAGCTGATTTAGCTATGCTTGAGCTGAAAGAAGAATATATCGGGACAAATATGGAATAAGTTTGCTGCGTTATCTGACATTTCATTAACTAGATAATGGTTGTCTATTTCTTCTTTTATGTTCTGTAGGGGCTGACAAATGAAAATTGTTGCTCTAGTGAACTTACATTAAGAAATTAATCCAATTGTTATGTTATTATCACAGCTTACTAATTCTATCTTCTGATTCTTTCTTTTTTCATTTCGCCACTTAAAATTAGCTAACCCTTATTTTTTTGGCAAAAATTGTCACATAAAAATATGTACTCGATTCCTTTTTCTGTTTGTTTCATTGTGTGTCATGCACTAAATTCTGCACTAATAAATTTCTATATCCTGGTGATTTATGTTGACCGTTGAATAAGAAAATTCATTTTAATTCATAAAAAGTGAGAAAATTCATTTAGTACGCCTTAGTTTGCATATCATAGAACTAACCTATTAAATATACTATTTTCTTAGGCTACTGACTTTTAAATATTGCCACATGGTGCATATGATCGTTTTGAACTTCCATTTTATGAGTACTACCTGTGCTAAGCTGCTATGGACGGTTGCCCCCGCTTAATCTTCATTTTTTTGTACTTAATAGATATCCTTACGATGAAGCTGCCACTGTCGCTATATCTACTGTCAAAGGATTTGGCAGTGACCTCAAAGAGGTATTATCTGCTTATGAATTTTGGTTTGCTCAGAACTTGATTGCCAATATAGGTCACATATTTGTTGAGACTATAAAATACTTCATATTGTTCTTATCTTATGTTGGTGATATTGTTCGCCTGAAGCAGAAATATTGATAATGGGGTGGATGTGGCTCCAGAGTTACTGATATTTTGGCATCTTGTTTCTAGTTTTCTCTTTTATTTTTTATTTTTGCTGATAAATATAGATAGCAAATTACTTGCATCTAGATAGTACCCACCCAAGAAAGTGATTCAATGCTCTGAATCTCTTTCTTTTCTAGAGAAGTCACAAAAGGCATATGAAGACAATAATTCTCTTTTAGCCCATCCATGAAAAGTTTCTAGTTCTGGAATGAAGATGGCTATCTTTGCCCAATTGGTTTTGTATCAAAACAATGAGAACGGAAAAGTCCAACAATTACCCACTACCTTGAAATGCTACCTGAGATTCCCCTGTGGTTTTTGCCCACAAAAAATTGGCTAGTAAAAAGCCCCCCTTGGTGTCTGTTGGCATGTTTCTCTGGAGGAGTGAACTTTTTGAAATTCATGGAATCCTATGCTGTATGTCCTTTACTGCACACCGTTCTGATTGAGATGAACAATTAAAAACTAATTGAAGCATAATGTTCATATCCTTGCCATTTAAACATCATGTGGTATGAATTGTCTGCAGCAACTTCAACGCTATTTATTGCCCGTGTACTGGACATGACAACTTTCTTGTATACTTTTTTATGATTGCACATTTTGAACTTGGAAATTCTTTTGATTACTTATGACCTTACATGGAAGTCCTGGAACAGCTTGAGCGCTCTTAGATCAACTTTTAATCCCTTAGAACTAGAAGCCGCAGAATCTGCAGGATTGCATAGTTGGTTAATGTTCTTCTGTTAGAAGATGTCTTTTATACTTTTTCATCTCTTTTCTGGCACACATTTTTTTTTGTTGAGAAAGGTAATAATATTATATATCATCATCACAAAGGTTGTGCATAAACCATAATATTACATTTCAAAAGAAACAAAATAATCTCCTTGTTCTTCTTACAAGGATTCTATGATATTTATGAGTAATCCAGTATCATCTAGGAGATGATCTTTGCACCAAAAATAAAATAAAGACAGGCAGTTCATCTTGACTTTCTCGACAGAGTTACGGGTTTCTTCAAAGCATCTTCTGTTGTTTCTCTCCTTCCACACAAAGCAGGTATTTGCCACCATTTTTACTGTCTAGCAGTACCTCCAGTATTATTCCAGCATGGCAACAGCTCTGTATTCTTTGGCAAAGCGCACCTGATTCGTTTAATGTTGAGAAAAAGTTGCCAAATCTGGCCAGTAACTTTTTATTTATGACCGAGAAATCTGTCTGGAGCCGTCCCTTTGGGCCAACCACAGGCTACGAAACTTGGGCATGATGAGCCCCCCCTCTATCCTTCTCCTCCGACATACCAAAGTTAGTTCGCTTGGCGCAGGGCTCAAACTCTAACCCAAAACATAACTTTCTCAACCTTTCCCGATTGAGCTAACCCTAGGGGCCAAATCTGGTCTGTAACTTCAGTGTTGGAAGAGATGATTTATGCTCTCAGAATCTTTTTTACACAAGAAACATTTATAACACAGCTGCAACCCTCTTCCTCATTCAATATTCTGGAGTTAAGCATGCTTCCTTAGCTACTAGCCAAGAAAATCACGCCATCTTATAAGGTATCTTCACTTTCCATATTTCCTTCCAAGACCATTTGGAGTCCCTGTTGCCCACTGTGATTGACTGTTGTATATGCTGATTTACAGTGTACATACCTTTATATTCTAATGTGATTCCTCATAATCGACATGTCAAGATGTGGAAAGAGCAGGTCAAACTACCCTTTCCATCCCCATATGATTTTTAACGTTATTCAAATTTAGACTGATATGTTGCTTTTGTAGTTTTCTTTTGGAACGGTCTTACCAAAACCTTCTTTATTTTGAAAAGTAGAATGTATGTGAGCATATTTTATAACTTTTTTGTGCATCAGTATTCAGTACATATTTTCTTGCTTAAGATCAGATTCTGACTGTTAGAGCTGAGTGCGGACTACAATTGTCCCCTCTGACATTTGTCATAATTGCAGGTACACTTTGTGCTGTTTTCAGATGAAATTTATGATGCATGGGTGAAGGCAGCAAATGAACAGTTGCAGAATTGATTAGATGTTCTGGAAAATGAAGTTTGCGGTGATGGATATCGGTGAAGCATATGACATGCTATATTGCAATGTCAAAAAGAAGTCTGTTGAATATGAATTATGTTGTTACTACACTTACCTATCATTGTGAAGCAGAACAACACCATTATGGTTTTATGCTCTTAGCTGAGGCTCGGAAACAGCCTCTTTAACTCACAAAGGTAGGGGTAAGGTTTGCGTACTTCCTACTCTTCCCAGATCCACTTGTGAGATCACATTGGGTTTGTTGTTGCTCTTAGCTGAGGCCGATTTTAGCTAGCGAGCGTTGTATGCACCTATTTGCTAGACTTGTGAGGAGAGATAAACTGCGAAGTATTGTCAATCTGGTGAACATGTTTTTTTTTCTTTTTGATGTCGCCAATAGATAAAACTCAAGTCAAGTTTGAACTTTGAAGTATATGGACGTGTGTGCTGTAATGCAACTTGCCAGTTAAGTTCACCACATATCATTGATCTATAATAGCTCGTCATAGTATTGCTTGGCTGAGAGTTTGGTTGGTGGTTTGAAGTGATTAATCTCAGCATAACGTTTTGTATGAGGTATTAGTGTTTGATTACTCAATAAGGAAATAATGATCGCTGCACAAATAATGTAGTGTTTCGTTGGTAGTAACTTACATACTACATGCATAAAGTTGCCAGAAAATTTATGTACTATTGATTCATGGAGGATAAAATATAAAATACGAATACCCGTATTAAAATATTTAGAAGCAAAAATGTTAATTTGAAGTAATTTATGCCCAACCAATGGAAGTATGAAGATGGTGCTCAACTCGGGACAAATATTTAGAGAAAACATGCACTTTAATATCAAAAAATTATATTTCTCATCAAATCAATTAAATCTCCAAAATAATGAATATATGGTAATCATTTTTGAAATTCAAAGTTGCCTGAGTAGGCCATAAACTGAAGTATTTATAACTTGTGGAGCTTCCAACTAGAAATTGATGTAGTTTCGTGACTTCGTCATAACTGCCACTTAAAAATGAAAATCCCATAATTTTTTATTTAGTAATTGTTACATAATAATCTCTACGCGTTGTAATTCTTGCCTACATAATCATCACATAGTTAGTATATGGACTAAACAACCCCAAAATATTCTTTATATCACCTTGAAACTATTTCATTGCTATTATCTTCGGTTTATTTCAAATATATAAATCAAGTAGTGGATAGCATAATAGTACCAAATTAATACCTAAACTATTTTCAAATTTAAGTAGTCGTTTGGTCAAGATAATTATTCACTTTTTTTATGAATAATTTTTTTACTTTATTTCAAAATTACTGTTCCGTTATAAAAATTTCAAATTCAATTTGAAGTTGAATTCAAAAATTAGAAAAGTGTTCCAAACTTATTTTTCAATTTTATATTCATAACTTTCCAATAAAGTATTTACTTCTATCCTTTGTAATAAGTATATACACAACTCTATCTTTAACTTAAACTTTATCTATGGCCAAACACCTACTGAATACATAAAATCTGAGGATATCAGTTAAATGTTGGTTTCTTTATATAAGTTAAAGAAAAGGGGTCATTCGCTCAAATGCCCTATTTTGGGGATGGTCTTTATTTTTGCTTTTCAAATTTGTGATATTTAACTTTTGACGCGATATAAATTTAATTTCGATCGATATAATTAGCGTTTAGCTTTGCCATATGCATCATACTATCCCACAAGTTATGTCGGATAAGGCAAAACTTTCAACTTTCAATATAATCTAAAAACAACATAGGTTTAAATTTTCTTCGGCATAGTGAGCATTTAGCTTCGGCATATTTAGCATCACATCCACATAAGTTATGTCGGAAAGATAAAACTTTCAAACATTCAATATTATTAGAAAAATACTACACAATTTATGTTGTATAACTTAATTCCTACAAAATTTGTGTCGGAAGAGACAAAAATTCAATTTTTGAAGATAAACTTTTTATAGAATTTATGCGGGACGAAATATATGTGGGGGCAACACATATATGGGGAAAAAATTAAAGCCGAGTGCATTTGAAAGACAATCCGTGCAAAAATTTGAAAGAAAAGGTTGAAGTAATCCAACCACGAACACGTGGCGTAAAAGCACTATAGAGTTGAAAGTGTAAAGAATGTGGAGTTATAACTAGGGATGGAAGGGGACGGGACGAGATTTGGGGGACAGGTGGGTGGTTGGGATTGGGACTTGGCGGGATAGGGGGACGGGAAGAGGTCCCGTCCCGTCCCATATCCCGCTGGAAGAGGGGACGGGACGGGTAGGGGGATTTGGGGGGATTTTTTTTTTTTTAGATTCGTAATTTTAAAAAATATATAAATTTAAACACTTAAATAATTGAACAAGATAGTGAATAAAAACATCACAAAGCTATTTTTGTGCTTCTTATATTATTTAATAGAAATATGATTTTTTTTGTAATACAATTTCAAAATTACAACTTTGTTTCATAGTTCAAAAGTTACACATCATATAATAAAATTGCCATTAATTTTTTTTACATATTAAACTATATTTTTTCTAATTTCCTCACAATCTCTTGAGGATCTTCTGTTGGAATTGGAAGTTGTTGGTCAAATTGTTCGACGTCGCTTCCTGCTCCCTCAGATAAGATTTCGTTGTAGTTGTAGTCGTCTTCTTGATCTCTAGTTGACCGCACCTTCTACGCTCCGCTCTAATCCAATCTCTGAATAAAACTGTAATCTCCAAGTTGTCTCCCGCCAATGAGTGTATGTGCTCTCCTATTTAAAACATTCCAGCAGAAAAAACGCTTTCAGAAGCAGTTGATGACGCTTGAATATTCAACACATCTCGGGCCATCTTTGATAGTGTTGGAAATGTCTTCTCATTCTCCCTTTAGTATTTCAGCAAGTCTTCACGTCCATCTTCGTTGACAATTGATTCGTACGGTACAACACCCTGCAAAACATAAACATCAAACTCACTAATTTGTGAAGAACTTGAACCACTATACATTCTATTTCTAAGGCTTTGAATACTTGAAGCAGAAATCACATGTTTTTTATAAGGTTGCAGTGAAGTAGAAGAAGATGGTACAGAAATCGATTGATTATTTGCACTTTGCTCTTGGTAATACATACATACATATATATATATATATATATATAACTTCTTCTTTAGTTGGGTCTGTTGGACTTGGACTTGGAAATATTTCTAAGCTTTCATAAATCGTTTCAACAAATGCTTTACAACCGTCTACTTTAATAGTAGGATTTAATACAGCACCAATAAAATAAATAGAGGGAATAGAAAAAAGTATTTTTTTTAATTTTAAAAATATTTTTTTAATAGATGGAACGTAAGTTGATTTTTGCATATATTCATTAAGTAACAAAAATATTAGAGCTATATAAATTAACATAGATGAAATAATATGATAATAAATACCAGAAAATTCCTTAGTAGCTAGAAAAACGTCCACTTCATTCCATTATAATTATGCAAATAAATAATTAAAGTTAATAAAATTAAGTACGATAATTAAAATTAAGTAACAATAATAATTTAAAGAGGAACGAAGGTACCAAACGCCGACGTGTAATCGTGGTTGAAAATTAAAACTTTGCTCGATGATCCTCAAGCTAGTTGTCAACTTCACTCCAAATTTTTGAACTTTGATAGAAATTGCCAAATAAAACATAATATTTAGTATCCAGTTTAGACTTGTAGAGAGAGATTAGAGAAATGACAGGAAGATTTATGAGAAAAATACAATATTTATAGTTGAGAAATATGATTAAAGTGTAAATATACTAATTTAGGGGTTAAAAATAAATATTAAGGGGGTATGGAGATTTATAGGGTGTGGGGGGGCACAAATGACCGTTATTAGCCGTTGTCGGCTAAAAGCAGGCCGAGGCGGGATGAGCCCTAGTCTCGTCCCGAGTTCGAACCCCGCTACCGACATATATCATCCCAATTTATTTGCGGGGCGGGGCGGGTTGCAGGACGGGTCGGGATCGGGTCGTCCCGGCCCACTGAACACCCTTAGTTTTAACACGACACACACATCTATATCTTATTAATTGAAGCGTGGATAATATAATTTATAGTCCAACATCGGTGAATAAAAAATTGAAATGAGCCAAATATGATAGCATGAAGACCCAAATCTACGTAGGGTGAGTTGTACACGTTCCCAATCCATATACTTGTTGCACTCTTAACATAAATCTTAAGGTAGCAGCTTCGATATGGCTCTTGGAACCATAATTACCAAAAGGACCTTCGTCGAATGTCTAGGGTTCCGGCAACAACTCCGTAGCGTACATACTTTTTCCCTCTCTGATGTTCCGTACGACTATAGTGCTTTAGAACCTGCAATTAGCGGTGAAATAATGCAACTCCATCACCAGAAACACCATCAGACTTACATCACAAATTACAATAAAGCCCTTGAACAACTCCATGATGCAATTACCAAGGGTGATTCTACTACCATAGCTAAATTGCAGAGTGCTATCAAGTTCAACGGTGGAGGTCCATTTCTCTCTCTTTCTTTGTTTCTTAATTTTTTGTTGCCTGTGTACATACCACGTTTAGTATTTACCTTTGGATGGTCGTTACCCATGGTTTCATAATGTACAATATCGTATTGTATTCTACTGTATTAATATAATACAATGTTTAGATAGATTGTATCGTTTGTTGTGGTTTAATAATATTTTTATTATCTGATTTGATTGTATGATACTGTATAATGACATATAAGTTTACTAAAATCCCCTTAATCTTTAATTACAAACTAGTTTATATATTATTGAAAGAAAGCATGAAGATAACAAAGTATGAAGGGCAATCTGGTAATTACATTCACTTCAAGAGAGTAGTTAGAAAGTTAGTTAAGAAAGAGTTAGTTAACCTAAACTAACTTAAGAAACTAATAGAGAGATTATGTGAATACAAAAATGTGTGTAGTATATAAATACATATCCATGTATTGTATTAAGTGTTTTTTCAATAAGAAAAAAATCTTCTCTCTACAAGAATTCATCTTCTACCTCTCATTTCTTCTTGTTCTACATTGATGAATGCTTAATTGTGTCATGGCTGATATGAAATTCAACATGGTATCAGAGCATGATTAACAACTCGTTTGATTGTCTTTCTTCGGCAAATCAATTGAAGACAATCGACTGTTTTTTAAGCCAATTTCATTTCGGCTCATTTTCGGTTTTCTCTGTTATCTGTGAAAACCAAATCAATTTCAGTTTCTACAATCTTGTTTCTTTTCTTGCTATTGTTTTCTGAATTCTGATTCGATTCAGAGTTCGTCAAAGGAAAAGTACCCAAAATTCCGATTAAATCTTGAAAGTTCTACAACCATATCTTCTTTACAATGGAAGCTACTCCACGTGCAAATGGAATTCCAACTGGAAGCACTCAAAATAATACACACCCAGCTGTGAGATTGAATTCTTGAGTTGCTGCAACAATGGATCAGAACCACTCACTGTTTATTCAATCCTACGACGTAAGTGGTGTATCCCTTATCTCATTTCAATTACTTGGTTCTGAAAATTATGCTCTATGGAGTAAGTCTATGAGAATTGCACTACTCAGTGGGATAGGGTCAATGCAGTGGGATAGGGTCAATGCAGTGGTTCAGGCTTGGCTCATGAATACATTGTCTAATGGATTGCTTGGTGGTAAAGATTTGATAAGGTAGATGGGTCAAGAACCTATGATCTTCATAAGAAGATAAACGCTTTGAGTCGAGGAAGTTCAAGTGTGGCTGAATACTTTTCTAAACTCAAGACCTTGTGGGTAGAATTTCAGTCACTAGTACCACCTCCTAGTTGTGGGTGTCCTAAGTATAAATAGTTTGTAGAGTACCTAAAAAGGCAAAAATTATACCAGTTCTTGATGGGATTGTATGAGAACTATATGCAAGCAAGGAGCCAGATCTTGCTAATGTCTCCATTGCCTTCTGTTAACAAGGCATACTCTTGACCGACTTGGGCAAGCTGAGTTATTTCTTGGGTATATCCGTGACCAGATCCGCAACTACTATGTTTTTGTGTCAGCGCAAATATGCGGAGGAGATAGTGTACAGGGCTAAGATAAATTGTAAAATTATGCCAACTCCGGTTGACTCGAAATTCAAGCTCAGTACCAATGAGGGTGCGCCAATTTCTGATCCCACTCTATATCGGAGTCTTGCAGGTGCCCTTCAGTATCTTACATTCACTAGGCCTGATATTGCATATGCCGTTCAACAAGTGTGTCTGTTTATGCACGACCCTCGAGAGTCCCATTTTGCGACCCTCAAACGTATTATCAGATACGTTAAAGGCACACTGGACTTTGGACTGCATCTTTACCCCTCTGCCCCGACCAAGTTACTCTCCTACACGGATGCAGATTGGGCAGGATGCTCGGACACACGTCGCTCCGCCTCAGGCTACTGTGTATTTCTTGGGGATAATCTTATTTCATGGTCCGCCAAGCGGCAGGCCACGCTATACCGTTCGAATGCTGAAGCAGAGTATTGCGGAGTTGCTAATGTTATTGCTGAGCTCTGTTGGCTCCGAAATCTTCTTTTGGAGCTCCAGTGTCCAATGCGAAAGGCGTCTATAGTCTACTGTGACAACATATCTGTCATCTATATGTCTCATAATCTGGTCCAACATCAGCGGACCACGCATATCGAGATGGATATTCACTTTGTGCGAGAGAAGGTTGCCCTTGGTCAGGTCAAAATATTACACGTGCCTTCCTCTTATCAGTATGCAGATATTTTCACAAAGAGTCTACCGAGACAGCTCTTCACCGACTTCCGATCCAGCCTTCGCGTTCGGCCTCCTCCCGCTCCTACTGAGGGGGAGTATTAGCGAATATTCTTCGAATATTCACAGTATATTTTGTAATTATGATAGATGTATATTTAAGGTAACTTAGGATTCTTATTGTATTAGGAATCAACCATTTAAGGTAAGTTAGGATTCTTATTGTATTAAGAATCAACCTCTGTACAACTATATATATTGTGATTAATGAAAGGATTTCGTAATGGAAATTATTCCAATCTTACATTGCAGAAGTCATCAAGCATTAATTGGTGTTTTAAATTTGTTTTATTATTTGTAATAAGTAGAATTTGATATCTATGTAAGATCTTTGAGATGATCTGCATTGATTCGGCTTATTGTACCAAGATCATTTTTAATGTAATCTTTGAGAATTCTACTTCTTCAATTTGTCTTACTTCAATACTGTTTGTCCTAAAAATCCTTAATTCTTTCTTCAACTTGTCTACTTCATAATATATTAAAGGTTTAAAAATCATCTTCAGCTTCTCAAAGTTCACCTCACTTAGAGAAAGTGTAATCAATAAAAAAAAATACTGATAATACGAACAGTTGCCCTTCTGTTTCAGTTGTTGTTATATCCATGTTATATTATTTTTCATGCCTGACATACTCAGTACATCAGTCTTACTGGTGTCCCTTTTGTTGGGGGACGCTGCGTTTCATGCCCGCAGGTTCAATTAAAGAGGGTGACGATTCACACTAGTAGGTTGCTGGTTCAGCTGATGTTAGAGCACTCTTTTTGTTCCAGAGTTGCAGTCTGGTAGTGATACAGTATTTTTGCATACACATAAGGGTATGGCGGGGTCATGTCCCGTCCTTGTGATGTAATGTATTCTTTAGAGGCTTGTAGACAGGTGTCCTGTGGGTGGTAGTCATGTACGACCTCGTCGGCCTTGGTGTATGAATATATGAGTTGGGTTCTTTTTGGTTATCTGATTTTTCATAGTGCTTTCTTTTGGCTTAGTCCGTATTTATTTATGATCAGGTGTTGAATGTACGATTAGTGGTACCCGGCGGGTGGGGTACGGGTGCCCATCGCGGCCCTCCGGTTTGGGTCGTGACAAACTTGGTAGCAGAGCATGTCTGTCCTAGGGAGTCTACAAGTCGTGTCTAGTAGAGTCTTGTTTACGAGTATGTTGTGCACCATACTTATAAATAAGAGGCTATCTGACATTTAGGGATGATTTCTATTCTTTCATCTCATAAATAGTGTAGTAGAGCTGAGTCTTAGGAATTCGAGTTTGACTCGCGCCTTATACGATTTTAGTAATGCCGATTACCAAAAAGACTTCGGCTAGTTTGTACTCGTAACCATTATATGAGCAATTTCTACCAAGATGATGGATACGTCGGAAGGGACAGTCTTATTATTAAAATTTGAGATTATGAGAAGTTGTCTCACTCATATACGGAAGATGAAAGAAATAATGCTAGCCTGGAAAGCGAAATGTTTAGTAAGGTAAATGTAGTACTAAGCATCGGAATGCAGGAGATTGTAAGAATTTTTCTTTGTAGACCTTATCATATTTACGATTACAGCAGTACCTTCTTTCAGAAGGATTATGATTAGCAGGGAGATTGAAGTTGGATTGAGTGTAAATACGAGTGTTATGCTGACCATTGAGGACGAGAAGTATGGCACAATCAAATGATGATGGTAGGGAATATGAAACAATTAATGGAATGATATGATTAAGTATTAAGCAGAAATATTTTCCGCGTAGTGACGAATAGAATGAAGGATTACAACAAGAAGGATAAATGTGAATGAGATTATGGTTATGCAGGTCTCACAAAGGTATGATTATTCTAGAACGGCGTAAGGATCAATAGTGGAGGAGGGACAGAAGGAACTCTTCGGTCAAAGGTGGCGATTCTCGGGTGTTCAGGGAGGGAGTATGAGAGGTTTGATGTAGTAATGTATAAAGGTAGTTGTATTCGCTGGTTACGCGACAAGGATCAGATATGTCACCCCAACATTCGAGGACGAATGTTTCTAAGGGGGGAATGATGTAACATCCCGTACTTTCGGGTCACAGTTCGAATCGCTAGGCGTGTGTAAATTGACCCGAGCGTTGGAAAAATTTATATTATATTTACGTATGCTAATAAAGAGATTAATATATAAAAGAGATTAAACCCCGAAATAATTTGGACGTAAGAAGTGTGACGACGGGAAGCAGAAATAAATTTAGTGCGTGCACAAAGAGGTTATGAACTAGTGGCATATTAGGAAATTATAACATTGAGTATATGAAGGTCTTATGAGTTATCAAGATTTAAGTGAGTTGGGATCATGAAATTAATTATGTGTGTAATTGATTAAGTGTGAGATTAATTTATTTTAAGTGGGGGACAAACTTAGTGGAGTATTGTACGTGTAAGCATTACAATAAATCTTCTAATTGACTAAGCATTAAGTGACGAAGTGTGGCAGCAATTAGAAAGCTAATTTGGCTGGTAGGAGACCAAATCATAGCACCCATTAAATGCTAAACTTTAGGCATTTTTAAGGGGGAGTAAACCTGGAGCAACGTCACTTAGTTAGGATACATATTTCAGCATACTTCACTAATTTAGGAATCACTTCGTAAAGAAATTTTAGGAAGCAAAACGAGAGCAGTGAGTTGAGTTCTTCATTTTTGATTTTTCCGTTCCAGCAAATTCAATACAGAGGTTATTGAATGGACAAAATTCGAGGTATGTTAAGGAAAATTATTTCTTTCTTTTGGCATGTTCCATGTAAAGATGTTGATATTTACAGCGTTAGCCTAAGGTACAAGGATATTGTGTCACCCAGGATGTGCTATTGTTATTCATGCATTTTCATTTGCGTTGCATTCATGTTTTACCCGAGACTGTATATTGGGGACGGGAAACGGGATACGCAGACCACCTGATCAGCTGTGATATGATAATGATAAAGCATGTGTGGCTTAATGAAGGAAGATGCCTGATTAAGGGCCAATATATATATATATATATATATATATATATATATATATATATATATATATATATATATATATATATATAATTGGGAGGAAGATGCCTTTGTGTGGCCAGTATATATGTATTTACCGCATTGTGCATGACATTTAGACATATTATACCCACAGAGGCCGACATGAAATGATGCCCACAGAGGCTGTTATGGTAAGGAAGATGCCCAATAGGGCCGATGTATATGTATAGCGCATTGTGCATGACATTTAGACATATGTATTAGGACCCTCAGAGATATTTACTATTGATCGGTTGTTTCTGTTTCAGTTGTTGTTAAATTCCTGTTATACTGTTGTCCATGTCTGACATACTCAGTACATCAGTCGTACTGACGTCCCTTTTGTTGGGGGACGCTGCGTTTCATGCCCGTATGTTCAATTAAAGAGGGTGAAGATTCACGCTAGTAGGTTGCTGGTTCAGCTGATGTTGGAGCACTCTATTTGTTCTAGAGTTGTAGTCTGGTCGTGGTACAATATTTTTGCATACGTATAAGGGTATGGCGGGGTCCTGTCCCGTCCTTGTGATGTCATGTATTATTTAGAGGCTTGTAGACAGGTGTCCTATGGGTGGTAGTCATGTATGGCCTCGTCGTGTGATTATTTTAGCTCCTGTGTTTTCTAGGAGTCTTATTTCTTTAGAGATTTATATAGCAGTTGAAATTACAGAGAACTTCTAATACTTTTATTTTTTTACTTTTATTTTGTAAAGTATTAGTTTGAGATGATATTTAGTGGAGCAAATGACCCGTTGGGATTCATATTGCCAACCTTAACTTACTTGGGATTGAGACATAATTGTTGCTCTTAAAAAATGTCAAGTACATCTTAGTCTTAGTGGGTAGCATCAAGCTATTAACAAATATGCAAAAGGTTGTCATGTTCCTGTATTACAAGTTACCATCGTTGATGAAGTATTACAAGTCACCTGCTCCATCGAAATACAACACGGTACAGCCAGCAGCAAAAATATTATAAGTCACCAATTTACTACAAATCTCCATCAGCAGCGACGTATTATGAGAAACCACCTTCTTATTACAAGTCACCATCACCCCGACAAAATACTACAAGAGTCATCACTACAAATCTACCCACCTCCACCAAAATACTACGACCAATCACCAATGTTACTATAAGTCACCTCCTCCACCATACTATAAGCGATCTCCATCTTACTACACATCTCCTCCGCCCCACCAAAATACTACAACCAATCACCAATGCTACTATAAGTCACCTCCTCCACCATACTATAAGCGATCTCCATCTTACTACACATCTCCTCCGCCCCCACCAAAATACTTCGATCTATTACCTATGAACAATACCCTCATATTACAAGTCACCACCACCAACAACAAACTACTACAAGCAATATCCCACCAGCCAATTACTAATTAATTTTAAAGTCATTCGCCTTTATAATTTTCATCATCTCCTTGGATTTTAACTTCTATGCATCTTTTTATCTGGAGCATCTCCATTTATTATATTTATCATGTCGAAGTTGACCTTTTGAAAAGCTCTCAAACTACTTCATCAACAAATAAGGATTGAACTAGTAGCATGATGTCTAAACTAACAGAATGAAGTATTCCTGTTTATTGTTCACGTTTACTTTAAGACCATCACTTTAACTAGTAGTAATAGAAGATAAAACTTCCACATTTAACTGAAAGCAACGTACACTTATTGCAGGTAATCCAAGTTACTCCGATTAAATCAGGATAAGAGTTTTGCTAATAACAATCTAAAGGTCTATGAGCTCTCAAATGCACTAAGAAAATCACAAAATAACAGCAGAATTTTTTAGCCACATAAGCTTGAGGAAGAACGGAGCGCCTTAAGACTTTGGTTTCTTGTTTTCTGGACATAAAAAATAAAAATAAAAGATTGCTCTATTAGCCAAAGGCAAATGTGGAAAATGCAAAATCTAAGAGCCAAATCACCATATTTCCGGACAAGAGACCATTTCAAGGTCAAGTTTCATGAGTACAACTGTTATGATGCTTTCCTGTTTTTTTATCGTCATATTCGGCATTGATTGGAAATACATATGTTATTATTCCTGAATCTCATGGGGATTGCAATAGAAAGCCAGAAAATGTAGATTACTGATGAATTACAACAATAAAAGCAAAGCAAAGGAACTTCAAAATTTAATAAAATAAATTGTCTATATTATGCTTAGATGGGTGGCCTAAAACAGGCTGATACATAGTACAAATGTACAATTGACACTTACTGTCACGATCCAACCGGAAGGCAGCGACGGACACCCGGATCCGACCCGTCGGGTACCACCAATCGTACATTCAACACTCATAATTAAATACGGACTAAGCCGAAAGATAAGTATGTGAAATCTTTATCCAGAAACCCAACTTATATATATACATACCCATACCAAGGCCGACAAGGCCATACAAGTCTACTACACATAGGACACCTGTCTACAAGCCTCTAAAGAATACATGACATCACAAGGACGGGACATGACCCCGCCATACTGTCACGACCCAAACCGGAGGGCCGCGACGGGCACCCGGGCCCCACCCGCCGGGTACCGCTAATCGTACAACCAACTCCTAATCACAATTGAATACGGACTAAGCCGAAAAAAGATTATAGAAAATCTTAACAAGAAATCCAAATTTCATATATACATATCCATACCAAGGCCGACAAGGCCACACATGACAACTAACCACAGGACACATGTCTACAAGCCTCTAAAGAATACATGACATCACAAGGACGGGACAGGACCCCGCCATACCTATATGTGTATGCAAAAATATTGTACCACGACCAGACTGCAACTCTGAAACAAATAGAGTGCTCCAACATCAGCTGAACCAGCAACCTACTAGCGTGAACCGTCACCCTCTTTAACTGAACCTGCGGACATGAAAAGCAGCGTCCCCCGACAAAAGGGACGTCAGTACGACTGATGTAATGAGTATGTCAGGCATGAACAATAGTATAACAAAGATATAACAACAACTGAAACAGAAACAACCGACCAATAGTAAGTATCTCCGAGGGTCCTAATACATATGCCTAAATATCATGCACAATGCGGTATACATATACATCGGCCCCATTGGGCATCTTCCTTACCATAACAGCCTATGTGGGCACCATACCATGTAATGATTTATGAATGTATACATAATGCAAATGCGGTATACTAATGTCCACATAGGAATCCTCCCATAACCGCTTCTGTGGGCATCAGGTTATATCGTATTGGCCACACAGACATTCATATCGTCTTAGCCACACATGCATCCACTTTGACCACACAGGCTCTGTGGCCTTTTAGGGCTCTTTTGTGATAGTTTGTACCAGTTGCAGGTGGTGTGAGTATATAATGCCTTTCTCTTTTCCCATTTCCCGTACACACACACACACACACACACACACACACACATATATATATATATATATATATATATATAATATTTACCATATAGTAGTGTGCGTAGCACAAATGGTCCAGGGTAATATATATTACGAATGCAATGCAAATGAAAATGTATGAATGATAATAAAACCTTTTTTGAATTTACCGGATGACAATAATATCCTTGACCCTTTGGCTAACATTGAGTATATTTAACATGTCCCTTCGGCTAATATTGAGAATATCAACACCTTTTTTGTATGCCTCAATAAGGACTTAGACACATATTTTGAAATGCTTTTAGCATAGAAATCAATAATATGAATATTCTTAACCACTAGGAGTATAATAACTTATTGAACAATATCACAGTTATATTTCGTTACATGAAACATGCTAAAAGAAAGAAATAATTTACCTTAACATACCTTGATTCATTTAAAAATTAATCACGTCCAATTAGAAAAGAGCAACCTTTCCTTTTTTTCGTACTGGAACGCTAAAATGGACATTGGTATGTCTTTTGAAAAAGACTTCTTGTACTGGAAAGAAATGGGCATTAGTGTGCCTTTGAAATGAAAAAGATTTCTTGTACTACTTTATGTCACATCTATAAAGGTTACTCCTATCTATAACTCAACAATTCTTTAAGTAAATAACTAGGCATATGCACATGAACTCCCTCCTTTACTCGTGGCCAACCTTGGTCTCCCCTTTTCATGCACTATCATTACTTATGACTAGTGGTGGCCAGTGGGACGGGCTCGGGTCTGGCGGGGTCGGGGTCGGGGTCGGGGCGGGACGGGCGAAGGGGTCGGGGTCAGGTGTGGCGGGGTCTGGCGGGGTCGGATCTGGCAGGACTTGCTCCAGTCCCGTCGCGATCCCGATCCCGTCGGTATCGGGTCGGGGCGGGGTCCGGCGGATTTTCCTTTTTTTTCTTCTAAATAACATATGTATAAAAAAAACTCAATAAACAAGACAAGATAGTGTAATAAAAACATCCCAAGGCTGTTTTTGTGCCTCTTATATTATTTAATAGACATGATTTTTTTGTAATACAAATACAATTGTCTAAAATCTAAATTGCAACTTTGTGGTGTTGTCCAAAAGTTGCAAATTACATAATAAAATTGCAATTAAAAAAATTACATTCTCAAAAAAACCTGTTCTAATTGTTTGATGATTTCCTGTGGTTCTTCGGTTGGAATTGGTATTTGTTGGTCAAATTGATCTACGTCGCTTCCACCACCTTCGGATAAGATTTCGTTGTAGTTTTCGTCGTCTTCTTCGTTGATCTCCGGTTGACTGCACCTTCTCCTCTCCGCTCGTATCCAATCTCTGAATAATACTATAATTTCCAAGCTGTCTCCGGCTAATGAGTGTCTGTGGTCTCCTATTTGATATCTGCCGGCAGAAAAAGCACTCTCCGACGCAGTTGATGACGCTTGAATGTTCAAAACATCTCGGGCCATCAATGAAAGTGTCGGAAAGGTCTTCTCATTCCCCCTCCAGTATTTCAGCAAGTCTTCATGTCCATCTTCATTGATAACTTCTTGGTACGGTACAGAACCCTGCAAAACAAAAATATTCAACTCGCTAATTTGGTTAGTAGTAGAGGTACGACCGCACATTCTATTTCTAAGGCTTTCAATACTAGCCGCAGAAACATGTCTTTTGTGAGATTGTGTTGAAGATGAAGAAGATGGTATGGAAGCCGGTAAGTTACTAGCATTTTCTTGTTGATAAAATCTATATATTTTTTTGCATTGGTATTCTATGCTAGACAACACTTCTTCTTTAGTTTGTTCAATAGGTGGGGGGTGATTTAGATTTTTGGGACTTGGAGGTGGTAGTACTTCTATACAATCGTAAATAGTTTCAATTAGTGATTTAGTACCGTCTATTTTAATAGTAGGATTTAAAACAGAACCAATAATATAAATAGTGGGAATAGGAATAAAATATTTTTTTATTTTGACAAACATTTTTTTAATAGCTACCTTATAAGCTGATTTTTTCATATATTCACTAAGTAATAAAAATATTAGAGTTATATAAAACAACATAGTTGAAATAGTAGGATAATATATACCGAAAAATTCTTTTGTTGCTTGAAAAATTTTCTCTAAAAATACAATAAGTTCAGAAATTTTTACCCAATCACTATCTAAAATCATATCAAGCTGGATTTTTATTATGAGAGTTAAAAAATAAAGTTATAGGTTTTCTATAGTCATAAGCAACAAGTAGTTGCTCGTATAAAGAATTCCACCTAGTGGATACTTCTTGTGGAATTTTTCTATAAGATAGTCCACAATCGTGACAAGTTTTTTTATATTCTTTTCTACGTTGTACTTTATTACTTTTAAAAATAAAGTTTATAGCAAATTGTATTTTACTAAGAATGTCTTCAAAAAGTGATAGAATATCCTTTACAATTAAGTTATATATATGGCACGCGCATTTTATATGAAAATGATCTGGAAAAGATGGAGTTAAACTATTTTTTAAAATTGTAATTGCATAATTGTTAGAAGAAGCGTTATCTAATGTAATAGTCATAATTTTATCGGTTATTCCGTAATAATGGCACACTTGATAAATATTATCTGCAATAAAAGTACCAGTGTGCCTATCATCTATATATCTATACGCTAAAATACGTTTTTGCATAGGCCATTTATAATCTATCCAATGACAAGTTACAGTTAAATAATCATGGCCGTTAGTACTACGACCTATATCAGACGTGATAGATACTTTGCCATTAAAATGATATAATGAAAAACGTAAATATTGTTGATATTCATGCGCGAATTTAAATACATCTCTCTTAACAGTTGATCTAGGAAAACCTTTAAAAGCAGGATTATATATATCTCTAATGTAATGAATAAAATCGGGAGATGAAGGAAATGAAAAAGCAAACCCTCCACAACAACTAATTTTGATATTGCTTCCATATCTCTATGTTTATTGTATTTAGAGCCTACAATTCCCCCCGTCATAGGGTTAATTTGACCCTGTACTTGGTCCGGGACAGTATCAGTATGTGAACCTTGTCCCGATGGAGCGGACGTTTTCGCACCCGGTTTTGAAGCCTGGTATTAGGCATACCTAGCTGGATGAGCACTTACTACGTGTCTAATTAAACCCCCCGTCCCACCGTGACCTTTTCCAGTTTTAAATTTTAAAACATTATTACAAATTTTACATATAGCTACTTGATTCTCTATGTCCCTATCAAAAAATGTCCATGCATCTGATTTTAATGGTCGTTTTGCTGGACCTCATCTCATACTAGGGGGAATATGAGGTATTTCAGTTGAAGGTGCACTAGTGGGTGTGTTGTCATCAACATTAGTGGGTGTATCATCTAGATCATCGTCTAAATTAAAGTCTTCTTGAGTTCCAGAAAATAGTTCCTCGTCTAAATCTAATGGTATTGTAGGAAAATGTTGAGTATCAACAAAATCATCCTGTGTAGGAATAAGATGACCAGAAGAAGTACCCTTGCCCTGGTTGCCCCTACTAGAAGAAGTCTTACCCTTACCCTTAAACATACCTCTAATTCCTTCCATTTTAATTATATGCTAACAAATAATTAAAGTAAATGAAATTAACTGCGCTAAATAAAATAAATAGACAATAATAATTTAATTTAGGAACGAATATACCAAACGCCGACGTGTAATCGAGAGGTTGAAAATTGAAACTTTGCTCGATGGAAGATCCTCAAGCTAGTTGCCAACTTCACTCCCAATTCCCAAATGAATAAATAAAATTGAATATTTAGCAAACAATGTAGACTTGTAGAGAGATATATTGAGAGATTGTAGAAAGATTTGTGAGAAAGATGAAGAGAAAATGAGTTATTTATAGTTGGAAAATTGGGTTAAAGTGTAAATATAATAACTTATGGGTTAAAAATAAATATTAAGGGGTAGGAGGGGTAGGGGGAGCGGGGGAGGCCTAAAATGGCTGTTGCCCAACGGCCAAAATCTAAAATGGACGTTGGTGCAACGGTTATATTTGCAAAGGGGGAGAAATCCGGCGGGGTCGGGGTCGGGACCAACTCGGGTCGGGCGGGCCTGGGGCGGGCTCGGGTCTGGCGGGACGAGGCATTGTCCCGTCCCGAGTTCGAGTCCCGCCACTTTTTTTTTAATTAATTTTACGCGGGGTCGGGTTGGGGTCGGGCCGTCCCGGCCCACTGGCCACCTTTACTTATGACACCTAAACACCCTTTAGGCTTTAGTCATTTAGGTGATCCCTTAGAGACCCCACGTAACATCCCACTAAATTCCTAATCACACGACACACACTTAATTACATGCACATTGAATGGTTTCGTAGCTTATATTCACGCCACACATGGGTTGTATCTAGTAACCCATTTATCCCACAATTGATTAATTATACACACACTTAATTCTAGATCCCACTTCATTTAAATCCTAATAACTCATAAGACCTTCGTATACTCAATGTCATAATTGTAGTACGACACTAGTCCATAGCCTCTTTGTGCACGCACCAAATTTATTTCTGCTCCCCGTCGTCACACTTGTTACGTCCGAAATTATTTCGGGGTTGCATCCTTTTATATGCTAATCTCTTTTTATTAACATACATAAATATAACATAAATTTTCCGAACGCTTGGGTCCATTTACACACGCCTAGCGATTTACATACGCCTAGCGATTCGAACCGTGACCCGAAAGTACGGGATGTTACACATACCCATATGCGTATGCAAAAGTACTGTACCACGACCAGACTTCAACTCTGAAACAAATAGAGTGCTCCAACATCAGCTGAACCAGAACCTACTAGCGTGAACTGTCACCTTCTTTAACTGAACCTCGCGTGCATGAAACGCAGCGTCCCCCGACAAAAGGAACGTCAGTACGACTGATGTACTGAGTATGTCAGGCATGAACAATAGTATAACAGGGACATACCAATAACTGAAACAGAAACAGCTGACCAGCAGAAAATGCCTCTGAGGGTCCTAATACATATGCCTAAATGTTATGCACAATGCAATATCCATATACCTCGGCCTCATCGGACATCTTCCTTACCATAACAACCTTTGTGGGAATTATACCATATAATGGTTAATGAATGTATGATGATGCAAATGCGGTATACTAATGGCCACACAGGCATTTTCCCATAACCGCCACACAGGCATCCGATTATATCATATAAGCCACACATGCTTCAATATTGACATCTTAGGGCTCTTTTGTGATAGTCTGTACCAGTTGCAGGTGGTGTGCGTATATAACGTCTTTCCCTTTTCACATATCCCCTATATACAATATTTACCATATAGTAGTGTGCATAACACACGTGGGTACAGAGTAATATATGAATGCAATGCAAATGAATATGCATGAATATCAATAAAATACCCCGAGTAACATAATATCCTTGCACCTTTGGCTAACACTGTGAATATCAACATCTTTTCTGTATGCCTTAATAAGGACTTAAGAACATATTTAGACATATTTTTAGCATAGGAATCAATAACATGACTATTCTTAACTACTAAGAGTAGAATAAATTATGAAATAATATCACGATTATATTTCGTTACACGAAACATGTCAAAAGAAAGAAATAATTTTCCTTAGACATACCTTAAACCATCTTGAACCAATCTGCTCTACTAGAGATTTCAAGAAACAGTAACTTCAACGAAGCTTAAGTGTTGCTCACTTTATTTGTTCTCAAAACGATGTCACATCCTAGTACTACTACTATTTCGTTCCTTTTCCTTTTCCTTTTCCTTTTCCCAAATCAAAAGACAAAGTGAATTGTTGAATAGAAGTACACTGCCTATGTTTCTTTCCTTTTTTCCCCAATTCGTACAAAAGGAAAAAAAAAGTTTGGAGGATTTGACAATGCATCACGATCTGCTCTCTTTTAAAGATATGGCCAACTTAGTCATTAAATTCCATTAAATGAGATGTCCTCCACTTTAGCTCACTTAGGCATTAGTCATTTAAGATCTTTTCTTTTAGAGCCACACGTACACGCTCCACTTAACTTTGTGTCCCCGGTTGATTAATTCATACACACAATTAATTAATCATACATAATTAATTAATTTTGTGATCCTAATTCACTTAAGTCTTAATAACATATAGGACTTTCATATCATCAATGTCATAATTTTGTGATATGACACTAGCCCATAATCTTTTTGGAGATATACAACCATTATTATTAATCCCCGTCGTCACACTTCTTACGTCCAAAATTATTTCAGAATTTTATCCTTTTATATGCTAAACTCTTTATTAGCATACGTAAATATAACATAAATTTTTCCAACGCTCGGGTCCATTTACACACGCCTAGCGATTTTACATACGCATTCAACCCGTGACCCGAAAGTACAGGATGTTACATCCTTCCCCCCTTAGAAACATTCGTCCTCGAATGTTGGGGTGACATATCTAATCCCCGTTACGTAGCCCGAAAATACAACTACCTTCATACATCACTATATCAGACCTCTCATGGTCTCCAAGAATTAATTATAATACCATCAGATAGAACTCACCTTATGCTCCTTTTGGAACCTCGGCATTGGTCTGGAACAGGTGTGGATATTTGTGCATCATTCTCCTCTTCCGCCTCCCATGTCATCTCTTCCACGCTCTTATTCCGCCAAAGAACTTTTACAAAGACTAACCCCTTAGTCCTCAACTTGCGGACTTGTTGATCTAGGATAGCAATAGGAACCTCTCATACTCCTTTTCTGAACACTAGAGAATCGCCATCTTTGGCCGAAGAGTTCCTTCTATCCCTCCTCAACTATTGATTCTTACGCCGTTCTAGAATAATCTTATCTTTGTGAGACCTGCATAACTATAATCATAAACTATGAGATTCTAGGTAAGGGTTCTCTATTATCCTAAAGGGAAGGAGTTAGACATCCTTTAAGATCCGCTAACTTGCGGTTATCCGGTCAAACTCAAGTTAATTATTATGCTAAGAAAATGCATGTTTTAAAAGTATAAAGTTAATAAAAGAGGTGTTGCAAGTAGTTAATAAAGATACTTTTTTGACAATGTAAAGATTTTACCACTTATTCTTTTGAAGAGCCTCGCAAAAGGATTGCGATTCTGAGAAATAAATTCCGGTATAAAATCCCAAAAATGTATGCAGGGCATTGTTTATAAAATACTGTGTAAAATTGATTTTTTGAATAAAAGCATGCACCTGTATGGATTTGTTTATAAAATACATGTAAAGTCGATTTTTGGTTAAAAGTATGCATTTGTATGACATTATTTATAAAATACATATTTTTTGCAATTGATAGTAAATGAGAAAAGCAAATTGTTTGTAATGCAAATAAGTTATTTTTATGAAAGTCATTTTAAATTGCTAATCGGATGAAAAATGAAACCTTATTAGTGTGATTAATAATGCGAGTAAAAGATTACCAAATTGTTTTGAAAGTTTTAAACATGCATGATGAGCCTAAAATAAATAAGCTAGCGGCGGGTTTTCAATTTTAAACTAACCGAGCCTAAAATAAATAAACTAGTCGCGGGTTTCCAATTTTAAAACTAATCGAGCCTAAAATAGATAGACTAGCGACGTGTTTCCCATTTTAAACTATCCGAGCCTAAAATAAATAAACTAGCGGCACTTTCCAATTTTAAACTACCCTTTCTAGTTTATCAGTTCTAGGCCTAATTCTTCTAAATATTTAAACAATCATACAAGCAGAGTAATTAAATTACAATACAAAATAAAAGGAAGGCAGAATTAAAAGAAGTTAAAGCGGTAATGACTAAGGCGATGATAGTGTCATCTCTTGGGCCTTGGGCGTAAGTCTGGCAATCTTGTTCTCTTTCATTTTTGTAGAATCCCACTTAGCTATCTCATATTGTTTAGATATTCCTCGCAAGGTGTAAAAGAAAAGACAGATAGAAATAAATAAATCCGAGTAAAACCTTCGGATCCGTATCAAAACAATAGAAGTTTTGATTACAGAAGGCTCAAACTTATTTTTCAAAGCAAAAAAAATTCAATTCATGTCGTGGTTGCGAACTAGAGACTCGTCAGTCAATCTAGTTGCCTTACCAACGCATGTTGGTTTCTCGCATGTGATTTTACTATAAGTCTCATCATCGCCCTTTTTCCTAAGGAAAGCAAACCGAAGGACAACCTTTCAAAAGGAACATTGCCTCAAATTAATTTTCATCGGCCCAAAGTGTAGTATCATGTTCAAATCAATGTGCATCTGAAATACAGCAGCTGAGCACATTTAAGGCATCAACTATTCAGCATGCTGTCATAAAGGGCATCGCATTAAAAATGCAGCAAAACAACCCTCAAAATGCAGTAACAACAGCTCTCAAAAGGCAGCATAACAACCCTTAAAATGCAGTAAAACAGCCCTTAAAATGCAGCAGCAGTGGCCCTTAAAATGCAGTAAAAACAGCCCTTAAAATGCAGTAAAACAACCCTTAAAATGCAGCAGCAAATGGCCCAAAACTCAGTGGTCATTTCGGTTTGCTACGTTGGTATAATTTACTGATTTGAACATGATACTGCACTGGCCAATGAAATATCCGTCGATTTTGAGGCCTTCACCGTTGGAAAGACGGAAATAAAACTTCTGGGCAAGGATGAAACTTAAATCTTTTTTTTTCATCCGAGAGACCAACATGTTCGGTAGACAAGGCAACTAAAATGACCAACGAGTCATATGTTCGCAGCCACAACGTGATTGAAATGATCTTTTCAAAATTTAAGTCTGAGCCATCCGTAATCAAAACATTTAATATTTTGAATACGGGTCCGAAGTTATTTATTTTCAACTGTTTCTAACTGTTTGTTCTTGACAGCTTGCAAGGCATATGTATGAAAGTCAAAGAAGGCAAATACCCCTCGGAGATTATTTATTTTGTTGTTTTTACTTTCTTTAATTCAGCTTTATCTTGGTCTGTATTGTAATAATATTTATTGTACTTATGTAATTATTGAAATGTTTAGAATAGGTAGACTTAGAATTAACTAATAGGGTAGTCTAAAACTGGAAATCCGTCGCTAGTTTATTCATTTTAGGCTCGGTTAGTGTAAAATTAGAAACCCGTCGCTAGTTTATTTATTTTTAGGCTCGTCATGCATATTCAATTTTTTTCAAAACAACTTTGGACATCTTTTATTCGCTTTATTAATCATATCAATAAGTTTGTCTTTGTTTTCGATTTGCAACTCAAAAAATGATTTTTCAAAAATTACTACTTCTCTAGCATTATAAATAATTTGCTTTTCTCTTTTCTGTCAATTGTCAAAAATGCACGTTTTATCCAAAAAATCATTTTTTGCATGTACTTTGTAAACAAATGCAAATACATACTTTTATCTAAAAATTAACTTTACATGTACTTTGCAAACAATGCTATACAAATGCATGTCTTATCTAAAAATTAACTTTGCATATATTATGTAAATAATGCAATCAAAATATGTGTTTTTATCCAACAAATTACTTTACATATATTTTTGTAAATAAATACACGTTTTACCCAAAAAATCACCTTGTATATATTTTATAATCAAATGTCATCCAAATGCATACTTTTATTCTAAAAATCAAATTCACATGTATTTTATAATCAATACCACACAAATGCATGCTTTTTATTCGAAAATCTCCTTTGCATACATTTTTACAAACAATGTCCTGCAAGGCATGTTTTTATATATATTTTCCTAAACCACGTCATGCCTCTTTTTCGGATCCTATTTCTCAAAATCACAATCACTTTTGCAAAGCTCATCAAAAAAGAAAAGATCATTACTTTGTCAAAAAGGCATCTTTTTAAACTATTTGCAACATTATTTTAATTTTACACTTTTAAACATGCATTTTTCCTTAGCATAAATAATTAACCTAAGTTTGATCGGATAACCGCAAGTTAGCGGATATTAAAGGATGCCTAAGCCCTTCCCTTTAGGATAATGAAGAACCCTTACCTAGAATCTCATTAGTTTCGCAGACCTAAAAATTGGAGTTATATTACAACATTTTAATTAGCTTTTAGGTGCCCTAATTCACCTTAGAATAATTAGGTGGCGACTCCTTAACATAAGCATAGGCGTTTTCGTCGCGAAGCCGTGGGTTAAAAACGGGCGCGTCATCGTGTCGTGACCCTTGAGCAAGAGTTCTCCCACATAAATATGGAGGATTTTCCAAATGCCTCTCCCTATTGTCAAAGGCTCAAGGAATTGTCGAATCAACTCAAAAACGTTGGTGCGCATGTCACTAATGATCTTCTTGTTCTTCAAATGGTTGCAGGCCTCTCCGAGGCGTATAATGGCGTTAGGACTATCATTCGTCAAATTAATTCTCTCCCGCCGTTCTACCAAGCACGTTCCATGCTCACCTTAGAAGAAGAAGGATTGGCTAAAAAGGCGGCTACCGGAGCCAATTCCAACATGATGGTGGCCACGTCCCGCGAAACTGATGACTCTCAATCATTCTCCAAAAAATATGGCAAAATTGTAACAATGGGGGTGGCAAAAAGGGTCAAAACCGTGGGAAACATTGCGGTGGATGTGGCAGTGGCAAGGGTGGTAGATGCGGCGGCAGTAGCAGACGGTCAACCGGCGACAATGGCGATAAGCAGGGGACGGGGCCACTGAACCCTTGGAAGGCTTGAGCCGCTGGGCTATGCCTTGGGCCAACGGGCAGGGGACCATCTCTGCCCCTTGCCCCTTTCCTTCAAATTGGGCCGCTGGACAGAACATGCCTACTAGCTAAAACAGGCAGTAGGCTGTCCTGCTTGGGCTTCGGCCTCAACAGGACTTTGTTGCTGTGAGCCCAGCAGCAGCAGTCCCGACCCACACGAATATCGAGGCAACGATGCATACACTTGGATTAATCCTCCAGATGCAAATTGGTACATGGACACCGGTGCTACTTCTCACATGACGTCCGCACCAGATAATCTCTCATTTTATTTCAATTTGAGCAAAACTCGTGGCATAATTGTTGATAATGGTAATTTAATTCCAATTCGTGGTTATGGTCACACAAATTTATCTCCCTCGAACCCACCTTTAGCCTTGAATAATGTCTTTCATACTCCTCACTTAATTAAAAATTTGGTGTATGTTAAAAAATTTACAACTGATAATTGAGTTTCTGTTGACTTTGACCCTTTTGGATTTTCTATGAAGGATTTCACGACGGGGATACCTCTAATGAGATGTAATAGTCGGGGCGAGCCCTATCCAATCACCTCCACCACCACCACTACTACTAATCACGCCACACCATCAACGCTTGCCGCTTTAGCACCTTCCTTGTGGTATGCACGTTTGGGTCATCCAGGAGCGTATGTTCTTTCCTCTCTTAAAAATAATAATTTTATTGAGTGTAATAGTACACATAGTACTAATTTTGTCCTTCTTGTCCGCTTGGGAAACATGTTAAATTACCGTTTGTAGCCTCTAATTCTAGTACTTTAGTGCCATTTGATATTATTTATAGTGATTTGTGGACATCTCCCGTTTTGAGCTCTTTGGGCCATCATTATTATGTGTTATTTTTGGATGCTTATTCTAATTTTTTGTGGACCTTTCTGTTGTCTAAAACGTCTCACGTTTATTTCACATTCCTATCGTTTACAACATTCATCCGTACCCAATTTGAATGGAAAATTAAAAACATTCAATGTGATAATGGAAGGGAATTTGATAATGGGCCGTTTAGCGAATTTTGTAACGCTAATGGCATATCTTTTCGGTTTTCTTGTTCTCATACGTTCTCACAAAATGGGAAAGCCGAAAGAAAAATTCTTATCATTAATAATATAGTTCGGACATTACTAGCCCATGCTTCATTACCACCTTCATTTTGGCATCATGCATTACAAATGGCTACTTACCTTTTTAACATACTCCCTAGCAAAGGATGAGCATAACAATCTCCACTAAAAATTCTTTATCATAAAGATCCTACGTATTCTCATATTATGGTGTTTGTGCAAGCCTCTCTTCCCATCCACTATAATTAATAAACTTCAAGCCCGTTCTACTGCTTGTGTGTTTTTTGGTTATCCGTCTAATCATCGTGGTTACAAATATTTTGATTTATCCTCTAATAAAATCATAATTAGTCGTCATGTCATTTTTTATGAAATTCAATTTCCGTTTGCTAAATTGTATAATTTCATGTCTAGTTCTTATAATTTTTTTGATGATGGGCTCTCACCGTATGTGGTCCACCATTAGGGTCGGTCTACACACCATCCTCCGGTCCAGCAGGCCCACTGCCTGCTGGCCCAGTCCACTGCTCTTCCACAATTTCGCTAGCAGGCCCACTGCCTGCTGGGCCACTTCCTGACCGCGTTCTCGATTTATCAGTAGGCCCACTGCCTGCTGACCCGCTGCCTCGGTCCACCTCCGTCAGTCCAGTCCAATCCTGTGACGTCCCAACACCTTCTATTCCGAGTCAAGAGCCAATTACTCGTAGCCAACGGGGTATCTTTAATCTGAAATGACATTTTAATCTAAGTTCTACGGTCACTAAATCGCCCCTTCCACATAACTCCGTGTCTACCCTTCATGACCCGAATTGGAAAATGGACATCAACAATGAATATAAAGCTCTTATTGAAAATACGACATGGGAGTTGGTGCCCCATCCGCCTGATGTTAATGTGATTCGTTCTATGTGGATTTTTACTCATAAGGAAAAATCTGACGGTTGTTTTGAGAGGCATAAGGTCCGTCTTGTAGGTGATAGCAAAACGCAATAGGTTAGCGTGGATTGTGGAGAGACATTTAGTCTGGTGGTCAAACTGGCTACCATTCACATTGTTCTCAGTCTGCCTCTTTCGAATGCATGGCCCATTCATCAATTGGATGTGAAAAATAATTTCTTACATGGTGATCTCAATGAAACAATATACATGCATCAACCCTTGGGTTTCAGGGACCCCGATAATCCTAACCATGTTTGTTTGCTGAAGAAGTCCTTATATGGGCTAAAACAGGCCCCTCGGGCCTTGTACAAAAGGTTTGCAGATTATTTGTCTACTATTGGGTTTTCTCATAGCAGGTCTGATCATTCTCTGTTCATCTATCGTCGTGGTACTTCTCTGGCATACATTCTATTATATGTGGATAATATTATATTGACTGCCTAATCTGATAAACTGCGTCAGTCTATCATGTCTCTTCTCAGCTCCAAATTTGCTATGAAAGACTTGGGGCCTTTGAGTTATATTTTGGGTATAGTTGTAACTCGTCATACAAGTGGTCTATTTCTATTCCAGAGGAAGTATGCAACTGAGATTATTGACCTGGCTGGCATATCATCCTGTAAGTCATCTCTTACTCCGGTTGATACTAACCTGAAGCTGAGTGCTAATTCTAGCACACCTTACGAGGATCCCTCCCACTATTGCAGTCTTGCAGGGGCTCTTCAGTATCTTACATTCACGAGGCCCGATATTACTTATGCAGTGCAATATGTGTGTTTATTTATGCATGATCCGAGGGACGAACACATGCACGCTCTCAAACTCATTGTGCGTTACATTCAGGGCACTCTTAATTATGGTTTGCATATATCCATCCTCCGTATCTACTCTCATATCTTATACATATGTTGATTGAGGTGGATGTCCAGATACCAGACGTTCGGAATCTGGTTATTGTATGTTTCTTGGTGATAACGTGGTCTCTTGGGCGGCTAAACGTTAGGCTACTTTATCGTGATCCAATACGGAGGTCGAGTATCGATGGGTAGCTAATGTGGTGTCTAAGTCATGTTGGCTGCGTAATCTCCTATTAGAACTTCAATTTCCCATTCAGAAAGCTACCCTGGTCTACTGTGATAATGTTAGTGCAGTCTATCTCTCTGGGAATCCGGTCCAACATCAGAGCACTAAACATATCTATATGAATATTCACTTTGTTCGCGAAAAGGTAGCTCGTGGACAAGTACGTGTCTTGCATGTCCCTTCATGGTACCAAATTGCTGACATCTTTACTAAGGGTCTTCCCTTGGTTTTGTTTAAAGATTTAGGGACAGTCTCAGCGTACGACAACCGTCCGCTATGACTGTGGGGTGTGAAATACCGTATATATTGGTCGTGTGTATGGCCTATATTTACTTAGCATGTTATTAGAATTCTTGTACATGTATAAGTATGGTAGTAGTCTTGTATTAGGAAAATGTAGTAGTCTTGTATTAGGAAAATATAGATTTAATTTCCATAATTACATATTGTATATTATGTATATAAACTCTTTCATTAATGAAAATAATCAAGGGGATTATTATCTTTCACTTGTGTAGTAACTAATTCGCTCGACACTACACAATTTATGCCAACAAATTTAATTCCTATAGAAATTATGTTGGTTAAGGAAAAATTTCTATAAAAGTATTCCTTGCGAATTAGTTACTACACAACTTATGCTGGATAATTTACTTCCTACAAAACTAATGTCGGACAAGGCAAAGGTTATCTAAACTTACGCCTTGCGAATTATTTTTTTTGGTAAGAAAACAACAAATTCATCGCCTCTGCTGGGGATCGAACCCAGAATATCTGGTTTAGTAGACCAGTGAGTAAGGATATTTTAACCCATAAATTTTTATTAAATGAAAAGTAAGAGCAAAAAATAAAAACCACCAATTTGAATCGCAAAAATTGAATACCAATCCGTATGATTGACTATCCGCGCAAACGAAGAAAAAAAAAAGCAATCCACGTTACCTTGGTCCATTGTGTCCCTATTAAACGTCATATTTGCAGATTCCCTTTCTATGGATTGCTCTTTAATTTTTGCCCCTTCAATTAGTGGTCTTTAATTATTGCATCTACTTTTCATTTAATAAAAATCTAAGGGCCAAAATATCTTTATTCGCGCATCTACAAAATCAGAAATTCGGGTTTGAACTCTAGCTCAGTAAACAAAATAAACAATTTTGCAAGGCAAATGTTTCGCAATAGTTATGCCTTAAGGCATAACTTCTGTAGTTCTAAGTTATGCCTTAAGGCATAACTTCTGTAGTTCTAAGTTATGCCTTAAGGCATAACGTTTATAGTTCTGGATTCGAATTCCAACTTAGTAAAAAAAATTCGCAAGGCAATGCCTGAAGGCATAACTTCTGTATAACTTGCCCGAATAGGAATAGTTTGCTCTGAAACTTTGCCTTGCGATTTTTTTTTTTTACTTTACTGGGGTTCGAACCTAGAACCTCAGGAGTATTTTCGTCCATTTTTTATGCGAAAGACAAAAATTAAAATACAACAATTTGAGGGGCAAAAATTAAAGACCACCCCGAATTTTTTTTGCCAATGACCCATTATCAAAATGATTGGGCCAAGAAAGGCTAATTAGACAAGTGGATTATGTTTAGCCCATCTTCCAAGTTTATTAGAGCATAGCTACTGTAACAGATTTCCTCCAAAACAAAATGTTAAGTATTATTAAATCGTTTAACTTATATACATATATAGTTAAACTCCAACTTAACAAGTTTAATTTTTGTACATATGATTAAGTATTGTTAATCGTTGGAGCGTGCAGCATTAGATTGTTGCCATTTTAAAAAAAAAAAAAAAATTATGGACCACCTTGTTAACTGATATACTTCAATAATGGCACTATTCATATAAACAATAATAATTGCCTATATTCTGAGTTCTGACCTTTGATTCATCAATTAACTATGATAATTTTTTATATATCTGATCTCAATTTTAATTAATCATGATAGATTAATGTATGATTTAGTGTAAAAACACCGGTCCAGATTAGCTCTTTTAAATCCAGCTTGAATGTTAATACTCATGTTTCTCTTTTGCATTCACTACTATAAATAAAGGTTTGTACCACCAACTTTCAAGGGAAAATTTGTGTTATAAAACATGGCTTTTCCACCTTATTTCCACCGAATCAGCTCACTGGATAAATACATGGTGAGAAACAGGTTCTCATTGAAACGCTGAAAACTTCTTAATTTTCCGTGTGAAAACACCACTATTTAGGTTTTCATTGAAACACCGGAAAAGTTTTTAATTTTCTGTGTGAAAATACTACTATTTAGATTTTTTTTTCCCACCGACATTCAATGAAAAATAGCTACTGAACATTTTTAAGTGAAAAAATAAAGATTTCCCCCCCTTTTTTGGAGCATATAAAAAACTAGAAAATATGTTTATTGCATAAAAGACAGGAGTGAAAGGTCTCTGTAGAGTAGTCTTAATCATGGTATGTTAATACGTCCTCATGAACTGATCAAAGAGATATCCCTGGTAATTAAAAAAGTAAACACGTTGAGGAAGTGAAGTTTTTTCTTTTAAATTGTTACTCCTATATTTTTCTCCTACACTTGGTTTGAATCAATTAATGGACGTAAATGAATGTATATAGTTAATGTATTTGGTTTTAGATTCTTCTAATTGATGTATGATCTCTAACTAATTCATTTGAAAGTCAATTGTCCCTTTGGACTGCAAAACTTTACAAGTATTCAGTCGATCACCAATTTTTTTTTTCCATTCGGTGTTCGGAATCAGTATTGGAGCCCAACTAATTCGAATTAGCGCCGCGTAGGACTTATTTGGGAGAAGTACTTCATACCAAAGATTTTTTCATAACCAGAACTCGAACTCGAAACCTTTGTTTAAGAGAGGAACAACCCCGTTCGCTGCACCACATTCTTTTATGGTCGACCACGAGAAGTTGAGCATATGAATCGTGCTATATATTCTACCTATACCTTTCAGTCTTATGACAGCTATTAGTTCTTGAACCGAATGGAAAAGATGCAAAGCTAAGAGAGAAAAGTTTCTATAATGGGTGTGTTTTGTACTAAGGAAAATATTTTTTTGGAAAATGTTCTCTTACTTATTTTTGCTATTCGAGAAGTTAGCTAATTAAAAAAAATTATTCCAAGAATATTTTTATATATAATCTCATAAAATACTATGATTGTGGGATTGGGTTGGGTGAGGGGTTGGGGTTGTGGGCGTGGAGTGGAGAGGAAACGATAAGTGACAATTATGGAACTTGTTTTTCTACTCCTATTAGAGAAGTTATTTTCCTAATTTTAAAAAATTATTTTCCTGTGAAAAATATTTTGATCAACCAAACATTATTTTTTTAAAAAAAAACTGGAAAATATTTTTTTCCATAACAAACACACCTATATCAGCTTTCAATTAGTCCCTCTCTAACTTTGTACGTCATTTGTTACATCTTATATGAAGGTGTTACTTTTTGAAAAGTTATTTTTTTTTTCTTAAACTATAATTTTATAAATCTCTTTTTATTGTAAAATCAGAGTAAAATATACAAATATTGAACAAGAAATTGAGACAAGAAATATGGGAGTGAATGTTTTTATTATTATTTCTTCTGTGTTCATAAAAGGATGAGGAACATCTCTTTTATAGGGTATGAAACCATCGAATATTACATATCTTTATGAGAGTATTAATAAGATAAGTTAGATAACAATTAATAACATACTTTGTATATCTAAATGACATACACTCTCAATTAATGAATACAATGAATTCATAACACTCCCCCTTGAATGTCCATAGATAATGTGCCTCGTTAAAACCTTACTACGAAAAAACTCTGTGGGAATAATCCTTAGTGAAGGAAAAAGTGTACACACATCTTGTAATACGCATTGAGTGTTTCCTCGTTAAAAATCTTACCATGAAAATCCAATTGAGACAAAACCATGGTTAAGGGAAAAAGAGTATAGCACGTATTTGTCTCCCCCTGATGAAAACTTCACTTGATATCTCGGAGACGCCGCATTCCAATCTTATATCTAAGTTTCTCAAAGGTTGATGTTGGTAATGCTTTAGTGAACATATCTATCTCACCATTTGTTGAATATCATGTGTGAAAAATAGTTTTGGTGAAATGTGTTTTGTTTGGTCTCCTTTGATGTATCTTCCATTTAGTTGAACTATGCATACAACATTATCTTCATACAACAGTGTTGGAATCTTCGTTTGCAATGAAAGACCACATAATTGTAAAATTTGTTAAGCCATTGATCTCAACCATATACACTCTCGACTGACTTCATAAATAACTATTATCTCAGCATGATTTGAAGATGTGGCTGATTGAGTTTGTTTCATTGAACGACATGATATAGATGTATCCCTACAAGTAAATAGGTAGCCTGTTTGAGGTCAGGCTTTACCTGAATTAGATAAATATCCTGCATCTGCATAACCGATCATGCCTGACTTGGATTCATTAAAATAATCTCATATCTATTGTTCCATGAAGATATCTGAATAAATGCTTAATATCATTTCAATGTCTTCCTCTTGCAGGGAAGCTGAATCTTGCTAATAGACTCACTGTAAAATATATATCTGGTAGGTAAAGATACATTTGTGCCCCAATTGCACTTAGATATGGAGTTTCATCACCAATGAACTCCTTATCATTTTTTTTGAGGTCGGAATGGATTTTTATTTATATTAAGTGATCTCACAGTCATTGGGGGTACTCAATGAAACCGCTTTAAAACCTTTTAAGTCCTTCAAGAATTTTCATATAAGCTTCACTGTTGGGATATACATGATAACAATTCATCATGCGCATTTAAGTTTTCATGTATTGCCAGACTGGAAGAAAACTCATTGTATCCACCACAAGAGAATATCTCTATATAATAACGCCAGGAGTTTACCTTTGCTCCTTTCCTTCTTCAAGGAGTTTTACCTTTGGAACCGATTGGTCTATCGTCATAGACTCTGTTCTTTAAGGACTTTAATTTTAATTGGAGCATTTACAATTTATTTTCCACTCGCTTATCATCTCTCTCTCTAATGTTAGAAAATCTAACATTATCCCCAACCTTCTTTGGGGACCCATCTTTGTGCATTGTGATGGAGCAATTGAATCATATACCACACATTTAAATATCTAGATGGAAATTATTTAATTTCTGACCTTGATCCAATCATATAGGAAAAGCTTGTTGGCTTGATGCGTACAATTACTGCTATGTATTAAATAACACATCTCATATCAAATTTTCATTTGGGAGTTTTGTTCTCATAACCAATGATTTAGATATAATTGGAGACATACAATTTCTTCTAAGCCAACTTGGATATGTACCAGCATTTAAAATATAGTTTGAAATGGTGCTCTTGATTTAATAATTTGAGCAAACAACCTTGCAAAAAAATAAATTGCAAGTTGATACCAAATGCACATGTGACCAGACCATATATGCATCTATTAAGATCATTAATAGTAAACGGTCTACATGACAGGTGACTGGGCTTAATATATATCACCTCATATACGTTCCAAAAATCAGGGGATACAATCCCAACCTTAGCTGGTATAATAATCAATTTGTCATGAGAACAAGTAGTACAAGAGAATTCTTGAAGAATCTTTTATTTCTTCAATATGTAACAATGTGAATTCTCAATTATTTTTGCATCACATTGAACCAAGTTGGCCAACCGGTCATGCCAACTGATATTCCTTTATTTCTCTCAAATCTTTGTAGAGGTGAGTTGTGGTATTTATTCAACCATACATGAGCACGTCCTTATCCATAGTTTTTATCACCTTTTTACACATTCACCTTCAAGATCGGTCGAGCATTCATGATGCTTATCACAAGTCACATTCTCTTCAAGAAATTGACTATAACCATTTGTATGTGCTTCTTAAAATTTTTAATATGAGCTTATTATTTTGCCCTAACATTTATTATAATTATTCATATATAGCCCCGCCTCAACATCACCGTGAAAGGTAAAGTGTGGCCTTACTTTGTTTTCCTTTCTTTTGATGGAGGATTGATAAAGCTTGACAAAATGTTCAGATGAACGACAATCATATGCCCATGCCTTTTCATACCACATCGATGGCCAACATCATTATCACCTTTTAAAAGATTATTCATGAGAACTATTAATGTTCTCTTATTTATATTACCACCATGATGACGATTTTATTTCGTTCTTTTCCACGCTCACGTTCATCAATATTGCCCTGAAATTATTTAGTCTCCCACATTCACTTCATGAAATGGAGTAGATCTAGTGGGACAGACTTCATAATTGTTTCATGCCTTAATCATCATTATATCATCAATATGGTGCATGTGGTCGTGACCTCAATATATTACCCATATAAGGCGTGTTAGGTCATAATACATTGAGAGCCAACCCAATATCTTATTCACATGATGCATCAGGACTTGAACCCGATGCCTTACCCTCATAGAGCCATCTTACACGATGTCAGACTATTAACCCCATGTCTTATCCTCTTGGTGTGAGGGGACTTGAATCCACCGTCTTACCCTCAACCAATGACATAATAGGCCAAAGTGCATTTGGACTCACCCAAAAGCCTTTAAAAATATTACCACTTTATGATTATATGTGTAAATGAATTAAATTTCAAGAAGACATATGAAATATAACCAGTCACGAGGTCGAATAATTTTTCTTTTGTAATCTCTATTTGAGTTCAAGTAGATCATAATCTAAACATGAAATATAAAAACTATTTCTCTTCCATATTTTCACTATTAATCATAGCAAACCTTCAAACAAGATTTTTGAGTGATCACAAATGAATTTAACCAAAATATGACTCAGAAATACGGTTTAAGGATTTAAATTAAATAAAGCCACATAAGAAATATTTCTCCAGTATTACTGGTCTGCCTTCTATTTTTAATATACCTTTTATACATAACACCTTATTGTGACACTAACAATTTTCTAACTCAAGGAGTAAACAACCACCACTTACACTCATCCAATAACCAGGAAAACTTAGATAAATAATAATAGTTTTGTCATAGTGCCCTCGTTGATATAAAGTAGCCAAATATGAAGAATTTTTTACCGATACCAAATTCTCTATTTTTAAATAAAGATTATTCCGCCAAATAATATTTAAAGCTTGATTGGATAAATAAAACAATTTCGTAGTCTCTTTTGTGAGGTTAGAATATAAGAGAAGCATGTAAATTATACTAACAAATTACTACATATTATTCTCATATAATAGACATCCATGATCACTACAAGATAATAAAATTATGATAATCCTTTTATATTCTGGCTACAATCTCATGAGGAGAATATTTAATATAATATAGAATAGTATTAAATTTTACGTTGTCCAAAAAATTAAGCTTATGAACACAAGTGTAATTTTAACTTCAGCAACTTGGTTGTATATTTATAATACTGAAATAACCTTCATTATCAATGATGTGGATTAGTCAATATGCATATAATAATCTTACCATTATATGTGAAGAAAGATTTCTACAGAGTGACCTGAGCATCAAAGTACCTACCACCGTTTTTGATGAAGAATGAGCAATTCGTGTTGATAACGTGTTGTAAAATAAGAGTGAAATATACAAATACGGAACAAGAAATATGAGAATGAGTACCTTTTATTATTTATTTCTCACGTGTTCATAAAAGGATGATGAACATATCTTTTATAGGGTATGAAACCACCGAATGTTACATATCTTTATGCGAGAATCTTGTTGGATACAATGGTGAAGGAAACAGAGATAATTAACTGCTAAGTATTACAACAAACTGAAATTACAATAAACTTGAATAAGAAACTGGAATAGTTTTTGGTATGCTGAGTCGAGTGATGGCACTCTGTCTTTAAGACAATATCCTGGACAATTGTCTCCCAAAATAAAACAGCAAATGAACAAATGAGCAAAGGAAACTCAAGTGTTACCTTGAAGAATTTTAATAATGAAATGATGTTGGAAGTTAGTAGGAAGACTAATTTCGTTTGTATGTTTCTCTGTGTCTCAACAATTGTGCAAATGTTCCTTTATATAGTTCAAGGAGCTGACTTACCAACTGTCCACATAATTGGTGTTACTGGCCAAGTAATGACAATTATGGAGGTATTAATTCACCAAAATAAATGGTGAATTGATGTGCAACGGATTGGCCTTTAGGGAGAGTAATTCAGCCAAAATAAATGGCTGAATTGAGTGCAAATTAAGGCTGGTTGACGTTCCAATAACCAACAAAAAGTTCTCTGCCCAATTTTGACTTACTTGAAACTTAGGGACCAAACTGTAAATCTAAAACAATTCTGGGTCCAAAAAGATAATATCAGAAGAAGCCCACAGTCCACGACCCGTGACCCGAAATCCGAGACCCGAGACCAAACCGGATGGGACGGGACGGGCGGGCGGCGGTGGCGCGCGTGTGGGCTTATCCTTGAACCAAAGCACATCTAGGTCCTCCATCCTTTAAACACATGGGATACCCCTTGGGGTCCCAAACCCCAAGCCAACTTTGAGACTTATAAACTAAACAAATCTTTCTTCCCCCACCGATGAGAGAGAATTGGTCTAAATACCACGCTTCAAACACCTCACTTCGTGGAATAATATCTCTTTCATTTCTCAACGAAATTTGACGATCCTTGTCCATACGGTCATCTACTTACTTAGTAGATTATGCACGTGTGAAGAACTGAATTCTCCAACATGCGGAAGATTATGCACGTGTGAAGAACCAGATTCTCCAACATGCGGAACACTAGTATTTAAGCCATTAAAGTTGGTTGGACGCAACTCTCGCCAAAGGTAAATTTCCAACAATCCCCTCTTGAAAGAGATTTTGGCGCACTCACATGGTGCCTTTTTCCTTTTCAGTAATATTTCAGCGGACCGATGTTGCATAAGGAGAGGTAGCTTCAGCTTTGAACCTTCCATAGTTAAATACCATCGGACTTACTTACTGCGTGGTGAACGTGATGTCTTAAACCATCAGTGTTTAGTGTAAGCCAAGTCAATAGTACCAACATAACAAATTCTCTTACTCTCTTGTTTGTAATGTTTTGTCCGTTGTGGTCGTCGACAACTTCTTGGATTCTTAAGTGCGTTCATTTGAGACGGTCTGTCCTCACACTTAAATAGGTGGTCTCCTACAAGGTATCCTGCTATACCCCACTTCAAGAGTGTTAGGAACCATTAAAAATTTCCCCAAACCTAACCTCAACTGTTGAGGATCATTAAAGGTTTTGAAAACTTAACCTTTACCCACACTGCAGATAGCACTTAACGTCTATTGCGGGAACGACTTTGGATTTGTTATTTCTTTACAGAAATCACTATCCGAAGTGACCATGCTTCCACTGAAGCGATCAACTAAACCTTTACAGCTTAGTTTTCCCATTGAACCAAATTACTGGGATCTCCAGTCAGTAAGGTTGGGTTACCACCGTATTGGTCCTTATACTTTGGGTTTTAAGCCCATTCCCTTAGACAGGCCGAACATCTAATCCTTGGGTAAGCCCTTTGTCAACGGGTCTGCTATATTATCTTTTGACTTTATGTAATCAATGGGTATTATACCTGTGGTGATCAGTTGCCTAACGGTCTTATGCCTCCGTCGAATATGATGAGACTTGCCATTGTATATAACATTCCGTGCCCTTCCTAGAGCCGACTGGCTGTCGCAGTGGATCATTACAGAAGGTACGGGTTTTTTCCAACACGGAACATCCTCTAAGAAGTCATGAAGCCACTAAGCTTCTTCTCCTATTTTGTCTAAAGCGATAAACTTCTATTTCATTGTGGATCAGGCGATGTAAGTTTGCTTAGAGGATTTCCAAGACACAGCCCCACCACCAATTGTAAATACATACCCACTGGTGGACTTGGTGTTCTCTATATCAGATATCCAGTTTGCATCACTGTACCCCTCTAGTACAGCTGGATATCTCGAATAACTTAACCTGAAAGTTAACGTGTGTTTCAGGTATTGTAATACCCGATTCAATGCCTTCCAGTGATCATCACTCGGATTACGAGTAAACCTAGCCAACTTATTGACTGCATATGCAATATCAGGTCGGGTGCAGTTTGTTATATACATCAAACTACCGATCACCTGTGCATATCGCTCCTGATATACGGGTGCACCATGATTTTTATGAAGCTTCTAATTTGTATCCATTGGTGACTTTATCGGTGAACTGTCAAACATCTTGAACTTTCTCAAAACATCCTCGATGTAGTGAGACTGACATAAGACCAGTCCGTCAGAAGTCTTAGAGATTTTTATCCCTAAGATGACATTTGCGATACTCATATCCTTCATGTCGAAACATTGTTTCAACATGTTCGTAGTCTCTAGGATTACCCTAGGGCTGCTTCATGTGATCAACATGTCATCTATGTATAGACATATCATAACGAATGAGTCAGAGTTACCTTTCGTATAGACATATTTATCACACTCATTAATGGCGAAACCCTTCGATAGTAGAGTACTATCAATTTTTTCATGCCATTGCTTCGGGGCTTGTTTCAGCCCGTACAGAGATTTGACAAGCCGACAGACTTTCTTCTCTTGACTTTGAACCACATACCCCTCGGGTTGGTCCGTATAAATTTCTTCTTCCAAATCACCATTTAGAAAGGCTGTCTTGACATCCATTTGATGTATCTCAAGGTCACGCAAAGCTACGATCGCAATGAATACCCATATGGATGTCATCCGAGATACCGGGGAGTACGTGTCAAAGTAGTCAAGACCTTCTTTCTGCCGATAACCCTTGACTACCAGCCTGGCTTTGTACCTGTCTATAGACCCATCTGTTTTATATTTCCGTTTGAGTATCCACTTACAACCCAACCATTTATTTCCCGGAGGAAGATCAACCAACTCCCAAGTATGGTTATGCAGAATGGAGCCTATTTCACTCTCAATAGATTCTTTCCAGAGCGGTGCCTCTGGAGTTGACAATGCTTTAGCAATTGTCCTTGGTTCTTCATAAACCATATAAGCGACAAAGTCAGGACCGAAGGATTTATCCTTCCTGGCCCTTTTACTTCGCCTTAGTTCCATATCTGGAATCTCCAAGTTCTGAGAATCTGGAACACTAGATTCTGGATATTCAGCCACTTCGAGATCCGCTGGATCTGAACCATCTAGATCTAGGCCGTCAACGACTCCTGGTTCTTGAGAGCTTTGTTCATAACTTCGTTTGCGAGAGGTTATGTCTTTTTCCTTTCTAGGAAAGGTACCTTCAAAGAATTGAGCATTCCTTGATTCCATGATTGTACCCCCGTGGATATCTGGAATATCTGACTTATGCACTAAGAAGCGATAAGCACTACTGTTATTTGCATATCCGATGAATATGCAATCTACAGTTTTAGGCCCAATCTTGACCTGTTTTGGCTTGTGTACTTCAACCTTTGCCAAACAACCCCACACCTTAAAATATTTGTAGGTGGGTTTCTTTTCCTTCCATGATTCATATGGAGTTTTGTCCTTACCCTTAAGTGGGACTCTGTTAAGAATCATATTAAAGGTAAGGACGACTTCTCCCCACATATTTTGGGGAAGACCGGAATTGATGAGCAAGGAATTCATCATTTCCTTCAATGTGAGGTTCTTACGTTCCGCCACACCGTTCGATTGAGGTGAGTATGGAGCCGTCATTTGATTAACAATGCCTTCTTGGGCACAGTATTCCTCAAATGGCGCTACGTATTCTCCCCCTCTATTGCTACGAATGGATTTAATCCACAAGCTTAGTTGATTCTCAACTTCTGCTTTGTAATGTCGGAACGCTTCAAAGGCTTCATCCTTACTTTTCAACAAGTAAAGGTAACAATACCTTGTGCTATCATCAATGAATGTCACAAAATACTTGTTCCCTCCTCTAGTTTGTGCGAACTTCAAATCACATATATCTGTGTGAATAAGTTCTAGAGGAGCGGTATTCCTTTCGATGGATCGAAAAGGAAGCTTGGTGAATTTTGCCTCTACGCACACCTCACACTTATGTTGAGGATTTACGTCGATAGATGGCAACAACTCCAACTTTACCTGCCTTTGGATAGACGTGTAGTTAATGTGTCCTAATCTATGATGCCATAAATTAGAAGACTCAAGCAAATAAGAAGAAGGTTCAACTTTATTACTTGGACGCATTACAGACATGTTATTCACTTTGAAGAGGCCTTCACAGACGAAGTCTCTCCCCACAAAAGTGCCATTCTTAGTGAGTACAAACTTATTGGATTCAAACACTAGCCTAAAACCAGCATTAGCCAATAAAGGTCCTGAAATTAAATTTCTTCTAATCTTAGGGACATGCATCACTTCCTTCAGAGTGAGCTCTTTTCTAGAAGTCATCTTCAGGACCACCTTTCCTAACGCCAGCACGTCAGAGGAAGCGTTGTTGCCCATGAACAACTTCTTGTCGGTGATCGGTGTGTACGTGGAGAAGGCATCTCTGTTGGAACAGATGTGTCTGGTAGCACCTGTGTCTACCCACCACTGCCTCGGATTCTCGACCAGATTTGCTTCAAGAACCACTACCGATAACTCCTCAATCATATCATCCAGGAGCGTGTCCTTGACGACGTTAGCATGCGCCTTGCCTTTAGCCTTGGCTTTCTGTTGTTGCTCAGTCTTGAGCTTGAGGCATTCCTTGATCTTATGACCAGGTTTCCCACAGTGGTGACAGTTACCTCTAAATAACTCCGCTGCGTGGGCCTTGCCGTCTTTCTGGAACTTTCGCTTCTTGCTTGGGTTCCCTTTGGCCTCAGCCAGATTTGCCTTTGCCTCAGCAGGTTGTTTACCCCTAGGCAAGGCCTTCTTATTATCTTCCTGAATTTGGAGTTTGATAATAAGCTCTTCAAATGTCATCTCCTTTGTCTTGAGTTTTAAGTAACTCATAAACTCATTCCACGAAGGAGGTAACTTTTCAATCAGCGATGCAACCAAAAACTGCTCATTTGGTTTCATTCATTCCAAATCCAGGTGATGTAGAATCATTTGGAATTCCTGGACTTGGGACATCACTGTCTTACTATCCACCATTTGAAATTTTAGAAATTTTCCAACGATAAACTTCTTAGTACATGTATCTTGTGCGTTGTACTTCTTTTGCAGTTTTTCCCACAGCTCTTTGGCAGTGCCAACGGTGCAATAGACCGTGTAGAGAGGGTCTGCCAAGCACTTCAATATGTAATTCTTACACATGAAATCGCTATGATTCCATGCATCAAGAACCATCTTCATGCCATTAATGACATGGATACCAAGGCCCCCTTCACCCGTTTCAGAAGGCGAAGGGTCCATTTCATCTCCAGCTTATGGAGGATCTTCCGTTAGGAACCGGGCCATGCCCATAACAGTTAAGTAGAACATCTTCTGTTGCCATCTCTTAAAGTTTGAGCCCATGAATTTTTCAGGGCGTTCATGGTGGAATGCGGAGGGTGGAGCGGTAAAGGCAGCGGACGTGCCTCGGGCAGCAGCGGTGAAGGTAGCAGAGTTGCTGCCTTGATTGGCAGCAGCAGCGGCATCGGCATCAACAATGTTTCCAGTCATGTTGCAGCAGTTACAGTAAGCAAAATCTTATCTTAAACTTGTTGGATACAATGGTGCAGGAAATGGAGATAAGTAACTGTTAAGTATTACAACAAATTGAAATTACAATAAACTTGAATAAGAAACTGGAATAGTTTTTGGTATGCTGATCCGAGTGATGGCACTCTGTCTTTAAGACAAGATTGCCCCGTATGTATCCTTTCTACGTCCTGGACAATTGTCTCCCAAGATAAAACAGTAAATGAACAAATGAGCAAAGCAAACTCAAGTGTTACGTTGAAGAATTTTGAGTAATGAAATGATGCTGGAAGGTAGTAGGAAGACTGATTTCGTTTGTATGTTTCAGTGTGTCTCAAATATTGTGCAAATGTTCCTTTATATAGTTCAAGGAGATGACTTTCCAACTGCCCACATAATTGGTGTTACTGACCAAGTAATGGCAATTATGGAGGTATTAATTCACCAAAATAAATGGTGAATTGATGTGCAACGGATTGACCTTTAGGGAGAGTAATTCAGCCAAAATAAATGGCTGAATTGAGTACAAATTAAGACTGGTTGACGTTCCAATAACCAACAGAAAGTTCTCTGCCCAATTTTGACTTACTTGAAACTTCAGGGAACAAACTGTAAATCTGAAACAATTTTGGGTCCAAAAAGATAATATCATAAGAAGCCCACAGTCCACGACCCGTGACCGGACGGGACGGGCGGCAACGGCGCGCGTGTTGTCTTATCCTCGAACCGAAGCACATATAGGTCCTCCATCCTTTAAAAACATGGGATACCTCTTGGGGTCCCAAACCCCAAGCCAACTTTGAGACTTATAAACTAAACAAATCTTTCTTCCCCCACCAATGAGGGAGAATTGGTCTAAATACCACACTTTTCCACGCTTCAAACACCTCACTTCGTGAACCAATATCTCTTTCATAACTCAACGAAATTTGACGATCCTTGGCCCTACGGTCATCTACTTACTTAGTAGATTATGCACGTGTGAAGAACCGGATTCTCCAACATGCGGAAGATTATGCACGTGTGACGAACCGGATTCCCCAACATGCGGAACACTAGTGTTTAAGCCATTAAAGTTGGTTGGACGCAACTCCCGCCAAAGACAAATTCCCAACAAATATTAATAAGTTAGATAACAATTAATAACATACATGTATATCTAAATGACATCCACTTCAATTAATAAATACAATGAATTCATAATACTTTTAAATATCTTAAATTATTAAGTATACTCACTTATGGTATTTGTCTTGTAATTTTCAAAGTAAAAGACATCTTATTTAAAACCTTGAAGAATTTGTGCTCGAAGTCACAGAGTTAGGCTCTTTAATACCCGTATGCCGATTTTTTTCACATAAATTGGGATAAAAGGGAGTTTCTATTTCTCTGGCCAACCATGTTTAAGTAGTGGATGATTTTCTATTTACAGTAAATTAATTCTAATTAATTAGATAACTCTCTTTTTGTTCTTTTTTCTTTTCTTGGAAAAGCGATTCTTGAAAAAATGATAATTTATAATCTTACCTTAGTTATAATGGAAATGTGAAGTCATAGTATTGAAACTAAATATACACATGGTAAACTTGAAGGTCATGCTGATAATTATTTAGTCTAATCGAAAGATTGGTGATTTAGATATACAATTAAAATTGAATCACTATCGTGTTCATGCAGTAAACAGAAATTAGGGGTTCTAATTTCTGCTCTTAATTTGTTTGATCATGTTTCCCGGAAAACGTCGCCGTCGAACATAAAACTAATTCATAAAGTTTAGGTAGTCTGCATTTTCTCATTTTCTTATGTAAGACCATAGGAACTATTATGTGAGAAAATAATTGTGTTATTAATGGTGTACAAATACGTATGTTTGTCTTTTGTTTATACGAGTTCTTTAATTTCCTTTGACGAGGAAGTTCTAACAACTTGTTATGCAGCACCATTAAAAGATGTGGTGCAGTGAATGAGGTTGTTTCTCCCTTAATTAGAGGTCTCAAGTTCGAGTCTCCGGTATGGAAAAAATTATGGTGGGGAGCACTTCCTCGAATGGGCCCTATATGGCGCGAATCCGGATGTAAACGAGCTTTAATGCGGGTATCGGACACCGGGTGCGAAACTAAAAAAGACACTTGTTATATAGTACCTGTTAGGATTTGTCATGAATTTCCTAACTTATTTGGATTCTACCATAATTGTGTTTTAGTTCAAAAAGAATTTTTGGTGGAAAAAGTTTTCTCTGTAGAAAATTATTCTACCATATTTATCTTTTTCTTGTATGAGAAGTTTTGGACTTCTATAAATAAAAGATTTTTTATTCTCAGACACAACACAATAGCATCCATAATGTAGTCGTTTAGAGAGTTTTATTTAAGGGGAGATTATTTTCCCAATAGTTTTAATGTTTTCTATTAATTTTTTTTATATGTAGATTAATTGATCAAATCATATTATAGTATTATGTCTCTTTTAGAATAGTTTTTTGTGTCGTCTAATTTATCGCCGTTAAAATTTACAATTATTAGCTTTCGCATAACGCCCTGATTATTTTCGATCTCAATAGCACCTGAAATTGAATACTAAAAAAATAAAATTGAATACTAACGTTTTACAATGCTTTAAGCTTCCTCAACGAAATGAGGCCAACGAGTGGTAACTAAGAGGGTATTTGGAAGGTCATTTTGTAATTGGATGTAATTGCATAATTTGGTCAAATATTTACTTACTATAATCACTCTCCAAACTCTCGGTGCGGGGAAGTAGGAGGGGAAGGGGTAATTAAATAGTGTAAATATATTTATCAGATAATTTTTTAATTTCTTTCTTTTCACATATATTTGTCACAAATAAAAACTTATTTAGTACATGTTTATCTGAAACGAATTACGTAATTTTTGTTAGTAGCTTTTATTTAAAATAAAAAAGATCAAACTATATAATTATACTTGTGTAATTAAACATTTTAAGACGGGTATATTTTTTATAATGTGTGTGCTTTTATTAGTGTAATATATCAACCAATGATATAAACATTTTATACTAATAGATTGCTCAAATGTCAAATTCAGAAGAGACAATAACCTATTATGCCAGTCAAATGTGAACATATCAACATTGTATTCCTACCATCAATGAGTAAAATTAAATTCATTTAACTAATTAATTAAGATGCTTTACTAGTTATAGCGACTTGCCAACTGTATTAAATTAAATCTCATTTCCTAAAAAGCACATGACTTACTAACTAATTAGCACCCATGTTGTTCTTAGTTTAAATTGTTTAAATAAATCAACATCACATAATTTGTTGAAACGTTATGTTCGATATATTTTATAAAAAGCACAAGTCCTTTGGCAAATTTTGCATTGTCTCTCACTCTCATCTTTATGTTCATTCAACGAACTAAATGGTACATATACATATTCGATTAAGCCCGGAAAGAGAGCTAAGGTGGCGCCCTACATACATTGAGCGGACTTCTTTCCTTGGGCTTTTGCCGCTTAATCCCCTTTTATAACCAACTTAGATAGCTAGAAATCTTTTTTCCATCTCTAATTAATTCATCGAAGCAGGAGACAATATACTCTGATATTCTCGATAACCTTTTGATTGAACGCATCGATTCGGGGGTGGGAAGAAATTAAATAGAGAGCACCAGATGGTGACTAGTGATGGTGGCAGTGATCGTGCTCAATATTTACAAGATTTTCTTCTAATTAAAAATGATGACAAATTCTTTTCAAGACTTTTGTCTAAGGAAAATTCCAATAAAGGTGAGTCTTCTTTTAGGTTTTATTACTATGGAGGATCTTCATCTAGTTCATCAATTCCATTCCATTGGGAATCTGAACCAGGTACCCCTAAACACAAATTTACAAATTCTACTCTATTAAATCCTCCACTTACCCCTCCACCTTCTTATAATAATCAATCCATTAATTCACATTTTAAATCTTTGCAAAAACTACATTCAAAACCTAAGATTTATAACTCAATTTTCTCCAAGAGAATCACTTCTTCATCATCAATTGCTTCCCTATCTCCTTCATCGTCTCGTTCGTCATCATTTTCCATGTCTTCCATGCCATTGTTCGCGTATAGTTCCAATTACACGACGAACTTCCAAAGTAAGTCACAGGTGGCAATTGCTAATTCGCCAACATCCACGCGTAGGTGCTTTGGTTCAAGATCTGGGAATAAATCCAAGCGATTTCGAGTTGGTTACTACTCTATGCAGAAAGTGAAGAAACTATTGTTGTCCTTTATTCGCATTCGCGCTTAGAGGAATATAAAATGATTGACAGGTTTGTTTCATGGATGATCACTCAACTTTTACTTTATTGCACCAGAGTCACTAAACTATTTTTGTAACGAAAAAGTCAGTCAACTTTACTAAAGTATCACTAAAATTACTAAATTATTTTTGTAACCAAAAGATCACAACTTCGCCTAAGTATCACAAAAGCTCAATAGACGGAAACAAAGGAGACATATTATATGATAGGGAGGCAAACTAGCTAAATGACTTTTTCATTACAAAAAAAATGTTTTGCAACTTTGTCTGAAACTTAGGCAAAATGAGTGAGTTTTTGTTATAAAAATTAATTTAGTGACTTTCAGTTATATTTAGGCAAAGTTGAATAATTTTATTGTTACAAAAAATAGTTTAGTGACTTTCAGTAGTAATAAAATAAAAGGTGAGTAACCATCTGTAAAATATCCTAATAATTGAAGCAAACTGAATAACGTCGTCTCCATAAGAAAAAAAGATCTGGAATTTAGGAAATATGGATTCAAAATAATTAATTGTGTCAGCGTACCCTTTTATTTTTCTTATGTATAGTTGGTTCGAGCCAGAAGTAATGGGTTGATCAAACTTAATGCCTGCGGCAGGTGGCTGGATGTTCAGGGTCACTATGGTGTTCATCTTGTACATCAATTTTAGATACTTTTGAATTAATTGTGTGAAGTGTGAAATGTTTTTTGTAAGTTTTCCTGCTCTAAGTTTTATGTTGATCCTCATTCCAGGGGAACAAATATGTCTAGATATTTTCCCTTTTTTGTTGTTGTAATGGGTACTGTTAAGATAAATTTGATACTGTTTGTTCCTAAACAGTTACTTAAGTATGTGAATTGTATGATTTCCAGTCTTTACAACATTGATTTATATCATTAATGTAATCTACTTTAAAAAGTTACATGTTATTATAAATCAATTTAATTTGATGGTGTAAAAATTTATACGATCGAGTACATAATTTAAACCCGTGAGCAAACAAAATATTTTTGTATGACAATTACAAGTTGAATGACCTTTTTGCTTATTAAAACAATTTAGTTTCTTGTTGTGATTATTAAGCAGAGTGATTTTTTTTTTGTTAGAAAAAATAGTTCAGGGACTTTCCGTTATACTTGAGCAAAGTTAAGACATCTTTATGTTACAAAAAAATTGTTTAGTAACTTTGATAACAATAAAATTAAAATTGAGTGATTATCTATGAAACCAACTGTGTTTGTCCCATCACCCGTCACATGTGCTATACATCAATTATTGATAAGTTATACGAGTTAACCAAACAATGCGGGAAATCAGGTTCTCTAACTGTTTTCTTAGCTAAAGCAGTAAGTAAATAACACATAATATTTATGTGGAAACCACTTTGCTCAAGGGAGTGAAACCACGATATACCCTAGTAGATTTTTTCCAAAACTTCACTAAAAACGGAGCAATGTTTAGATCATAACCTCTTGCAACTTAGGAATTAAATTATTAATCTCTCACCCTTACAATAACTCTATTGCAGGCTCTCTACAATACCTCTATTGCAAAAACATACCCTGACCAATTCTAGCCAAATAAACAGCTCAAAGACTTGAGAAAATAAACGACCTACAAACATCTTCTTATAAGAAGAGTAGGTTTACATGTTCAAGAACAAAGAAAACAAAGACTCAACAAACCTAGGACTTAGACATCTTCATTGGTGAGAGAACTGGTCCTTAAGTTTGTTGCAACTTTGATCTCAACTGGAGCTCAGACGAACTCGACAGCTTGCACATGAAAGTGTGAACAATTTGGATTTTGCAAGATTAGGTTTTCACACCTTAACATGTTGTGTATCTATGAATGAAAGAAATAATTCCTTGATTATTTTCATTGATAATGAGAGGTATATATACAAATATACAATTCCTAAATATGGACAATATAGGAAAATAATTCTACCTTTTCCTTTTCTAATTCTAATACATTTTCCTAGTACAAGACTAATACCATAATTACATTTATACTTGAATTACATTTTGTTGAGTCCAAATCGGACCATGATACACACGGTCCTTTACACCCCAGAGTCAGAGAGGGCGATTGACGTACGCTGAGACTGTCCCTAAAAACTTCAAATAGAACCAAGGGAAGACCCTTAGTAAATATGTCTGCAATCTGGTTTCGCGAAGGGACATGGAGGATGCATACTTGTCCACGAGCTACCTTTTCTCGAACAAAGTGTATGTCCATCTCGATATGTTTAGTGCGCTGATGTTGGACCGAATTTCCAGAAAGATAGACCGCACTCACATTATCACATTAGACCAAGGTAGCTTTCTGAATAGGTTAATGTAGCTATAGTAGAAGATTATGTAGCCAACATGACTCAGACACCACATTGGCTACCCCTCGATACTTGGCCTCCGCCCTAGACCGTGATAAACTAGCCTGGTGTTTTGCCGACCAAGAGACCAAGTTATCTCGAAGGAACATACAATAACCAGATGTCGAACATATGGTATCTGGAAAACAACCCCAATCAACATCTGTATATGACACAAGAGTAGAGACGGAGGACGGATATAAATGCAATCTAAAATCAAGTGTGCCATGTATGTATCGTAGAATGCATTTGAGCGCATGCATGTGCTCAATCCGCGGATCATGCATAAATAAACACACTTGTTGTACTACATAAGTAATATTTGGTCTCGTGAAAGTCAGATACCGAAGAGCCCATGCAAGACTACAATAATGGGTGGGATCCTCGTATATGTGCTAGACGTAGCACTCAGCTTTGGTTTTGTATCAACCAAGGTAGAAGTAGACTTACAAGATGACATGTCAGCTCTCTCAATAATCTCTATCGCATACTTTTTCTGTGATAAAAATAGACCACCTGCATGACGAGTAACTGCTATGCCAAAAAAATAGCTCAATGGCCCCAAGTCTTTCATAGCAAATTCGGAAGTGAGAAGAGACATGATAGACTTGCGTAAAATTTCCGATGAGGAAGTCAATATAATATCATCAACATATAACAGAATGTATGCCAGAGAAGTACCACGCCGATAGATGAACAGAGAATGATCAGACCTGCTGTGAGAAAACTCAATAGTAGACACATAATCTGCAAACCTTTTATACCAAGCACTTGGGGAATGCTTAAGCCCATACAAGTACTTTTTAGTAAACAAACATGATGATGATAATTGGAGTCCCTAAAGCCCAAGGGTTGATGCATGTATACTATCTCCTTAAAGATCACCATGTAAGAAAGTATTTTTCACATCCAACTGGTGAATGGGTCATGCCTTCGAGAGAGCTAGACTAAGCATAGTGCGAATGGTAGCCAGTTTGACTACGGGACTAAATATCTCTCCACAATTCATGCTAACCTGTTGTGTTTTACCATCAACTACAAGACGTGCCTTTTGCCTCTCAAAAGAACCGTCAGAATTTTCTTTATCAGTAAAAATCCACATAGACCGAATAATATTAACACCGGGTGGAAGGGGCACCAACTCCCACATCTTATTTTCAATAAAAGCATTATATTCGTCATCCATGACTAATTTCCAATTCGGGTCATGAAGGGCAGACACAGGGTTACGTGGTAAGAGAGATTTAATGACATTTGAATTAAGATTAAAATGCTTTTTTGGTTTAAAAATACTATGTTGGCTACGAGTAACTGGCCCTTGACTCGATGTGAAATTGGATGAGATTGAGGGAATTACCGGGGTGGCAGTAGACTGGCCAGCAAGCAATGGGCCTGCTGGCCCAATAACTGACCGAGAAACTAAAGATGGAATAGTTTTGGAAGTGGGCCGTGATCCCGGATCATCACCGAAAAAAGGAATGGGTTGAGATTTGGGACCAATGTCGAGATGAGTTGGGCCAGTAGGAAGTGGACATGCTGGCCGAGTTGACGTTGGAACGAGATTTTGTGGGCCAGTAGGCAGTTGGTCTGCTGGCAGATTTGGGTCACGGGACATCTTAGATAAAATGGTGGAGAATATACAGTGAGATCCCATCATCCAAAAATTATATGAACTAGACACCGAACTACGCAATTTAGCAAACGGAAATTGGGTTTCATAAAAAATAACATGGAGACTAATTATGATTTTGTTAGAGGATAAATCAAAACATTTGTAACCACTATGATTAGATAGATAACCCAAAAACACACAAACGGTTGAATGAGCTTGAAGTTTGTTAATTATAGTAGACGGGAAAAGTGGATAGCATAAACACCCAAACACCCTAAGATGAGAATACGAATGATCTTTATTGTAAAGCATTTTAAGTGTGGATTGATATGCTAAGCCTTGGTTAGGGAGGATGTTAAGTAGATATATAGCCATTTGTAAAGCATGATGCCAAAAAGAAGGAGGTAATGAAGCATGAGCTAGCAAGGTTCGAACAATATTATTAATGGTACAAATTTATATTTTGGCCTTCCCATTTCGAGAGGACGTATGTGGAAAAGAAACCCGAAACGATATGTCATGAGTGTCACAAAAACCCCCCAAAATGGCCCATTATCATATTCCCTACCATTATCACATTGAATGTTTTAAATTCCCGTTCGAATTGAGTACAGATAAATGATCTAAAGTTTAAGAAAGTGGAAAAAATTTGAGACTTTTTGGATAAAGGAAAGGTCCACAAAAAGTTAGAATAATCATCCAAGAATAAGACATAATAGCGATGACCCAAAGAACTTAAAACGGGAGATGTCCACAAATCACTATGAATAATGTCAAACGGCATAACTGTACGAGAAGTAGAGGTTACAAACGGTAATCGAACATGTTTTCCTAATGGACAAGAAGCAAAAAGTGGAGTACTACGCGTACCCTTATAATCAATAAAATTATTTTTATGCAGAGAAGAAATAATAGATGACCCAAACGTGCATGCCACAAGGAAGGAGGAGCAAGAGCGACAAACGTGGAAGGTGTGGCTTGACTTGTGGAAATGGTTGTGGTGGTGAGTGGATAAAGTTCTTCCCTACTATTGCATCTCATTATAGGTATCCCTGTCTTGAAATCCTTCACAGAGAATCCAAATTGGTCAAAATTAACAGACACCCAATTATCAATGGTGAATTTTCGGACAGACACCAATTTTTTAATCAAGTGATGGGCATGAAGAACATTTTTTAAGACAAGAGGTGGATGTGGGGGAAACAAATTTGTGTGACCATAAACACGAATTGGAATTGAATGACCATTACCAATAGTTATACCACGATTGTTTCTCAAATTGAAATAAGACGAAAGAGTACATGGTGCGGATGTCATGTGAGAAGTGGCACTGGTGTTCATATACCAATTTGCTTTCGGGGGATTTATTATGAGTGTATGCATTGCGGGCTCAATATCTGTAGGTGTTGGGACCGAAGATGGGCTTGTTGTAGTAAAGGCCTGCGAAAGTCGAGGCCCTAACAGGCCAGCCTGCTGCCACGACCCAATAGGTCGAGAACTGGAATTAGAATGCTGGACCGGGAAACTAGGCCTAGAAGCATTTTGGAATTGGGCTCAGTTCCCGGGAATTGGTGACGGTGGGTAAGGGTAGTTGGGCCACTGGCTATTGATCCAACCCCATGTCCAATAGGCCCACGACTGCTGTCAGTTAGTCTGTGGCCCACTGTTCCGACCACCATTATTTTTGCCACAAATGGTTCAATTTTTGATACCCCCGCGATTCTTGCCATTATTTTTATAATTTTGACCCATTTTTGCCGCCACCATTATTACGATTTTGGCCAGAATATTCAGAGAATGAGTAAGGATTGTCTGACGTGGCCATCATCATGATGGAATTTGCTCAGGTAGCCGTCATTTTTTCCAAGTGAGCCTCTTCCAATGTGAGCATGGAACGGACCTGATAAAATGGTGGTAAAGGATTACTCTGACGAAGTAGTGTTCCAACGCCATTATAGGCCTCATTCTTTCAGCCTTTTACAATAGGCCTAGACGTTAGGAAAATTTTCCATGTTAACATGGGAAAATTCCTGCTCAAGGGTGACAGCATGGGAATTCTTGTTATCTTGGAATATATCACACACCATATTCCAAGTGTCCATCGCCGTAGCATCGGGTTCAATAATCGTCTGTAAAAGGTCTGTAAAGATAGTGGAATAAATCAATTGGATAACGGTAGCATCAAGGGTTGTCTATGATGTAGGATTATCCTCGAAGGTAGACATCTTCTCCACGCTAGGTACCGATGGGATTATGTGATGGAGGACTTGATGCGAGTGTGCGTGAACTTTGAATAATTCTATCCACGTCGCGTATTGGACGTTTTCCATTTCAAGAACAATAGGGATGTGGTTCTTGACGTTGGAAACTGTTAGGGCGGGATGAAACATGTTCTTTGACGTAGACATAACGAAAGAACAATAGGTGAATGAGGGATTTGGAAGAATATTTAAGAATAGAGGAGGAGAAAATATATGCACGGAATCCGAGAGAAGACACAGAAATCGAGAAAAGAAGAGGGCATCGGAAGTGTTGGAGAGAAGTTATTTTAGCCCTAGACTGCTGATACCATGAAAGAAATAATCTCTTGATTATTTTCATTGATAATGAGAGGTATATATACAAATATACAATTCCTAAATATGGACAATATAGGAAAATAATTTACATTTTCCTATTCTAATTCTAATACCTTTTGCGATGCATAAGGCTCATCTTGTAAGTGATGGTAAGACTCAGCAGGTTGGTGTGGATTGTGGTGAGATATTTAGTCTGGTGGTCAAGCCGGCTACTATTCGCACTGTGCTCAACTTGGCTCTTTTGGAAGCATGGCCCATTCATCAGTTAGATGTGAAGAATGCTTTCTTACATGGTAATCTCAATGAGACAGTCTATATGCATCAGCCCTTGGTGTTTAGGGATCTCAAATATACTCATCATGTCTGTTTATTGAAAAAAGTCCTTGTATGGGCTTAAGCAGTCCCCACGGGCTTGATATAAGAGGTTTGCAGAGTATGTTTCGACTATTGGGTTCTCTCACAGCAGGTCTGATAATTCATTGTTCATATATCGTCGTGGTTCTTCCATTGATTATATACTATTATATGTGGATGATATTATCTTGACTACTTTTTCTGATGCATTACGTCAGTCTATCATGACAATGCTTAGTTCTGAGTTTACTATGAAAGACTTGGGGCCCTTGAGTTACTTTTTAGGGATTGCTGCCACTCGTCATGCAGGTGGTTATTCTTGTCACAACAGAAATATGCAACTGAGATCATTGAGCGAGCTGGTATGTCATCATGTAAGTCCACTTCCACCCCGGTTGACACTAAACCCAAGCTAGGGGTTGCGGCTGGCTCCCCTTACGAGGATCCAACCCGCTATCGCAGTCTTGCAGAGGCACTCCAGTATCTTACGTACACAAGACCAGATATTACGTATGTAATACAACATGTGTGTTTGTTTATGCATGATTAAGGCTAGCCAGTGGGTCAGGTCGGTCCGGTCCCACCCCGACACCGCCTAGACCCCGACATTTAAAAAAAATTATGGTATCGGGACTCGAACCGGGATGGGACATGGTCTCGTCCCAACCCGTCCCAGTCCCGCCCCCAATCCCGCCATAAATGCCCTCTTTGCACAAATAATCATTGCATCAACGACCATTTTACATTTTGGACGTTGTGTGACGGCCATTTTTGGCCTCCCCCTACCCCCTTAATATTTATTTTTAACCCATAAGTTATTATATTTACACTTTAACCCAATTTCCCAACTATAAATACCTCATTTTCTCTTCATCTTTCTCATAAATCTCCATACGGTCTCTCTAATCTTTCAATCTATCTCTCTGCAAGTCTACATTGTACTAAATATTGAATTTTATTTATTCATTTGGGAGTGAAGTTGGCAACTAGTTTGAGGATCTACCATCGAGCAAAATTTCAATTTTCAACCTCTCGATTACACATCGACGTTACGTCGGCGTTTGGTACATTCGTTCGTTCATTAAATTATTATTTTCTGTTTATTTTATTTAGCGCACTTAATTTTATTTACTTTAATTATTTATTAGTATAATTATAATAAAGTGATTTAAACGTATGCTTACGGGTAATAGTCAGGCTTCTTCTAGTAGGGCAACAAGGGCAAGGGATTTCTTCTAGTCATCCTATTTCTAGACAGAATCTTATTCCTACACAGGATGATTTCGTTGATACTGAATATTTTCCTACAATACCATTAGATTTAGACGAGGAGCTATTTTCTGGAACTCAAGAAGACTTTAATTTAGAAGATGATCTAGATGATACACCCACTAATGTAGATGACAACACACCCATTAGTGCACTTCAACTGAAATGCCTACTATTCCCCCTAGTATGAGACGAGGTCCAGCAAAACGACCATTAAAATCAGATGCATGAACATTTTTTGATAGGGACGTGGAGAATCAAGTAGCTAAATGTAAAATTTGTAAAGATGTTTTAAAATTTAAAACTAGAAAAGGTCACGGTGGGACGGGGGGTTTAATGAGACACGTAGCAAGGGCTCATCCAGCTAGATATGCCCAATATGAGGCTTCAAAATCGGGTGCGCAAACGCCCGCTCCATCGGGACGAGGTTCACATACTGTCCCGTACGAAGTACATGGTCAAATTAACCCCACGACGGGGGAATCGTAGGCCCTAATTACAATAAACATAGAGATAGGGAAATAATAGCAAAATTAGTTGTTGTGGAGGGTTGCCTTTTTCATTTTCTTCATCTCCTGGTTTTATTCATTACATTAGAAAAATGTATAATTCTGCTTTTAACGGGTTTTCTAGATCAACTGTTAAGAGAGATGTATTTAAATTTGCACATGAATATCAACAATATTTACGTTATTCATTATATCATTTTAATGGTAAAGCGGCTATCCCTTCTGATATATGCCGTAGTACTAACGGCCATGATTATACGGTAACTTGTCATTGGATAGATTATAAATGGTCTATGCAAAAACGTATCTTAGCGTATAGATATATAGATGATAGGCACACTAATACTTTTATTGCAGAAAATATTTATCAAGTGTGCGATTATTACGGAATAACTGATAAAATTATGACTATTACATTATATACCGCTTCTTCTAACAATTATGCTATTACAATTTTAAAAAATAGTTTAACTCCATCTTTTGCAGATCATTTTTATATAAAATGTGTGTGCCATATATATAACTTAGTTGTAAATGATGGTCTATCATTTTTTGAAGATTTTCTTAGTAAAATACAATTTGCTATAAACATTATTTTAAAAAATAATAGAATACAACGAAAAAAATATATAAAAAAACTTGTCACGATTGCTAACTACCTTATAGAAAAATTCCAGAAGAAGTACCCACTAGGTGAAATTCTTTATATGAGCAACTATTTGTTGCTTATGACTATAAAAAACCTATAACTTTATTTTTTAACTCTCATAATCAAAATCCAGCTGATATGGTTGTAGATAGCGATTGGGAAAAAATTTCCGAACTTATTATATTTCTAGAGAATTTTTTTCAAGCAACAAAATAATTTTTCGGTATATATTATCCTACTATATCAACTATGTTGTTTTATATAGTTCTATATATGGATAAACCAACTTATAAGACAACTATTAAAAAAATATTTTATTCTCATTCCCACTATTTATATTATTGGTGATGTATTAAATCCGACTATTAAAATAGACGGTACTAAATCACTTATTGAAACTATTTATGATTGTATATCAGTACAACCACCTCCAAGTCCCAAAAATCTAAATCACTCACCACCTATTGAACAAACTAAAGAAAAAGTGTTGTCTAGCGTAGAAAACGAATGTAAAAAAGTATATAGGTTTTACCAACAAGAAAGTGCTAGCAACCTACCGGCTTCCATACCATCTTCTTCTTCAACACAACTTCACAAAAGACATGTTGTTTCTGCGGCTAGTATTGAAAACCTCAGAAATAGAATGTGCGGCCGTAACGCTACTAACCAAATTAGCGAGTTTGATATTTTTGTTTTGTTGGGTTCTGTACTGTACCAAGTAGTTCTCAATGAAGAAGGACATGAAGACTTGCTGAAATACTGGAGGGGAAATGAGAAGACCTTTTCGACACTTTCAATGATGGCCCGAGATGTTTTGAACATTCAAGCGTCATCAACGGCATCTGAAATCGTTTTTTCTGCCGGCAGATATTAAATAGAAGAGCACAAACACTCATTAGCCGGAGACAGCTTAGAGATTGCAGTATTATTCAGAGATTGGATACGAGCGGAGTGGAGAAGGTGCAGTCAATCGGAGATCAACTAAGAAGAAGATGAAAACTACAACGACATCTTATCCGAAGGTGGTGGAAATGACGTGGAGCAATTTGACCAACAAATATCAATTCCAATCGAAGAACCACAGGAAATTATCAAGAAACTAGAACATATTTTTCTCAAAATGTAATTTTTTAATTGCAATTTTACTATGTAATTTGCAACTTTTGAACAACACCACAAAGTTGCAATTTTGACAATTGTATTTGTATTACAAAAAAAATCATATGTCTATTAAATAATATAAGAGGCACAAAAACAGCCTTGTGATATTTTTATTACACTATCTTGTTCAATTATTGAGTTGTTTATATATGTTAATTTTAAAATTAAGTGCAAAAAAAAAAACCGCCACGACCTGATCCTGCCCCGACCTGATTCCGACGGGACTTCGGTGAATCCCGCATGTCTCGCCCGGACCCGATCCCGCCAAACCCGCCCCGACTCATCCCGGCCCGTTCGCCACCCTTATGCATGATCCCAGGGTTGAGCACATGAATGCACTTAAACACATTATTCTATACATCCAGGGAACACTTGACTATGACTTGCATTTATATCCGTCTTCGACATCACTTGTCTCGTATACAGATGTTGATTGGGGTGGCTTTCCAGACACTAGACGCTTTACGTCTGGCTATTGCATGTTTCTTGGTAATAACTTGGTCTCCTGGTCTGCGAAGCGTCAGTCGTCATTTTCCCATTCTAGTGTAGAGGCTGAGTATCGAGGGGTAGCCAATGTGGTCTCTGAATCCTGTTGGTTACGTTATCTTCTTTTAGAGCTTCATTGTCCTATTCAGAAAGCTACCTTGGTTTATTGTGATAATGTTAGTGCCATCTACCTTTCTGGTAATCAGGCTCAGCACCAACACACTAAACATATCGAGATGGACATTCACTTTGTTCGCGAAAAGGTAGCTCGTGGACAAGTACGCATCTGCCATGTCCCTTCCAGGTATCAAATTGCAGACATCTTTACCAAAGGTCTTCCCTTGGTCCTTTTTGAAGATTTTAGGGACAGTATCAGCGTACGAAGACCGCCCGCTATGACTGCGGGTGTGTTAAATATACCATGTATACCGTGATGCATATCACGGTTTGTAGCAAATAGCCATAATTGTATCACACAGTTTTAGTACCATAATTAGAATTGTATTATTATCATAGTTATATGATTATTGTACAAGTAGAATAGGGTTTTAGGGAGTAGAATAATAATAGAATTTTTCTATTACGGAAATTGTAAATTGTATACTCTTTCATTAATAAGAATAATCAATGAATTATTTCTTTCGTTTCATACATGTTTGTCAAATCATTAAAACAATACATAGCACACATTATCAATTATTCCGGTAAAATATCAAAACATTTGCAGGAAGACATCTTTGACTAACAAAAACGGTGTTTAATTTATTCATAATATTCCAATAATGATACAAATACAGTGCTTTACTTTAGAAAATAACTGGTGCTATGAAATTCAACAAAGCAACATACATTGAGCCTGCATATTCATAAAGAAAACTTTAAAGAAAAGTAAAAAATAATAACAAACGTGTCAAAGATGATATTTTTCACACTCAAACACACACACACACACACACAATTAATACTAATCAACACTTAATTTCTCCTACGACAATTTTTCCTAATCTCTCCATTCGATCCAGTAAGTGGACGAATATCACCCATCTTGATCATAGCAGTCACAAAATCAGAGCTGAAACTGCTAGGATTATTACTATACGAGGTAACAATCGAATCCGCTGATCCGCTATTAAAGAGTTGTTGATCGGAATGGAGTAGACCTTTTTTGTTAACAAGGTTCTTGAAATAATTGTTGTTGAATTTTGTAGGTGTTTGGAGATCGAGTGGTACTAAGTTATTGTCACCTGAGCCTGAGTTTCTTGGGCAGTTGCTTTGTATTGTTTTTGCAAATGATGTGTCTAAGTTGTTGGTTTCGTTGTATATACGTGCCCTGAATGTTGTGCACCTTGCTTGTCCAATTGTGTGAGCCCCTGTAAATAATAACATAGGAATAATTAGATTTTCTGAATTTGATCCCATGTTTTTTGGAGGGTGGGGTGTGTGTATTGGTGTTAAAGGAGGGAATGTTTAGTGTATAAAAGTTTTGGTTGTTATGTGAGATCTAAGTTGTAATTACCTGTTTTGATGCTATAATTAGTGAGTTTGAGATGAATATTCTTTAGTAAAAGTTATATGTACTAGCTTATCCATACTAAGAACTTTGTTTAAAGCCACAAAGGAATATATTAGTACTAAAAAAATTAGATATAAATTTCGCCATTAAGTTGTCTCTAAATAGCTTGTACTAACAAGATGTTCTGATAATCTGATGTAATTTGTCACGAAATAGTATTAGCGACAAATTTTTGCTATTTATCGAAAGTATCTATCGCCAATTCATGTTTTTTTTTACCTAATATGGCGGGATAGATGAAGTCTTTTCTCCATTAATTAGAGATTGCAAGTTTGAGATTTTAGAATGATGATTCTTTTGCTAGGGAGCGATTCCCCCTAATGGGCCCTACATGAGAATTTGAATTAGTTATACTAGTAGGTTTACGATACCAGAAGATTATAAAAAAAAAAATTAAAACCTTAAAAATAGGCACTTTTATTTAGTAATTCTTTTGGATTGTGGTATCCTTTTTATTTTATTATTTCTTTTTCTCTTTTTTTTTAGGAGGGGAACTATAGAAAAGTAAGGTCCAAATCTCATCGGAGACAAAAGACGTTAGATGATTTATTTCCAATTGTTTGGTAAGTCTTGTTATGAAGAGTTACACAATACTTATACTAACGGAGGTGGCAAAGTACAAAATAAAATAATTAGAATGCACGTAAGCGGATTCGAACACCATCATTATTTATAAAAAAAATTAAAATAAGGAGAATTATAGGGAAAAGGACAAACCAGATAAGGCAACCATATCCTTGGTGGAAAGGCCAACAGCACTGAAACTAGAGATGAGTCGATTAAGGTTAGAAGTAGGAGAAGGAATGCTGCTGTTGGCAGCACCTTGGCTTGCTGTTCTGGCATCTCTTCTCCCCAATTTTACATTCCAATTAGGCCCTCCAAGCTGCATAAATACATGTCACAAAAATACTCATATGAGAATAATATGCAGCTGTTTTACTTGGAAATTTTTTTCCTAATAATGGATATTAGATAGGGATGACAAAATTAACATATGAAAATACGATTCGTAAGTAATCTTATCAAAATACTTTGTGAAAAAAAAATACCATTTGTTTGCTATGTTATATATAATCATAATCACTAGTTATGTTTGGTTATTAATTACTACTTTATAAGAAAAAAAAACTACAACTTGATAAGAGTTGGACTGGTTGAATTATGGCTCATTGTTTCTTCCATGACTCAAACCGTTTCAACTCAAGCTTTAATATGTTAATGATTATTAACTCAACCTATTTTGACACCCCTAATATTAGAAATTAACATAACCCGAGCCCATTTGACACCCTTAATATTAGGACTTAACTCAACCCGAGCCCATTTGACAACCCTAATATTAGGACTTACAATGACAACAGAGTCCCTAGCAGATATGGCCAAAACATCAGCACAAGAAACAACGCCAGGGCACACTTTCTCTACAGCAGATTTGATGTTGTCAATGACTTCAAATCCTCTAGCAGAGTTGACATTTGGAGCAGCTCTCTTCTCTCCTGTGAAACTTGATGTGTCATCAAGGAGCAATGATCCATCACATCCCTGAAAGAGAAATTAAACCGTGACAAAATGAAGTTATTGAGCAATAATTTTGACAACCAATTGTAAATGTTATAAGAAATGAATATTATGTATGTGACCAATTGAGGAGTCTGCCTATGTCAAAAGTTTAACTATTAGCAGTTATCATGCTCAGCCGCTCGATCAAATCGAGCGTATCATCTTTAGAGGCTGAGCTCAAATTTTTAGTTTATGTATTCTGAACAATAATTTTTAATTGGTTTCTTGATATATTATTTATACATATTAAACTCTTTAATATAAATACAAAAGTTGAGCTAAACCTCATGAGTTCCGCAGAACCCACAACTATCATTAATTGTGGCTCCGCCCTGAATTCACCTTATAAATGCATGCAGAAAAGACACATAGTTGAATTACTAGTATATATGACTAGGAAAGCTCTACATATAGTACGAGTAGCTTTATTATACGAATGAAGTCCATCAAGAGTGTTAAAAGTGTGTGACCATCTCATCTAAAAGTTTAAGCTATTAGAGAGAACACACTTTTAATATTTAATTATATTCTCAACACGCCCTCTCACATACTGACCAGACTTTTTTTTATGATCCAAGTATGTGGAAATTCTTTTTAAAAATGAATGACAGCGAGATTCGATCACAGGACCTTTGCCTGCTCTGATACCATGTTAAAGTATGTGATCATCTCATCTAAAAGCTTAAACTGTTAGAGAGAGCATACTTTTAATATTTAATTTTATTATCAACAAAGAGATAGTAGATATATTAATGTAATAATTCAATGGTACTCTAAAAAATGAAGCTCGCACTCACTCTGTTTTCATTTAATATGGTGTTGTTTGATTGAAAAGTAAAATAAAAATCTCTTGGTACATATCAAAGTTATCTTTAGAATTTGTTGTCTTAAAAACGTAGGCATAACATTTCTATGGATATAAGAACATTTTAGTAAGGATAAAATGGAAAGCTTTGTGTGAAAAGTTTTGAGATATAGAAATATGGAGTACTGTTTTTTTTTAAACAAACTAAAAATAAATAGTGTAGTACGTTGTCATATAAAATAAAACAGGGGTAGTACTAGAATATGATGAATAAAATACTAGGAAATATAAAGATGGTAGAATTACATTGACGAAGCAATCGTGGAAGAACAAGCGAAGAAGAGAAGCACCCATTCGTGTTTCCTTTTTAATAGCTGACTGCACTGTTGATTTCACAGTTTGGTAAAGCTTAGGACAAGATTTTGAGTAAAAATTAGTTGAAAGTTGAGCTGATGAGCTTCCAACTAGTAAGCTCACAAGCAAAAACAAAACTATATTAGCATTAATCTTTAAAGAAGCCATCACAAAAGCTGACTGACTTAGAAGGAAAAGAAAAAGAGAAGATAAAGAAGTGTATTGTTCATAGGTTGTTGAGAAGTGTAAAGTATTTATAGGGAAATTATGTGGATTAGATAAAGGATTCTAAAGGTAATTCCTTTCGGCAGGTTACCTAACACGAAGACTGAATTTGCATGGCATTCTAAGTTTGAAAAGAACAATTAAAACAAGGACACTAATTAGTTATGTGACTTTAAGTTCAACGTATAAGAATGTAAAGAATATTTACACGACTAAATCATTTAGAAAGTAAAACTTTATCAAACAATTAAATGGTTAGTGACATGCTATAACATGTTAAATTACATTGATAACTATGTAAAAAATATTACAGTATCATTAGTAATATAGTCAAAATTCTCTATAACAACGTCAGTTGTTTCATGACTGCTACAACGAATGCTATTATAAGAACATATAATATAGTATCACATAAAAATTTGATTCTACAGAAAACATGACTATTATAAATAGTCAAATATATATTGTTATAGAGAGGTTTGATTGTATATTGAGATACCGGATATGCACTTTTCTTTTACAACATATATAGGAGGGAGGGAGCCTCTTTCCTAAAAAGCTTTTCTAATTGACTCCGTTCCTATCTCTTAAAGCTACGACATTGCACTGATTCTCGAATTGGCTTAGTTTAATTTTTAAATTATTTAACCAATTATAATTAACTACTCCCTATCTATTTCACAGGTAACTATATGTAGATCTAGCTACCAATTGGTTATAAGTCAACTTAATTTGATTAAAAAGTTATTTACATTAATGGTGCTCACGACATAAATTGTTAGGTGCATTGAAAATTGATTTCTTTTTTGATAAATAAGTAAGTAAAATTGAATAATACCAGATCCCGGCATTACCTATGTGAAAAGTACAAGAAATTAAGTAGTTAGACATTTTGGGAGTTAATATGTAAATTTTGTCAAAGGAAGACCCAAATAAGCACAATAATCTTATGATCTGGTGAAGACCAAAGACACTTAGAAGGGAATAAAGGTACAAAGTAGACTTTTGTGACATTGGTTATCACGTAGAATAGATTCATTGACTTGTGTTTTGCATGGTTAAAGTAACTATCTTTAGTTAGAGTCGAAGAATCTTTGATCTATAAGATGGTAAATTAAAGACAAGAAAAGATTGAAGATAATCTCAAATAATTTAAGTTATCACCGATACTGTAAAGATTTTTTTATACGGACAGAACGATTTAATTTAGTTTTTCACAATAAAGCAATAGACGAATAAAACCACTTATTAGTAGATTAATATATCTATGCGGGATGATATTTACGTACTTCACATATCATGGATCAAGTAACCACTCTGGTTTCAACAAGCTATTGCTATATTCATTTCTTTAGGATTTATTCACTAATAGAAACAGAGATTTTTTTATTTACATTCAGTAGGAAATTTGTGTAATAAAATATAATTTTCTCACCTTATTCTCAGTGAACCAGCCCACTAGAAAACACATAGTAGAAAATAGATTTTCATTGAAACGTTGGGAAATTTCCTAATTTTTTCATGTAAAAAATTATTATTTAGATTTTTTTCACTGACACTAAATGAGAATAGCCACTGAACATTTTTCAATGGGAAAATAGTGATATTTTAGCGTGATTGATGACCTATTAACAATATTTTCTAAGGACTGGCAATCATGTTTTGTTCAATCTGTTATAAATAATAAGGTATATTTTAATCATGTGACATATTAATTTTAGTATAAAGATGTACTTGTAATTACTTTATAAATAATCTTACTATCAAAATATTTTTACACTATTTGTACACATAAAAAATATAAACTCGTTCTCTTACCTTGACAAGATACAATTGTATTGTTCCTACTGATAATTACTTTTGACTAAGAGAATAACAAAATTATGTCCAATTTCTGGGCTCTGACTAATATATAGCAGCCTTTTAAATTAGATCCAAACTACCATGAAACGACGAAGTTTAATTACATCCTTTTCTTCTATAAGGATTAGCCAGTCTTTCTATTGCCAAAAGTAAGATAAAGTTTCAAGAATCTTTAGCTTTTGAATATTTTAGCATACCATATATGCACAGAATATATCATATACCCAATGTATTCACATGAGAAACCTCTAATTCTAATTATGACATTGTATAGTTTAGTTTAATATATTTGACTTGTTCTGACTTCTGAGTATATTTTAATGAAATGATGTTACATTTACCTAGTAAAATTTTGTAATTTTATTTGTCTGTTTAATGTCATGAAATAATAGTAAAAAAAGAAAAGAAAAAATTTACCAACTTTTATTGTAGCATGTTTCGCTAAGCTTTTAGGAGGCTAAAAGTATTTTTAAAGAAAAAAAGAAAAATTGTTTATTTTAAAAAAGTGTCATGAGGATTAAAAGAACAAAACGTGTCAAGATGCATGCATTGCCTAAATTAAACATTAAACTAATTACTTTAGGAAAGGTCAGCATACGGCAGCGATTTTGTGTAGTCAACCAAAGAGCAAAATAAAGTGAAAGATTGATTAGTCAATTAGAAAACTAATTTACTTTACCAACTTATTGTTAAGTATTTACTTTCCTCCAAAGCTAAAAAGAAAGTTTAGAATTGACTCACTTAGTCAGCAAGACTAGAGCCGTATTCACTCTTTATAAAAGTTCTTGCATTTTTATAATAATTTTAAATTAATATATAATAATTGGGTTTACAATTAAATATATATAGATATTTAATAATTTCTTAATATAAATACATGATTTGAGCAAAAGCTATTGAATTCACGTGAATGATTTCGTAAATGGTCATACAAATTTTATTATAATTGTATTAAAGTTATTAGTAAACAATTTTTTATAACAAAAAATAATTCAAGTTTATACTTAAGTTTCACGGCCGTCACTAAACTATTTTATATAACCACGCTCAATTTTGCATAGGTCTTGCAGAAACCATTAGGTTGAAATAAAAGAGGCATTTTATATGATGTTTAAGACAAAATTGCATGAGTGTTTGGTTACAAAAAGAATTGTCTACTACCTGTTGTGGATAATTCTTATACAAAATTTGAACGATATTTCTAATACAAAAAATAACTTAGTGACTCTCTATGATGCTTGAGCAAAGTAGATTAATTTTTGTTACAAAATATAATTTTAGTTAATTGTGCCTCCTGTTTGATAGAACAGCAAGGTTTGTTATAATTAATTTGGTGGATATTTTCCAAATAATTTGACAAGGTCTTTAGCTAAACAGAAACAAAATCTGAAGACTGGTTCAAATGGGGCAAAATTTTCTACTGGTTGGTAAACAACGCAGAAAATTCTTGCTGCATGGTTTTTTTAGGCATTAATTATTACTTTCTAGCTTGTCAATGTTTGTTCAGTTTAGTTTTTAGTTGAATATAAGTTTGGTACAGAGACAGTTTATAGGATTTTTATATTATTAGGTAAAATTGACCACAACATTGTATAATTCTTCATATTAAGTTTGATATGATACGGTGAGAATCTGCTAAGACCAGTAAAATTATGTCTTTGTTGTATAATTTTTTTTTTTACTTTACCAATATATATAACTTAAATCCTTCATTTTTATTTGTCATACCCCAACCTTGAGGGTGTGGCCGGCACCCGATGCCCTAAGACCCGAGCGTATCACTCATGATACATGTAGCATACTGTTGGGAAACAATTGTTGTAGGGAACGAGAAGTAAGTAACTATTACAATAGTATAAAGGATAAACAAACTATTACAATAAAACTGGAAATCAAAACCTTAACAAACTGCTTGTGTAATTTGTTGAGTAGAGTGATGACACTCTGTCTTTAAGACAAAATTGCCCCGTATATCTCCTCTTACGGTGTTGAGCAATAGTCTCCCAAGATACAACAACTTTAACAAGTGAGCAAAGGAAACTCAAGTGTTACTCTTGAAGAACTTTGAATATAGTGACTTTGCTAGAGAGGAAGAATATGAAATCAGAAAATCTGGAGTATTTTCTAAGTGTTGAGTGTAGTGTGTTTCAATTGAGCCAAATGTCTCAATTTATAGTGTAAGGAGAAGACCCCTTAACTAGCCAACTAATGGCATTCAATAGCCATGTAATTGCACTTGATTGAGGGGTTACATTCAGCCAAATAATGGTTGAATTCATATGGCAAGTAATGGAGAATCAATGCTCCAAAACCAGCCCAAACGTCAGATTTTTCAAATTCCCGTCGCAGTATTCTGCCTCAAAAGCGCCGCGGCACTTCCTGGGAGGCGTCGCGACGCTCCGGCTCCGACGGTTGTGGCGCCACGGCCCTTCACGGCTCCGCGGAGATTTCCGACTCGTTTCATCTTACACTTTGTACACTTCTTCCTTTCTTTACCAACGTGGAATACTTTGTTATTTGGCCAATAACTGTCCATAATTCTATGTCTCAAACGTATTACATACGTACCAATATCTCTTTCACTAATGAAATTTGCGATACTTGGCACTACGTGTAGAGATGGCAATGGATCCTGGACCCGGTCCAGATCCGGTGTATCCAGATCCGTTTTATAGGATATGGATCTTCAAAATTTGGACCCGACGGATCCGGATCGGACCCGGATCCGTTTCTGACGGATCGGATCGGATCCGGATCTTGTATTTGAGATCCGTATCCGGTCCAGATCCGACCCGTGGATCCATTTTTTATTAAATATATTCATAACCTAGAATGTAATTTTATAAGTATTTTCTTAAAATTGCTAAGCACATCCTTGCAAGTTTAATTCTCAAAACAAGTTTAATTTATCCCCGCGTTAACTCAAAAATAAAAAAATAATGAGGTAACTTCGATAATAAAATCAATGTTATATTAGTGAATGACTAACATCTCCATAGACAAGTAGTTCAAATTATATTCACTTCATTTATGAAGATTCCAAGCACATGCAAGTTCTGCATTGTGGAAATACTAGTCAGCATTTTCCACAACTATTGTCATTGTCCAACATTTTTAATTAATAGCTCACAATCAAAATGAGACAACGAACAAAATATCTCATATGAACATTTCAAAATTGAAAAACAGTAAACTGTTACTTAAGTAAAAATCGTTTGTCAGTTCAAAAAAAAATTCTTAGCAAGGTAAATTTTTTTACATGTGGATCCAAGATCCGATCGGGGGTTCCGCGGATCCGATGGATCCGGCGGATCCGATGGATCCGGATTTGGATATGATTTTTATGGATCCGCTGGATCTGGATCCGGATCTGGATTCAGGTATGAAAAACGGATCTGGATCTGGATCTAGTAGGATCCGGTCCAGATCCTATCCGTTGCCATCCCTAACTACGTGTGCACGTGTATGGAAACGACGTTTCCGACGTGCGGGCCCAATTTTTCGAGTCATAAATTAATGGGATATACTTATTTCCACATTTAGTAAATTTCCAACAATCTCCTCTTGAAAGAGATTTTGGCGCACACACATGGTGCCTTTTCTAGCAATCTTTCAGCGGACCGGTGTTGTATCTGGATAGGTAGCATACGCTTTGAACCTTCCATAGTTGAATACCATCAGACTTACTTACTACACGGTGAACGTGATGTCTTGAACCGTCAGTGTTTAGTGTAAGCCAAGTCAACGGTACCAACACAATAACTTCCTCTACTCAGTTCTCCGTAACGTTTTGTCCGTTGTGGCCGTGGACACTTCTTGGATTGTTAAGTGCGTTCATTTGAGGTGGCCTGTCCTCGCACTTAAATAGGTGGTCTCCTACAAGGTATCCTGCTATACCCCACTTTACAAGTGTTAGGAACCATTAAAAATTTCCCCAAACTTAACCTCAACCGGTGAGGATCATTAAAGGTTTTGGAAACTTAACCTTCACCCACACTGCAGATAGCACTTATAATCTATCGCAGGAACGGCTTTGGATTTGGTGTTTCTTTGCAGAAATCACTATCCAAAGTGCTCATGCTTCCACTGAAGAGATCAACTGAACCTTTACAGCTTAGTTTTTCCATTGAACCTAATTCCTGGGATCTCCAGTCAGTAAGGTTGGGTTACCACCGTATTGGTTCTTATACTTTGGGTTTTAAGCCCATTCCCCTAGACAGGAAGAACATCTGATCCATGGGTAAGCCCTTTGTCAGTGGGTCAGCTATGTTATCCTTTGACTTTATGTAATTAATGGATATTATACCTAAGGGCTGATGCATGTAAACTCTCCTTAAGATCACCGTGTAAGAAAACATTTTTTTACATCCAGCTGCCGAATGGGCCATCATTTCGAGAGAGCTAGACTGAGCACAGTGCGAATGGTTGTCGGTTTGACCACTGGACTAAATGTCTCTCCACAATCCACGTCAACCTGTTGCGTTAAATCATCACCTATAAGACGGGCCTTATGCCTCTCAAAAGAACCGTCAGAATTTTCTTTATGAGTAAAAGTCCACATGGACCAATAATATTAACACCAGGTGGATGGGGCACCAACTCCCACGTCTTATTTTTAATAAGAGAATTATATTCGTCATTCATGGCCAATTTCCAATTCGGGTCATAAAGGATAGACACCGGGTTATGGGGTAGGGGAGATTTAGTGATATTAGAATTAAGAATAAAATGTTGTTTCAGTTTAAAAATCCCCCTTTGGCTTTAAGTAACGGGCCCTTGACTCGAGGTAGAAGTGGACGGGATTGGGGAAATTATTTGTTTGGCAGCAGATTGACCAGCAGGCAGTGGGCCTGCTGGCCCAACAAAGGATGAGAAACTGGAACTGCATCAGAAATGGCTGTGGGCCGAGAAGCTGGGTCAGTACCAATATCGGTACAGGGCCGAGACATCAGAACATTATTGAGACCATGTGGTCCAGACGACGCTGGACCAGGACAATGTGGGCCAACATGCAGTGGGCTTGCTGGCGGATTCGGTTCACCGGACATTTTGAATAAATGGTGGATAATATACTGTGAGATCCAATCATCCAAAAAATATACGAACTAGACACGAGACTACTCAATTTAGCAAATGGAAATTGGGACTCATAAAAAATAACAAAGTGACTAATTATGATTTTGTTAGAGGATAAATCATAACATTTGTAACCACGATGATTGGTTGGATAACCCAAAAATACACATGCGGTAGAGCGGGCTTGAAGTTTGTTAATTGTAGTAGACGGAAAAAGTGGATAGCATAAACACCAAAACACCCTAAGATGAGAATACAAAGGATCTTTATTGTAAAGAATTTTAAGTGGGGACTGATATGCTAAGCCTTTAAGAGGGAGAATGTTAAGTAGATATGTAGCCATTTGCAATGCATGATGCCAAAAAGATGGTGGTAATAACCTATGGGCTAATAAAGTTCGGATAATATTATTAATGGTACGAATTTTCCATTCGGCTTTCCCATTTTGTGAGAACGTATGAGGATAAGAAAAATAAAAAACTATGCCATTAGCATCACAAAATTCCTGAAACAACCCATTATCGTATTCCTTGCCATTATCACATTGAATATTTTTAATTTCCCATTCGAATTGGGTACAAATGAATGCTCTAAAATTTAAGAAAGTGGAAAAAACTTGAGACTTTTTGGATAACGGAAAGGTCCACAAAAAATTAGAATAATCATCCAAAATAAGACATAATAACGATGGCCCAAAGAACTTAAAACGGGAGATGTTCATAAATCACTATGAATAATGTCAAAAGGCATCAAAGTACGAGAAGTAGATGCTACAAATGGTAATCGAACATGTTTTCCTAACGGACAAGAAGAACAAAGTGGAGTACTACGCGTACCATTACAAGAAATAAAATATTTTTTATGCAAACACGAAATAATAGACGATCCCAGATGGCCCAACCGTGCATGCCACAAGGAAGGAGCAAGGTTGGCAAAAGTAGACGGCACGACTTGACTCGTGGAAGTGGTGGTAGTTGTGATTGGATAAAGCTCTCCCCTACTATTGCATCTCATTAGAGATATCTCCGTTTTGAAATCCTTCACAGAAAACCCAAAGGGATCAAAATTAACAGAAATCCAATTATCAGTGGTGAATTTTCGGACATACACCAATTTTTTAATTAAGTTAGGAGCATGAAGGGTGTTTTTCAAAACTAGAGGTGGATGTGGGGGAGACAAAGTTGTATATCCATAACCGCGAATTGAAATTGAGTTGCCACTACCAATAATTATACCACGATTTATGCTCAAATTTGAATGAGATGAGATAGTACCTTGATCGGACGTCATATGAGAAGTGGCTTCGGTGTCCATATACCAATTCGCGTCCGGGGGATTTAAGCCAAGTGTATGAATTGCGGGTTCAATATCTGTAAGTATCGGGATCGGGTTTGGGCCCACAACATGGAAGGCCTTAGAGGGTCTAGGCTTGCTCTGCTGTCCCGGCCCATTACTGTACTGCATTACACTATTTGGGATCGAGAAACTGGGCTTGAAATTTTATTGGAACTGAGCCCATTTTCCCGGATAAGGAGCAGGCGGAAAATAAGAGTTGTTGGGCCAATGGCCACTGGGGCAGCCCCATTGCCAGGGGGCCCATGGCTGGGGCCAGTTGGCATGCGGCCTACTGCAACGAGGCCTACTGCTGTAGCTGCCATTGTTCCGTCCTCCGTCGCCGTTACCACCGCGATTGCCATCGCTGTTTTTGCTATTATTTTTACGATTTTGACCCGTTTTGCCGCCACGTGGTTACAGTTTTGGCCCGAACTTTCGAAGAATGAGTGAGGGTCGTATGACGTGGTCATCATTATGACGGAATGTGCTCTGGTAGCCGCTTTTTTAGCCAAACTGGCATCTTCTAACGTGAGCATGGAACGAGCCTGATAAAATGGTGGCAAATGATTACTTTGACAAAGTATTGTTACAATGCCATCATAGGCCTCAGAAAGGCCTGCAACCATTTGAAGAACAAGACGATTATTAGTAACAGGCGCACCAATGTTGCGGAGTTGGTCCGCCAATTCTTTCAGCCTTTTACAATAGGCCAAGACGTTAGGAAAATCTTCCATGTTGACATGGGAAAATTCCTGCTCAAGAGTGACAACACATGAATTTTTGTTATCTTGGAATATATCACGCACCCTATTCCAAGTAGTCATCGTCGTAACGTCAGGTTCAATAATCATCTCCAAGAGGTCTGTAGAGATTGTGGCATAAATTCACTGGAGAACGGTAGCATCAAGGGTTGTCCATGATGTAGGATCATCCTCGGGGGTAGGCATTGTACAAGTATGATAAATTTGTACACTAGTTTAATTACAATCCTAATCCTATTTGAGCACGGTACCATGCTATATTCTATCAATTTCCAGTTGTTATCATGCCGTTGTATGGAGCTTTTGCCACATCATCTTCTAGTCCACAAGCTCCTCCTGAAAACACATACAAGAAAAAAGAAAAAAAAAACATTGAGTACATTGACAGTGTAACAAATTTTTATTTTCACCAATTATATCATATTATTTATTTATTTTCTAGGTAATTATTAGTTACTCATTGTAGATCATTTTAATCTAATAATGTTATTAGGTACTTTTGTACCATCAATGCACATAAGTTAAACTCAAATAAAAATAGAAAAGAAATCAATCTTGCGAGTTACATTACCACTGACAGGTCCAGTAGGATTTCCATACCAAGTTGCCACTGCTGAGCTACCATCTAAAAAACCATTGGATAATTGGCAAGAACAAACACTAACAAATTCCGGGAAAAGAAAAACAAAAATGCAAGCAAAAAGAAATTGAGGAATATTAGATGCCATGACCACTAAATAATTAATTAAAAGCGGTTTGCTATTTGTGCTTATGCAATGTCGTGAAAACAAGTTCTATTTATATTAGAAAAATTGAATACCAGCCGGCCAAGGATATTAAACGTAATTATACGAGGATGTCCATGGATAAGATAAAAATTATTATTTAAACGATCTTTTGTTAAGAGTCCCACATCGGATATGAAATGAGAACATGGACTTAGACAATTCTCACCCTACAAGCTAGCTTTTGAGGTTGAGTTAAGCCCAAAATCCATTCTTTACATGGTATCAGAGCCATGTCCATTCAATTTCTTTGTTCGTCGATGTTGGGCCCCCAAATTATATTGTCCACGTTCCAGTTAACAAGGTCTTGACGTGCGTGGAGTGTTAAAAGTTCCACATCGGATATGGAATGAGAACTTGGACTCCTTATATGAACTTGGACAATTCTTACCCTACAAGCTAGCTTTTGGGGTTGAGTTAGGCCAATATCCATTCTTACATGGTATCAGAGCCAGACTCATTCCAATTTTTTGTTCACCGATATTGAGTTTTAATTAGATACATTAGATTTTTGAAATCCAGTAAACAAATTACACTTAGAACAAAGAAAAATTGAAAACTAGCCAGCAAGGATATTAAAACGTAATTTTATGAGGATATCCATGGATAATAGCGAAATTAATATTTTAAAGACTTAATTAGATCCATTAGATATTTGTAATCCAGTAAAACAAATAACTTAGAACAAAGAAAAATTGAATACTAGCCAGCCGAGGATATTAAAACGTAATTGTATGAGGATTTCCATGGATAATAGCAATATTAATATTTTAACGACTTTTAATTGGATGCATTAGATGTTCGAAATCCAGAAAAAATTACTTAGAATAAGAAAAATTGAATACTAGCCAGCCAAGGATATTAAAACGTAATTGTATGAGAATGTCCATGGATAACAGCAAAATTAATATTTTAAGAAAATTCTCAAATATGCCATCGAATTATAGGAAATGACTCATTTATCTCACTGGTCAATAGTTTGGCTCATTTATGTCTTCGTCGTTACCAAAATGATTCATCCATGTCATTTTTCACTAACGCCGGTCTTACAATTTCACTTTTCATTAACGTCAGTGTTAATGAAAAATGACATGGATGAGCCATTTTAATAACGAAAATGGCATGTATGAGCCATTTTGGTAGCTACAATGACATAAATGAGTCAAACTATTAACGAGTGACATAAATATATCAAGGTAAATAATATATCGATGTAATAGACATTCATATCTTCGATGATGAAACTCCTAATTTATAAATATATTTTTATTCTCCAGTTTTCTGAGATTTTTTATTATTGATTCATGTATTCTTGTTATTTAAAATAAAATTACGCCTGTGCCCTAAATTAAGGATGAGATAATTTCCATCATGTTGTTATAAAAATTAAAAGCGGCGGAGCATGCACTAAACGTGTAATTATAGTGTCTAAATCAATAACTTTATAAAATAACAACAATTCTCAAGAGTCAATTCTCTCGGCAGAAAAACACTATTAAAAATCAATGGGGTTGGAAGGGAGTTATTCACAATTATTTTTTTAACTTGGTTAAATCTTAGAAATTAGAATTTGATTGAGTATCAGGGATTATTAGCGAACGGCAATCTGCTCAATTTGATAAAATAACCTCTTTACATTGTTTCATAAATGCAATGGGGATATCAATAATGAGGTTCCTTAGCAAAAACCTAGTTTTAAGTCACAGAAAGAGAATTAGACTTAATTAATCACATTATAAGTGTTAAACAGAGCAATATACATGTGATATACACTGAATATACAACAGTAACAGTGTATATCACATGTATATCAGTGGAATAAAGCGAAAGAAGTGATAGCGGGCCCAAATGTAAAGAAGCCAGCCTCAAAGAAGTGGCCCAACCGGGCCTCTCAAAGATCCGGCGGAAGCAGCGGTGCGGCCCGGCAGTCAAGAAGAGTGGCCCAACCGGGCCTCTCGGTAGTCCAGTTTGAATGGCCCAAAGACGTCCAAAGCCCACCGCCAATATTTAGGGCAGAAAATCAGTGGCCAAATCTTGTATATTAAGGAAAGTATATTGTGTGTATATTATAGTATATTTGTTACCTAGATTAGGATATATACTTACCATAATTAGGATATACACTTACCATATTGTATAGTTAGAATTATGGTAGAAGAAGGTTTGTAACTTGTATATATATATCTATTCAATCAATGAAAATAATCAAGGGGATTATTTCTTTCATGGTATCAAGAGACTAGGCCTACACAAAAGTTTTTTTCTCTCAACTTTTGTCATCCTTGTGGCCGAGAACCCCCCCCCCCCCCTCGGGTTTTCTCTCCAAAAATTTTGTCTTCCGCTCTAAAAAACCTCTCTTAAATTTCCCCTCCTTCTTTGTTCTTTCAATATGTCTAAGAACAATTTTCACCCTTCCCTCACAATTTCCAATACCAAGCTCAGTGTCCCTATTGTCCTTGAGATGGAAAACGTTCAATATGCAACGTGGGCGGAGTTGTTTAAAACTCACGCTATATCTTATCAAGTTCTTCATCACATCATTCCTCCCGCTAGACCCCTTCCTGCGGAGGATCCTGAGTTATGAATTACACTTGATGCTACCGTTCTTCGGTGGATATACGCCGCTATTTCGCTGGACCTTCTACAGACGATTATGGAGCCGGATATCATGGCTATGGCTGCATGGAATAGATTGCGTGACATATTCCAAGACAACCAACATTCCCGTGTCGTCACACTCGAGCAGGAATTCTCTCTAGTTCGAATGGACGAATTTCCGAATATTTCTGCATATTGCAAGAAACTAAAGGAGTTGGCGGATCAACTCCGTAATGTTGGCGCACCAGTAACAAATAATCGTCTAGTTCTACAGTTGGTTGCCGGTCTTTCGGAGGCCTATAATGGTGTTGGAACTCTCCTTCGCCAAAGCAACCCTCTTCCCGACTTCTATCAAGCCCGCTCCATGCTGACGTTGGAAGAAGCAGGTTTGGCTAAAAAGGCGGCTACCGGAGCAAGCCCAGTCGTCATGGTGGCGTCCTCTCCTAGTCCTTCGGGTTTTGTTAATAATTCGGGCAAAAACCATAATAATGGTAGCGGTAAGAATAATCGCAAGAATAATAACAAAAATCGCGGGGGCAAACGCGGTGGTTCTGGTGGCAGTTCCGGTAGTCAACAAGCAGGCGGTGGGTCCCAGCCAGGGTACAGTGGCCCACCACCTTCATGGGCCCAACAGTGGGGCCAATGGCAGTGGAACCCGTACCATCCAGTAGCAGTTTCCAGTGGGCTGGCCAACAGTCCAGGCCCAATACCCAGCAGTGGCGGCCCACTGGCCAGTGGCCCAGCAGCGGTAGCAACAGCAGCTACGGCCCAGGTGCACCACGGACAGGAGTTCTTGGGCCCCGACCACCGCAGGCCCATCATGCAGCAGGCCCCACTCAGACTGATATCGAGGCCGCGATGCACACGTTGGGGTTGACTTAACCGGACCCAAATTGGTACATGGACACCGGGGCAACTACTCACATGACCTCTGAATCAGGTACTCTCTCCTCTTATTCCAATTTGAGCACCGCTCGGGGTATAATTGTTGGTAATGGCAACTCTATCCCAATTCAGGGTTATGGTCACAAAACGTTGTCTCCCCCCAATCCACCCCTTCTCTTGAAAAATACTTTACATGCTCCTAAATTGATTAAAAATTTAGTGTCTGTCCGGAAGTTCACTACTGAAAATTCCGTTTCCGTTGAATTTGATCCTTTTGGTTTTTCTGTGAAGGATTTCAAGACGGGGAGTCATCTCATGAGGTGTGATAGTAGGGGGATCTCGTATCCTATCATGCCTCGGTTTCAGTCCATCGAGTCAAACCTTGCCATCAGCTTTTGCAGCCATCTCTCCTTCCATGTGGCATGCTCGTCTGGGTCATCCGGGATCTTCTATTTTATCAGTTTTAGATAAAAATAGTTTTATTTCTTGTAAGGGTACGAGTCGTACTCCAATGTGTCAGTCTTGTTCGTTAGGAAAAATTATTAAGTTACCATTTGTAGTCTCCAATTCTCATACTTCTATGCCATTTGACATTATTCATAGTGACTTATGGACGTCTCATGTTCTAAGTTCAGTGGGTCATCGATATTATGTTCTCTTTTTAGATGATATACTAGATTTTTGTGGACGTTTCCAATTGCAAATAAATCACAAGTATTTTCCATCTCCATCAAATTTAGAGCGTTCATTCGTACTCAATTCGAAAGAGACATAAAAAATATTCAATGTGATAATGGGAAAGAATATGACAATAGGGAGTTTCGGGATTTCTGTGCTAATAATGGGATCAATTTTAGGTTCTCGTGTCCTCATACATCTCCACAAAATGGTAAGGCCGAACGCAAAATTCGTTCCATCAATAACATTGTCCGAACTCTCTTAATTCATGCCTCCATACCTCCATATTTTTGGCATCATGCTCTACAAATGGCCACGTATCTTCTTAACATATTTCATTCTAAAGGTCTTACATATTCATCCCCCCTCAAAATCCTATATAATAAGGACCCTTCGTATTCTCATCTTCGAATTTTTGGGTGCTTATGTTATCCGTTATTCCCATCCACCACAATTAACAAACTTCAGGCTCGATCTACCCCGCGTGTATTTTTGGGTTATCCGTCGAATCATCGTGGTTATAAGTGTTTTGATTTATCCTCCAAGAAAATCATAATAAATCGCCATGTCATTTTTGATGAAACCCAATTTCCTTTTACGAAAGTTCATACTCCCGAGCCTAAGTCGTATAATTTTTTGGATGACCAAATATCCCCGTATATTATTCGGAATTTTTCGGACCTCTCCCGCACCCTAAATCCTCCAGCGGGCCCATCGCCCGCCTGGACCCACGATCGTCTCGCCCGGTAATTCCAAAGAATCGGAACAGTTCAGAAATTGGGCCGGTCCCCCCCACCTCGGAACTGGTCCAGCCGACGAGTCCAACAGTTACCGATTTGGGCCAGCAGGCCCACTGCCTGCTGGCCGTCCGTCCCGAGCCTAGAAAATTCCCAAACTTCTCTCAATACTTCCTCGAGTCATAGATCGATCACTCGAAGTCAGCGGGGTATTTTTACACCTAAAAGACATTTTAATTTACATTCGGATGTCTCTAAATCCCCCTTGCCCCGCAATCCTGTGTCGGCTTTAAATGACCCTAATTGGAAAATTGCTACGACTGATGAATATAATGCTCTTATTGATAATAAGATGTGGGAGTTGGTGCCCCGTCCATATGGTATTAATGTTATCAGGTCTATGTGGATTTTTGCTCATAAGGAGAATTCAGATGGGTCCTTTACTCGACATAAGGCGCGACTTGTTGGTGATGGTAAGACTCAGCAGGTTGGATTGATTGTGGTGAGACGTTTAGTCCGGTGGTCAAACCGGCTACCATTCGCACTGTGCTTAGCTTGGCTCTTTCAAAGACTTGGCCAATTCATCAGTTGGATGTCAAGAATGCTTTCCTACATGGTGACCTTAAGGAAACAGTCTATATGCATCAGACGTTGGGTTTCAGGGATCCCAACCGCCCTAATCATGTCTGTTTGTTGAAGAAATCATTATATGGGCTTAAGCAGTCTCCAAGGGTCTGGTACACGAGGTTTGCTGACTTTGTTTCAACTATTGGGTTCACTCACAGCAGGTCAGATAATTCCTTGTTCATCTACCGCAGTGGTTCGTCCTTGGCCTACATCCTGTTGTACGTGGATGATATCATCTTGACTGCCTCTTCAGATGCCTTACGCCAGTCTATCATGACCATGCTCAGTTCTGAGTTTGCTATGAAAGACTTAGGGCCTTTGAGTTATTTTTTGGGGATTGCCGTCAAGCGTCATTCGTGTGGGTTGTTTCGTCTCAACGGAAGTATGTCGCCGAGATCATCGAGAGGGCGGGATGTCATCCCGTAAGTCCACTTCCATGCCAGTTGATGCAAACCCAAAGCTAAGTGCCGTAGCAGGTGCACCATATGAGGACCTGACCCGCTATCGCAGTCTTGCAGGGCCCTCCAAGATCTTACTTTTACCGGACCGGATATTACATATGCGGTTCAGCAGTGTGTTTATTCATGCATGATCCTAGAGTTGAGCACATGAATGCAATCAAACGCATCATTCGGTATATTCAGGGGACACTAGAATATGGGTTGCACTTGTATCCTTCATCTACATCCACATTTGTCTCTTACACGGATGCTGATTGGGGTGGTTGTCCCGACACCTGACGGTCGACTTCTGGCTACTGTATGTTCCTTGGCAACAACTTGGTCTCCTGGTCAGCCAAACGTCAGGCAACTCTATCACGCTCAAGTGCCGAGGCAGAATATCGAGGGGCAGCGAATGTGGTCTCCGAATCATGTTGGCTACGTAACTTGCTTTTGGAGCTTCATTGTTCCATTCAGAAGGCAACCTTGGTATATTGCGATAACATTAGTGCCATCTACCTGTCAGGTAATCCAGTTCAGCACCAACGCACCAAGCATATCGAAATGAACATTCACTTTGTCCATGAAAAGGTTGCAAAGGGTCAAGTTCATGTATGCCATGTCCCGTCTCGTTATCAAATTGCAGACATCTTTACAAAGGGTCTACCAGCGGTTCTCTTTGAAGATTTTAGGGATAGTCTCGGCGTTCGAAACCGCCCGCTATGATCGTGGGGGTGTGTTAAACAGAGCAATATACATGTGATATACACCGAATATACAGCAATGTATATCACATGTATATCGATGGAATAAAGCAAGAAGAAAGTGAGTCCAAGAAGCGGTGAAGGGCCCAACCTGGCCTCTCGGCGTCCAAAGAGCGAGAGTGCGCCCTCAAAAGTAGTGGCCCAACCGGGCCTCTCGGCGATCCGATTTGAATGGCCCAAAGACATCCATCCCACCGCCAATATTTAGGGCAGAAAATCAGTGGCCAAATCTTGTATATTAAGGAAAGTATATTGTGTGTATATTTGTTACCTAGATTAGGATATATGCTTACCATAATTAGGATATACACTTACCATATTGTATAGTTAGAATTATGGTAGAAAAGGTTTGTAACTTGTATATATATCTATTCAATCAATGAAAATAATCAAGGGGATTATTTCTTTCATGGTATCAAGAGACTAGGCCTACACAAAAGTTTTTTGCTCTCAACTTTTGTCATCCTTGTGGCCAAGAACCCCCCCCCCCCTCAGGTTTTCTCTCCAAAAATTTTGTCTTCCGCTCTCAAAAACCTCTCTTAAATTTTCCCTCCTTCTTTGTTCTTTCAATATGTCTAAGAACAATTTTCACCCTGCCCTCACAGTTTCCAATTTCAAGCTCAGTGTCCCTATTGTCCTTGATATGGAAAACGTTCAATATGCAACGTGGGCGGAGTTGTTTAAAATTCACGCTATATCTTATCAAGTTCTTCATCACATCATTCCTCCCGCTAGACCCCTTCCTGCGGAGGATCCTGAGTTATGGATTACACTTGATGCTACCGTTCTTCGGTGGATATACGCCACTATTTCGCTGGACCTTCTACAGACGATTATGGAGCCGGATACCACGGCTATGGCTGCATGGAATAGATTGCGTGACATATTCCAAGACAACCAACATTCACGTGTCGTCACACTCGAGCATGAATTCTCTCTAGTTCGAATGGACGAATTTCCGAACGTTTCTGCATATTGCAAGAAACTAAAGGAGTTGGCGGATCAACTCCGTAATGTTGGCGCACCCAGTAACAAATAATCGTCTAGTTCTACAGTTGGTTGCCGGTCTTTCGGAGGCCTATAATGGTGTTGGAACTCTCCTTCGCCAAAGCAACCCTCTTCCCGATTTCCATCAAGCCCGCTCCATGCTGACGTTGGAAGAAGGCAGTCAAGATGATATCATGTGTAGAGGAACTAGAAATTGAAGTATTAAGTGAAAAATTTCAACTAGAGGAACTCGACAACAATGCAGAAAAATATTTTCTAACAAAGCTTTCTGAAATAAAAAGAAAAGTATTTGAGTAGTTTTTTTTTTTGGCTTAAGAAAGTATTTGAATAGTTATTTCTATTTTTTTTTTTTATGATTTTGTTAGAAATAAAGAGAGTAGGGAGAATATTGGTGTAAACATAGGTTATGGCTAAAAGAGGTTTTAGACCTTTCACCTGCTTAGAAGTGGATTCGAACCATTTGCACAAGGATTCCAGTTCTTTGCTCTAACCAGCTGAGCTACCTGATATAAAGAACTTGGAATTCAAAAAGTTAACCTCAAGAGGTTGTGATATATCGGAGGGCTAGTTTCACACATGATCGCTAAATTTTACCTATTATACCAATAAAAGTTACAAACTATTTTTTATCTTATTAAAGCCACTTAACTTTATCAATTATATATCAATAAAGTCACACAATTATTTATGTGTTATTATAATCATTGAACTTCACGTGGTATATCAACAGTCAAGCAAATCTAACGAGAAAGCAATTTCTAGAATAATAGATTTATGATAAAGTTAAAGAGATTTCGAACTTAGAGAATTTTCTTTATTGTATCAAAATGTTGGCATACAAAAAGAAATCCAACATTTTACTTTCTAATTTCTAAAATTCCTCCAATCCTCCATATTAAAATTAAAGGACTTCATAATTCTGGAGAGAAGTTGATATTTGATTTGTAAATTGCTCTTGGCTGCCAATCCACTGGAATAACATTATCAGCTTGAACCTGATGTTTATTCTGTGAAGTTAACCTAATAGAGAAGGGAGGTTTTTGTGTGTCTGGATAAATATTTGCAGACCAAGTTGCTCCAAACATTTGTTGCATGGAAAGCCATTTATCTGAACTTGTCGGTTTTATCTCAACCAAAGAGAGTTCACCATCTCCATTTTCAGCTTCAATTGCAACTGCCAAAAAGTTAGGGTTGGATCCTTTTTCAACCTTAAACATAATATTTTGCTTGTAGTCGCATGCCACCCTGAAAAAATTCAAGAGGAAGTTAACCAATGAATAGTACACAGGTCAATGAGCTATTTTGCTACCTGAAAATAGGTAACTTATTATAACATGTTAATAACATAGATAATGTAAATTTTTATACAGGTAATGTAAAATGATTTTCTTGAGCCGGTTATCTATTGGAAACAACCTCCCTATCCCACAAAGGTAGGGGTAAAGTTTGCGGACACCCATTCTCCCAGATCCCATTTATGAAATCATACTGGTATGTTGTTATCGTAGCATCTTTATAAGTTAAATTCATAAAATAATATACATTTTTTAGTTTGTTCTCTCACCTTTTATAGTAAATATCGATTCTTCCAAGTTTACGGAGTTGGTCGGCTTGGCCAGACTTTGACATAGCTCCAAAGGCAAATCCACTTAAATCAAAGTGAACTGGATCATCATTGCATGTTCCTGGACACTCATCTGTAAGAGCTACTGTTATTGGCTTGCCTGAGCATTCTTGATTGCCGTTGCATAAGACCTGAAAACAGTTCCATTCACACAATGATATAAATTTATACTTTAAATTTTAATAAGTAGTGTTGTCTATCTCACATCCTTAAGGGTGCGGTCCTTCCCAGAACCCTGATAACGCATGATGCTTTATGCATTGGGCTGCCCTTTAATTATATTATCTGTGTATGTGTGTTTTTATGCAATTCCATTTTCTCCTCCATTTCCAAACGATGGAGTATATTGAATAGTGACGGATTAAAAATTTAGATGTTATTGGTTCTAAGTAATTAAAAGATAGTGAGTTTTGAAAGGTATATAACCCTGTTTATACTTGTTTTTCGCATACAACCTGTTGGATCTGCCACTGTGGTTGATTGTGACAAATTTAAGTAAAATTATGAGTAACGTGCGTACCTGATAGCATGCGCCACATCCTAAACCATGTTGGAACAATACTTGATTTCCAGCGGTTATCATGGCATTGTATGGAGCATTTGCTACATCATCTTCTAGTCCACAAGCTCCCCCTAAACATCAACAAGATAATTATCGATTATTGTTCATAAATAAATGATACTCCTCCGTCTCAATTTGTTTGAAGGTTGACCAGTTTTAGGAGTCAAATAATTTTTTATTTGACTTAATTTTAAATATAGATTATTTGAGTATTTTATAATAAAATTTACATATTTGAAAACTACATAAAAATGACTTATCATAATTAATAATTCACAATATATGAAAAGAGTTAGGAAAAAAAGTTGTCCCAAAACTGGTCAACCTTCAAACAAATTGGGACGGAGGGAGCAGTATTAACCCCGAAAAAATAAAAGAAATTTACTTATTACATAACATGTTAAATTGTACCATCACTAAAAACATAGAAATTAGCGACGAATAAATTTTGTAGCTAAACATGAAATCCGTTGCTAATCCTATTTAGTGACGAAGTATCACAAAATTCTGTTATGAGCAAATTAGCAACAAAGTTCATAGCTAATTCCAGTTTTTTTTTTTTTTTTTTAACTCATCATGCAGAAACTGTCTACACTTTATATAAATTAAATTCAAAAGAACAAGAAAAAAAACAAATCTTAGAGACATTACCACTGCCAGCACCAGTAGGATCTCCATACCAAGTTGCCACAGCTGATGAGAATCCACTGGCATTAGCTAAACTAACATTGAGTAATCGGCAAGAACAAATACTAACCAAATTCGAGAAAACAAAAACAAAAATGCAAATAGAAAGAAATCGAGGAAGATTAGAACCCATGGCTATTATTAACTTAATTGAACAGTTGCTCTTTTGATAATTGCTTATACAAATGGCATAAAATGGTTCTATTTATACTAGAAAATTTGAATTCTACCTATTAAAATGTAGAGGATTTCGATAAATAATGGGAGAAATAAAAAATCAGCAGTCATCGCGCATCCACTAATTTAGATTTTATTTTGGTATCTAGTAATAAATATCACTTAAAAGAGCTAATGAATATTTGTAAACATTAGATTCGAACTTGCTAGGCTAGCTGATTTTGTACTCCTCGTTTGTAGTATAAGACTAGGATAAAATGTAGGTAGAACTAGTTTTTTGCTCAAATAATATTGGGAATGACCAATTCTAACATAGCCTAAGGTGATATGGCTTTTAAGTAAATATGAAGACTTAATATAAATAAAATTCTAGGAACGTTATGTGAAATACATTAAACAATTGTTGTGACCACTAGGGGTGAGCACGAGTACAGGGTACCCAGATACCCGACCGGAACCGATACTATCGGGTAGGTTCCGGGTAGATATATTATAATAACGGGTAGGTTCAGGGTATTAAAATTAGGAACCGATCAATATCGGATCCGGTTCTGGTAAATAGAAACCGGGTACCCGGACCCGGAACCGATACCCGGACCCTATGAACCTACCCCCATTTAAATTATTTAGTTTTGGGCTTTGGGGCGTTTAAATTTTTGGCCCAGTCCGGTTAAAAGGTCATATACGGATACTACGCAGCTCACAGGTTCACTTCGCCCCTAGCCCTAATTTCCAAAATTTTCATTTTCTAGAGGCGCAGCTCACAGGTTCACTTCGCACTACTACGCAGCTCGCCATCGCCATCGCCAGTCGCCATTACGTAGCTCGCGCCTCACAGTAGCCTCGCCATCGCCATCGCCATCGCCAGTCTCCTCTCTCACTCCAGAAGCTTGACAAAGGTTGCGATATTGTGCTCGAATTCCTCTCGGTTTTGTTAAAGGTAATGAATAACCCTTAAAGTTGTTGCATAGTGAAGAACATTAGATTTTTGCATGTATTGGCTTAATTTCTGTATTATAATGTTACTGTTTTTTATTCTCAACCCTTGGGTTGATTTCTTGGGTTGATTTCTGTATTATAATGTTACTGTTTTTTATTGTTTGTTGTTAGTAATGAATAACCCTTGGGTTGATTTCTGTATTATAATGTTACTATTTTTTATTGTTTGTTGTTAGTATTTGGGTTGATTTCTGTTAGAAAAGCTAGTATTTGGGTTGATATTTCCCTTTTATTGTTTGTTGTTAACTTGTTATGCTCAATTTATTGGAGTTGCTGTTTTATTTTGTTTTATTTTGATACTTTTTTTTGGTAGATGGCTGAGGCTAGCACGGTATCCACAACTCGTGCACCATAAAAAAAAAAGGCAACAAAATCTGAGGTTTGGGAGCATTTTGGTAAAGCAATAGATGAGAAAACTGGTAATGTTGTTTCTATTTGTAACTATTGCAATGAAGGCTTAGCTTATAGTGTTAACAATGGTACCTTATCCATGTGGAAACATTTGAGAAGTTGCAAAAAGTATCCTCACAATATTGACAAGAAGCAAAAATTGCTTGGTGGTCATTTTAAAGGTAGTATAAATGGGGATAATGAGCATATGCTTAGCACTTGGAAATATGATAAAGAGTTTTGTAGGCACATGTTGGCTAGGATGATTATAATTGATGATTATAATAATTTTTATCTACTTTTCCAAATATCCCCCTTGATAACCAATTGAGCTGCCCAAGCAGACAATAATTTTTATCTACATAACTATTAAAGCTTGAATTGGTGGCGTCAGCAAGAATGTTTCTTTCAAAGGAGTGCCTAAAATTTATAACCAGAAGGCACCATAGGCAAATACTGGATGGCAAAAAATTTCCTTTTTTGCACCTTCCTTAGCGCCCCGCGACCCTATTTTGTTCCTTATGACAGTGCGTCAAATAGTCTAGTAAATCTAACATGGAAGCATTTTCATAATGGATTAAAATTGAGAATTTCTCTCTAGACATATCTAAAGAATTTTCTTTAATATATCATATTGTTGGTATACAAAACAAATCCAACATTTTACTTTGTAATCTCTAAATTTCCTCCAATCCTCTACATGAAAATTTAAATTGCTTTATAATTGGGGAGGGAAATTGACATTTGATTTGTAAATTGCTCTTGGCTGCCAACCGGCAGGAATAACATTATCAGCTGTAACCTGATGCTTATTCCCTGAAGTTAACTGAAGAGAAAAAGGAGGTTTTTGTGTGCCTATGTTAATATTAGCAGACCATGTTGCTCCAAACATTCGTTGCATGGGAAACCATTTATCTGAACCTGTCGGTTTTATCTCAACCAAAGAGAGTTCACCGTCTCCATTTCCAGCTTCAGTTGCAACTGCAAAGAAATTAGGGTTGGATCCTTTATCAACCTTAAACATAATATTTTGTTTGTAGTTGCATGCTACCCTGAAAAAAATACCAAGCAGAAGTTAACAAACGAATGATACATGGGTCGATGAGCTAGCTACCTGGATAATAAAGTAGGTAATCTGCTATAATATGTCTGTTAAACAGTCCATCATCACAGCCCATCACGGGCAGAATTCATATGGTAGGAATATATGGTATATTAGGAATGTATATGGTAGTATATTGTAAAGAAAAGGATACCTTAATTAGTGTTATACTATTACCATAATTGTATAGTTAGAATTATGGTAGAATAAGGATTTAGAAGTAGAATAGGAAAAGGATTTTCCTATTATGGAAATATGTAACTTGTATATATATCTATTCAATCAATGAAAATAATCAAGGGGATTATTTCTTTCATGGTATCAAGAGACTAGGTCTAAACCAAAAGTTTTCTTCTCTCAAACTTTTGCCTCTTTGGCCGAGAACCCCCCCCCCCCTCCCTCGGGTTTTTCTCTCCAAATATCTCGTCTTCCGCTCTCAAAAACCTCTCTTAAATTTATCCTCCTTCTTTGTTCTTTCAAATATGTCTAAGAACAATTTTCACCCCGCCCTCACGGTTTCCAATATCAAGCTCGGTGTCCCTATTGTCCTTGAGATGGAAAACGTTCAATATGCAACGTGGGCGGAGTTGTTTAAAATTCACGCTATCTCTTATCAAGTTCTTCATCACATAATTCCTCCCGCTAGACCCCTTCCCCGCGGAGGATCCCGAGGTGTGGATTACACTTGATGCTACCGTTCTTCGGTGGATATACGCCACTATTTCAAAGTGGACCTTCTACGACGATTATGGAGCCCGATACCACGGCTATGGCTGCATGGAATAGATTGCGTGACATATTCCAAGACAACCAACATTCCCGTATCGTCACACTCGAGCAGGAATTCTCGCTCGTTTCGAATGGACGTATTTCCAAACGTTTCTGCATATTGCAAGAAACTAAAGGAATTGGCGGATCAACTCCGTAATGTTGGCGCACCGGTGACAAATAATCGTCTAGTTCTACAGTTGGTTGCCGGTCTTTCGGAGGCCTATAATGGTGTTGGCACTCTCCTTCGCCAAAGCAACCCTCTTCCCGACTTCCATCAAGCCCGCTCCATGCTTACGTTGGAAGAAGCCGGTTTGGCTAAAAAGGCGGCTACCGGAGCAAGTCCAGTTGTCATGATGGCATCCTCTCCTAATCCTTCAGGTTTTGTTAATAATTCGGGCCAAAACCATAATCATGGTGGCGGCAAGAATAATCGCAAAAATAATAACAAAAACCGCGGGGGCAAACGCGGTGGTAATGGTGGAGGTTCCGGTAGTCAACAAAACGTCGGTGGGTCCCATTCAATGAACAGTGGCCCACCACCCCCATGGGCCCAGCAGTGGGGCCCATGGCGATGGAGCGATGGCGGTGGACCGTGGGCCGGCGCCCATACCGGCAGGCGGCAGGATATTCCGGCGGCCGGTGGGGCTGGCCAACGATCCGAGCCCAATGCCCAAGAAGGCGATGGCGGCCCGGCGGCCGGTGGCCCCAACGGCGGCGGTGGGAGCGATTACGGGCCGAGGTCCAAGCACGGCCGGGAGTTCTTGGGGCCCGACCTCCGCAAGCCCATCATGCGGCAGGCCCTACTCGGACCGATATCGAGGCCGCGATGCACACGTTGGGATTAACTCAACCGGACCAAAATTGGTACATGGACACCGGGCCACTACTCACATGACTTCGACTCGGTACTCTCTCATCTAATTCCAATTTGAGCACCCCTCGGGGGATAATCATTGGTAATGGCAGTTCTATTCCAATTCTAGGGTATGGTCAGAAAACGTTGTCTCCCCCCAATCCACCACTCCTCTTGAAAAATACTTTACATGCTCCTAAATTGATTAAAAATTTAGTGTCCGTCCGAAAGTTCACAAATGACAATTAATTTTTCGTTGAATTTGATCCTTTCGGTTTCTCCGTGAAGGATTTCAAGACGGGGAGTCATCTCATGAGGTGTGATAGTAGGGGGATCTATATCCTATCATGCCCGGTGTTAGTCCATCGAGTCCACCTTGCCATCGCCTTTTGCGACCATCTCTCCTTCCATGTGGCATGCTCGTTTGGGTCATCCGGGATCTTCTATTTTATCGTTTTAGATAAAAATAGCTTTATTTCTTGTAAGGGTACGAGTCGTACTCCAATTTGTCGATCTTGTTCATTAGGAAAAATTGTTAAGTTGCCATTTGTAGACTCCAATTCTCATACTTCTATGCCATTTGACATTATTCATAGCGACTTATGGACATCTCCTGTTCTTAGTTCAATGGGTCATCGATATTATGTTCTCTTCTTAGATGATTATTCTAGATTTTTGTGGACGTTTCCAATTGCGAATAAATCACAAGTGTTTTCCGTCTTCATAAAATTTAGAGCGTTCATTCGTACTCAATTCGAAAGAGAAATAAAAAATATTCAATGTGATAATGGGAAGGAGTATGACAATAGGGAGTTTCGAGAATTTTGTGCTACTCATGGGATAAATTTTCGGTTTTCATGTCCTCATACATCTTCACAAAATGGAAAAGCCGAACGCAAAATTCGTTCCATAAATAACATTGTCCGAACTCTCCTAATCCATGCCTCCATACCTCCGTATTTTTGGCATCATGCTCTACAAATGGCCACTTACCTTCTTAACATAATTTCGTCTAAAGGTCTGACATATTCTTCCCCTCTCAAAATCTTATATAATAAAAACCCGTCTTATTCTCATCTTCGAATTTTTGGGTGCTTGTGTTATCCGTTATTCCCATCCACCACAATTAACAAACTTCAAATGCTCGGTCTACTCCGTGTGTATTTTTGGGTTATCCGTCGAATCATCGTGGTTATAAGTGTTTTGATTTATCCTCCAAGAAAATCATTATAAATCGTCATGTCATTTTTGATGAAACCCAATTCCCTTTTACGAAAGTTCATACTCCCGAGCCTAAGTCGTATAATTTTTTGGATGACCAAATATCCCCGTATATTATTCGGAATTTTTCGGACAACTCCCGTGCCCAAAATCCTCCAACGGGCCCACCGCCCCCGCTGGTCCCACAAAGCGTCGTCACCCCCTCTGTTCAGCCCACCGGAACAATTCCGGCTATTGGGCCGGTCCTTGGTCCAGGCCCCATTCGGAACCGGTCCGGCTCCGGAATCGATTCCGGCTTTGTACCGATTTGGGCCAAGCAGGGCCCGCCATCGCTGCTTGGCCGGTCCGTCCCGAGCCCGAGAAAATTCCCAAAATTCCATCACTTCTTCCTCGAGTCATAGACCAGTCACTCGTAGTCGGCGGGGGTATTTTTACACCTAAACGACATTTTAATTTACATTCGATGTCTCTAAATCCCCCTTGCCCCGCAATCCCGTGTCCGCATTAAATGACCCTAATTGGAAAATTGCTATGATGATGAATATAATGCTCTTATTGATAATAAGACGTGGGAGTTGGTGCCCCGTCCATATGGTATTAATATTATCAGGTCTATGTGGATTTTTGCTCATAAGGAGAATTCAGATGGGTCATTTGCTCGACATAAGGCGCGACTTGTTGGTGATGGTAAGACTCGGCGAGTTGGAATTGATTGTGGTGAGACGTTTAGTCCGGTGGTCAAACCGGCTACCATTCGCACCGTGCTTAGCTTGGCTCTTTCAAAGACTTGGCCAATCCATCAGTTGGATGTCAAGAATGCCTTTCTACATGGTGACCTCAAGGAAACAGTCTATATGCATCAGCCGTTGGGTTTCAGGGATCCCAACCGCCCTCATCATGTCTGTTTGTTGAAGAAGTCATTATATGGGCTTAAGCGTCTCCACGTGCCGGTATACACGATTTTGATTTTGTTTCGACTATTGGGTTCACACACAAGCGGGTCGAGATAATTCTTTGTTCATCTACCATCGTGGTTCGTCATTGGCCTATATTCTCGTTATATGTGGATGATATCATCTTGACCGCCTCCTCCGATGCTTTGCGTCGGTCTATCATGGCCATGCTCGCCCGAATTTGCTATGAAGGACTTAGGGCCGTTGAGTTATTTTTTGGGGATTGCCGTCAAACGTCATTCGGGTGGCTTGTTTCTGTCTCAACGGAAGTATCTTTCGCCGAGATCATAGAGAGGGTCGGGATGTCATCCCGTAAGTCCACTTCCACACCGGTTGATGCAAACCCAAAGTTGAGTGCCGCAGGTGCACCATACGAGGACCCGACCGGTATCGCAGATCTTGCAGAGCCCTCCGATCCGACCTTTACCGGACCCGATATTACATATGCGGTTCAGCAGGTGTGTTTATTCATGCATGATCCCGAGTTGAGCACATGAATGCAATCAAACGCATCATTCGGTATATTCGGGGGACACTAGACTATGGGTTGCACTTATATCCGTCATCTACATCCACACTTGTTTCCTACACGGATGCGATTGGGGTGGTTGTCCCGACACCGACGGTCGACTTCGGCTACTTGTATGTTCCTTGGCAACAACTTGGTCTCCTGGTCGGCAAAGCGTCGGCAACGCTATCACGCTCAAGTGCCGAGGCGAGAATATCGAGGGGTAGCAAATGTGGTCTCCGAATCATGTTGGCTACGTAATTTGCTTTTGGAACTTCATTGTCCCATTCAGAAGGCAACCTTGGCATATTGCGATAACATTAGTGCCATCTACCTTTCAGGCAACCCAGTTCAACACCAACGGACCAAGCATATCGAAATGGACATTCACTTTGTCCGTGAAAAGGTTGCAAAGGGTCAAGTTCGCGTATGCCATGTCCCGTCTCGTTATCAAATTGCGACATCTTTACAAAGGGTCTACCCGGCGGTTCTCTTTGAAGATTTTAGGGACGATCTCGGCGTTCGAAGACCGCCCGCTATGACTGCGGGGGTGTGTTAAACAGTCCATCATCACAGCCCATCACGGGCAGAATTCATATGGTAGGAATATATGGTATATTAGGAATGTATATGGTAGTATATTGTAAAGAAAAGGATACCTTAATTAGTGTTATACTATTACCATAATTGTATAGTTAGAATTATGGTAGAATAAGGATTTAGAAGTAGAATAGGAAAAGGATTTTCCTATTATGGAAATATGTAACTTGTATATATATCTATTCAATCAATGAAAATAATCAAGGGGATTATTTCTTTCAATGTCAAGTTACATTGATAATATATTTTTACAAATATTTATTATGAAGAGACTTAATTACCTTTTGTAGGAAATATTAATTCTTCCAAGTTTGCGTAGTTGGTCTGCTTGACCGGGCTTTGCCATAGCTCCAAAGGCAGTTCCACTTAAATCAAAATGAACTGGATCATTATTACATTTTCCAGGACACTCATCTGTAAGAGCCACTGTTATTGGATTTCCGGAGCATTGTGGATTAGAGCATGAGACCTGGAAAAAATTCCAGTAGGAATTAGCGACTGATAAATTCGATAGCTAATAAAAAAATGTGTTGCTAATTGATCCTATCTAATTTGTTAGCTACGAATAATTTAGTGACTGTTTAACGATAAAGTTCGTAGCCAATTTCAATTTTTTTATAGTGAATGTGTGCACCTGATAGCATGCTCCACATCCCGCACCATGTTGGAACAAAGCTTGATTTCCAGCGGTTATCATGCCGTTGTACGGAGCTTTTGCTACATCATCTTCTAGTCCACAAGCTCCCCCTAAACATCAGCAAGATAATTATAGGTAATTGCTTATAATCAAATGGTATTATTAACCCGAAAAATATTACACAACATGTTACAGTATATATAAGTTAAATCTAAAAAAATAAGAAAAATTTGATCTTAGAGACATTACCACTGCCAGGTCCAGTAGGATTTCCATACCAAGTTGCCACTGCTGATGAAAATCCACCAGCATCTAAACTACCATTGAATGATCGGCAAGAAACCAAATCCGAGACAAGAAAAACAAAAATGCAAACACAGAGAATTTGAGGAATATTTGAAGCCATGACCATTAACTTAATTGAGTAGTTTAATTTAATCTTTTGCTAATAGCTTATGCAAATGGCATGAAAAAGGCTTCTATTTATACTAGAAAACTGAGTATTAGCCAACTAAGTTATTAAAATGTAATTTTATGAGGATTTCATTGGATAATGGTTGAGTTAATATTTGTATCAACTTCTCGATTTTTCTTATCAGTAGCCACCCATCCACTAATTTAGATTTCTTTGGGAATCTTGTAACAGAAATCACTTAGAATATTTAATGAATTTGTTAGAAACTTTAATGTCATAATAAATCATTAAATTGTAAAGAGTTTATTTCATTAGATTCAAACTTGCTAGGCGGGAAAAAATTAACCAGTTTTGTACACACGAGGATAATCAGGTTCCTTGGCTAAATGCTAGTATTAATTAAGTTACATACAACTATACTTAATTAGTAACATAGTCACAGTATAACATGTTATATGTATATTTGATTGAAAACTGAACTGAATGGCGCTATGCGATATAAATTTGAATTAGTCCTCAACAAGCGTGATGGTACATATCCACCGTGCTCCTTTTACTGTCACTGATGGTTGTTAAATATCGTCCCAACTTCTAAGTTCTGATGGTGGTATTTATCAATAACAACTTTAAAGTAGATTTTTATCTAACCTGTAAAATTTAAGGGGCTTGTATGAAATTCACAAAAAAGTATGTCTACAAAAAGTTGACTTTTGCTATGGATTTTAGTGACAGATGATATTTCAAAGCTACGATCAACATAACTGTTAAATATACATATGATATATTGTCATAAGTATATTTCGGATTTTATATATTAGTTTAGGTAGTATTTGAGTGTAATTAGTATTATATATTTATCATAATTGTATTACCATAATTGTATAGTTAGTGTCCAAATAGAATAATGTTTTAGGAGCAGAATATGAATAGGATTCCCCTATTATGGAAATATGTAAATTGTATATAAACTCTTTCAATCAATGAAAATAATCAAGGGATTATTTCTTTCATGATATCAGAAGTCTAGGTTATTTTTCCAACCTCTTTTCCGCCGACCTTGTGCTCGGTTTCCGCCCCCCTTCCCGGATTCCGTGACCATCGGTGGTGTTCTTTTATTTTCTCCTCAAATCACCTATTGTTCTTTTGTTATGTCGATGACAAAGAGCACGTTTTATCCTGCCCGTGTTGTTTCTAAAATCAAGAATCACATACCTCTCATTCTTGAAATAGAAAACGTCCAATACGCGACGTGGGCCGAGTTGTTTAAAATTCACGCTCGCTCGCATCAAGTCGTCCATCACATAATCCCCGCGGCTCCTGAGGATACGGAGGTGCCTCAGCGTGAGGATGATCCTAAGTTATGGACAACGCTTGATGCCACCGTCCTTCAGTGGATTTATTCTACCATCTCTATTGAACTGTTGTAGACGATTATTGAGCCAGACGCTACGTCGATGGCTTCTTGGAATAGGCTGCGTGACATATTCTAAGATAAACAGAATTCTAGAGATGTTACTCTTGAGTAGGACTTTTCCCACGCCAATATGGAAAATTTCCCGAATGTTTCAGCGTATTGCAAAAGGTTGAAGGAATTGGCGGACCAACTCCGCAACGTTGGTGCACCCGTTAGTGAAGATCGTCTGGTTCTACAGATGGTTTCTAGCCTCTCCGAGGCATTTAGTGGCGTTGGGACCCTACTTCGTCAAAGTAACCCTCTCCAAAAGCTCTATCAAGCCCGCTCCATGCTTACTTTGGAAAAAGCCGGATTGGCTAAGAAGGCGGCTACCTGGGTAAGTCTCGTGGTCATGATGACGTCCTCCACAAATTCTCCAGGGTGTGTTGATAATTCGGGCCAAAACCGTGCTCACGATAGCGGCAAGAATACTAGGAAAATTAATAGAAGAAACCGCGGTGGCAAACGCGGTAGTAACGTCAACAGTACTGGCCGCAGTGGGCCTCACCCCATCAACAGTGGGCCTCAGCCCCACTTATCCCAGCCTTGGGCCCGCTGGCCGTGGGCCTGGGCCAGTGGACAGTGGACCAACAATCTTGGCTTTTCAGCGCCTCCAGCCCATGGTAATTGGGCCCAATTTTAGCCTTCTTTTCGGCCTCGCTACTCCGGCCAGTCTCGGTCCGGTCCAAGCAATCCGTGGAGTACCGAGTCGGCAGGGGAGGCAGGCAAGCTTGGGCCTCACCGGGCTTATCATGCGGCGGGCCCCACTCCTACCAACATCGAAGCCGCGATGCACACGCTTGAAATAAATCCTTCGGACCCAAATTGGTACATGGACACCGGCGCCACTACTCACATGACAGTCGATTCAGGTACTCTCTCATCTTATTCCAATTTGAGCAACAATTGTGGTGTAATTGTTGGTAATGGTAATTCAATTCCAATTCGTGGTTATGGTCATAAAACATTGTCTCCCCCCCCCCACATCCACCCCTTATTTTGAAAAATAACCTTCACACTCTAAAATTGATTAAAAATTTGGTGTCTGTCCAAAAATTCACCACTGATAATTCCGTGTCCATAGAATTTGATCAATTTGGGTTCTCTGTGAAGGATTTCAAAACGTGGAGTCCTCTTATGAGGTGTGATAGTAGGGGAGATCTTTACCTTATCACGCCATGTTCCGGTCTATCGAGTCAAGCTTTGCCGTCAGCGTTTGCAGCCCTTGCTCCCTCCTTGTGGCATTCTCGTCTAGGTCATCCGGGATCGTCTATTATGTCTTTCTTAGAGAAAAACAATTTTATTTCTTGTAAGGGTGAGCGTAGCACTCCGAATTGTCAATCTTGTTCTTTAGGAAAAATTATTAAGTTGCCATTTGTAGACTCTACCTCTCATACTTTAATGCCATTTGATATTATTCATAGCGACTTACGGACGTCTCCTGTTCTTAGTTCTTTGGGTCATCGTTATTATGTTCTCTTTTTGGATGATTATTCTAAATTTTTATGGACTTTTCCGATAGCGAAAAAATCTCAAGTTTTTTCCATCTTCTTAAAATTTAGAGCATTCATTAGAACTCAATTCAAACGGGAAATAAAAAATATTCAATGTGATAATGGCCAAGAATTTGACAACAGGGTATTTAGGGAGTTTTGTGCCACTAATGGGATTAATTTTTGTTTTTCTTGCCCTCATACGTCTTCATAAAATGGGAAAGCCGAATGCAAAATTCGTACCATTAATAACATTATCCGCACTTTATTGATTCATGCTTCCGTACCCCCGTCTTTTTGGCATCATGCTCTATAAATGGTTACATATCTCCTAAACGTTCTTCCTTCCAAAGATTTGACATATTCCTCCCCCCTTCATATTTTATATAATAATATTCCTTCGTATTCACATCTTAGGGTCTTTGGGTGCTTATGTTATCCGTTATTTCCGTCAATCACAATTAACAAACTTCAGGCCCAGTCTACTCCATGTGTGTTTTTGGGAGTTCCGTGTAATCATCGTGGTTACAAATATTTTGATTTATCCTCTAATAAAATCATCATTAGTCGCCATGTCATTTTTGATGAATCTCAGTTTCCGTTTTCTAAGGTTAGTAATCCCGTGCCCAGTTCGTATAATTTTTTGGATGATGGTATATCTTCGTATATTATTCACCATTTTTCGGACATATCCCGCACCCCAAATCCTCCAGCGGACCCACTGCCCGCTAGTCCAACTGGTCCGTCACAGCCCCATACGCAGCTTTTTCTTTGGGCCGGTTTCGGCCAAACAATTGGTCCAGCCCAATACTGGAACTAGTCCAGTTCCAGCATCGGCCACTGTTTCTGCTTCCCAAATTGGGCCAGTAGGCCCACTGCCTGCTGGCCAGTCCGTACCGAGTCCAGAAAATTCCCAAATTCCGGCCATTTCTTCCCCGAGTCATAAACCAGTCACTCGTAGTCAACGGGGTATTTTTAAACCTAAAAGGCATTTTAATTTACATTCGGATGCTCTTAAATCACTCTTACCCCGTAATCATGTGTCTGCATTAAATGACCCGAATTGGAAAAATTGCTATGACCGATGAATATAATGCTCTTATTGATAATAAGACGTGGGAGTTGGTGCCCCGTCCATCTGGTATTAATATTATTAGGTCTATGTGGATTTTTGCTCACAAGGACAATCCAGACGGTTCATTTGCACGACATAAGGCTCAGCTTGTGGGTGATGGTAAGACTCAACAAGTTGGTGTGGATTGTGGGGAGACGTTTAGTCCAGGAGTCAAGCCGGCTACCATCCGCATTGTACTCAACTTGGCTCCTTCAAAAGCTTGGCCTATTCATCAGTTAGATGTGAAGAATGCTTTCCTACATGGTGATCTCAAGGAAACAGTCTATATGCATCAGCCTTTGGGATTTAGGGATCCCAAATATCCTCATCATGTCTGTTTGTTGAAAAAGTACTTATATGGTCTTAAGAAGTCTCCACGAGCCTGGTATAAGAGGTTTGCCGACTATGTTTTGACTATTGGGTTCACTTACAGCAGATCGGATAATTCCTTGTTCATGTATCGTCGTGGTTCGTCCTTGGCCTATATAATGTTATATGTGGATGATATTATTTTGACTGCCTCTATCGATGCCTTACGCCAGTCTATCATGGCAATGCTCAGCTATGAGTTTGCTATGAAAGACTTGGGGCCCTTAAGTTACTTTTTGGGGATTGATGTCACTCGTCATGCAGATGGGTTGTTCTTATCCCAGCGAAAGTATGCAGCTGAGATCATTGAGAGGGCTGGAATGTCATCCTGTAAGTCCACTTCCACTCTAGTTGATACTAAGCCCAAACTTGGGGCTGCGGCCAGCGCACCATACGAGGATCCGACCCGCTATCGCAGTCTTGCTGGGGCCCTTCAGTATCTTACATTCACGAGACCTGATATTACGTATGCCGTACAACAGGTGTGTTTGTTTATGCATGATCCCAGAGTTGAGCACGTGAATGCGCTCAAACGCATCCTTCGGTATATTCAGGGTACGCTTGACTATGGCTTGCATTTATATCCTTCATCCAGGTCGACATTTGTCTTGTATACAGATGCCGATTAGGGTGGTTGTCCGGACACCGGACGGTCTACGTCCGGCTATTGTATGTTTCTTGGTAATAACTTGGTCTCATGGTACGTGAAGCGTCAGTCGACTTTATCCCGTTCCAGTGTAGAGGCCGAGTATAGAGGGGTAGCTAATGTGGTCTCTGAATTATGTTGGTTACGTAATTTACTGTTAGAGCTTCATTGTCCCATATATAAAGCGACATTGGTTTATTGTGATAATATTAGTGCCATCTACCTTTCTGGTAATCCGGTTCAACACCACCGCACTAAGCATATCGAGATGGACATTCACTTTGTTCGCGAAAAGGTTGCTCGTGGTCAAGTTTGCGTACGCCTGTCCCGTCCAGGTATCAAATTGCCGACATCTATACAAAGGGTCTTTCCTTGGTCCTTTTTGAAGATTTTAGGGACGATCTCGGTGTTCGAAGACCGCCCGCTATTCGTGGGAGTGTGTTAAATATACATATGATATACAATATATCATATGTATATTTCGGATTTTGTATATTAGTTTAGGTAGTATTTGAGTGTAATTAGTATTGTATACTTATCATAATTGTATAGTTAGTGTCCAAGTAGAATAAGGTTTTAGGAGTAAAATAGGAATAGGATTATCCTATTGGAAATATGTAAATTGTATATAAACTCTTTCAATTAATGAAAATAATCAAAGGATTATTTCTTTCAATAACAACGGAATTATGATTTTGTCACTAAATAAAAAATAAAAAAGTTAATAAAAAACTCATAAAATATCGTGGTGGAAATAAAAGTTGTCTATTAAATTGAGGGCAAAAATCTGCAATGGTTCATTGATCTTAATTTTAATTTTTTTTATTTGATTAGAGATTTTGAATTTGAGTCATGAAATTGGAGAAATTCCTAGCCGGTTGAGAATACTTCTTCCTATAGTGGGTCTTATACGACACATGAATCTAGCTTAGCCAGGCCAATGATTAATTTTCAATACTGAATTCCTAAAGCCAAAAAAAAAGAGGGGAAAAACATAATATAACGATCAGAAATTTGTTTGGCCCATGTTTGGATTTAATGCCGTGAATTGACCTTTCGGTCTAAACTATTGTCAAGCGCTAGCCCAGTAGCCCAATCACTACAAGGGATCAGACTTTGTTGTGGCGACTAAGCTTGCCGCAAAAAAACAAAAACAAATATGCGACGAAAAAAAATCATATTGAACCTTCAAGAAATATCCAAAACATGGATAATTAGTAAGTATATGTTGATTATATATTTAATAAGCACAAATTATATAACAATGATATATTTTCTAAACACATATTGTAGGGATACATATTTTATACAATAATAATATAGTTTGTATACGTATGATACATTTTCTATACAACAATGATACATTTTCTATACATATATTTAAATTAGTTGAAAAAAGATTGTAAAATAAAATTATTTTAAAAAAGTCAAAAATGTCTTTCAAGCTTCTTAGGTCATTCGATTGTCAATAGTTTGAGTTGGATGTCCTTTTCCTAAAAAAGAGCTCATTAGAAAAAATCAAATGTTGTATTATAGTTATTATGCAAAATTTCATGTCAATATTACGTTACAAAACTAGGTGGGATGACTAGCTTTTTCATTGAAAACAAAGTTTGCCACGTTTTAAATGTCATTGGAAAGTAGCCACTTTATGGCAAAAATAACATTCTTGAACAAATATTCGCATAGCTAAAACAATATAACCCCAACACACGTGTTGAAGTTAGAAAAGTAAACTCCAGTAATGGTTCAGTGAGCTTGAACTTATTTCAATTGAGTGAAATAGATTATATTAAATTTTGTGATGAATAGATTTATTTCACGCATGGTATCTCTTTTGAACTCTCTTGATCTAAAGTTGTTTCTCATACTTGTTGTTCTTTCATGCTTCTGCTTTCCACTCAACGTTAGAGGTATAATTAAATAAAGAAAAAAAGCTCGAATATATTATCGAACTATCAGAAAATATTCATTTATGTCACTTATTAATAGTTTGGTTAAAAAATGTCACCGTCGTTACTATTTATATGTCACTATTCATTAACAGAACTCTACTAATATCAGATTTTGGCACGTGACATTATCTAAACCCTTCATTTTACGAGTGACTTATATGAGTCATTTCGTTAAGTTCAATGGTATTTGAGTCTTTTCTTAATTCCTATATAAATCTCTTTTCTAATTTTATGTAACAAACTTATAAGAACAAGTTTGTCCGTTATACCAATAACATTATTATTTTACATGGAAAAATTATACTCTCTTATTTAATTGGATTATGAATCTAATCTTATTCTACATCATTTACAATTTTCACGTACTTTATAGCTCAAAAAGATTTTAAAAATATATAAAATTTATTTAAGAAAAAAAAGGAACGAGTTTAAAAAAGTGTACACTAATGAGGTGTAGTTAAATATGAAAAAATACATATGAGTGTGTCATATTTGAGCATTCTCCCAACCACTTTTAAGTTTTAACACCCCAAATTTCACTCATATGTAATTTTTCATACCCATCTACATCTCATTAGTGTACTCTTTTTTAAATATATCTTTTTTTCTTAAATAAATTTTATGTGTTTTTTTCAATCTTTTTAAAGAGTCATAAAGTACATGAAAATTATGAATGAGGTAGAATAAGATTATATTCATAATCCAATGAAAAATAATAATTTTATTAGTATAATGGACAAACTTATTTTTATAATTTTGTTACATATATGATTAGAAAAGATGGAGGTTTATATAGGAATATTAGAAAAAGAACTGTGAAATGGCTCAAATATACCACTGAACTTAACGAAATGACTCATATATGCCACTCGTAAAATGAAAGGTAATTCACGTGACAAAATCTGATAGTAGTATAGTTCTGTTAGTGACTAATGACATATATGACCTAAAATGGTAACGGCGGTGGCATTTTCGAACTAAACAATTAACGAGTGGAATGAGTGAACCTTTACTGATAGTTCCATGACATATTTAAGCTTTATCTTGTAAATAAATAAACTCAAGTTTGCTTTAGCTAATAATTTAAATTTTTAGATTAGATGAACAACACTTCAACGTGCTACTAAAGCCAAGAGATTTTGAACTCAAATCTTAATGCCCCATTATCACTTGCATGGCACATAGTTCAAATATAATTAACTAAATATAAATATTACTCCTCTAATAATTTAAACACTTAGGTAAGATGAACACACACTTCAATAACTTTTTGCAAATATCAACCGTTTGAGAGGCAAGGTTTACTTAGTCAAATATTTATTCGCGATTGAAAAGTCCTTGAGAATGTGGTTCTTTTATTAAGCAAGTACTCATGGGCAGGCGTGAAGAAGCAAGCCTAGTTCGTGTGCTTATATTAGCTTGAAATGGCGGAGCTAGAAGTCCGCATACGAATTTGGCTAAACTCAATAACTTTTGCTTAAATAATATATTTGTGTTGCGAAATTCATTAAATACGTATAAATATATTAAATTTAAAATTCACTTATTACCACTTAAAGTAATCATTTTAAAATACAAAACTCAAAAAGTTGAAATTTCGTTGTCTAATAACATTAGTGTGAAACTTGAGCGAAAGCTTTCTTGTTAATAAGTAAAACATTAGCTAGGCAGAGTTGTTGTAGGAGTTTGGCACGGAACCACTCACAGTTTCTGGGATGAAATATTAGCCTATAATAACATGCATAAGCCTAGATTCTTTACGTTTAGTGTTACAGAAGAATAATGTTAGAAATCTCATCTCAATCATGAAATAATTAGGGATTCATCAATGTAGAATAAGAAGGAAGAAGAGGGGAAGAGTGTGGGTTTGTAGAGAGAAGATTTTCTTATTATTCTTCGCTCAAAAATAGAATTGTACAATACCTCAATATGTGTATATATACACCTACATATCTTAAAGATATATCCATTTACTTCTTAGGTTAGTTAAACTTAGCTAACCTCCCTAACTAACTCCTTAACTAACTTCCTAACTAACTTCAATATTTGTTCTTTCAACAGTCCCCCTCAAGTTGGATATTGTGAATATGTTCAGTAATCCAAGCTTGGAACACATATACTGATGTTGAAGTCTATTCAATCCTTTGGTAAGAAGATCAGCAGGTTAGTTGGTTGTGTTGATATATATTCAGTCTTTTCAAGTCCTTTATGAATTTTTTCTCTTATGAAATGCAGGTCTATCTCTATATGTTTAGTTCTTTCATGGAACACAAGATTTGCAGCTATTTGGATAGCGATTTCTTTGTCGATAAAAACACTGCCACTAGTAAGTTAATCTTGATCCCAATCTCCTCTAATATGCCAAGTATCCATGTCAATTCTACAACTGTTCCTGCTAGGCTTCTGTATTCTGATTCAGTTGAACTTCTGGATATTGTAGACCGTTTCTTTGATTTCCATGAGATAAGTGAGTCTCCAAATTTGACAATGTATCCAGTAACTGACTTCCTTATTTAAGGAAAGGCGACCCTTGATCAAGACATCACAGTATGATGTTACTGACTCTTGTGATTTGTTGGACAATAGTATACCTTGTCCAGGCTGATTCTTGATATATCTGACTATTCTAAGTGCAGCATCAAAATGTGACTTCTTTGGTTGTTGTAAGAAATGACTAAGTGTCTGAACATTGTAGGCTATATCTGGCCTTATAACTGTGAGGTAAAGAAGTTTACCTATCAACCTTTGATATGAGCTAATGTCTTTCAGTAATGCATCTTCTGTCTTAGTCTTATCTCTTCCTAGTTTTTGATACTTTTGAAATATGTTCATCATATTCTTTAGTAGTTAACTTCACACTACAGTCAATAGGAGTGTTAATAGGCTTAGCAGCAGCCAGACCAAGCTTAGAAATAAGTTCCAAAGCATATTTCCTTTGGTGCATAAGAATTTCTTTTTTTCTGATCTTGCAAATTCTATGCCCAGAAAGTAATTCAGTTTCCCAGATCTTGCATTTTGAAGGCTTGTTGTAAAGCTTATTTTGTTTCTTCTATTTGATCCATGTGATCTCCAGTTATTATCATATCATCCACATAGACCAATACCAAAGTTATCCCTTTATCAGTTTTCCTTATGAACAAGGAATGATCATATTGAGAATGTTTGAACTTCATTTGAAGTAATGCCTCTGTGAGTTTGAAGTTCCATTGTCTTAGAGCCTGTTTAAGTCCATATAAGGATTTAATCAATCTGCATACTTGTTTGTCCCCCTGACTGATAAATCCATGAGGAAGTTCCATATATATATTTCATCATGTAGATCCCCTTGCAAAAAGGCATTATATACATCCATTTGGTGTATGTGCCGGTGTCTAGATCTTTTGCAATGGAAGGATGGATCTCACAGTTACCATCTTCACTACTAATGAAAAAGTTTCTTGGTAATCAATACCTTCCATTTGACTGTATCCTCTTGCCACTAGCCTAACTTTTAACCTTTCAATTTCTCTTATTTCCTTGTACTTGATCTTGTAGATCCATTTGCACCCTATTGGAGATTTGCCTTCCGACAGGAAATAATATCCCATGTGTGATTTTCTGTAGTGTTGTGATTTCGCCTTCATTGCATCCACCCATCTTGGATCTTTGGATGCCTCATTATAGTTTCTTGGTTCAGTTATTTCGAAAAAGCAGTGAGGAAAGCTCTATAATTTGGTGTAAGTGTTTCATAGGATATGTAATTGGCTATAGAGTATGGTGTAGTTGAGTCGAGTTTATTTGTGATGAAGTCTTTAAGCCAAATTGGAGGTTGTTTGGATCTGGTAGATTTTCTAATAGGAAGGCTGTGTTAGGAGGCCGATATTGAGTCATAGGTGATATAGGTTGTTGTAATCGCATTGTATCATTCGGTTTGTATCTAAAATTGTAGTTTCAATTAAAGAGGTTGAGGTTGAAGAGGGACCTGGTAGATCAGTTTGTAGAGTGATGTTTTGAACATTTTCGGTGCATCATGCATTTGATCCGAATCTTCTCGTATATTAGCACGAGAATCACACACACACACACACACACACACACACACACACACACACACACACACACACACACACACACACACACACACACACACACACACACACACACACACATATATATATATATATATATATATATATATATATATATATGAAGTAAAGTAATCATCATCGACCTTACCATATTGATTGTGCGGGAAAATTTGTCTTTCGGATTTTCTACTCGAAGGGAAATTTAGTTTCCCGAAACTAACATCTCTATTGACAAAGAAAATTTTGTTTTGCATGTCGTATAGAATTACCCCTTTTGTATTTCGAATACCCCATGATGACACATGTCTTTACTCTAGATAGCAGTTTATCAGACATTGTCAAGCCTTTTGCATAGCACAGACAGTCTAATACTTTCAAATGACTAATTAAAGGTCTTTTCTTGTAAAGCTTCTCATAAGGGGTTATGACAATAATAGAAGAGGGTAATCTATTTATCAAAAATACAACAACTTGTACACATAAGCCTTAGAATTTTAAGGGAATATTGGCTTGAAACCTTACTGCTCTTGTTATTTCTAGTATGTGTCTGTGTTTTCTTTCAGTCACACCATTTTGTTGAGGTGTATAGGCACGAGATCTTTGATGTATAATTCCTAGTTTTAAGAACAAACTGCTGCATACATCATTTACAAATTCTGTTCCATTATCAGTTCTAATTATTTTCACTATTTTATTGAACTAAGTATACACAAAGGTTAAGAACTGGTGAACTACAACACAGACATCTGATTTTAATTTAAACAAATATATCCAAGTCATTCTTGTAAAATTATTTACTATTATTAGGAAATATTTGTTGACATTATGAGTTTGAACCTTATAAGGTCCCCAAACATCCATATGAATGAGATCTAAGCTAGAAGTGATAATATTGGGAATGACCAATTCTAACATAGCCTAAGGTGATATGGCTTTTAAGTAAATATGAAGACTTAATATAAATAAAATTCTAGGAACGTTATGTGAAATACATTAAACAGTTGTTGTGACCAATGGTTTCAAGTTTCTGCTTTTAGGTAATGAGTAATTATAACTAATTTTTCTTCTGTATTTGTAATGTGTATCCTCCTGTTCTGATCATGGAATAGATGGGAAAAAATGATGGATTGAATCAACTATCTTCCTTAATGGAAAAATAAAAACAACATAATATTTCAAAACATCATATATCAGAATAAAAGTTTTACATTTTGTGAAGTTTAATTCCAGTTAGTCTTGGGTTCATTCTTCCTCAAATTATCTTATCCTTTTTTTTTTTTGGTTGATAAAGATATATATTAAATATATAATTAACGTTCAACATTAATTTTGCACCTTCCTTAGCGCCCCGCGACCCTATTTTGTTCCTTATGACAGTGCGTCAAATAGTCTAGTAAATCTAACATGGAAGCATTTTCATAATGGATTAAAATTGAGAATTTCTCTCTAGACATATCTAAAGAATTTTCTTTAATATATCATATTGTTGGTATACAAAACAAATCCAACATTTTACTTTGTAATCTCTAAATTTCCTCCAATCCTCTACATGAAAAATTAAATTGCTTTATAATTGGGGAGGGAAATTGACATTTGATTTGTAAATTGCTCTTGGCTGCCAACCGGCAGGAATAACATTATCAGCTGTAACCTGATGCTTATTCCCTGAAGTTAACTGAAGAGAAAAAGGAGGTTTTTGTGTGCCTATGTTAATATTAGCAGACCATGTTGCTCCAAACATTCGTTGCATGGGAAACCATTTATCTGAACCTGTCGGTTTTATCTCAACCAAAGAGAGTTCACCGTCTCCATTTCCAGCTTCAGTTGCAACTGCAAAGAAATTAGGGTTGGATCCTTTATCAACCTTAAACATAATATTTTGTTTGTAGTTGCATGCTACCCTGAAAAAAATACCAAGCAGAAGTTAACAAACGAATGATACATGGGTCGATGAGCTAGCTACCTGGATAATAAAGTAGGTAATCTGCTATAATATGTCAAGTTACATTGATAATATATTCTTACAAATATTTATTATGAAGAGACTTAATTACCTTTTGTAGGAAATATTAATTCTTCCAAGTTTGCGTAGTTGGTCTGCTTGACCGGGCTTTGCCATAGCTCCAAAGGCAGTTCCACTTAAATCAAAATGAACTGGATCATTATTACATTTTCCAGGACACTCATCTGTAAGAGCCACTGTTATTGGATTTCCGGAGCATTGTGGATTAGAGCATGAGACCTGGAAAAAATTCCAGTAGAAATTAGCGACTGATAAATTCGATAGCTAATAAAAAAAATTGTTGCTAATTGATCCTATCTAATTTGTTAGCTACGAACAATTTAGTGACTGTTTAACGATAAAGTTCGTAGCCAATTTCAATTTTTTTTATAGTGAATGTGTGCACCTGATAGCATGCTCCACATCCCGCACCATGTTGGAACAAAGCTTGATTTCCAGCGGTTATCATCCCGTTGTACGGAACTTTTGCTACATCATCTTCTAGTCCACAAGCTCCCCCTAATCATCAGCAAGATAATTATAGGTAATTGCTTATAATCAAATGGTATTATTAACCCGAAAAATATTACACAATATGTTACAGTATATATAAGTTAAATCTAAAAAAATAAGAAAAATTTGATCTTAGAGACATTACCACTGCCAGGTCCAGTAGGATTTCCATACCAAGTTGCCACTGCTGATGAAAATCCACCAGCATCTAAACTACCATTGAATGATCGGCAAGAAACCAAATCCGAGACAAGAAAAACAAAAATGCAAACACAAAGAATTTGAGGAATATTTGAAGCCATGACCATTAACTTAATTGAGTAGTTTAATTTAATCTTTTGCTAATAGCTTATGCAAATGGCATGTAAAAGGGTTCTATTTATACTAGAAAACTGAGTATTAGCCAACTAAGTTATTAAAATGTAATTTTATGAGGATTTCATTGGATAATGGTTGAGTTAATATTTGTATCAACTTCTTGATTTTTCTTATCAGTAGCCACCCATCCACTAATTTAGATTTCTTTGGGAATCTTGTAACAGAAATCACTTAGAATATTTAATGAATTTGTTAGAAACTTTAATGTCATAATAAATCATTAAATTGTAAAGAGTTTATTTCATTAGATTCAAACTTGCTAGGCGGGAAAAAATTAACCAGTTTTGTACACACGAGGATAATCAGGTTCCTTGGCTAAATGCTAGTATTAATTAAGTTACATACAACTATACTTAATTAGTAACATAGTCACAGTATAACATGTTATATGTATATTTGATTGAAAACTGAACTAAATGGCGCTATGCGATATAAATTTGAATTAGTCCTCAACAAGCGTGATGGTACATATCCACCGTGCTCCTTTTACTGTCACTGATGGTTGTTAAATATCGTCCCAACTTCTAAGTTCTGATGGTGGTATTTATCAATAACAACTTTAAAGTAGATTTTTATCTAACCTGTAAAATTTAAGGGGCTTGTATGAAATTCACAAAAAAGTATGTCTACAAAAAGTTGACTTTTGCTATGGATTTTAGTGACAGATGATATTTCAAAGCTACGATAAACATAACTGTTAAATATACATATGATATATTGTCATAAGTATATTTCGGATTTTATATATTAGTTTAGGTAGTATTTGAGTGTAATTAGTATTATATATTTATCATAATTGTATTACCATAATTGTATAGTTAGTGTCCAAATAGAATAATGTTTTAGGAGCAGAATAGGAATAGGATTCCCCTATTATGGAAATATGTAAATTGTATATAAACTCTTTCAATCAATGAAAATAATCAAGGGATTATTTCTTTCATGATATCAGAAGTCTAGGTTATTTTTCCAACCTCTTTTCCGCCGACCTTGTGCTCGGTTTCCGCCCCCCTTCCCGGATTCCGTGACCATCGGTGGTGTTCTTTTATTTTCTCCTCAAATCACCTATTGTTCTTTTGTTATGTCGATGACAAAGAGCACGTTTTATCCTGCCCGTGTTGTTTCTAAAATCAAGAATCACATACCTCTCATTCTTGAAATAGAAAACGTCCAATACGCGACGTGGGCCGAGTTGTTTAAAATTCACGCTCGCTCGTATCAAGTCGTCCATCACATAATCCCCGCGGCTCCTGAGGATACGGAGGTGCCTCAGCGTGAGGATGATCCTAAGTTATGGACAACGCTTGATGCCACCGTCCTTCAGTGGATTTATTCTACCATCTCTATTGAACTGTTGTAGACGATTATTGAGCCAGACGCTACGTCGATGGCTTCTTGGAATAGGCTGCGTGACATATTCTAAGATAAACAGAATTCTAGAGATGTTACTCTTGAGCAGGACTTTTCCCACGCCAACATGGAAAATTTCCCGAATGTTTCAGCGCATTGCAAAAGGTTGAAGGAATTGGCGGACCAACTCCGCAACGTTGGTGCACCCGTTAGTGAAGATCGTCTGGTTCTACAGATGGTTTCTAGCCTCTCCGAGGCATTTAGTGGCGTTGGGACCCTACTTCGTCAAAGTAACCCTCTCCAAAAGCTCTATCAAGCCCGCTCCATGCTTACTTTGGAAAAAGCCGGATTGGCTAAGAAGGCGACTACCTGGGTAAGTCCCGTGGTCATGATGACGTCCTCCACAAATTCTCCAGGGTGTGTTGATAATTCGGGCCAAAACCGTGCTCACGATAGCGGCAAGAATACTAGGAAAAATAATAGAAGAAACCGCGGTGGCAAACGCGGTAGTAACGTCAACAGGACTGGCCGCAGTGGGCCTCACCCCATCAACAGTGGGCCTCAGCCCCACTTGTCCCAGCCTTGGGCCCGCTGGCCGTGGGCCTGGGCCAGTGGACAGTGGACCAACAATCTTGGCTTTTCAGCGCCTCCAGCCCATGGTAATTGGGCCCAATTTTAGCCTTCTTTTCGGCCTCGCTACTCCAGCCCAGTCTCGGTCCAGCAATCCAGTGGAGTACCGAGTCAGCAGGGAGGCAGGCAGGCTTGGGCCTCACCAGGCTTATCATGCAGCGGGCCCCACTCCTACCAACATCGAAGCCGCGATGCACACGCTTGAAATAAATCCTTCGGACCCAAATTGGTACATGGACACCGGCGCCACTACTCACATGACAGTCGATTCAGGTACTCTCTCATCTTATTCCAATTTGAGCAACAATTGTGGTGTAATTGTTGGTAATGGTAATTCAATTCCAATTCGTGGTTATGGTCATAAAACATTGTCTCCCCCCCCCCCCCACATCCACCCCTTATTTTGAAAAATAACCTTCACACTCTAAAATTGATTAAAAATTTGGTGTCTGTCCAAAAATTCACCACTGATAATTCCGTGTCCATAGAATTTGATCAATTTGGGTTCTCTGTGAAGGATTTCAAAATGTGGAGTCCTCTTATGAGGTGTGATAGTAGGGGAGATCTTTACCCTATCACGCCATGTTCCGGTCTATCGAGTCAAGCTTTGCCGTCAGCGTTTGCAGCCCTTGCTCCCTCCTTGTGGCATTCTCGTCTAGGTCATCCGGGATCGTCTATTTTGTCTTTCTTAGAGAAAAACAATTTTATTTCTTGTAAGGGTGAGCGTAGCACTCCGAATTGTCAATCTTGTTCTTTAGGAAAAATTATTAAGTTGCCATTTGTAGACTCTACCTCTCATACTTTAATGCCATTTGATATTATTCATAGCGACTTACGGACGTCTCCTGTTCTTAGTTCTTTGGGTCATCGTTATTATGTTCTCTTTTTGGATGATTATTCTAAATTTTTATGGACTTTTCCGATAGCGAAAAAATCTCAAGTTTTTTCCATCTTCTTAAAATTTAGAGCATTCATTAGAACTCAATTCAAACGGGAAATAAAAAATATTCAATGTGATAATGGCCAAGAATTTGACAACAGGGTATTTAGGGAGTTTTGTGCCACTAATGGGATTAATTTTTGTTTTTCTTGCCCTCATACGTCTTCATAAAATGGGAAAGCCGAACGCAAAATTCGTACCATTAATAACATTATCCGCACTTTATTGATTCATGCTTCCGTACCCCCGTCTTTTTGGCATCATGCTCTATAAATGGTTACATATCTCCTAAACGTTCTTCCTTCCAAAGATTTGACATATTCCTCCCCCCTTCATATTTTATATAATAATATTCCTTCGTATTCACATCTTAGGGTCTTTGGGTGCTTATGTTATCCGTTATTTCCGTCAATCACAATTAACAAACTTCAGGCCCAGTCTACTCCATGTGTGTTTTTGGGAGTTCCGTGTAATCATCGTGGTTACAAATATTTTGATTTATCCTCTAATAAAATCATCATTAGTCGCCATGTCATTTTTGATGAATCTCAGTTTCCGTTTTCTAAGGTTAGTAATCCCGTGCCCAGTTCGTATAATTTTTTGGATGATGGTATATCTTCGTATATTATTCACCATTTTTCGGACATATCCCGCACCCCAAATCCTCCAGCGGACCCACTGCCCGCTAGTCCAACTGGTCCGTCACAGCCCCATCTGCCCAGTTTTTTCACTGGGCCAGTTTCAGCAATTGGTCCAGCCCAATACTGGAACTAGTCCAGTTCCAGACTTCCAGCATCGGCCACTGTTTCTGCTTCCCAAATTGGGCCAGTAGGCCCACTGCCTGCTGGCCAGTCCGTACCGAGTCCAGAAAATTCCCAAATTCCGGCCATTTCTTCCCCGAGTCATAAACCAGTCACTCATAGTCAACGGGATATTTTAAACCTAAAAGGCATTTTAATTTACATTCGGATGCTCTTAAATCACTCTTACCCCGTAATCATGTGTCTGCATTAAATGACCCGAATTGGAAAATTGCTATGACCGATGAATATAATGCTCTTATTGATAATAAGACGTGGGAGTTGGTGCCCCGTCCATCTGGTATTAATATTATTAGGTCTATGTGGATTTTTGCTCACAAGGACAATCCAGACGGTTCATTTGCACGACATAAGGCTCAGCTTGTGGGTGATGGTAAGACTCAACAAGTTGGTGTGGATTGTGGGGAGACGTTTAGTCCAGTAGTCAAGCCGGCTACCATCCGCATTGTACTCAACTTGGCTCCTTCAAAAGCTTGGCCTATTCATCAGTTAGATGTGAAGAATGCTTTCCTACATGGTGATCTCAAGGAAACAGTCTATATGCATCAGCCTTTGGGATTTAGGGATCCCAAATATCCTCATCATGTCTGTTTGTTGAAAAAGTACTTATATGGGCTTAAGAAGTCTCCACGAGCCTGGTATAAGAGGTTTGCCGACTATGTTTCGACTATTGGGTTCACTTACAGGAGATCGGATAATTCCTTGTTCATGTATCGTCGTGGTTCGTCCTTGGCCTATATAATGTTATATGTGGATGATATTATTTTGACTCGCCTCTATCGATGCCTTACGCCGTCCTATCATGGCAATGCTCGGCTATGAGTTTGCTATGAAAGACTTGGGGCCCTTAAGTTACTTTTTGGGGATTGATGTCACTCGTCATGCGGATGGGTTGTTCTTATCCCAGCGAAAGTATGCAGCTGAGATCATTGAGAGGGCTGGAATGTCATCCTGTAAGTCCACTTCCACTCTAGTTGATACTAAGCCCAAACTTGGGGCTGCGGCCAGCGCACCATACGAGGATCCGACCCGCTATCGCAGTCTTGCTGGGGCCCTTCAGTATCTTACATTCACGAGACCTGATATTACGTATGCCGTACAACAGGTGTGTTTGTTTATGCATGATCCCAGAGTTGAGCACGTGAATGCGCTCAAACGCATCCTTCGGTATATTCAGGGTACGCTTGACTATGGCTTGCATTTATATCCTTCATCCAGGTCGACATTTGTCTTGTATACAGATGCTGATTAGGGTGGTTGTCCGGACACCGGACGGTCTACGTCTGGCTATTGTATGTTTCTTGGTAATAACTTGGTCTCATGGTCTGTGAAGCGTCAGTCGACTTTATCCCGTTCCAGTGTAGAGGCCGAGTATCGAGGGGTAGCTAATGTGGTCTCTGAATTATGTTGGTTACGTAATTTACTGTTAGAGCTTCATTGTCCCATATATAAAGCGACCTTGGTTTATTGTGATAATATTAGTGCCATCTACCTTTCTGGTAATCCGGTTCAACACCACCGCACTAAGCATATCGAGATGGACATTCACTTTGTTCGCGAAAAGGTTGCTCGTGGTCAAGTTTGCGTCTGCCCTGTCCCGTCCAGGTATCAAATTGCCGACATCTATACAAAGGGTCTTCCCTTGGTCCTTTTTGAAGATTTTAGGGACAGTCTCAGTGTTCGAAGACCGCCCGCTATGACTGTGGGAGTGTGTTAAATATACATATGATATACAATATATCATATGTATATTTCGGATTTTGTATATTAGTTTAGGTAGTATTTGAGTGTAATTAGTATTGTATACTTATCATAATTGTATAGTTAGTGTCCAAGTAGAATAAGGTTTTAGGAGTAAAATAGGAATAGGATTATCCTATTGGAAATATGTAAATTGTATATAAACTCTTTCAATTAATGAAAATAATCAAAGGATTATTTCTTTCAATAACAACGGAATTATGATTTTGTCACTAAATAAAAAATAAAAAAGTTAATAAAAAACTCATAAAATATAGTGGTGGAAATAAAAGTTGTCTATTAAATTGAGGGCAAAAATCTGCAATGGTTCATTGATCTTAATTTTAATTTTTTTTATTTGATTAGAGATTTTGAATTTGAGTCATGAAATTGGAGAAATTCCTAGCCGGTTGAGAATACTTCTTCCTATAGTGGGTCTTATACGACACATGAATCTAGCTTAGCCAGGCCAATGATTAATTTTCAATACTGAATTCCTAAAGCCAAAAAAAAGAGGGGGAAAAACATAATATAACGATCAGAAATTTGTTTGGCCCATGTTTGGATTTAATGCCGTGAATTAACCTTTCGGTCTAAACTATTGTCAAGCGCTAGCCCAGTAGCCCAATCACTACAAGGGATCGGACTTTGTTGTGGCGACTAAGCTTGCCGCAAAAAAACAAAAACAAATATGCGACGAAAAAAAATCATATTGAACCTTCAAGAAATATCCAAAACATGGATAATTAGTAAGTATATGTTGATTATACATTTAATAAGCACAAATTATATAACAATGATATATTTTCTAAACACATATTGTAGGGATACATATTTTATACAATAATAATATAGTTTGTATACGTATGATACATTTTCTATACAACAATGATACATTTTCTATACATATATTTAAATTAGTTGAAAAAAGATTGTAAAATAAAATTATTTTAAAAAAGTCAAAAATGTCTTTCAAGCTTCTTAGGTCATTCGATTGTCAATAGTTTGAGTTGGATGTCCTTTTCCTAAAAAAGAGCTCATTAGAAAAAATCAAATGTTGTATTATAGTTATTATGCAAAATTTCATGTCAATATTACGTTACAAAATTAGGTGGGATGACTAGCTTTTTCATTGAAAACAAAGTTTGCCACGTTTTAAATGTCATTGGAAAGTAGCCACTTTATGGAAAAAATAACATTCTTGAACAAATATTCGCATAGCTAAAACAATATAACCCCAACACACGTGTTGAAGTTAGAAAAGTAAACTCCAGTAATGGTTCAGTGAGCTTGAACTTATTTCAATTGAGTGAAATAGATTATATTAAATTTTGTGATGAATAGATTTATTTCACGCATGGTATCTCTTTTGAACTCTCTTGATCTAAAGTTGTTTCTCATACTTGTTGATCTTTCACGCTTCTGCTTTCCATTCCACGTTAGAGGTATAATTAAATAAAGAAAAAAAGCTCGAATATATCATCGAACTATCAGAAAAGATTCATTTACGTCACTTGTTAATAGTTTGGTTAAAAAATGTCACCGCCGTTACTATTTATATATCACTATTCATTAAAAGAACTCTACTAATATCAGATTTTGGCACGTAACATTATCTAAACCCTTCATTTTACGAGTGACATATATGAGTCATTTTGTTAAGTGCAATGGTATTTGAGTCTTTTCTTAATTCCTATATAAATCTCTTTTCTAATTTTATGTAACAAACTTATAAGAACAAGTTTGTCCGTTATACCAATAACATTATTATTTTACATGGAAAAATTATACTCTCTTATTTAATTGGATTATGAATCTAATCTTATTCTACATCATTTACAATTTTCACGTACTTTATAGCTCAAAAAGATTTTAAAAATATATAAAATTTATTTAAGAAAAAAAAGGGACGAGTTTAAAAAAGTGTACACTAATGAGGTGTAGTTAAATATGAAAAAATACATATGAGTGTGTCATATTTGAGCATTCTCCCAACCACTTTTAAGTTTTAACACCCCAAATTTCACTCATATGTAATTTTTCATACCCATCTACATCTCATTAGTGTACTCTTTTTTAAATATATCTTTTTTTCTTAAATAAATTTTATGTGTTTTTTTCAATCTTTTTAAAGAGTCATAAAGTACATGAAAATTATGATAAAGTACATGAAAATTATGAATGAGGTAGAATAAGATTATATTCATAATCCAATGAAAAATAATAATTTTATTAGTATAATGGACAAACTTATTTTTATAATTTTGTTACATATATGATTAGAAAAGATGGAGGTTTATATAGGAATATTAGAAAAAGAACTGTGAAATGGCTCAAATATACCACTGAACTTAACGAAATGACTCATATATGCCACTCGTAAAATGAAAGGTAATTCACGTGACAAAATCTGATAGTAGTATAGTTCTGTTAGTGACTAATGACATATATGACCTAAAATGGTAACGGCGGTGGCATTTTCGAACTAAACAATTAACGAGTGGAATGAGTGAACCTTTCGATAGTTCCATGACATATTTAAGCTTTATCTTGTAAATAAATAAACTCAAGTTTGCTTTAGCTAATAATTTAAATTTTTAGATTAGATGAACAACACTTCAACGTGCTACTAAAGCCAAGAGATTTTGAACTCAAATCTTAATGCCCCATTATCACTTGCATGGCACATAGTTCAAATATAATTAACTAAATATAAATATTACTCCTCTAATAATTTAAACACTTAGGTAAGATGAACACACACTTCAATAACTTTTTGCAAATATCAACCGTTTGAGAGGCAAGGTTTACTTAGTCAAATATTTATTCGCGATTGAAAAGTCCTTGAGAATGTGGTTCTTTTATTAAGCAAGTACTCATGGGCAGGCGTGAAGAAGCAAGCCTAGTTCGTGTGCTTATATTAGCTTGAAATGGCGGAGCTAGAAGTCCGCATACGAATTTGGCTAAACTCAATAACTTTTGCTTAAATAATATATTTGTGTTGCGAAATTCATTAAATACGTATAAATATATTAAATTTAAAATTCACTTATTACCACTTAAAGTAATCATTTTAAAATACAAAACTCAAAAAGTTGAAATTTCGTTGTCTAATAACATTAGTGTGAAACTTGAGCGAAAGCTTTCTTGTTAATAAGTAAAACATTAGCTAGGCAGAGTTGTTGTAGGAGTTTGGCACGGAACCACTCACAGTTTCTGGGATGAAATATTAGCCTATAATAACATGCATAAGCCTAGATTCTTTACGTTTAGTGTTACAGAAGAATAATGTTAGAAATCTCATCTCAATCATGAAATAATTAGGGATTCATCAATGTAGAATAAGAAGGAAGAAGAGGGGAAGAGTGTGGGTTTGTAGAGAGAAGATTTTCTTATTATTCTTCGCTCAAAAACAGAATTGTACAATACCTCAATATGTGTATATATACACCTACATATCTTAAAGATATATCCATTTACTTCTTAGGTTAGTTAAACTTAACTAACCTCCCTAACTAACTCCTTAACTAACTTCCTAACTAACTTCAATATTTGTTCTTTCAACAGTCCCCCTCAAGTTGGATATTGTGAATATGTTCAGTAATCCAAGCTTGGAACACATATACTGATGTTGAAGTCTATTCAATCCTTTGGTAAGAAGATCAGCAGGTTAGTTGGTTGTGTTGATATATATTCAGTCTTTTCAAGTCCTTTATGAATTTTTTCTCTTATGAAATGCAGGTCTATCTCTATATGTTTAGTTCTTTCATGGAACACAAGATTTGCAGCTATTTGGATAGCTGATTTGCTGTCAGTAAACACTGCCACTAGTAAGTTAATCTTGATCCCAATCTCCTCTAATATGCCAAGTATCCATGTCAATTCTACAACTGTTCCTGCTAGGCTTCTGTATTCTGATTCAGTTGAACTTCTGGATATTGTAGACCGTTTCTTTGATTTCCATGAGATAAGTGAGTCTCCAAATTTGACAATGTATCCAGGAACTGACTTCCTTATTTAAGGAAAGGCAGCCCAGTCAGCATCACAGTATGATGTTACTGACTCTTGTGATTTGTTGGACAATAGTATACCTTGTCCAGGCTGATTCTTGATATATCTGACTATTCTAAGTGCAGCATCAAAATGTGACTTCTTTGGTTGTTGTAAGAAATGACTAAGTGTCTGAACATTGTAGGCTATATCTGGCCTTATAACTGTGAGGTAAAGAAGTTTACCTATCAACCTTTGATATGAGCTAATGTCTTTCAGTAATGCATCTTCTGTCTTAGTCTTATCTCTTCCTAGTTTTTGATACTTTTGAAATATGTTCATCATATTCTTTAGTAGTTAACTTCACACTACAGTCAATAGGAGTGTTAATAGGCTTAGCAGCAGCCAGACCAAGCTTAGAAATAAGTTCCAAAGCATATTTCCTTTGGTGCATAAGAATTTCTTTTTTTCCGATCTTGCAAATTCTATGCCCAGAAAGTAATTCAGTTTCCCAGATCTTGCATTTTGAAGGCTTGTTGTAAAGCTTATTTTGTTTCTTCTATTTGATCCATGTGATCTCCAGTTATTATCATATCATCCACATAGACCAATACCAAAGTTATCCCTTTATCAGTTTTCCTTATGAACAAGGAATGATCATATTGAGAATGTTTGAACTTCATTTGAAGTAATGCCTCTGTGAGTTTGAAGTTCCATTGTCTTAGAGCCTGTTTAAGTCCATATAAGGATTTAATCAATCTGCATACTTGTTTGTCCCCCTGACTGATAAATCCATGAGGAAGTTCCATATATATATTTCATCATGTAGATCCCCTTGCAAAAAGGCATTATATACATCCATTTGGTGTATGTGCCAGTGTCTAGATGCTGCAATGGAAGGATGGATCTCACAGTTACCATCTTCACTACTAATGAAAAAGTTTCTTGGTAATCAATACCTTCCATTTGACTGTATCCTCTTGCCACTAGCCTAACTTTTAACCTTTCAATTTCTCCTATTTCCTTGTACTTGATCTTGTAGATCCATTTGCACCCTATTGGAGATTTGCCTTCCGACAGGGAAATAATATCCCATGTGTGATTTTCCTGTAGTGTTGTGATTTCTGCCTTCATTGCATCCACCCATCTTGGATCTTTGGATGCCTCATTATAGTTTCTTGGTTCAGTTATTTCTGAAAAAGCAGTGAGGAAAGCTCTATAATTTGGTGTAAGTGTTTCATAGGATATGTAATTGGCTATAGAGTATGGTGTAGTTGAGTCAGGTTTATTTGTGATGAAGTCTTTAAGCCAAATTGGAGGTTGTTTGGATCTGGTAGATTTTCTAATAGGAACTGTGTTAGGAGGCTGATATTGAGTCATAGGTGATATAGGTTGTTGTAACTGCATTGTATCATTCTGGTTTGTATCTAAAATTGTAGTTTCAATTAAAGAGGTTGAGGTTGAAGAGGGACCTGGTAGATCAGTTTGTAGAGTGATGTTTTGAACATTTTCTGGTGCATCATGCATTTGATCTGAATCTTCTCGTATATTAGCCTGAGAATCACACACACACACACACACACACACACACACACACACACACACACACACACACACACACACACACACACACATATATATATATATATATATATGAAGTAAAGTAATCATCATCAGCCTTACCATATTGATTGTGCAGGAAAATTTGTCTTTCTGGATTTTCTACTCTGAAGGGAAATTTAGTTTCCCTGAAACTAACATCTCTATTGACAAAGAAAATTTTGTTTTGCATGTCGTATAGAATTACCCCTTTTGTATTTCAGAATACCCCATGATGACACATGTCTTTACTCTAGATAGCAGTTTATCAGACATTGTCAAGCCTTTTGCATAGCACAGACAGTCTAATACTTTCAAATGACTAATTAAAGGTCTTTTCTTGTAAAGCTTCTCATAAGGGGTTATGACAATAATAGAAGAGGGTAATCTATTTATCAAAAATACAACAACTTGTACACATAAGCCTTAGAATTTTAAGGGAATATTGGCTTGAAACCTTACTGCTCTTGTTATTTCTAGTATGTGTCTGTGTTTTCTTTCAGTCACACCATTTTGTTGAGGTGTATAGGCACGAGATCTTTGATGTATAATTCCTAGTTTTAAGAACAAACTGCTGCATACATCATTTACAAATTCTGTTCCATTATCAGTTCTAATTATTTTCACTATTTTATTGAACTAAGTATACACAAAGGTTAAGAACTGGTGAACTACAACACAGACATCTGATTTTAATTTAAACAAATATATCCAAGTCATTCTTGTAAAATTATTTACTATTATTAGGAAATATTTGTTGACATTATGAGTTTGAACCTTATAAGGTCCCCAAACATCCATATGAATGAGATCTAAGCTAGAAGTGATAATATTGGGAATGACCAATTCTAACATAGCCTAAGGTGATATGGCTTTTAAGTAAATATGAAGACTTAATATAAATAAAATTCTAGGAACGTTATGTGAAATACATTAAACAGTTGTTGTGACCAATGGTTTCAAGTTTCTGCTTTTAGGTAATGAGTAATTATAACTAATTTTTCTTCTGTATTTGTAATGTGTATCCTCCTGTTCTGATCATGGAATAGATGGGAAAAAATGATGGATTGAATCAACTATCTTCCTTAATGGAAAAATAAAAACAACATAATATTTCAAAACATCATATATCAGAATAAAAGTTTTACATTTTGTGAAGTTTAATTCCAGTTAGTCTTGGGTTCATTCTTCCTCAAATTATCTTATCCTTTTTTTTTTTTGGTTGATAAAGATATATATTAAATATATAATTAACGTTCAACATTAATTTTGCACCTTCCTTAGCGCCCCGCGACCCTATTTTGTTCCTTATGACAGTGCGTCAAATAGTCTAGTAAATCTAACATGGAAGCATTTTCATAATGGATTAAAATTGAGAATTTCTCTCTAGACATATCTAAAGAATTTTCTTTAATATATCATATTGTTGGTATACAAAACAAATCCAACATTTTACTTTGTAATCTCTAAATTTCCTCCAATCCTCTACATGAAAAATTAAATTGCTTTATAATTGGGGAGGGAAATTGACATTTGATTTGTAAATTGCTCTTGGCTGCCAACCGGCAGGAATAACATTATCAGCTGTAACCTGATGCTTATTCCCTGAAGTTAACTGAAGAGAAAAAGGAGGTTTTTGTGTGCCTATGTTAATATTAGCAGACCATGTTGCTCCAAACATTCGTTGCATGGGAAACCATTTATCTGAACCTGTCGGTTTTATCTCAACCAAAGAGAGTTCACCGTCTCCATTTCCAGCTTCAGTTGCAACTGCAAAGAAATTAGGGTTGGATCCTTTATCAACCTTAAACATAATATTTTGTTTGTAGTTGCATGCTACCCTGAAAAAAATACCAAGCAGAAGTTAACAAACGAATGATACATGGGTCGATGAGCTAGCTACCTGGATAATAAAGTAGGTAATCTGCTATAATATGTCAAGTTACATTGATAATATATTTTTACAAATATTTATTATGAAGAGACTTAATTACCTTTTGTAGGAAATATTAATTCTTCCAAGTTTGCGTAGTTGATCTGCTTGACCGGGCTTTGCCATAGCTCCAAAGGCAGTTCCACTTAAATCAAAATGAACTGGATCATTATTACATTTTCCAGGACACTCATCTGTAAGAGCCACTGTTATTGGATTTCCGGAGCATTGTGGATTAGAGCATGAGACCTGGAAAAAATTCCAGTAGGAATTAGCGACTGATAAATTCGATAGCTAATAAAAAAATGTGTTGCTAATTGATCCTATCTAATTTGTTAGCTACGAATAATTTAGTGACTGTTTAACGATAAAGTTCGTAGCCAATTTCAATTTTTTTATAGTGAATGTGTGCACCTGATAGCATGCTCCACATCCCGCACCATGTTGGAACAAAGCTTGATTTCCAGCGGTTATCATGCCGTTGTACGGAGCTTTTGCTACATCATCTTCTAGTCCACAAGCTCCCCCTAAACATCAGCATTACACAACATGTTACAGTATATATAAGTTAAATCTAAAAAAATAAGAAAAAATTGATCTTAGAGACATTACCACTGCCAGGTCCAGTAGGATTTCCATACCAAGTTGCCACTGCTGATGAAAATCCACCAGCATCTAAACTACCATTGAATGATCGGCAAGAAACCAAATCCGAGACAAGAAAAACAAAAATGCAAACACAAAGAATTTGAGGAATATTTGAAGCCATGACCATTAACTTAATTGAGTAGTTTAATTTAATCTTTTGCTAATAGCTTATGCAAATGGCATGAAAAAGGCTTCTATTTATACTAGAAAACTGAGTATTAGCCAACTAAGTTATTAAAATGTAATTTTATGAGGATTTCATTGGATAATGGTTGAGTTAATATTTGTATCAACTTCTTGATTTTTCTTATCAGTAGCCACCCATTCACTAATTTAGATTTCTTTGGGATTCTTGTAACAGAAATCACTTAGAATATTTAATGAATTTGTTAGAAACTTTAATGTCATAATAAATCTACCTTAGCCAGGCCAGTGATTAATTTTCAATACGGAATGCCTAAAGGCAAAAAAAAAAAGAGGGGGAAAAACACTATATAACGATCAGAAATTTGTTTGGCCCATGTTTGGATTTAATGCCGTGAATTGACCTTTCGGTCTAAACTATTGCCAAGCGCTAGCCCAGCAGCCCAATTACTATAAGGGATCAGACTTTGTTGTGGCGATTAAAATTGTCATAAAAGATCAAAAAGTTACCACTAAGGTTGTTGTATGTACTGTTATTGCTAGAGGTTATTTGTGATAAGAATTACACATTTTGTGGCGACTAAGCTTGCCGCAAAAAAACAAAAACAAATATGCGACGAAAAAAGTTCATATTGAACCTTCAAGAAATATCCAAAACATGTATAATTAGTAAGTATATGTTGATTATACATTTAATAAACACAAATTATATAACAATGATATATTTTCTAAACACATATTGTAGGGATACATATTTTATATAATAATAATACAGTTTCTATACGTATGATACAATTTTTATACATATGTTTACATTAGTTGAAAAAAGATTGCGAAATGAAATTATTTTAAAAAGGTCAAAAATGTCTTTGAAGCTTCTTAGGTCATTCGATTGTCAATAGTTTGGGTGGGATGTCCTTTTCCTAAAAAAGAGCTCATTAGAAAAATCAATTGTTGTATTATAGTTATGCAAAATTTCATGTCAATATTACGTTACAAAATTAGGTGGGATGTCTAGCTTTTTCATTGAAAATCATAGTTTGCCACGTTTTAAATGTCATTGGAAAGTAGCCACTTTAAGGCAAAAATAACATTCTTGAACAAATATTCGCATAGCTAAAACAATATAACCCCAACACACGTGCTGAAGTTAGAAAAGTAAACTCCAGTAATGGTTCAGTGAGCTTGAACTTATTTCAATTGAGTGAAATAGATTATATTAAATTTTGTGATGAATAGATTTATTTCACGCATGGTATCTCTTTTGAACTCTCTTGATCTAAAGTTGTTTCTCATACTTGTTGTTCTTTCATGCTTCTGCTTTCCACTCAACGTTAGAGGTATAATTAAATAAAGAAAAAAAGCTCGAATATATTATCGAACTATCAGAAAATATTCATTTATGTCACTTATTAATAGTTTGGTTAAAAAATGTCACCGTCGTTACTATTTATATGTCACTATTCATTAACAGAACTCTACTAATATCAGATTTTGGCACGTGACATTATCTAAACCCTTCATTTTACGAGTGACTTATATGAGTCATTTCGTTAAGTTCAATGGTATTTGAGTCTTTTCTTAATTCCTATATAAATCTCTTTTCTAATTTTATGTAACAAACTTATAAGAACAAGTTTGTCCGTTATACTAATAACATTATTATTTTATATGGAAAAACTATACTCTCTTATTTAATTGGATTATGAATCTAATCTTATTCTACATCATTTACAATTTTCACGTACTTTATAGCTCAAAAAGATTTTTAAAATATATAAAATTATTTAAGAAAAAAAAGGGACGAGTTTAAAAAAGAGTACACTAATGAGGTGTAGTTAAATATGAAAAAATACATATGAGTGTGTCATATTTGAGCATTCTCCCAACCACTTTTAACACCCCAAATTTCACTCATATGTAATTTTCCATACCCATCTACACCTCATTAGTGTACTCTTTTTTAAATATATCTTTTTTTCTTAAATAAACAGGAACTGCACCAGTTCTGTATTAATGGACCGGCCCAATTCTTTGAAACCGGCCCGATGACAAACCGGGGCGGTGATTGTGACGACGGGCCAGTGGGGCCAGCGGGCAGTGGGCCCGCTGGAGAATTTTGGGTGCGGGAGATGTCCGAAAAATGTTGAATAATATATGGGGATATTTGTTCATCCGAAAAAATTATACGAACTAGGCACGGGAGTATGACTTTTAGCAAATGGAAATTGGGATTCATCAAAAATGACATGGCGATTAAGGATGATTTTATTTGAGGATAAATCAAAGCATTTGTAGCCACGATGATTAGATGGAAAACCCAAAAACACACACGGAGTCGACCGGGCCTGAAGTTTGTTAATTGTGGTGGACGGGAATAACGGATAACACAAACACCCAAAAACCCGAAGATGTGAATATGAAGGAATTTTATTATATAAAATTTGAAGAGGGGAAGAATATGTCAATCCTTGGGAAGGAGTTATGTTAAGTAGATATGTAGCCATTTGAAGAGCATAATGCCAAAAATATGGGGGTACGGAAGCATGAATTAATAAAGTGCGGATAATGTTATTTATGGAACGAATTTTACGTTCGGCTTTCCCATTTTGTGAAGATGTATGAGGACAAGAGAAACGAAAATTTATCCCATGATTAGCACAGAATTTCCGAAACACCCCATTGTCATATTCTTTGCCATTATCACACTGAATATTTTTTATTTCACGGTCGAATTGGGTTCTGATGAATGCTCTAAATTTTAGGAAGATAGAAAAAACTTGAGATTTCTTCACTATTGGAAATGTCCATAGAAATTTAGAATAATCATCCAGAAAGAGAACATAATACCGATGACCCACAGAACTAGGAACAGGAGACGTCTAAGTCGCTATGAATAATATCAAATGGCATTAAAGTATGACATTTTGAGTCTACAAACGACAACTTAACAATTTTTCCTAAAGAACAAGATTGACAAATTGGAGTACGACTCGTACCCTTACATGAAATAAAACTATTTTTAGCTAAAGCTGACAAAATAGAGGCCCCCGGATGACCAAGAAAAGCATGCCACAAGGAAGGAGAAATGGCTGCAAAGGCTAATGGCAGGGCTTGACTCGATAGACCGGAAACGGGTGTGATAGGATAAAGATTTCCTCTACTATCACACCTCATGAGAGGACTCCCCGTCTTGAAATCCTTCACAGAGAAACCAAATGGATCAAATTCAATAGAAACGGAATTATCAGTAGTGAATTTACGGACAGAGACTAAGTTTTTAATCAATTTGGGGGCGTGTAGGATATTTTTCAAGATAAGAGGTGGATGAGGGGGAGATAATGTTTTATGACCATAACCACGAATTGGAACAGAATTACCATTACCAACAATTATATCACGAGGGTTGCTCAAATTGGAATAAGACGAGAGAGTACCTGAGTCGGATGTCATGTTGGTAGTGGCACCGGTGTTCATATACCAATTCGGGTCCAGTTGAATCAAACCAAATGTGTGCATCGCGGCCTCGATATCGGTCTGAGTGGGGCCTGCTACGTGGTGAGCTTGCGGAGGCCGGGGCCCAAGAATTCCAGAACTGGGCTGTCCTGGGTCGTAGCTACTGGAACTGGAATTGGTGGGCAGTGGGCCGTCGAGGCTGCTGGGAAGTCCACTGGCCAGATGCTGAAAACGGCTGTGGAATTGGGTCGAAGGGCCACTGTCCACTGGTCCAAACCCACGACCCAGAGGCCCAAGGCTGAGACCGGGGGTCGGTGGCCCACTGTAACCGGTATGGGGTCCACTACCATTGTTTTGGCCATCGTGACTGCTGCCTGTTCTGCCACGTTTGCCTCCGTGATTTTTTCCGTTATTTTTTCGGCCATTCTTGCTGCCCCCGTGGGATCGGTTTTGGTTCGAATTGTTACCAAAATTTTGAGGACTAGTGGAGGAAGTCATCATGACCACGAGACTAGCATTAGTTGCCGCCTTTTTAGCCAAACCGGCTTCTTCCAAGGTAAGCATGGATCGGGCTGGATAGAACCTTGGAAGAGGATTACTTTGACGAAGGAGAGTTCCAACGCCACTATAGGCCTTGGATAGGCCAGCAACCATCTGTAAAACAAGACGATCTTCACTAACTGGTGCACCAACGTTGCGGAGTTGGTCTGCCAATTCCTTCAACCTTTTGCAATATGCTGAAACGTTCGGGAAATTTTCCATGTTGACGTGGGGAAAATCATATTCAAGAGTAACAACTCTGGAATTTTGATTATCCTGGAATATGTCACGCAGTCTATCCCACGCAGCCATCGCCGTAGCATCTGGCTCAATAATCGTCTGCAATAGGTCGGTGGAGATAGTAGAATAAATCCACTGAAGGATGGTGGCATCAAGTGTTGTCCATAACTTAGGATCATCCTCGCGTTTAGGCACCTCTGTATCATCAGGAGCCGCGGGGATTATGTGATGGATGACTTGATGCGAACGAGCGTGAATTTTGAACAACTCAGCCCACATCGCATATTGGACGTTTTCTATTTCAAGAATTAGAGGGATATGATTCTTGATGTTAGAAACAACAAGGGCAGGGTGAAACGTGTTCTTTGATGTAGACATAACGAAAGAACAATAGGTGATAGAGGGATTTGGAAGAGAGATTTGGAGAGCGGAAGAACAAATGGTAAACCCGAGGAGGAGGGGGGTTCGGTCTTGGCCGAGAAAAGCAACAAGAATTTGAGAAATTTTTGTTTGACCTAGACTTCTGATACTATGAAATAAATAATCCCTTGATTATTTTCATTAATTGAAAGGAATATATACAAGTTACATATTTCCATAATAGGAGAATCATATTCCTATTCTACTTCTAAAACATTATTCTACCATAATTCTAACTATACAATTATGGTAAGGGTACAAAACTAATTAAGGTACACAACCATATACATACCAAATATACAACCCTGCCCTTGATGGGCCATTCTGTCCGCAATAGTCCTAAATTACCCGTGATATACACTATGTATATCAAGTGTATATCACGGGTATATACCTTGTTTAACAGTCCCAACATAAGGACTGATGTTGTGAAGGGTTTAACATAAGAGGCATCTGCTCCAACAACAGTAAGCTTGTGGTTGGCCACAGTAAAGAAAAGCTGCTGGTTCAGTCCAGCATTGATAACTCGAAGGAGATTGGTTTCGCCAGAGTCCACATGGACTATAGTCGTATCTGCATAAATGTGATTTCTATGAAAACATGTCCTGAACAGGTAATATATCAAATTATAGTTTTAGCGAACACTAGCATATATTAGTCCTTTTACTATGTAGAAACTTGCTTCCATTATTTGATCGTTTAAGAGTACTAGATGATTTCATTGTCTTGAGTGTTTGAACTAAATCTTTTTGCTTTTAGAACTAACCTTGTTTGGAACACTTGTAGAAGTCACCTGGTTGACCATTGATGTTGTACGCATCAGATACATTAGGAGCTGCCCCTGTTCTTGTAGCTCGTCTTACAATGTCAATAGGGTTTGTATCCCACCACTCACCTGATCAGCATTTCCAAAACTATCATTTCAACAAAATTTCTAAGGGGAAACAGAATATGAGCAAATGCATGACGGTATTTAGAGAAGGTAGAAGTAGTACCCAGCAGAATTGGTGTTTCTCTTTTGGGCTTAGTAAATGGATAGTTGTCTCCTTCTTTTGGGTGGATAATTAGAGCTCCATAAACAGTAGCTCTAAGCCATGAGCTGTGGGCGTGCCATCAAAGTGTCCCTTCCTGTCCTTGAATTGTAAACTGTTGGTTTTTACAAAGGATTTGCAGGAAACGGAAATTACAAGTAACTGCTTATGTAGGAATTGAAATTATAATTCAACAAGAAAGCTGAAAATTACAATATAACAACAAAATTGAAATTACACTTTTGTTGAACAAGAAAACGGGAAAGTTGTTTATGCTGAGTCGAGTGTGGCACTCTGTCCTTAAGACAATATTGCCCCGTATGTATCCTTTATACGTCCTGGACAATTCGTCTCCCAAGATAAAACAGCAATGGAACTATTGAGCAAAGGAAACTCAAAAGCTACCGTGAAGAATATTGAGCAATGAAATGATGCTTGGAAGATTAGGAAGAAACTGATTTTTGCTTTGTGTATTTTCGTGTATGTTAAGTACTCCTCAACAATGGTATAAGGGGTGTTTATATAGGTGAGGGAGGGCTGTTTAACGCCCCCATAACAGCCATTATTGGCCAAATAATGGCCATTATGGAGGTAGTTAATCCACCAAAATAAATGGTGAAAAATGCCAACGGATTGGCCATTATAGGAGGTGTAATTCAGCCAAAATAAATGGTGAATTGAGTCTTTGGACGTTTCGTTCGGGACCGTCGAAATTCGATTTCTCGAAAAACTTCGGGGACCAAACTCGTACATCATGAAACTTCGGGGACCAAAGCGTACATCTTGAAACTTCGGGGACCAAACTGTACATCGAAAGAATTCTGGTCCAAAGCGCACATCCGAAACTTCGGGATCAAAGCGTACTTCCGGCAAAGTTTTCTCGGCCCAAAAAGATAATATCGAAGGCCCACACCACCCACCACCCACCACCCACCACCCACGACCCACGACCCACGACCCACGACCCACGACCCACGACCCACGACCCACGACCCACGACCCACGACCCACGACCCACGACCCACGACCCACGACCCGTGACCCGTGACCCGTGACCCGTGACCCGTGACCCGTGAACCCGAGAACCCGAGAACTCGGAACCGGACCGGACGGGCGGGCGGCGGCGGCGCGCGTGTGGTCTTTACTTGAACCGAAGCACATCTAGGTCCTCCCTCCTTTAAACACATGGGATACCCCTTGGGGTCCCAAACCCCAAACCAATTTCAAGTATTATATACACAACAATTCTTTCTTCCTCTACCGATGAGGGAGAATTGATCACACACCACACTTTTCCATGCTTCAAACACCTTACTTCGTGAACCAATATCTCTTTCATTTCTCAATGAAATTTGACGATTCTTGGCCCTACGGTTATCTACGTACTTAGTACATCATGCATGTGTGAAGAACCGGATTCTCCAACATACGTAACACTAGTGTTTAAGCCGTTAAAGTTGGTCGGTCGCAACTCCCGCCAAAGGCTAATTTCCAACAATCCCCTCTTGAAAGAGATTTTGGCGCACTCACATGGTGTCTTTTCATTTCCAGCAATATTTCAGCGGACCGATGTTGCATAAGGAGAGGTAGCCTCAGCTTTGAACCTTCCATAGTTGAATACCATCGGACTTACTTACTGCGCGGTGAACGTGATGTCTTGAACCGTCAGTGTTTAGTGTAAGCCAAGACAATGATACCAACACAACAAATTCCCTTACTCTCTTCTTCGTAATGTTTTGTCCGTTTTGGCCATGGACAACGTCTTGGATTCTTAAGTGCGTTCATTTTGAGGCGGCCTGTCCTCGCACTTAAATAGGTGGTCTCCTACAAGGTATCCTGCTATACCCCACTTCACAAGTGTTAGGAACCATTAAAAGTTTCCCAAGAACCTAGCCTCAACTGTTGAGGATCATTACAGGTTTTGAAAACTTAACCTTTACCCATACTGCAGATAGCACTTAATGTCTATCGCGGGAACGGCTTTGGATTTGGTGTTTCTTTTCGAAATCACTATCCGAAGTGCTCATGCTTCTATCGAAGCGATCAACCGAACCTTTACAAACTTAGTTTTCCCATTGAACCAAATTACCGGGATCTCCGGTTCGTAAGGTTGGGTTACCACCGTATTGGTCCTTATATTTTGGGTTTTAAGCCCATTCCCCTAGACAGGCAAGCCATCCGATCCTTGAGTAGGCCCTTTGTCAATGGGTCCGCTATATTATCCTTTGACTTGATGTAATCAATGGATATTATACCCGTGGTGATCGTTGCCTAACGGTCTTATGCCTCCGTCGAATATGACGAGACTTGCCGTTGTACATAACATTCCGTGCCCTTCCTAGAGCCGACCGGCGTCGCGCAAAGTGGATCATTACCGAAGGTACGGGTTTGTTCCAACACGGAACATCCTCTAAGAAGTCATGAAGCCACTCGGCTTCTTCTCCCGCTTTGTCTAAAGCGATAAACTCCGATTCCATCGTGGATCGGGCGATGCAAGTTTGCTTAGAGGATTTCCAAGATACAGCCCCCCCACCACCAATTGTAAATATATACCCTTTGGTGGACTTGGTGTTCTCTATATCGATATCCAGTTTGCATCACCTTTGTACCCCTCTAGTACATTTGGATATCTCGAATAGTGTAACCCGAAGTTTAACGTGTATTTCGAGGTATTGTAATACCCGATTCAACGCCTTCCGGTGATTATCACTTGGATTACGGGTGAACCTAGCCAACTTATTGATTGCGTAAGCAATATCGGTCGGGTGCGTTTGTTATATACATCAAACTACCGATTACGTGCATATCGCTCCCGGTATACGGGTGCACCAAGATTTTTATCAAGCTTATGATTTATATCCATTGGTGACGCTATCGGAGAACTGTCTAACATCTTGAACTTTCTCAAAACATCCTCGATGTAGTGAGACCGAGATAAGACCATCCGTCGACGTCTTAAAGATTTTAATCCCTAGGATGACATCGCGATACCCATATCTTTCATGTCGAAGCATTGTTTCAACATGTTCTTAGTCTCTAGGATTATCCTAGGATCGCTTCCCGTGATCAACATGTCGTCTACATACGGGCATATCATAACAAATGAGTCAGAGTTACCTTTCGTGTAAACACATTTATCACACTCATTAATGGCGAACCCCTTCGATAGTAGAGTACTATCAAATTTTTCGTGCCATTGTTTCGGGGCTTGTTTCAGCCCATACAGAGATTTGATATGTCGACAGACTTTCTTCTCTTGCCCTTGAACCACGTACCCCTCGGGTTGGTCCATATAAATTTCTTCTTCCAAATCACCATTTAGGAAGGCTGTCTTAACATCCATCTGGTGTATCTCAAGGTCACGCAAAGCTGCGATCGCAATAAATACCCGTATGGATGTCATCCGGGATACCGGAGAGTATGTGTCAAAGTAGTCAAAGCCTTCTGTCTGTCGATAGCCCTTGACTACCAACCTGGCCTTGTACTTGTCTATAGACCCATCTGCCTTGTATTTCCGTTTGAGTATCCATTTACAACCCAACGGTTTATTTCCGGAGGAAGATCAACCAACTCCCAAGTATGGTTATGCGAGAATGGAGCTTATTTCACTATCAATAGCTTCTTTCCGGAGCGGTGCTTCCGGAGTTGACAACGCCCGAGCAATTGTCCTTGGTTCATCATTAACCATGTAAGCTACAAAGTCGGGACCGAAGGATTTATCCTTCTGGCCCTTTTACTTCGCCTTAGATCCATCTCTCTGCGGAGTCTCCAAGTTTCGAGAATCCGGAACACTAGATTCGGATGTTCGACCACCTCGAGATTCGCTAGATCGAACCATTTAGATCCGGGCGGTCAAGGACTCCGGTTCTTGAGAGCTTTGTGCATAACTTCGCTTGCGAGAGGTTATGTCTTTCTCCTTTCTAGGAAAGGTACTTTCAAAGAATAGAGCATTCCTTGATTCCATTATTGTACCCTGGTGGATATCGGAATATCCGACTTATGCACTAAGAAGCGATAAGCACTATCGTTATTTGCATATCCGATGAATATGCAATCTGTCTTTGGTCCAATCTTGACCTGCTTTGGCTTAGGTACTTCAACCTTTGCCAGACAACCCCACACCTTAAAATACTTGTAGGTGGGTTTCTTTCCTTTCCATGATTCATATGGAGTCTTTATGTGGGACTCTGTTCAGAATCGTATTAGCGGTAAGGACGGCTTCTCCCCACATGTTTTGGGGAAGTCCGGAATTGATAAGCAAGGCATTCATCATTTCCTTTAATGTGCGGTTCTTACGTTCCGCCACACCGTTTGATTGAGGTGAGTATGGAGCCGTCGTTTGATGAATAATGCCTTCTTGGGCACAATATTCCTCAAAAGGCGCTACATATTCTCCCCCTCTATCGCTACGAATGGATTTGATCCGTAGGCTAAGTTGATTCTCAACTTCTGCTTTGTAACGTCGAAACGCTTCAAAGGCTTCATCCTTACTTTTCAACAAGTAAAGGTAACAATACCTTGTGCTATCATCTATAAATGTCACAAAGTACTTGTTCCCCCCTCTAGTTTGTACAAACTTCAAATCACATATATCTGTGTGAATAAGTTCTAGAGGAGCGGTATTCCTTTCGACGGATCGAAAAGGAAGCTTAGTAAGTTTTGCCTCTACGCACACCTCACACTTATGTTGAGGGTTTATGTCGATAGAAGGCAACAACTCCATCTTTACCGACCTTTGAATAGACTTGTAGTTTACGTGTCCTAATCTATGATGCCATAAATTAGAAGACTCAAGCAAATAAGAAGAAGACTCAACTTTATTTCCTTGACGCAATACGGACATGGCATTCACTTTGAAGAGGCCTTCACAGACGAAGCCCCTCCCCACAAATGTGCCATTTTTAGTGAGTACAAATTTATTTGATTCAAACACTAGCCTAAAGCCGCATTAACCAATAAAGGTCCGAAACTAGATTTCTTCTAATATACGGGACGTGCATCACTTCCTTCGAGTGAGTTCCTTGCCGGAAGTCATCTTCGGGACCACCTTTCCAACCCCTAGCACGTCCGAGGAAGCGTTGTTGCCCATGAACAGCTTCTTGTCGGAGACCGGAGTGTACGTGGAGAAGGCATCTTTGTTGGAACAGATGTGTCTTGTTGCACCCGTGTCCACCCACCTTCGCATCGGATTCTCCACCAAGTTGGCTTCTAGCACCACTGCGGAGAGAATTCCTCGATCATGTCATCCGGGAGCGTGTCCTTGACGATGTTTGCTTGAGCCTTGCCTTTTGACTTGGCTTTCTGTTGTTGCTCGTCTTGAGCTTGCGGCATTCCTTGATCCTGTGACCAGGTTTCCCACGGTGATGACAATTACCTCTCGAACATCTCTCGCTGCGGGGGCTTTGCCGTCTTTCCGGAACTTCCGCTTCTTGCTTGAGTTCCCTTTGGCCTCTGCCATTTGCCTTTGCCTCAAAGATGTTGTCTACCCTTTGGCAAGGTCTTCTTATTATCTTCCGGATTTGCGGTTTGATAACAAGCTCTTCAAAGGTCATCTCCTTTGTCTTGAGTTTCAAGTAACTCATAAACTCATTCCATGAAGGAGGTAACTTTTCAATCGGCGATGCAACCAAAAACTGCTCATTTGGTTTCGGTCCTTCCAAATCCGAGGTGATGTAAAATCATTTGGAATTCCTGGACTTGGGACATCATCGTCTTTTGTCCACCATTTGGAATTTTAGAAATTTCCCAACGATGAACTTCTTAGTACCCGCATCTTGTGCGTTGTACTTCTTTTGCGATTTTCCCACAACTCTTTGGCGGTGCCAACGGTGCAATAGACCGTGTAGAGAGGGTCCGCAAGCGATTAAGTATATAGTTCTTGCACATGAAATCGCTATGATTCCATGCATCACGAACCATCTTCATGCCGTTAACGACATGGATACCAAGGCCCCCTTCACCCGTTTCAGCAGGCGAAGAGTCCATTTCATCTCCAGCTTGTGGAGGATCTTCCGTAAGGAATCGGGCCATGCCCATAAGCTTGTTAGATAGAAAAGCATCTTTTCGCCATCTTTTGAATTCGATCCCATGAATTTTTCGGGCGATCATGGTGGTGTGAAGAAGAGGGTGGAGCTCCAGTAGCCGGGAAGGCAGCGGTGTTACTGCCTTGAGCAGTGGCAGCAGCAGCAGCAGCAAAGGCGGCGGTGTTACTGCCTTGAGCAAGATGGCAAAGATTAGCAACAACATTGCCTCGAGAGGCGGCGGCGATAAAGACAACATCGGACATATTTCCAGCCATGTTATTGCAGTTACCGTAAGCAAACTCTATTGTCTTAAGTTGTTGGTTTTTACAAAGGATTTGCAGGAAACGGAAATTACAAGTAACTGCTTATGTAGGAATTGAAATTACAATTCAACAAGAAAGCTGAAAATTACAATATAACAACAAAATTGAAATTACACTTTTGTTGAACAAGAAAACGGGAAAGTTGTTTATCTTTGAGTCGAGTGTGGCACTCTGTCCTTAAGACAATATTGCCCCGTATGTATCCTTTATACGTCCTGGACAATTCGTCTCCCAAGATAAAACAGCAATGGAACTATTGAGCAAAGGAAACTCAAAAGCTACCGTGAAGAATATTGAGCAATGAAATGATGCTTGGAAGATTAGGAAGAAACCGATTTTTGCTTTGTGTATTTTCGTGTATGTTAAGTACTCCTCATCAATGGTATAAGGGGTGTTTATATAGGTGAGGGAGGGGCATGTTTAATCGCCCCCATAACGGCCATTATTGGCCAAATAATGGCCATTATGGAGGTAGTTAATCCACCAAAATAAATGGTGAAAAATGCCAACGGATTGGCCATTATAGGAGGTGTAATTCAGCCAAAATAAATGGGATTGAATTGAGTCTTTGGACGTTTCGTTCGGACCGTCGAAATTACGATTTTTCGAAAAACTTCGGGGACCAAACCGTACATACGAAAGAATTCGGTCCAAAGCGCACATCCGAAACTTCGGGATCAAACCGTACTTCGGCAAAGTTTTACGGCCCAAAAAGATAATATCAGAAGGCCCACAGCCCACAGCCCGTGACCCGGAACCGGACGGGCGGGCGGCGGCGGCGCGCGTGGTCTTTACTTGAACCGAAGCACATCTAGGTCCTCCCTCCTTTAAACACATGGGATACCCCTTGGGGTCCCAAACCCCAAACCAATTTCAAGTATTATATACACAACAATTCTTTCTTCCTCTACCGATGAGGGAGAATTGATCACACACCACACTTTTCCATGCTTCAAACACCTTACTTCGTGAACCAATATCTCTTTCATTTCTCAATGAAATTTGACGATTCTTGGCCCTACGGTTATCTACGTACTTAGTACATCATGCATGTGTGAAGAACCGGATTCTCCAACATACGTAACACTAGTGTTTAAGCCGTTAAAGTTGGTCGGTCGCAACTCCCGCCAAAGGCTAATTTCCAACATAAACCTGTAAGTGTAACTCTTTCCTGGTCTAATTGGGCTCTGAGTGACAAATTCTGGTCCATCTCCACATCCTGTTCTCATTTGCCTAACTCCATGCCTTTGGAACACAACAAAGTATAGTGTAAAAAGGAAAATAAAGTCATGAAATATAATCGCGTCTAATTTACTATAACACATATCAGCTCATTTGAGTTATGCATGCATGAATTTACCAGTGAATGGTGACATTATATCGAGCTCTATTGACAACTTTAACAACTAGAGTATCCCCGTTGTTTACTTCTAACGTTGGTCCAGGGAATTGTCCATTCACCGTTATGGTGTTGTGGGTTTTGCACAGCCTCTTCACTGGTGTTGCTTGAATTTGTTCCAGAAAAAACAGAGGTGAGTATCGTAGAATTAGTAAAATTTACAAAATGTTGGCAAATAACAAAGGGAAATCTTGGATAGCTTACAACAAAATCATGATAATGAGTTTTCGCAGATGCTGCATTTGCAAAGAGAAACAAAATGCATATAACAAAGAAAGAACTCAAAGGATTCGCAATGCTTTTGAACGCCTCCATTATTTTCCTTTTTTTTTCGAAGACTCTGTGTACAAGTAGATATGCAAGTCAGTGCTTGTTTATGAAAAATTGTAGAGTTTGAGGCTTTTGCTTTTATAGGGGAAGAAGAAGAGAAAAATGTTGTCTGAGGTTGATAGATTATGTTTTCAAAAGTTAGTTAAACCCTGTAGAACTAATTGGTTCACCCACATAACCTATCTAACTGCTGAACTTTTCATGAATAATGCTTACATTATAAGTCTTAATTTTTCTCTGAGTTTGTTGCTATATTTCAATCATCAAGGAAACAATACTTTAATAGATTTTGCTTTTGCATTAACAATGTGTTGTTATCCAACAAACTGGTAAACTCATGCATGCATAACTCAAATGAGCTCTTTCTTAATTACCACAGTTTAAAGCTCTTTGAGATAATTAAGAAATTATAATCTCATAGATTATATTTTAAGTCCAAAGAACCAATAGCTGTAAACTGCAATTTGCATTTTTTACTTCTTAAATTCTGAAAAGTAGTGACCAAGAATTAGTTCAAACATAAAAATTCATAGGGTCATACAAGTCATAGGTTGGTGTCGCACGACAGGATCTTTACCAAAAATAGAAAAACAAAAGAAATAAAGTTTATTAATCAAGACTGCATATTTTGGAGCATGGGCTTTGACTCGACAGAGAGTTTAAAAAATAACAAATTCTTTTAAATCTGGCGAATGGATACATTGCATAACATTTATGTGGCTATAAATAAGAGGTAGACGTATATCGATTCGATTCGTTTTTGTATCCGAAAAATATGAACCGAATAAAATTGGGTTTTTTTAAAAAAAACCGAATACAACTTTTTTTTAAAAAAAACGATAAGTTCGGTTTATATCGCCGAACATATCGGATTATATCGGTTTTTTCTAGTGGGTCGGGTCGAGGAATTTTTTTTTTTTTAAATTGAATTTCCAAAACTGAAATTGACAGTCACACCTACACTACCATGAAATTTCGACGTTGAAATCTATTGTGTATCGTAAGATGTTTACTAAAGAAAAATGAAAAATTAGAAACCGATTTGGGGAAAACACAAATTGATTGCGAAAATGAACGTTTTCGTAAAAATTGGTTGCCGGCCCCGTCTCTAAAAAATACCCAAAATCAAAAAACGTTGGGTAAAACGGACATCCGAGCGCAGAGTTATGACCATTTAAAGTTTCACCAATTTACAACTACTTTCTCTCCCTACATTTTATGTCAATGCTTCCGTGATATGTTAATCAAGTTCATGCCGCATTCGACTTCCATAAAAGCTTCATAGATTGACTTCAATGGTTATGATTCAAGCGATAGTAGTAGCCTAAAATAAAAAATAAGAATAATTATATATTTAATTCGGTTTTTTCGGTTCAGTTCGTATCCAAAATTAAAAAACCGAACCGAATCACTAAATCCTGATTCGGTTCGGTTTTTCAAAAAAAAAGGTTTTTTAAAAAAAAAATGTACCGAATTTCGATTCGGTTCGATTTTTCGGTTCTCCGGATTTTTTGCCCACCCCTAGCTATAAATCATCATATCAATGAAAAATTAGTAGTTCAAAGTTGGAACACTAAATATATTCTTTTTGGGGTGAATTAAATCTAGAAGATGTCACATAAATTGTGAAACAAGAAATATAAGTATTAGATACTTGGATAGGTATTTAGTTTTGAATGAATTTAAATCCTCGAAAATTGTATTCTCCGTTCTAAAAAAAATGACACATATTTATATATAGTAACAATTTAACTTTAAACTTCTCATTTTACTCTTAATGAGATAATTTATAGTCACACAAATATTTATAACTTGTTTTAAATCACAAGTTTTAAATATTTTATTTTAAAATTTCATGCTTAATCAAACACATGAGGGAAGGAGGATGTAACAGTCTTGTTATTAAAGAGTAAAATCAAATACTATTACAAAAGGTCTTCTTGAGTTTGTTGTTTCTCTTATTAAATTCTTCGTTAAAGATTTGATTAGTTCTGAATTCTAACTATAAAACTTAGTTAGAGAAACCTAAAACGAATGATTAGATAAACGATGTCCTTAAGTACGTAGTCTGTTGAAAAAAACATATTCCGTCATCCTTTGACTTCATTTCTTTCTTTTATTTTGTTGCACAGTTGGAAAGAAAAAACAATCTAAGACGTCCTTAAGAGTTTACATACGTTATGTCATGAATTTGTGCTTATACCACCAAAAGATTTGGTGTAATAGATGAGGTTGTTTCTTCTTTAATTAGATATCTCAGATTTGAATTTTGGTTTGAAATTTTTTCTGGTATGGATAACTTCCCTTAGAAATGGATTTTATATGACGTGAATTCAGATATAGTCGTGCTCCAATTCGCGTACCACACACCGGGTGGAATACCAAAACAAAAAAAACATGTGCTTATGCACATTCCACGTGTTATTATCTTATTTCTTTTTGTTTTCTAGAAGTACATCTTTCACCTGCTTAGTTTAGTTTGATATAATATTAACATATCTTGTATATTACCATTGATAGAATATTATCATATTTTGTATATCTTTTATATTATGTAAATTTATATTTCAATTGTAATTAGGAAGATTTAGTTACCTAGTTTGTAATTATGTAACACTATATATATTGTACACAATAATAAATGAAAGGCAAGGAACATATTCCTATATTGTATTAGAAGTCAAACCATAACTTCTTTTTCTCCCTAAGCCCCCCCCCCCCCCTCGTCATCTCTCTTCCTCGGCAGCCCTCTCCCTTCTTTTTTCGACTTTCGTCTCTTCATCTACAATTTTAAATGGCTGAACAACATCATGCTCTTACAGCTAACAACATCAAGAATTTAATTCTAATAACTCTTGAGATGGAAAAGGTTCAGTATTCAACTTCGGCATAATTATTTAAGATTCATTGTAGTGTATACAAAGTTATCGACCATATCATCCCTGCAAAATCAAAGCCCCTAGAAAGGCCTAATGATTATGACGATGAACTTTGGTCCCGCTTAGATGCGGTTGTACTACAATGGATCTAGCGCACGATCTCGAACGATCTATTGCATACAATTATTGAAACTGATGCCACTACACGACAAATGTGGGAGCGCTTGGAAAGTATTTTTCATGACAATAAGACACAACGTGCTTTGTATTTGGAAAATCAATTTTAGGCCATTCAACAGAACGATTTTTTAATGTGTCGGCCTATTGTCAAGAACTTAAGATGATTGCCGATCAACTCTCCAACGTCGGTGCACCGGTCACTAATCAACTATTGGTGATGCAACTTATTGCGGGTTTGAATTAAAATTATGACGGCGTCGTTACCATACTCCAACAAAGCACGTCATTGCCTCCGTTCTATGAGGCTCGTTCGAGACTCATTCTTGAAGAAATTCGAAAAACAAAGCGGACAACGACTAATGCCAGCGACAAGGCGGCAAGAGGCAGCCTCCGTTGGCTGGCAGCCACCATCAATGGCAGCAACAGTGGCAGTAGCCTCCGTCGTAGGCTACCTACTCGCCATGGGCAACGTGGGCCCCATCGGCATGAGCTGCTCCACCTTGACCCTACCCGACGTCCTCCTAGGCCCAACCTCCGGCCCGACAGGCCTAGTCCGGCATCCTTGGCGCACGTCAACAGCAAGCATACAGTGCACATGCTTCTCCTCCTTCAACCTACGCACCGACGGATATTGAGGCAACTATGAACACGATATCTCTCAACGTTCCTGACAATAGTTGGTACATGGACACTGGCGCCACATCTCATATGACGGCATCCCAAGGTACTCTCTCATCTTATTTCAATATGAGCAATTTAAATTATAATATTATTGTTGGTAGTGGACAAAGCATTCCTATTCGAGGTTATGGACAATCATCTCTTTCCCCACCACACCCCTCCATTAGCCTTAAAAAATATCCTCCATGTCCCGAAATTTATCAAAAATCTAATCTATGTGCGTCGTTTCACAACCGACAATATTATTTCCATTGAATTTGATCCTTTTGTTTTTTCTGTGAAGGACCTTATGACATGGATGCGAATACTGAGATGTGATAGCACTGGGACCTTTATTCTATCACCACCTCTGTCAGCCATCCAGCCTCCTCTCCATCAACCTTTACAGCAATTTTGTCTCCTTTATGGTATAATAGATTAGGACATCCGGAAGACTCTATTTTATGCTCCCTCAGAAAAAATAAATTTATTGCTTACAAACATGTCCCTTCTCCTCCTATTTGTGAATCTTGTGTTTTGGGGAAACATGTCAAATTGCCATTTTATTCTTCATCCACTTGTATTTTAATGCCTTTTGATATAATACACAGTGATTTGTGGACTTCTCCTATCTTAAACACGGCTGGACATCGATACTATATGTTGTTTTTAGATGATTATTCAAACTTCCTATGGAGAGTTAACAAAAGTTGAGTAACTTTGTAACTTTAATCACGAATTCGAGCCTTATATCAAAGGAATTCTATTTAATATTAATTTAAGTCGAGAAGGGTAGTGAGTCATATTCATCATTTTCGAATTAAAGTCTTCAATTGATTCTAAGAGTTGGCTCCAGATAGATTTTTAGTATAAAAAAAGTATATCTTCCACATTTTCATTAATAAGAACGTTTATATCTCTGTAGCTATACTGATCTAGTGCTATTTTTTCATTTAATTATCTAAGAAACTTAATTATCCGGCTAATTCAAATTAACGTTGCATATGGTTCGTTAAGTTAAGAGGGATGATCTCCCTACCAAAAAAACTTTTCATTAAGGTCATCTATCTAATGATGTGTTTGTTGCTTCTAATTCTATGTGGGTGGCAGATATAAATTGGGTTAAGATATACTCACTTCTAATTTTGTTTCAAGTTTTCGAGATTCTCAATCGTTCTTTTATGATCAAATTAATATTTGCAAATATTGGACGTCATTTAGAACGTACAAAAATATGTTCTAGTAGAGAAACTTTTTTTGCACCGATTTCCCTTCGAATGCATTGGTCTTTAATTTTTGCCCCTCATATTTGTAGTCTTTAATTTTTTTCCCTTGCCACTTATTTAATAAAAATATCCAGATCTGCTTCGCAAGGCATAATTTTTGTAATATTTTTATTTTTGGAAATTGAACTTTTGCCTCTCTTGACAAAAATTCTGTAGGAATTAAAGTTATGCGGCATAAGTTTTGTAGTACTTTTCGGATTATTTTGAGTGTTGAAAGTTTTGCCTTGCCCGACATAATTTGTGTGGATGTTATGACACATAAAGAAGTTAAACGCTATCTATGTCGGCCGAAATTTGAAGTTATGTCTTTTTTCAGATTATGTTGAATGTTGAAAATTATGCTTTGTCCGTCATAATTTATAGATTGCTATGATACATATGTCGAAGCTAAACACTAACTATCCTTACAAAATTTTAATTATACCGTGTTAAATATGCTTAACCCGAAATAGGCCATTTGTGCGAAAGTATCATAAGGGGAGACTTGGAGAGAGAGTCTATTTTTAACGGAGGAAAGGGCCCAACCTTTGGTTGAGACTTGAGACTTGACCTTAGAGAAGTAGAACACTAAGCCCATTTCATATCCAATCTAATAAGTGTAGCATACATTATTTAATTGCACGGTTTTCCCTTCAAATGGGATGGTCTTTAATTTTTGTTATCCAATGGAATGGAGAGATTGATGACGATATCACACATCGTATTGGGCAAGATGGATGAAATGGAGGCTCACATTTGGAGTCTTGTGCAACAAAAATGTGCCACCAAAACTTAAAGGCAAATTCTATAAGGTGGTAGTTAGACTGACTATGTTGTATGGGGCGGAGTGTTGGTCAGTCAAGACTTCGCACATACAAAAGATGAAAGTTGTGGAGATGAGGATGGTGAGATGGATGTGTGGGCATACAAGGAGAGATAGGATTAAAAATGATGATATCCGGGAGAAAGTGGGAATGGCTTTGGTGGATGACAAGATGCATGAAGCGAGGTTGAGATGGTTCGGGCATGTTCAGAGGAGAGACACAATTGCCCTAGTGCGGAGGTGTGAGAGGTTGGCTATGGAAGGGTTCAGGAGGGGTAGAGGTAAGCCGAAGAAGTATTGATGAGAGGTGATTAGACGGGATATGGCGCAGGTGCAACTTACTGAGGACATGACCTTAGATAGGGGGTTATGGAGGACATGGATTAGGGTGGAAGAGTAGTAGGTACTCAAGCGTAGTCCTACTTATGCTTACCAATTGATAGTTGTAGTATTATTATTGTAGGCCCGATTAGCATATCACACGTATAGACACATTATTGCTTTATAATCCACTGTAGTTTGATTTCTGCTGCTATGTGTTCTTTAGGGTATTTATTTAGCTTATTTAGTTGTGTTAGCTATTGCTCCCTTTAATACGAATGCACTTTATACTGCTTTAATTCCTTATCTGAGTTTGACTGTTTCTCTTGCTTTAGTCTTTACTCCTTACTTTTTACTCTTGCTTTGTTTTGATTGTCTTGCTTGTGATTATGTTTTATCTTGAGCCAATGGTCTCCCGGAAACATCCGTTCTGCCTAACAAGGTGGAGGTAAGGTCTTCAAATTATTAAATTAAACAATAATAACATACCCAGTGTAATTTCATAAGTGGGGTGTTGGGAGGGTGGGTGTACACATACTTTAACTCTATTTTGGGAGATAAAAAGGTTGTTTCCGGTAAATCATCGGCTTAAATATAAAATTATTAAATTAATCTAATTTAATTTAACTTCAAAAATTACACAAATCAAAAAGCGAAATGTAAAAATATTTTGGGATATAGGAAATAATACTACTAACTATTCCATACTCGGATACATAGGCATGCTTACTAAGATCTCATAGTTGGGGCATTAAATCAAGAGAGGCATGCTCAAAAGCTTTTTCTTTTCGTTTTTTTTTTTGGTACAATGCCATCTCACCTTAATGCTTAAGGGTGAGCACGGGTACAGGGTACCGAAATACCCAATCGGAACCGACACTAACGGGTAGGTTCCGGGTAGATATAATATAATAACGGGTAGGGTCCGGGTAGTAAAATTAGGAACCGATCAATGTCGGGTCCGGTTCCGGTTCCGGCAAATAGAGACAGGGTACCCGGACCCGAAACCGATACCCGGAACCTATAAAATATTAAATATTTTTACTTTTTTGAGAAACATTTGGACCACTTTTAACATTCTCCAAAATTGTTTGTTGCACGCCTGCACATTGATTTTCCCCACCTCAAGATGCAAATATTTCAGCTTTTTCACCCCTTTATTCTAGAATGCTCTTTGTGCCCTAAGAGAAAACACCCAAAACTCCCTCAATAACAATGGCGTTTTAGCTACACCACCGAGCTTCATCATCGTCGTCGTTGTTGAAGCTTTCTCTCAGGTACTTTCATCGTTGTCGTCGTTGAAGCTTCACCTTTGCCTCTTTCTCTCCCTTGGTTGTGTTCACGTCGTTCCTAAAATGCATATGGGTTCATATCTAACTCTTCAATTTCTTTTTAATATCCTATGCTTCTGTTCTATTTCAGGCGATACTCATCTTCAATTTGTATTACTTTTTGATTTGAAATGTAAATCTATTTTTAAAATTTGTGTATATTTTTGTAGCTGTGAAGGTGAAATTTAGGGATTTACTAGTATAATAAAGCTTTTCTTTTGTATCGAAGAGCTTATAAACACGAAAATAAGTTTAATTAAGATATTTCCAAATTTATTTTAAAATCAACACGTTCAATTAATTGAGTGTCAAATTTGGCATACAATTTTAAGTTTTGGTTACAGAATTTGCTTTTCTACAATGAATAAGTTTTCTAAAACTTCTTATAAGGGTACTAAAAACTCCGATTGCAGGCTAAAAAACTATTGGATGAAATTATTTTAGAACTCTTTTTGATTCTCATAGGCTATAAAATTGTTGCTTAATCTGTGTTTTTTTATTTACAGGGTACCCGGGAACCTACCCGGACCCTGCGGGTAGGTTCCGGGTAATGATTTCTACGGGTAGGTTCCGAATAGTAAATTTAGGAACCGATCTTTTACCGGGTAGGGTCCGGATAGTTAAAAAATGTTAGGGTACCCGGGCCCGCTCACCCCTAGTCATACTAATCAAAAACAAAATTTAAGTTGAGATGAAAAAGAAGTTTTGATAATTCAAAATTTTAGTTTTAAAAAATCTGAAAGAAGGAAATATATAAGTGAGTTCATGAGTTCTTTCCGGGTAACTTGTAAGTAAACTATTCCTTTGTATAATATGAAATGAATATATTTAAACATTATTTTTATCTCTACTCTTTTAAATTATGAATAAAACTACGACGTCTTAAATTACCTAGTTTGTCCATCCAAATCACAGAGTTCAAGGCGAAATAGAGAACAGAATATTGAAAACATCAATTCAAGGTAACCTCGGATGATTAAATGGGACTTGCCTGTACTCGAGGCAAAATTAGGTCATAGGTCATAATTAGAGAGAAAATGAAATAAATGGTCCCTTATAAATAATTTTATCCTTTAAATTTATCAAAAGTGTCCTAAAATATTTGACAAACTCATATTGTTAGATTTAACTAGAACTATATAAAATAAAAAATTTGAATAGAAACGATTAATAAGGAAGTCTTGTCAAAGAACAAAAATTGCAACACCAAAATTTGCACGTGAAATAGATAAAAAGATATCATAAATTGCATCGACACTAAAAATAGATTAATATAGCAGAAATCGCACCTTCAATTATGAATTCCTGCTAATTTTTTGTTTATCCTAGTTTCAGTTAAACGTTATCGTCAAAAGTTTATATTTATGAAAAACGTAAAGGATCAAAACTAATGAAAAATATATTTAAGGGTCTAAATTTCATGGGCACAATGGTAATTAACAAAATAAAGATAACATAAAAGTAGTACGACTAGTAATGTGAGTACTAATGTTTAGCCAAAAATGTTTGAGAATGTTGCCCACTCATATCGGACATACGCTAGAGGAGGATTGAAAATGCAAGAATAACATACCTGAAATTCAAATATGATTTATATATTTCAACCAGTTACTCCATTACATTACAGGTTATAGTTAACACATTCTTTTTAGGTTTACATTAAGTACTTACTATGTACAAAGTTACTTGGAAGTGTCATAAAACTTTGGGAAGCGACCGAGCTTCATATCACAGTTGGATCAAAATTGCTATCAAGACAATGGCTCTCCATGATACAATTATGATTATATAATTGTTACTATTTTTCTTTCGGTTCAGCATCAATATTGTAATATGCTTCAAATTAGGCAATGCATAGAAAATATTTTTTGGTATCTCATTCAATATTCAGTATGTGCTTCTGAGCCTCAATTAATTCAAACTAACGCTACATAAGTGATAAAACATATTAAAGGAGGAAATGGTCTCTACCATATTCTTTTTTTTATTTTCAGGCTTCTAATCCGAAATCTTTAATTAAAAGTAGAGGATCATGTCCATCCCACTATAAGCCTAATTTTTTTTTAATTTCTCATTCGGTGTTTGGTATCCACATTAGAGCCTGACTAAATTCAAATCGCGCACTGCAAGCCCCGTTTCTAGTGGCGAGCCTCGCAACAGAAAACTCTAATTAAGGATGGAGGGATCCAACCATCCCATAACTCATGTCGATACCACAAGCCTAGTTAAACTCAGGGTAAAAACAGATTCCAAACCATTAAGCTCTATCCAATATCCACATTCCATAGGTAAAATGCCAAATGCCAATACACTAATATAAGTGATCTTATAGTGCCTTTAGAGCAACACATATAGCAAAGCAGCCTTCAAAATCTAGTGATATCTGACAGACACAGTTATCATGCTCCCCAGAAAGAAATAAAAAAGTAGTAGTAGTGTAGATTCCTCCATTTTAGCACTATGTGCTCCTCTTCAGGTGCTTCCTTCCATGAGCCGCACTTATTGCTCCGTACAACAAATACAATTACCCTTGTTGTGGTGTGGGTAAAATCTGTCCCTGTCCAATTTTATATCCAATTCGTTTTAATTTATGTGACATTTTTATATCAAATTAACTATTTTTTAAGTTAAAGTAGATTAGATCAACATAATACTCAATTTAATATCACAAATGAAATCTGAAGGTATGGTATATATACAACCTTATTCCTTTCTTGTGAAGATAGGGAGATTGTTTCGGATAATCCCACCAAAGTATCAACATAATATTTTAAATTAAAATTAAAATTAAAATATTTAAAAATTATATGTAAAGTATTACTCTCTCTATTCAAAACTCAAAAGAGAGTGTCCCTTTAGCCATTTGAACACTCCTTAAAAAAACTATTTCCTTTATCCCAAAAAAATTGTCCTACTTTCCTTATTAATTTGTTCGAAAAAGATTGACACATTTCTAACATTTAAAAATAATTTAACTTTATGAGATGATTTATAGTCACGCAAATATCTAAGGTTTATTTTGGACCATACAATTCAAAAGTCTTTCTTTATTTTTTAAATTTCGTGTCAAGCCAAACTAAAATAATTTATGGAGGGCGTAATTCCTAGATAAAAATAGGGAATTTGATTAAAATATACCTAATTAAATAGGTATTGTCGTATTGAGATTTTGTATCTAAAACTTAATAAGGTCAAATCTAAAAAGTAAGATTAATTTTTTTTTATTTGATTCTGAACCAAAATAGGAAAGCTAAGTGGACACTCTTCTACCAAAATATACATTTTTAATATATTCTTTATGAAAATATATTTTAAAAATATTAAAAATATATATATATTATTTAAATTTTAAAAAGTGAAAAACAACACATAAATTTAAAAAAAAAAACAGAGGAAGTACTTATCAAAAGAGAGAGAACAGGCATGTAAGGGGAAAATAAAGAAAAATTTCTTTTTTTTACTTCTCAGAGTGTGTTCTTAAGAAATAATTTCAGTGGTAATGGAAGATCAAGATCAAGATTTTAGCTATTTTTTCCAGCACCCATTTCGATTTTTCATGTTTTTAATCCAAGAAAGAGCTGAGAGATGCATTATTTCTGATAAATTTGTCAAAATTTTGTTGTTCTTACAGCTGATAATTTCTGGAACTCAGTTAACTTCAGGCCAAGACAACTGGGATAGTATAATTATCACTGAGGCAAATTATCAAGCCCTTGAAGCAGTTAAACATGAATTAGTTGATCCAAAAGGGTACTTAAAGAGCTGGAATAACAGCTATGGAGCTTGTTCTGGTAATGGTATTAAATGTGCTCAAGGACAAGTTATTGTTCTTAAGCTTGCATTAAAAGGACTAAGTGGAAGATTATCCTAAAAAATTAGTCAATTTCAAGGTTTGAGAAAACTTAGTCTCCACGATAATAATATTGGTGGTGTTATTCCTTTTTCTTTAGTTTTTTTTTTGCCTAATTTAAGAGGTGTTCAGCTATATAATAACAGGTTTACCGGTTCTATTCCTGCTTCACTTTGTTTATGTCCAGTACTTCAAACACTTGAGCTTAGTAACAATTCTTTATCTGATAGTGTTGTTAATCCAACTAACCTTTATAGGCTTAACTTGAGTTATAATGCATTGTCTGGTGATATCCCCAATAGTGTCACTCAGTCGCGTTCTTTAGTCTTCATTGACTTGCAGTATAACAATCTCTTCGGTTCTATTCCGGATACCTGGGGCCGGAATGAAGAAAATCAAGTTAAATTACAGTCGTTGATGCTTAACAACAACTCCTTTACCGGAGGAATTCCGGTTTCCTTGAGCAAGTTGAGTGAACTTCTTGAGATTTCAATTAGTCATAATTATATTACTGGTGTTGTTCCAAATGATATTGGAAGGCTTACTATGCTTAGGACACTTAATTTTTCTTATAATGCTATTAATGGGAGTTGGACAGAAAATTTATCTAATCTATCGTCCCTTATGGTTCTTGACTTGGAAGGTAACAATCTTGATGGCGAAATCCCATAAGATTTAAACAACGTGCGAAAATTGGCTGTTCTTAATTTAAGGGATAACCAGTTTAGAGGTGTTATTCCAGCTACCATTGGGGACATTTCTGCTTTAAGCCAGATAGATTTATCTCGTAACAATCTAACCGGAGAAATCCCGGATTCTGTTGATGATTTACCAAATCTTAAGTCCTTCAATGTTTCATATAACTATCTGTCTGGTCCTGTTCCTACTCATCTTGCTAAGAAATTCAATTCAAGTGCCTTTGTGGGTAATGTTCAGCTATGTGGTTATAATACTTCAAATCCATGTCCTGTTACGGTTACACGACCTAGCAAAGGGAGTATTAAAGACATTATTCTCATAATAATTTTGTTTCTACTATGTTGCATTCTCCTCTGCTGCTTGATCAAGAAACGAGCGGAAGCCAAAGCAGCAAATGATGTAAAGGATGTTCCTCCGACTGCTGGAGAAGTCGAAGCAGCAGGAGATAATACACGAGGAAAACTTGTCCATTTTGGCAGAGGTTCTTTATTATCCTAAAGAGAAAGAGTAGACATCCTTTAAGATCCACTAACTTACAGTTATCCGATCAAACTCAAATTAATTATTATGATAAAAAAAATGTATGTTTAAAAATATAAAGTTAAAATGATGTTGCAAATATTTAATGAAGGAAGCATTTTGTATAAGTATGCATTTGTATGACATTATTTAAAAATACATATAAAGTTAATTTTGAATAAAAGAACGCTAGATAAAATACATACAAAGTTTATTTATCGAAAAAGAAAAAAAAAGGTATGCATTTGCATAAAATAAACATTTTTGCATTTTACAGTAAATGAGCAAAGTAAATTATTTATTAGTATGATTAAAATGCAAAATAGAAAATAACCAATTTGTTTTGAAAATTTTAAATATGCATGACGAGCCTAAAATAAATAAGCTAACACTGAGTTTTCAATTTTAAAACTACACGAGCCTAAAGTAAATAAACTAGCGATGGATTTCCAATTTTAAACTACCATTTCTAATTTATTAATTCTAAGCTTACATATTCTAAACCTTTCAATAATTACACATACAATAAATAATATTACACATACAAAATAAATAAAACTGAATTAAAAAAAATCATCTCCGAGGGGTATCTTGCCTTCTTTAACTTTGGTAAGTGTTCCTTGCCATCTATCAGGAACAAAAGGTTAGAAACAATTAAATATAAATAACTTCGGATCTGTACCCAAAACAGTAAATGTTTTTATTACGAAGGGCTCAAAACTTAAATTTTGAAAAGATCATTCCAAGCACGTCATGGTTGCGAACATATGACTCGTTGGTCATTTCCCCTTGCCTACCGAACATGTCTGACTCTCAGGTGAAATAAAAAGATTTAAGTTTCATCCTTGTCCAAAACTTTTATTTCCGTCTTTCAAACTGTGGAGGCCTAAAAAATGACATTATTTTTTCATGAGCCAAAGTGTAGTATCATGTTCGAATCAGTAAAATAACAAAGTAGCCGCGTAATGGGTATTCAAATACCAAAATAAACCAACTGTCCATGATCAAAACATCCAACCCGAATTCTGAACCGAAACAAATTCGAATCCGCTTCTGAAAATCCAACCCGAGATAGAACAGACCCGATCCGAATTTCTGGTCAACCCGATACGGAATCAAACAATTTTTTTATTTTTCAGATAACCAACAACAAAATATTGAAACAAAATTCTAAAAATTTTACCCGTCGGAACAGTAATCCGACCCGGAACAGTGGTCGGAAAACTGAAAATAGCACAGCATCAGTCCAACACATTAGAATCAAGAAAATAGCAGCAAGGAAAAGTAATACAGTACCCCGAATCGATTAGTACAATATAAAATTAGTAGCATAGTCATAGAATCGGAAAACAGTGCCAAATTCGAGAAACACATTTGTTTTCATTGCAAATTACAGATAACCAATCAAAGGTAAAAAAAAGATAATCATTAACAATAAATCATATAACAACCAACCTTATTTTCGGATTTTTGGCACTGGTTTCAACCCGAAACAGAGAGCAGACCCGACCCTGTCCGAAAACAGAGAACAAAAAAACAACAGATCTTTGGGGATTGAAACTAGTATTCAAAAGGTATTTTTCGGATTGAAAATTAGGGAACAAAAGTATTATTTTTTTTAAAACAACATTAACTCCAAAATCCTCCTCTTTTAGAACCCGAAAATCAGCCACGTCAAATGAAGAAACAAAAAGGGGGGGGGGGGTTTATAGATGGTTTACCCCCTACCGTTCAACCCATACCCCCTCTAATTTCGAGTTTGAAATTCGAAATTAAAAGGGGTAAAAAGTCACGGATTTGAAGGGGTAGGTTGCGGATTTGAAGGGGATAAGGGTATGGAGTGTGTCGGGTGTCAGGGGTGGTGGTGAGGTGAGGTGGCCGGCGGTGGTGTGGATGACGGTGTGGTGTAGGGGGCATGGGGGTTGCGGCCGATTGGGGGGAAAGGGTGAGAGGAGAGGTTTTGTTTTTGTGGATTAGGTTTAGGGGATAAAAGGGTTGGGCTTCCGGTATTGGTCCGATTGAGGTTGGGCTTCGGTTGGGGTGGCCCATTGGGCCTCTTTTTTTTTTGGGTAATGGGGTTTGATTTTATGGTGGTTTGGGTGAATAAAAGATGGGGAGTTGGTTTAAAATAAGAGGGCTTTATTATTAACAAAAAATATTTTGAAGAAAAAATATAAATTATAAAAATATAACGATGTGATAATAATAAAAATATAATGTTTGTGAAATGCTTAATGCTTAAAAAAATAGAATTGCGATGCAATTTTTTGCGAAAATAAAATAATATAGAATATTAGGGTAAAAATTATGACTATGATTTTAAAAGGCAATGATAGTAAAAAATGTGAATAATAAAAATAATAATAAAAAATGATATTGAGAATGAACGACGATATTATAACTTTTATATATATATATATATATATATTAAAATTGTTTTGAGTTGTCAAAAATATTTAAAATTATAAATAAATCAGAAAAGATGAGACAAAATTGAGTGTCAACTATCAACAGGATGTTTTCCATCTCAAGAACAATAGGGATGTGGTTCTTGATGTTGGAGACGGTAAGGGCAGGATGAAACGTGTTCTTTGAGGTAAACATGATGAAAGAACAAGAGGAGAAAAAAAGGGATTTTGGAAGAAAAATTTGGGAGAGAAAGACGAGAAAAAAATTATTGGCCAATGGAGTGACTCGATTCCCGAGGAGGAAGAGGGCAGCGGAATATTTGTGGGAGAAGGTATTTTTTTCCTAGACTGCTGATACCATGAAAGATAATAATTTCTTGATTATTTTCATTAATGAAAACATCTATATATACAATATACAATCTCTAAATATGAAAAATCATATTCCTATAATACTAATATCATAATTACACTTATACAAGAATTCTATAAAATATGGTAAGTAACCTAAATATACACAATTTGTTGGTTTGTCCGTGATATACACGGTATGGTTTCTATCAGTAGTCTTTGGCAGCAGATTATGATAAAAAAAAAAAGAGTATACTATAATATTAGAGTTGGTCCATGCAGTCAGTGGCGGAACCAAAAATTCTGATAAAGGGATTAAAAAAAATGCGACTATACTAGACCGAGAATTCAAACCTATAGCCTTGAGCGATTTTGGAACAACTTTTGCAGCTACACTAAAAGTTTCTTTATATCAAGGGCATTCAACAATTTATATATAGGTTGTGTTCGGTAGAAATGAAAATCTTTTCGAACAATTTTTATTTCTCTAGAGAAATAAGTTCTTTAATAATTAAGAAAATGATTTCCCCCCCCCCCTCCGAAAGTAGGGGAAAACAGGCTCTACAAGTGGTATACCATGCTAATTGTCTCCCTTCCCCCCTCCTCCTCCCCCTCCCCCCTCCCCCACCCTAACCCTAATACCAACACTCCAACCACCCACCTACAAGTTCCCCCTACCCCCAAACCTAGCCCAACCTGCACCCCCCTAAAGAATCCCGACCCCTGCTCCCCCTACCCCCATTCATCGCACCTCCATCTCCATAGTATTTATCTAAATTATATGTAAAGATTTTTAAAATAATATTTTTTATTTACTTATCGATAATTAAAAAATAAGTTGAATCACTTATTTTCCGAGAAACCACGTTCTTTACCACCAAAAAAATACTATTTACCCTTTTGCTCAACATAATTTTTGATGATGAGAACTTAATTGAACCCCTTCATTATATGTGCAGTGATACTCTGCAATCCAATGATTTAGCATTCTGAATCTATTTGCTTGGTAGTCAAAACCAATCATCTTCCCACATTAAGAAAGGCCCATCTTTCTGGGTAGGGGCTGTAGACCAATGACAAATATTTATTAGCATTAAATATTTACGTCAAATCAATTCAACATGCCATAATTAAGTGGTTTAGTATAGTGAAAATGACATTTATTAATTACGATTTAGTGATAAAAGTGTACTTACAAATACATGTTTGCATCTAGTTATTTGGTGTAAACATGGTTGAGAGTTTCAACATCCATGAATAAAAAGGGCTAATTAGCTGTTGTGGTCGTTAATCTCTGCAATTATTGGCATCCATTACTGTTTAATTACGATATTAACTAACTTTAGAGGGTGACAGTTGCATTGCTAATTGAAATTGCATATTTATGTTAGATTTGTAACGTAATTCTTCAGTTTGAAGCAGTAGATCAAAATAATTCAACAACCATTTGTAACTAACCGCCAAGATGAGATTCAAGTAAACAGAAGCACACACAAAAAAGAAATCGCATCTTTATCGGGCTTATAAATTCTCCTCAAGATGTTCCATCAATTTCTACTATAACTACTACACTTAAAATTAGAACAATTTGATTGATTTGTTAAGTTTTTGTTTTTTAGCTTGTTGATTTTCTTAAAAGCAATAACGAATCTACCAAATTTGTAGCTCGTTTGATGTCGAAAGCACTTCTATTTTTAAAATATACCCCGATAATGTAAAACAAAATAAAATAAATACTTTTTTTGGTAGAGATTTGAAAATAATTTAATGAGTCTAGATAGATCTAAATGATAAAAATTTAAATAAATTTATAATATCATTAACTCGGTAAGATGCTATTCATTTAAGAATTTATGTAAAGATAGCATTCCACCATTAATCCATTACTTTCACTGCCAACCATTATCGCCACTGTCACACACCATTATCAACTATCACTTACACCACCCATAACCATCATCCTAAGCCTCAATTACCACCATCTCTAGTTACACAATTAGTCGTTACCATCACTATCATGTCGCTTCTCAGTTCTGAATTTGCTATAAAAGACTTAGGGTCCTTGAGTTATTTCTTGGGCATTGCTGTCACACGTTATTCAGGTGGTCTATTTTTATCTCAAAGAAAGTATGCTGCGGAGATTATTGAGAGAGCATGTATGTCATCTTGTAAGTCTACTTCTACTCCTGTTGATACCAAACTGAAGCTGAGTACTACGTCCGACACACCATACGAGGATCCCACTCACTATCGCAGTCTTGTAAGGGCACTTCAATATCTTACTTTCACGAGACCTGATATTACTTATGCAGTTCAGCAGGTGTGTTTATTCATGCATGACCCACGGATTGAGCACATGCATGCGCTCAAATGCATTATACGGTACATCTAGGGCACACTTGATTATGGATTGCATTTATATTCTTCTTCCGTCTCTATACTTGTGCCATATACAGATGCTGATTGGGGTGGATGTCCTGATACCAGACGCTCGACATCTGGTTATTGTATGTTTTTTGGTGATAACTTGGTCTCGTGGTTTGCAAAATGTCAAGCTACATTATCGCGATCCAGTGTAGAGGCTGAGTATCGAGGCGTGGCTAATATGGTATCTGAATCATGTTGGCTGCGTAAGGTTCTATTAGAATTACACTTTCCTATTCAGAAAGCTACCTTTGTCTATTATGATAATGTTAGTGCAGTCTATCTTTCTGGCAATCCGGTCCAACATCAACGCACTAAATATATCGAGATGGATATTCACTTTGTTCGCGAAAAGGTAGCTCGTGGACAAGTACGCGTTTTACATGTGCTCTCCAGATATCAAATTATTGACATCTTTAAGAAGTGTCTTCCCTCAGTTCTATTTGAAGATTTTAAGGACAGTCTCAGCGTACGACAACCGCCCGCTATGACTGCGGGGGCGTAATAGAATACCGTGTAGGAATAGAATTTTCCTATTGTGTATTATGGTAATGTTGTATAATTATCATAATTGTAGAATTCGTGTACAAGTAGAATTAGAATATTAGAAGTATAGTAGGAATATGATTTTCCTTATTTGGAGATTGTAAATTGTATATATATACTTATTCATTCAATAAAAATAATCAAGAGATTATCACTATCAACCATCATTATCACAAGAACCACGTATCAATAAATCATAAACATACATATATATATATATATATCAAGAATTGTAATATAAAAAATTTCAATTTTGATAAGGTAATTCCATATTTATCAAATGATAACATCTCTGCCGTGCACATTTGTGCTACATATTTACAAATTACAAATGGTATGGTCAATTCAACTAAGGAAGACCTATCTCTAGAAACCAAAAAGAAAAAAAGAACAAAATAGTAACACGTGCATAACATAGCGTACGTAAGTACGTCTTTCTTCTCCTTTCTTCTTTACTTTTAAAGGGTGCAAACCTGTCCTCTTTGCTTCGGTCAGTCATTTGAAAGCGCTCGCGGGGCTTCTCATAGAGAGCCTATATACGATGCGGGAATTCGATGTCAGAAATCGTCACTCTTCAAAAAGAGGGGGGCTCGTGGAAAAATGATTGAAGGGCCGGGTTAATATTAAATCTAAGAGTTAATTATCACGATGCTCGTACAAATAATATCTTAGCTTCTAATACTAAGAACCAATCCTTCCTCAATCGAATGAAATCCATCCTTCTATCATAGCTACTTTCCTCTATCTGGCTTTTACAAAATTGTCAAGTGAACTTGAACTCCCGTTTTGGAGTTTCTTAGAGTGATGTTCGAGATCGCCTCTGTGTGGTTCACCCTAAGTAGATAACCGAATCGGAACACTATAAGAAAATATAGAATTGACAACAAAATTTTAGTAATAATAAATATATTATTGCTAAAAATGTAAATAGTAATAAAAATTTAATATATTATTGTTAAAAAACGTAAATGACAAAAAAAAACTTATTATTGTGAAATTTTTTCGCATCGTAGGTTATTACAATGACATGCAATAATTTTTGTTGTTGCGAAAAACTTTTAGCAATAAAAATATTGTTGATAAATATCTTTTTGTTGTAGTGAAAAATGGAAGAGATAGACAAGTCAAAGGGAGGGGGTTGGAAGAGGGGGGGGGTGGTTAGATTGTGTTTTTGACAGACCACCTACTTAAGGATAGATTTCAGACCAATCAAATCTTTAATGGATTACTTTAATAGACAAAACCAACAGAAGAAGACTTTTGCTGTCTTTTAACTTCATCATCACTAGACTTAATCCTATCTACGTTTTTACGATACTTTAATTATAATCTTTAACAACCAAAACTATCACTTTCTGAAGATTCTAGTCATCATCTATTAGTGACTTCTGGTGGAGTACGATTTTAATTTCACCAAAGATTTTTACCTCCTCCGCCCGAAGCCAAGAATTCATATATAGGGAATTATAAGAAATCCTAAAATATCATATATGAGATTTGAACTTATGATTTAAAGTAATTTTTGAAAAACCTTTGCCACAACACTAGAATCTTTCTTTATGTCATAGAGATTCAACAGTTCATATAAAATTAAACAAAATCGTCCCTATCCCATTTACAGTTTTTCACAATATAATTTTCCGACAAAAATGAATTTGAACTCCTTGCATGAACCTAGTTACGCCCCAGTCCCACGAGTAAAAAGAATCAAATATGCATGCACTCTTGATTTGAAGATGTAAATGCGCACAATTTCCTTCTTCGGTTAAAGCTGATTGTTTTCACACGTTTTGGTTGATTTTTAATCACTGATAACAACAAACTTCAGTTTGTTGGATAACAGCACATCGTTAACGTTAAGCAAGAACCATAAAAATGATGTTCCCTGAAAGTATAACTAACTCAAAGAAAAAGACTTATTATGTAAGCATTATTCATGATTTTTGTTCCTGCTGTTAGATAGGTTAAGTGGATGAACCAATTAGTTCTACAGGGTTTAACTAAGTTCTAAATACATAATCTGTCAACTTCAAGCTCTACTTCTTCCCCTATAAAAGCAGACCCTCAACTTTACAATCTTACACAAACAAGCACTGACTTGCATCTCTACTAGTAGTAATACTCAAACAGAGTTTTCGAAAAAAAGGAAAACAATGGAGGCGTTTAAAACCATTGCGAATCCTTTGAGTTCTTTCTTTGTTATATACATTTTTCTCCTCTTGGCAAATGCAGCATCTGGCAAAACTCATTAACATGATTTTGTTGTAAGCTATCCAAGATTTTCCTTCTTGTTTGCCAACATTTCATAAATTTTACAAATCTATATGATTCTGACCTCTTTTTTTGGAACAGGTTCAAGCAACACCAGTGAAGAGGCTGTGCAAAACCCACAATGCCATAACGGTGAATGGACAATTCCCTGGACCAACGTTAGAAGTAAACAACGGGGATACTCTAGCTGTCAAAGTTGTCAATAAAGGTCGATACAATGTCACCATTCACTGGTAAATTCATGCATGCAGAACTCAAATGAACTGATATCTTTTATAATAAACTAGACACCGTTATATTACATATAACCTTTTCTACTACTTTGTTGTGTACTTGTGTTTCAAAAGGCATGGAGTTAGGCAAATGAGAACAGCATGGGCAGACGGACCAGAATTTATCACTCAGTGCCCAATTAGACCAGGAAAGAGTTACACATACCGGTTTACAATTCAAGGACATGAAGGGACACTTTGGTGGCACACCCACAGCTCATGGCTTAGGGCTACTGTTTATGGAGCTCTAATTATCCACCCAAAAGAAGGAGAAAACTATCCATTTACTAAGCCCAAAAGAGAAACACCAATTCTGCTTGGTACTACTACTACCTTCTCTTATTACCAGAAGCTTTATCATTAAACAAATACTAGTTATGCATTTGCTCATATTCTGTTTCCCCTTAGAAATTTTGTTGAAATAATAGTTTGGAAATGCTGATCAGGTGAGTGGTGGGATGGAAACCCTATTGATGTCGTAAGAAGAGCTACAAGAACAGGAGCAGCCTAATGTATCAGATGCTTACACCATCAATGGTCAACCAGGTGACCTCTACAAGTGTTCCAAACAAGGTTAGTTCTAATCTCACAGAATATTTGACACAGGGTACCAAGAAATTTGCCTCAGAAATTAAAAGAACACCTATAGACTTTGTTTGTCAACTCTTTTGTACAGAGAGTCAAGATTACTTCTGAAAGACCAAAGAGTTAGATAAAATACTCAAGACAATGAAATCATCTAATACTCTTAAAAGATCAAATAATAGAAGCAAGTTTATACATAGTGAAACGACTAATTTCCACCTAACGATGCTATGCTAGCGTTCGTTAAACTATGATTTGATATCTTACCTGGTCCGCACATGTTCTCATAGAAATCATATTTATGCAGATACAACTACAGTCCATATGGACTCTGGCGAAACCAATCTCCTTCGAGTTATCAACGCTGGCCTGAACCAACAACTTTTCTTTACTGTGGCCAACCACAAGTTTACTGTTGTGGGAGCAGATGCTTCTTATGTTAAACCCTTCACAACATCAGTCCTTATGCTCGGACCAGGCCAGACAACTGATGTCCTCATCAAAGCTGACCAGCCAGCAGCCAAATACTACATGGCAGCACGTGCCTACGCAAGCGGTCAAGGCGCCCCCTATGATAATACCACCACCACTGCCATCCTTGAGTACAAAACAGCTTCTTGTTCTTCCAATTGTGCCAAGACCAATCCGATTTTCCCATCTTTACCAGCATACAATGACACAGCCACTGCTACAGCCTTCACAACCAAATTCAGAAGCCCAAGAAAGGTCGAGGTGCCCACTGAAATTGATGAAAATCTATTCTTCACAGTCGGGCTGGGACTCCAGAACTGCCCAAGAGGTGCAAGCTCCAGCAACTGTCAAGGTCCAAATGGAACTCGATTCGCTGCCAGTATGAACAATGTATCTTTTGTGCTACCATCCAATTATTCCCTGCTACAAGCACATCACCAAGGCATAGCTGGTGTTTTCTCAACTGATTTCCCAGCTGTACCACCTGTAAAATTTGATTATATTGGCAATGTGATCCGGTCACTATAGCAACCTATTCGATGAACTAAGCTGTACAAGCTGAAATATGGGGCAAAAGTGCAAGTTGTGTTACAGGGAACAAGTATCTTCACAGCTGAAAACTACCCAATTCATCTTCACGGATATGATTTTTACATCATTGCAGAGGGTTTCAGTAACTTCAATCCAAAAAGAGATACAGCTAAATTCAACCTTGTTGATCCACCTCTCAGAAATACAGCCAGTGTACCCGTTAATGGATGGACAGTCATCAGATTCGTCGCTGACAATCCAGGTAAGAGAAATAATAGAAAAACAAGTATTGTCCCACATCGGAAATGGAATGGGAACATGAACTCCTTATATGGACTTGGACAATACACACCCTACAAGCTAGCTTTTGGGTTGAGCCAAACCCATTCAAATTCTTTGTTCACCGATGTTGGGCCCCCAAACTATATTGTCCAAGCTCCAGTTAACGAGGTCTTATCCACGCTCCAGTTAACGAGGTCTAGGCGTGCGGGGAGTGTTAAGAGTCTCACATCGAAAATGGAATGGGAACATGGACTCCTTATACGGACTTGGACAATCCTCACCCTATAAGCTAGCTTTTGGGGTTAAGTTAGGCCCAAAATCCATTCTTTTCATGGTATCAGAAGTCTAGAATTGTCCCAAACACCTTCCGCCTCCCTCTTCCTTCTCGGAATACGAGCGTCCCCGGCCGACGGCAGACACTTGTTTTTTTTTTCTCTCCCAATTTTTTTCTTCCAAATCCATCACTTAATTAAGGATTGTCCAAGTCCATCTAAGGAGTCCATATTCTCATTCCATATTCGATGTGGGACTCTTAACACTCCCCGCACGCGCCAGACCTTGTTAACTGGAGCGTGGATAATATAATTTGAGGCACAACATTGGTGAACAAATAATTGGTATGTGCATGACTCTGATACCATGTAAAAAATGGATTTTGGGTCTAACTCAACCCAAAAGCTAGCTTATAGGGTGAGCATTGTCCAAATCCATATAAGGAGTCCATGTTCCCATTCCATTATATCCCCAAATATTCCCAACTTTTCCTTAGCACAAACTTACAATATTTTTACTTTAACAGGACTGTGGCTAATGCATTGTCACTTGGACGTTCACATTACATGGGGATTGGCCATGGCGTTCGTCGTGGAAAATGGAGTTAGTGAACTGGAATCATTGGAGGCTCCTCGAGTAGATTTTCCTGTCTGTTGAGTACTGCAACAAGCAACATAAGCAATACATAATTCAGAGCCCTAGAGCAATCAATTTACTTCATTCTAAGTGAAATTGTTCCCCACATTCGGGGCTAGTTCTTTGTTTTTTGCTCTACTACATTTTCCCCCCTCCTCTTAGAATTTCTTTGTTGCTGTAAAGAATGGATCTTGGGTCTAACTCAACCCCAAAAGTTAACTTGTAAGATGAAGATTGTCCAAGTCCATATAAGTAATACATGTTTCCATTCCATATCTAATGTGTGATTCTTAACACACCCCGCACGTCCAGACGTTATTAACTGGAGCGTGGATAATATAATTTGGGGGTCCAATATCGGTGAATAAAGAATTAGAATGAGTCTGACTCTGATATTATGTAAAGAATGGATCTTGGGCCTAACTCAACCCCAAAAGCTAGCTTGTAGGATGAGGATTGTCCAAGTTCATATAAAGAGTACACGTTCCTATTCCATATCTGATGTGTGACTCTTAACAATTGCTTATTTTGATAGATGAGTTGGTCAAGATGGTGCTAAAAGTTGCCACTGAATTCACCATCTGTCTTAGAATTAAGCCAGCATATTCTCAGATTAAAGCAGTTGTATTGTTTCACGTGAAATTACAGAGAAGAATGTTATTGAGCTTCGAATTAAATTTGGTGACTACTCCACAAAAGCAGAACTAAAATTATGAACTACCTAATCTAGAAACTGATTCATAATCCTTTGAATTTCATTGCTATAAAGTACAAACCTAGTCAATTGTTACCTTTTTATCCAGTGATATTTATGTCTAAACAACATTATCATCAGTTCAAAATACAATTCAATATTGCGAAAACTGTTTTTTAGCATTTTAACTTATTAAACTTTAGGATTTGAAGTATGTACCCGTGAATTATTGAAAAACTTAGTTTTGAGTATTGAAAGTGAAATAACTATTTTCACTCATAATTTTTCAAACTAACTTTTTCAAGGGAAATTGATGTTCAAATAGTATCAATTTCCAGAACCTTCATTTTTCAACTTCACTTTAAAATGCTCTTTCATAGGCTTCAACCAAATATTGTCAAAACACTACTAAAAAAAATATTAATTTGTAAATAATAATTTAATATTTACATATGCCAAACGCTATATTACGCAAATTATAGAATACGAGTATTGTTTTATGGCCAAAAGTGCTTAATAGAATCAAATTCTGGAGATTAATTTTCAAAAACTAGTTATTTAACATGATCTTATCCTGAGTCGAGAGTCCTTTGGAAATAGTTTATCTACCTTGTTAGGGGTAAGGTCTACGTACACTCTACCATCTTCAGGCCTCACTTATAGAATTACACCGAATATATAATTATTGTTGTGGTAGTTTAACATGGTATATTGGGGCGGACCTTTTTCCAACAAAATCAATGGCATCAAATCTCATTCTACTCTCTTTCTTTTCTGCGTAGCAAACCGTTCTGTAGGTTAGTATCTTGACCTTTGCAGCTTCCGATGGAAAATTGGAATTAGCTCAAGGGCCCCACCACTAAAAATTAATAAATTTTGTTTGCAAATTCCTTTGTTACCTCTTTTATGCACGGTGTCGGTCTATTATGGTGTTGTCGACAAATCACGAAAAAATTTGGACTCTTAGCTTACTTGGAAACTTCTTTATCATCTCATTCATATTATTTGCCAGAGACATTTCTTTCTTTCAAGTCGTCTATTACTCTCTGAATTTTGATAGTTTTTTTGTGCGTCAATAATGTATTGAGCATAAGGATCTCTTTGCATGTTTTTGAGATTTTCACTTGCAGAAAAATGTTGTTTCTAAGGGATCTTTCCCTTTTCTGTTTCTCCTCTAACCTCTTCCTTCTAAAGTTGGGTTTCTTCACTTAAATCTGTTGTTTGTGCTCCCGATTAATCACCGAAAGAGCTTGTTGGATGTTAAGAGATACGTTTAATTAAATTACTACAAGGATGAAATATTCTTAAAAAACGGTATGTTCACACGCCTTAAGCTTTGTTATATTTTTCAGATTAATTTTCTAACACCCCTCAGATAGAATTAGTAGCAACACAGTACAAACACCATATGTATAGTCAACAGTGGCAGTTAACTTATTCATAATGGAAGAAATATGGAAGATATAATTCTAGAAAACAGAGAGAATAAATTAATAACATGTGGATTCTGTATTAGTAAAAATTCTTGACATAACATAAGTATTCTCTCCGTTCACTTTTACTTAAAAAAATTGTCATTTTTACTTGTCCACTTAGCATATCAAAAGAAAGACACTTTACTTTCTTCTTTTACCCTTAATATTAATTACTCATTTTCAAATCATCTTCCAAGTCTATTGATATTATACACTAATTATTATCGATATTATGGTAAAATATATACTTTTACTTATTAATTTTTAAAGAACGTGCAAAGTAAAAAATGAACCAGTAAAAGTGAACGAAGGGGAGTACGTGTTTACACTTTTTCCTTTTCAGTTATGTGGAAAAAAGAAGAGAGAAATGGAGAAGTCAGAGATTGGGAATATGTTTTTTGATAGATTGCCTACTTAAGGACATAATTAATCAATTCAAAGGCCTGTCCTTTTAGGTTTTTCTAACTGAATTTTATGGTAAACATTCAGACCCAATCAAATCTTTAACCGATTAATTTAACAGACACAACAAATTGAAGACCTCAATCTGGTTAAGTACAAGTATTTTTTTGGTAATGAAATACTCTTTAAAAAACAGAACTGTCATTATTACGGACGATTTAACAATACTTCTGTCAATATACAAATATCTAGATTAGTAGTATCAAATAGTAACATGTATCCACATACAACCAAGGAGGAGCAGAGGCAGATGTAGAGCGTAATTAGTGGATTGATCTGAATTAGTAGCTTTAGTTCGAATCTTATATGTGTTAAGAAATTCACTGAATAAATAATAATAATTGATTTTAAACCTAGTAAATCATAAGTTGTCGTGAAATTCTGAACTCTAATCCGTAAAGTTCAAACACAGGATTTGTCTATGAGGAGTGCAGTGAATTATTGCCTAATACTTTGGTTGAAGCTTCGGTTGCACTTAAGATCAACAAAGAGCTATAAGCATAACAACAAATTTTGGTTTGTTGGATAACAGCAGATCGTTAATGTTAAGCAAAACCCATAATAATGATGTTTCTTTGAAAATTACTGCAGGTAGATAGGCTAAGTGGGTGAACCAACTGCTTCTAAAGTTTGAACAAAGTTTTGCCCCTTAAGCTGACCATAATGAAGCAATATCTTATCTTCCAACCTCAGAAAACTTTTCTCCCTATAAAAGCAAAGCCTCAACTCTCCAATCTCTCACAAACAAGGACTGACTTGCATCTACTAGTACTCGATCGAGTATTAAGAAAAGGGAAACAATGGAGGACTTCAATAGCATTGCGAACCGTTTGAGTTCTTTCTTCTTTCTATGCATTTTGCTTCTCTTGGCAAATGCAGCATCTGAGAAAACTCGCTACCATGATTTTGTTGTAAGCTATCCAAGATTTCCCTTCATTGTTTTGCTAACATTTCGAAAAGTTTATGAACGCTACGATACTAACCTCTAATTCTTCTAACAGATTCAAGCAACACCAGTGAAGAGGCTGTGCAAAATCCACAATGCCATAACGGTCAATGGACAATTCCCTGGACCAACATTGGAAGTAAACAACGGGGATACTCTAGTGATCAAAGTTGTCAATAGAGCTCAATACAATGTCACTATTCACTGGTAAGTTCATGCATGCGATGCAGAAGATGTTAATGAATAACACAAGATTATATTTCATCTGTAATGACTTTTCTTCTTTATTTCACTTTGTTGTGTTCCAAAAGGCATGGGGTTAGGCAAATCAGAACAGGATGGGCAGATGGACCAGAATTTATCACTCAGTGCCCAATTAGACCAGGAAAGAGTTACACTTACCGGTTTACAATTCAAGGACAGGAAGGGACACTTTGGTGGCACGCCCACAGCTCATGGCTCAGGGCCACTGTTTATGGAGCTCTAATTATCCACCCAAAAGAAGGAGAAAACTATCCATTTCCTAAGCCCAGAAGAGAAACACCAATTCTGCTTGGTACCACTACTACCTTCTCTTATCACCAGAAGATTTGATCATTTCTGAAAAACAATACTAGTTACGAATTTGCTTATATTCTGTTGTTTGCCCTCAAAACTTCCTTGAAATGATAGTTTTTCAATGCTGATTAGGTGAGTGGTGGAATGCAAACCCTATTGACGTTGTAAGACAAGCTACAAGAACAGGAGCAGCTCCTAATGTATCTGATGCTTACACCATCAATGGTCAACCAGGTGACCTCTACAAGTGTTCCAAACACGGTTAGTTCTAATCTCACAGAATATTTGAAACACGGTACCAAGAAATTTTCTCAGAAATTAAAAGAAGGCATATAAAGGTTGTATCTCGACTCTTTTGCGCGCACAGTCAAGATTACATCTGAAAGCAAAAAGATTTTGTTCAAATCTCAAGATAATGAGATCATCTAGTACTCTTAAAAGATCAAATTATGGAAGCAAGTCTATCCATAGTAAAAAGACAAATTTCCACCTATCAATGTTATGCTAGTGTTCACTTAACTATGATTTGATATATTACCTGTTCAGGACATGTTTTCATAGAAACCACATTTATGCAGATACGACTATAGTCCATGTGGACTCTGGCGAAACCAACCTCCTTCGAGTTATCAATGCTGGTCTGAACCAGCAGCTTTTCTTTACTGTGGCCAATCACAACCTTAATGTCGTTGGAGCAGATGCCTCTTATGTTAAACCCTTCACAACATCAGTCCTTATGCTTGGACCAGGCCAAACAACTGATGTCCTAATCAAAGCTGACCAGCCACCAGCCAGATACTATATGGCAGCACGTGCCTACGCAAGTGCTCAAGGCGCTCCCTTTGATAATACCACAACCACTGCCATCCTTGAGTACAAGTCAGCTTCTTGTTCTTCCAATTGTGTCAAGACCAGTCCAGTTTTCCCATCTTTACCAGCATATAATGACACGGCCACTGCTACAGCCTTCACAACCAAATTCAGAAGCCCAAGAAAGGTCAAAGTGCCCACTGAAATTGATGAAAATCTATTCTTCACAGTCGGGCTGGGACTCCAGAACTGCCCAAGAGGTGCAAGCTCCAGCAACTGTCAAGGTCCAAATGGAACTCGATTCGCTGCCAGTATGAACAATGTATCTTTTGTGCTACCATCCAATTATTCCCTGCTACAAGCACATCACCAAGGCATAGCTGGTGTTTTCTCAACTGATTTCCCAGCAAACCCAGCCGTAAAGTTCGATTACTCCGGTAATGTCAGCCCATCACTATGGCAACCTATTCGAGGAACTAAGCTGTATAAGCTGAAATACGGGGCAAGAGTTCAAGTTGTATTACAGGGGACAAGTATCTTCACAGCTGAAAACCACCCAATTCATCTTCACGGATATGATTTTTACATCATAGCGGAGGGCTTTGGTAACTTTAATCCAAAGACTGATACAGCTAAATTCAACCTTGTTGATCCACCTCTCAGAAATACGGCCAGTGTACCCGTCAAAGGATGGGCAGTCATCAGATTCGTCGCTGACAATCCAGGTAAGAAATAACTCCTCTTTTCCATACCATGTCACATTTTAAAGGTACAAACTTACAACATTAACTTAAACAGGAGTGTGGCTAATGCACTGTCACTTGGATGTTCACATTACTTGGGGTTTGGGCATGGCGTTCCTCGTGGAAGACGGGGTTAGTGAATTGGAATCATTGGAGGCTCCTCCACTAGATTTTCCTGTCTGTTGAGTACTGCAACAAGCAAACACTAAACAAAATTCACAACTCTACAGAATCAAATTTAATTTCCATTTTTTATAGGTGTCAATATGCAAAATTTAATCCATCTTCAAGCCCAGAATATCCAAAGATTACATCAATTGTATTGTAATTTGTAATTCTAGTGCAATTATCAGAGAGCAATTGAATTTTTTATTGATAATCCATCCAGAAAGCAGTACACAGCCTATTCTAATTCTAGAAACCGATCTGTTATTAATCTTTGAATGTCACTACCATGCAACATATACTTAGCATAATTGGTAGGGGAGGAACTATGAGCCTGCCTAGGAATTCGGCAAAATTCAATAGCTTTAGCCAGTATTTGTGTTTAAAAATTAACTTAATATTTATAAATAATTTAATCAGATTCAATAAACTGTCTTTTCTAAAATCTATAAATACATAAACTTAAAATACTAGCTCCACCTTTGATTTTTCAAAAATCCAAAGATATAATAGAAAGTAGTATTCCCTCCTTCCTAAAATATGTTACACCATTTGACTTGACACAAAAAATTTTTAAAAAAATCTTTATAATTTGTGGTCTAAAATAAGTATTTGTGTGATTATAATTTCTTTTTTTATAAATAAACATTCCATTAAGGTTAAAAAATAAATTTTAAAGTTAATTTATTTTTAGTAATAAAAGTATGACATTTATTTGCATAACACATAAATTCGGACGGAGGGAGCAGTAAACAAAAATAAAGCAATCTGTGAGTTATTAGAAATCATGCAGAGTACGATATACAGTCCATTGAAGCAAAATTGCTGGATGAAGAAAAATCTAGGCAAGAGTGAATGAGCAGTTTGTTTGATGACTCGAAAAGAAGCAAAATGCTTGCAACGTCTTATAATTTATCAATCATACAACAACAACATATAGCTGCAAATCTCTGGCAATCAATATGGAGGGGCATTCGTAGCTATTTTGCAAAAGATATGAGGCTGGTAGGAGACTGCGGCATAATTTGTGATTCAAACGATGATTTTACATTGATAATTTGGCATTCTTCTTCCACTGTTCCACATAAGCTGAAGGCCCATATATTTATGAAAAAACTACACTTATACCAGGCAGTCTTTGGGCCCGTGCGAGCTGTGCTACTGCACACGACCTCCGAAAAATGAAAAATTTTAGGGCCCCTTTTTTCCATTTTTTATTAAGTAGCATTAGCCAGAATTTACTGTAAATGCACATAATTCGCAAGTCAATCTAATTATTGAAATCGTATATTTACTTATATTAAGGACCCACTTTTACGAATTAGAACAGAGCCCCCAAAATGTTTGAGACGGCCCTGCTTATACCCCTTAAAGATATGAGGCTTGTAGGAGACTACTGCATAATTTGTGATTTGAACGAAGATTTTACATTGACAATTTAGCATTCTTCTTCTACTGTTCCACATAAGATGAAGGCCCATATATTTATGAAAAAATTACACTTATACCCCCTTAAAGATATGAGGCCTTGTAGGAGACTATTGCATAATTTGTGATTCGAACGAAGATTTTACATTGACAATTTGGCATTCTTCTTCCATTGTTCCACATAAGCTGAAGGCCTATATATTTATGAAAAAACTACACTTATACCAGGCAGTCTTTGGGCCCGTGCGAGCTGTGCTACCGCACACGACCTCCGAAAAATGAAAAATTTTAGGGCCCCTTTTTTCCATTTTTTATTAAGTAGCATTAGCCAGAATTTACTGTAAATGCACATAATTCGCAGGTCTTCGCAGGTCAATCTAATTATTGAAATCGTATATTTACTTATATTAAGGACCCACTTTTACGAATTAGAACAGAGCCCCCAAAATGTTTGAGACGGCCCTGCTTATACCCCTTAAAGATATGAGGCTTGTAGGAGACTACTGCATAATTTGTGATTTGAACGAAGATTTTACATTGACAATTTAGCATTCTTCTTCTACTGTTCCACATAAGATGAAGGCCCATATATTTATGAAAAAATTACACTTATACCCCCTTAAAGATATGAGGCCTTGTAGGAGACTATTGCATAATTTGTGATTCGAACGAAGATTTTACATTGACAATTTGGCATTCTTCTTCCATTGTTCCACATAAGCTGAAGGCCCATATATTTATGAAAAAACTACACTTATACCAGGTCGTCTTTGGGCCCGTGCGAGCTGTGCTACCGCACACGGCCTCCGAAAAATGTAAAATTTTAGGGCCCCTTTTTTCCATTTTTTATTAAGTAGCATTAGCCAGAATTTACTGTAAATGCACATAATTCGCAGGTCTTCGCAGGTCAATCTAATTATTGAAATCGTATATTTACTTATATTAAGGACCCACTTTTACGAATTAGAACAGAGCCCCCAAAATGTTTGAGACGGCCCTGCTTATACCCCCTTAAAGATATGAGGCTTGTAGGAGACTACTGCATAATTTGTGATTTGAACGAAGATTTTACATTGACAATTTAGCATTCTTCTTCTAATGTTCCACATAAGCTTGTTAAATAAGGCAATATACACACAATATACAAGTGTATATTGCCTTATTCAAAGGCCACGAAATCAGCCCATATCTGCCCATATTGGGCATCTCGGTTTTACCTAGTTTTGGTACATAAGATATTGTATATTTAGAAAATATATGTGTAGTATTGTTACCTAAAGTAGGTTTATACACTACCATAATTGTAGAGTTAGAATTATGGTAAAATAAGAATTAGGAATAGAATAGGAATATTTTGTATCTTGTATATATACCTATTCAAGTAACGAAAATAATCAAGGGGATTATTTCTTTCATGGTATCAAGAGACTAGGTTTTACAAAAAAAATTCTCTCCCAAAGTTTTTTGACCTTCTCGGCCGAGAACCCCCCCCCCCCCCTCGGGTTTTCTCTCCCAAATTTCGTCTTCCGCTCTCAAAAACCTCTCTTAAATTTCCCCTCCTTCTTTGTTCTTTCAATATGTCTAAGAACAATTATCATCCTGCCCTCATGGTTTCCAACATCAAGAACTGTATCCCTATTGTTCTTGAGATGGAAAACGTCCAATATGCGACGTGGGCGGAGTTGTTTAAAATTCACGCTATCTACTATCAAGTTCTTCATCACATCATTCCTCCCGCTAGACCTCTTCATGTGGAGGATCCTGAGTTATGGATTACTCTTTATGCTACCGTTCTCCGGTGGATCTACGCCACTATTTCAGTGGACCTTCTACAGACGATTATTGAGCCGGATACCACGGCTATGGCTGCATGGAATAGATTGCGTAACATATTCCAAGACAACCAACATTCACGTGTCGTCACACTCGAGCACGAATTATCTCTAGTTCGAATGGACGAATTTCCAAACGTTTCTGCATATTGCAAGAAACTCAAGGAGTTGGTAGATCAACTCCGTAATGTTGGCGCACCGATAACTAATAATCATCTCGTTCTACAGTTGGTTGCCGGTCTTTCGGAGGCCTATAATGGTGTTGGAACTCTCCTTCGCCAAAGCAACCCTCTTCCCGACTTCTATCAAGACCGCTCCAGGCTTACGTTGGAAGAAGCCGGTTTGGATAAAAAGGCGGCTATCTGAGCAAGCCCAGTCGTCATGGTGGCGTCTTCTCCTAGTTCTTCGGGTTTTGTTAATAATTCGAGCCAAAACCATAATAATGGTGGCGGCAAGAATAATCGCAAGAATAATAACAAAAACCGCGGGGGCAAACGCGGCAGTTCTGGTGGCAGTTCCGGTGGTCAGCAAACAGGCGGTGGGTCCCATCCAGTGAACAGTGGCCCACCACCCCCCTGGGCCCAACAGTGGGGCCTATGGCAGTGGGGCTGGGGCAGTGGGCCAGCAGCCCCTACAATCACGCAGTGAATTCCAGCGGCCAGTGGGGCGGCCGCGGTCCGAGCCCAACACCCGGCGGTGGCGGCCCACCGGCCGGTGGCCCCCGGCGAGAGCGACAAGGCGGCTACGGCTACGGCCCAGCTCCATCGCAGACATGAGTTCTTGGGCCCCGACCTCCGCAAGCCCATCATGCAGCAGGCCCCACTCAAACCGATATCGAGGCCGCGATGCACACTCTAGGGTTAACTCAACCGGACCTAAATTAGTATATGGACACCGGTGCCACTACTCACATGACTTCCTAATCAGGTACTCTCTCATCTTATGCCAATTTGAGCACCCCTCGGGGAATAATTGTTGGTAATGGCAGTTCTATTCCAATTCTAGGGTACGGTCAGAAAACGTTGTCTCCCCCCAATCCATCACTCCTCTTGAAAAATACTTTACATGCTCCTAAATTGATTAAAAATTTAGTGTATGTCCGAAAGTTCACAAATGACAATTCTGTTTTTGTTGAATTTGATCCTTTCGGTTTCTCTGTGAAGGATTTCAAGATGGGGAGTCATCTCATGAGGTGTGATAGTAGGGGGATCTGTATCCTATCATGCCCGGTTTCAGTCCATCGAGTCCAGCCTTGCCATCAGCTTTTGCAGCCAACTCTCCTTCCATGTGGCATGCTCGCCTGGGTCATCCGGGATCTTCTATTTTATCCGTTTTAGATAAAAAATAGCTTTATTTCTTGTAAGGGTACGAGTCGTACTCCAATTTGTCAGTCTTGCTCATTAGGAAAAATTGTTAAGTTACCATTTGTAGACTCCAGTTCTCATACTTCTATGCCATTTGACATTATTCATAGCGACTTATGGACATCTCATGTTCTTAGTTCAGTGGGTCATCGATATTATGTTCTCTTTTTAGATGATTATTCTAGATTTTGTGGACGTTTCCAATTGCAAATATATCACAAGTGTTTTCCGTCTTCATCAAATTTAGAGCGTTCATTCGTACTCAATTCGAAAGAGACATAAAAAATATTCAATGTGATAATGGGAAAGAGTATGACAATAGGGAGTTTTGGGAGTTCTGTGCTACTAATGAGATCAATTTTAGGTTTTCATGTCCTCATACATCTCCACAAAATGGAAAGGCCGAACGCAAAATTCGTTCCATCAATAACATTATCCGAACTCTCTTAATTCATACCTCCATACCTCTATATTTTTGGCATCATGCTCTACAAATGGCCACATATCTTCTTAACATAATTCCTTCTAAAGGTCTGACATATTCTTCCCCCCTCCAAATCCTATATAATAAGAACCCTCTTTATTCTCATCTTCGGATTTTTGGGTGCTTGTGTTTTCCGTTATTCCCATCCACCACAATTAACAAACTTCAGGCTCGGTCTACCCCATGTGTATTTTTGGGTTATCCATCTAATCATCGTGGTTATAAATGCTTTGATTTATCCTCAAATAAAATTATAATTAATCGCCACATCCTGTTTGATGAAACCCAATTTCCTTTTGCGAAAGTTCAGACTCCCGAGCCTCGGTCGTATAATTTTTTGGATGAACAAATATCCCCGTATATTATTCAGAATTTTTTGGACATATCCCGCACCCAAAATCCTCCAGCGGGCCCACTGCCCGCTGGTCCCACAGTTCCGCCAACAACAGTTCCAGTTTCCGGATCAGTCCCAGCCATTGGGCCAGTCCAGCCTAATTCTGGAACTGGTCCAGAAGACGCCCATCCAGTTTACCGATTTGGGCCAGCAGGCACACTGCCTGCTGGCCCGTCCGTCCCGAGCCCAGAAAATTCCTAAAATTCACTCAATTCTTCCTCGAGTCATAGACCGGTCACTCGTAGTCAGCGGGGTATTTTTACACCTAAAAGATATTTTAATTTACATTCTGATGTCTCTAAATTTCCCTTACCCCGTAACTCTGTGTCCGCCTTAAATGACCCTAATTGGAAAATTGCTATGACTGATGAATATAATGCTCTTATTGATAATAAGACGTGGGAGTTGGTGCCCCGTCCTTCTGGTATTAATGTTATCAGGGCTATGTGAATTTTTGCTCATAAGGAGAATTCAGATGGGTCATTTGCTAGACATAAGGCGCGACTTGTGGGTGATGGTAAGACTCAGCAGGTTGGGATAGATTGTGGTGAGACGTTTAGTCCGGTGGTCAAGCCGGCTACTATTCGCAAGGTGCTTAGCTTGGCTCTTTCAAAGACTTGGCCTATTCATCAGTTGGATGTCAAGAATGCCTTCCTACATGGTGACCTCAAAGAAACAGTCTCTATGCATCAGCCATTGGGCTTCAGGGATCCTAACCATCCGCATCATGTCTGTTTATTGAAAAAGTCCTTATATGGGCTTAAGCAGTCTCCACGGGCCTGGTATACGAGATTTGCTGACTTCGTTTCAACTATTGGGTTCACTCACAGCAGGTCAGATAATTCTTTGTTCATCTACCGCAGTGGTTCGTCCTTGGCCTACATTCTGTTGTATGTGGATGATATCATCTTGACTGCCTCTTCCGATGCCTTGCGCCAGTCTATTATGACCATGCTCAGTTCTGAGTTTGCTATGAAAGACTTAGGGCCTTTGAGTTATTTTTTGGGGATTGCCGTCAAACGTCATTCAGGTGGTTTGTTTTTGTCTCAATGGAAGTATGCTGCTGAGATCATTGAGAGGGCTGGGATGTCATCCTGTAAGTTCACTACTACTCATGTTGATGCAAAACCCAAGCTTAGTGCCGCGGCAGGTGCACCATACGAGGACCTGACCCGCTATCGCAGTCTTGCAGGGGCTCTCTAGTATCTTACGTTTACCAGACCGGATATTACATATGTTGTTCAGCAGGTGTGTTTATTCATGCATGATCCCAGAGTTGAGCACATGAATGCAATCAAACGCATCATTCGGTATATTCAGGGGACACTGGACTATGGGTTGCACTTGTATCCTTCTTCTACATCCACACTTGTCTCATACACAGATGCGGATTGGGGTGGTTGTCCGGACACCAGACGGTCTACGTCAGGATATTGTATGTTCCTTGGCAACAACTTGGTCTCCTGGTCTGCAAAGCGTCAGGCGACTCTAACCCGCTCAAGTGCAGAGGCAGAATATCGAGGGGTAGCTAATGTGGTCTCAGAATCATGTTGGTTACGTAATTTGCTTGTAGAGCTTCATTGCCCCATTCAGAAGGCGACCTTAGTATATTGTGATAATGTTAGTGCCATCTACCTCTCAGATAATCCGGTTCAGCACCAACGCACCAAACATATCGAAATAGACATTCACTTTGTCCGTGAAAAGGTTGCTCGGGGGCAGGTACGCGTATGTCATGTCCCGTCAAGATATCAAGTTGCAGACATCTTTACAAAGGGTCTTCCCTCGGTACTCTTTGAAGATTTTAGGGACAGTCTCAGCGTTCTAAGACCGCCCGCTATGACTGCAGGTGTGTGTTAAATAAGGCAATATACACACAATATACAAGTGTATATTGCCTTATTCAAAGGCCACGAAATCAGCCCATTTCTGCCCATATCGGGCATCTCGGTTTTACCTAGTTTTGGTACATAAGATATTGTATATTTGGAAAATATATGTGTAGTAAATTGTAATGTATTTGTTACCTAAAGTAGGTTTATACACTACCATAATTGTAGAGTTAGAATTATGGTAAAATAAGATTTAGGAATAGAATAGGAATATTTTGTATCTTGTATATATACCTATTCAAGTAATGAAAATAATCAAGGAGATTATTTCTTTCAAAGCTGAAGGCCCATTTATTTATGAAAAAATTACACTTATATCCCTTTAAAGATATGAGGCCTTGTAGGAGACTACTGCATAATTTGTGATTCGAACGAAGATTTTACATTGACAATTTGGTATTCTTTTTCCACTGTTCCACATAAGATGAAGGCCCATATATTTATGAAAAAACTACACTTATACCCTCTTAAAGATATGAGGCTTGTAGGAGACTACTGCATAATTTGTGATTCGAACGAAGATTTTACATTGACAATTTGGCATTCTTCTTCCACTGTTCCACATAAGCTGAAGGCCCATATATTTATGAAAAAACTGCACTTATATCCCCCTTAAAACAAATTAATTACGCGTATGTACCCCTTTTACTTTTCATACTCCAAAACTATTTACTTTTAGTAGCCCTTGTAATTTTTATAGATAATTGTCTCTTTTTTCTTACTTTCTTTTTTATTTCTCTACTTCTTTTCTCCTATTTTCACTCTTTTATTTCTTTTTTTTTCTTTTTGTTTCATTTTTTTAAAATCATAGTATTCAAGGACTGTTGAAGTCCTTGAATACAACAATCCCTAATCTTCGATGATACATTCATGGTATAAAAATATACGGAGATGATACCAAGGAGAACTTCTTAAGTCCTTCACATGTGCCAGCAGTCTTTGCATAATATCATCATGATATATACCATACACTGAGATGGTATCACGAAAGATGAATGACTGGTTCAGTTATTCAAAAAGAGTCCATCATGATACCATTATGATATATAAATCTATGCATATTGTATCATGTTGGACTGTTGCAGTCCTTCGATGAAAAGCCCAAGTCATCTATGATACCACATGATATATATCATATACTGATTTGATATCATAGAGACTAGTTCATTTCTTAAAAATTAAAAAATATCCATCAGTCCTTTATGATTCTCACATGGTATATATCATATACCATGATGGCATCATGAAAGTCCTTGAATAAAAGTCTCCAGTCCTACATGACATCGCCGTGGTATAAAAATATACTGAGATGGTATCATGCAGGACTACTGCAGTTTTTCAATTAAACACTCTTCAACAGTCCTCCATGATACCATCATAATATAAAAATATACTAAGATGATATCATGCTGGACTGCTGAAGTCCTTGAATAAAAGTTCATAGTCCTCCATGATACCATCATGGTATAATAATGTACTGAAATGGCATCACAGAGACTAGTTGATTCCTTAAATACTAAAAATACACGTCTTTATCCTTTATGATACTCATATAATATATATATATATCATATACTGCCAATGTATCATAAAAGACTGATTCATTCCTTAAAAAAACTCCTTATGATACCAATGTAGTATGTATCATATACTGACATGGTATTATAAAGGACATGTTCATTTTTTCAAAACGAATTATATGAAAATACAACAAATAGAATTTAAGCTTATATTTTTATATTTTATTTTTATGTTATTTTTAGCAAGTTAAAGTTTATAAAAAAGATTAAGTAATATTTCAGATATAATGTTTGTTTCATTTGCAAAAGAAAAAAGATTTATAAAAATATATATCTATTAATCTAAATTTTAATAAATAAGTTAATGACTTTAATATATTTCTTGATGTAGACTAATTATTTATTTTTTATATTTTTATTAATCTAAAATAATTAGTTGTATTTTTTTTTATCTTTTAAAAGAAAAAAGAAGAGAAAAGACAAAACAAAAAGGGACAACAAAAGAAGAAAATAAACAAAGGAAAAGAAAATTAAGAGATAACAAAAAAGAAAAAGGAGCCAATTAAGAGCAAAAAGGATATAAAAAGAGAGAATGGGGGGGGGGGGGGGGGGGGGGGGGAGTTGGGAGCAGACCAACAGCTGCAATATGAGGGAATTGGAGCCGTAACTCTTCGGGTAAATATTTTTCTCCGAAGGGTACCCTACTGTAATTAAATCCCAAGGGGGCACATTAGGGTAAATTTTTTATTTTTTATGGGTAGTTTGTGTACTTTTCCCTATATTTATCTAAGCAATCCGACCCGATTGATGTTGGATGGCTTAGATAAATATAGGGAAAAGTACACAATATCCTCTCAACAGTAGAGCTAGTTTATCTAGTCAAAATGTAAACTAGATTTAACGAATAGAGCAGTTTACATTTTGACTAGATAAGTACACAACTGCTTACGCATGAGAGCAATTGAGAGGTGGTTAGGGGTCATCAATAAAGATTGAGACGGGTCTTACGGAGTTGAATTTGCCACTTAAATAGCTAATTTTAACTTAAGTTATAGAATACGCTCCTGGAATATTGGATCGAGTCATTCAACTAGACATACACAATATCCTCTCAACAGAGTGTGCTGAATTTTCACTTGTTAAAATTCAAATTTTAAAATATTACACTAAAAATTTATAAATGAGGAATTTCAAAATATCCTATTAGGACATAAATTCTTTAGGAGTCGGGACAAGTTATATCGAATATCTTAAAAAATTTATGTCCCAATAGACATAAGTTATATCCCATCAAAAAGAGGATATGCATCAGCCAGCACGTATAGGGAAAAAGAGGCTGCAAAAGGGGAAAAGTTGAGCAGTACTCAGGGCTAAGTGTTGACTAAAGCCTTGGACCCATTGATTAAAAAAAAGTAAGCAGAAAACAAGGTCACTGATGACATATTGACATCGGGACTATCTAATGCGTCAAAGCAATCCATTCCACCCGAGTTGCATTGGTAATTGATAAGTGTAGGGCATGCAGAGACACGGAAATCGTATCTTTTTGTTGTCAACTACTTAATCCTTATGGTCAATCACACTGGTGCCCTTTGTGGATCTAGAATTATAATTTTATAGATTTTATTATGATAATTTTAATAATAATAATTAAAAAAATTAATTAAGTGTTACGCTTATACATACTTAATACTCTTTCGTCTCAATTTATGATATAGTTTGACCGAAAACGGAATTTAAAAAACAAAAGAAGATTTTTGAATTTTATTATCTAAAATAATTTAAAATATTTATATAGGTATAGGTCATTTCGTTAAGTATCGTAATAGTAAAATTTAAAATTAATTTATTATCAAACAAATAATTATATCATTCTTTTTAACACTGACTAAATAAATCTTAAATAAAGAGAATCAAGCCCAATTGTGTCATTCTTTTCATGTTTATAAATCTTTATTTTACTTTAGATTTTGAGAAAATAAAAGAGCCATACGTGATTAGGAAGTCACCCCTAGATACTTGCAAACAGAGGCGAATTCAGAATTTTAAGATAATGATGCATTATTAGAGGCGGAAATGTGTTCATTCAAAATTTTCGTTATATATGGTAATATTTATATTTTTTATGTACATCCAAAACTAGAAATTGACTCAGTGGTTTAAGAGTTCAAAATGTTAAGAGTCTCACATCAAAAATGGAATGAGAATATGGACTCTTTATATTGACTTGGACAATCCTCACCCTACGAGTAAGCTTTTGGGGTTGAGTTAGGCCTAAGATCCATTCTTTACATGGTATCAGATCCAGGCACATTTCAAATTTTTGTTCATCGATGTTGGGGCCCCAAATTATATTGTTCACGCTCCAGTTAATGAGGTCTGGGCGTGTGAGGGAGTGTTAAGAGTTTCACATAAAAAATAGAATGGAAACATGAACTCCTTATATGGACTTGGACAATCCTCAACCTACAAGCTAGCTTTTAGGGTTGAGTTAGACCCAAGATTCATTCTTTACACAAAATTTACCTTGAGGTTCTAAGTTCTCAAATCTCAAGCACTATATTTTTATTTATATTAGAAGAAGAGAAATGAAGAATAAAAGGAACATAATGTGCAGTAAAAGATCAACAAGGATTCAATCCCTCGACCTTGAACACTTGATCCTGGAGCCTAACCAGTGCTTCATTCAGTCTAGTTTGTTTTGTGTTCCTTCAGTTAATATCAAATATATTTATAAAAATTATACACATAATATATCGAGTTTAAACGGATGACCATGGATTCACGTGACCTATTTTTTACAACTTGCAATGGTTGGCTCCTCGAAGTTGGCAGTCGTCTCTGTCTTGCCGTAACAAATTATATCAATATCGAAAAGAATGGCATAATTGTACAACAACAACATACCAGTGAAAATCCCACAACGTGGGGGTCTGGGGAGAGTAGAGTGTACGCATACCTTACCTCTACCTTGGTAAGTAGAGATGATGTTTTCGAAAGACCCTCAACTCAAGAAAAAGCTTAAGCACCAGCAAAAGCAAGAGAAACGGTCAGACCCGGACAAGAAATTTAAAGCAATATGAAAATGAGAGTAATAAAAGCGACTAAGTCATGATAAAGCATTCTGAAAAAAGAAGCAGTAACTAACGCAGATAACTAAGATAAACAAAGTACATGAAGGAACATACAGTAGCAGAAATCAAAGGACATGGAACAAATAAAACAATATTGCGCCTACCGGTATGATAGGCTAAGCAGCGCTACAATAATAACACTACAACTACCAGTATGTAAGCATAAGTAGGATTATGTTCAACTACCTTCTACCCTAATCTGTGTCCTCCACAACATCATATCTAAGGTCATGTCCTCAGTAAGTTGCACCTGCTCCATATCCCGTCTAATCACCTCTCTGCAATACTTCTTCGGCCTACCTCTACCCCTCATAAACGCATCCATAGCCAACCTCTCACACCTACGCACTGGAGCATTTGCGCCTCTCCTCTACCCATATCCAAACCATATCAACATCGTTTCCCACATCTTATCCTCCACCGAGGTCATTCCCACTCTGTCCCAGATATCATCATTTCTAATCTTATCCCTCTTTGTATGCACACACATCCATCTCAGCATCCTCATATTCGCAACTTTCATCTTTTGGATATGCGAAGTCTTGACTGGCCAACACTCCACCCCATACAACATAGTCGGTCTAACCACCACCCTATAGAACTTGCCTTTAAGTTTTTGTGGCACTTTTTATCGCATAAGACTCTAGATGCGAGCCTCTATTTGATCCACCATGCCCCAATACGATGTGTGACATCGTCATCAATCTCTCCATTCCATTGGATAATAGATCTGAGGTACTTGAAGCTTTCTTTCTTCGGAATGACCTGAGTACCAAGCCTTACCTCCACGCCTGTCTCAAGGTCGCTCCCGTTACCGAACTTACACTCCAAGTATTCTGTCTTGGTCCTAGTCAGCCTGAACCATTTAGACTCCAGAGTCTGTCTCCAAACCTCCAGCTTAGTGTTCACTCCGCTGTGAGTCTCATCAATCAGGACTATATCATCTGCGAATAACATACACCATGGCACCTCTCATTGAATTTGTCGCGTCAGTCCATCTATCACCAAGGCAAATAAGAATGGGCTAAGAGTTGATCCCTGGTGTAACCCCCATCATCACTGGAAAGTGTTCCTAGTCTCCTCCTACTGTCTGTATGTTGGTCTTATCTCCATCATACATATCCTTGATCGCCCTAGTGTACTTTATAGGTACACCTCTAACCTCCAAACATCTCCATAGAACCTCCCTAGGGACTTTGTCATATGCCTTCTCGAGGTCGATGAAAACCATATGTAAGTCTCTCTTCCTCTCCCTATACTGCTCCATCAACCTCCTAATAAGATAAATGACTTTTGTAGTCGAACTCCATGGCATGAATCCAAACTGGTTCTTGGAAATAGACACGCATTTTCTCACCCTCGTTTCCACGACCCTTTCCCAAACTTTCATAGTGTGGCTTAGCAGCTTAATACCCATATAGTTGTTGCAACTCTGGATATCACATTTGTTCTTATACAAAGGAATCATTGTACTCCACCTCCATTCTTTGAGCATTATCACCGTCTTAAAAATGATGTTAAACAACTCAGTCAGCCACTCTAAACCTGCCATGCCTATGTTCTTCCAAAATTCAACTGGATCTCATCAGGCCCGGTCGCTCGTCTCGTGCGCATCATGCGAACATCACCTTTAACCTCCTCAACCTTAATACTTCTACAATATCCAAAATCTCGGTACCTTCCGGATTGCTCCAGATCACCCATCACAATATCTTTATCTCCTTCTTTGTTCAAGATTTTATGGAAGTAAGATTGCCACCTCCGTATAATAAGCTCATCCTCGAGCAGTATTTTTCCATCCTCATTCTCGATGCATCTCACGTGATCCAAGTCACGGGTCTTTCTCTCCCTTGCCTTGGATAATCTGTACAACTTTTTATCCCCATTTTTTTTCTCTAATTCCATAAACATGCGTTCAAAACCTGCCTTTTTCGTCATCGTAATCGCTACTTTTGCCTCATTCCTCACCATTTTATATAGTTCCCTATTCATCCACTTCTCTACCTCATCCTTGCTTTCTACCAATTTCGCATACGCCACTTTCTTTGCTTCCACCTTCTCTTGAACTTTACCATTCCACCACCAGTCCATTTGATGCTCACCACAGCTACCCCGCGAGACCCCTAGCACTTCTCTACCTACCTCCCGAATGCAACTGGTCGTCCTGTCCAACATACTAGTCACATCCCTACTACTCCCCCAAGCCCAATGGCCATCAAACCTCTCCCTCATCTCATGTGCGCTAGCCATGGTCAAACTCCTCCATTTGATTATTAGTCTGTCATCCACAACCTTTCTCTTCTTCTCCATCTTGATCTCCAAATCCATTCCCAAAAGCTTTGTCGGGTTGTAAGATACTCACTCGAAATAACCTTACAGTCTTTACAAAGACTGTTATCAACCTTCCTAAGGAGCAAAAGTCTATCTAAGTCTTAGCCACCGAACTACGGAAAGTCCCCAAGTGCTCTTCTATCTTCAGGAACCTCGAATTGGTTATCACTATCCCAAAAGCTTTAGCGAACTCCAAAAGTGAGACGTCTCCCCTGTTCCTGTCCCCGAGGTAAAAGCTTTCATGCTCGTCGTCATAACCCCCAAAAATGACCCGATATTTCTATTGAAATTTCCTCCTACAAATAACTTCACAGTGGGTGGTATACCTCCCACCACCTCGTCCAAATTCTCCTAAAAGCACCTCTTCTCCTCCTCGTCCAAGCCCGTCTGCGGCGCGTAAGCATTAATAATGTTCATGCACCCTTCATCTACCAACTTAATCGTCATCATCCTGACATTGACCCTCCTAACCTCTATCACTTGATCCCTTAGCTCGTTGTCTACTAAAATGCCTATCCCATTCCTATACCTCGATCTACCCCAGAACCATAACTTATACCTGTCCACATCCTTAGCCTTAGGTCCTACCCATTTGGTCTCCTGAATACATGTTATATTAATCCTTATCTTCTTAAGAATTTTAACTAGCTCTATGGACTTTACCATTAAAGTCTCAATGTTCCAAGACCCTATTCTCAGCCTAGCATCTCTATTTCCCCACTTACCCTCTTTCCCAACTCTAACCCTCGCCCCCGTCCCTGACCGAGAACATGACCCTAGTCTACCATCATTCACCAAAGCCACTATACTAGTCAAATGTTAACGCTAACACACACGGGAACCAATACTAAAGCATACATCAGACTACTACGACAAGAATGCTATAACTAAAGACAAGAATAATAAGGCAAGAATATGGAGTCAAAGACTCAATAGAGCGTAGGAGCCAAAGTTTAACTATAAAAATAACAGACAAAGAATGAATATGGGCCATCGGAGGTACCAACTCTAGGTGGATAGCACCCGCTCGCCTCCAGAAATCCTTGCTCACTGCCGGAATTCACTGTTCACCACCGAAAATCATTGTTCACTGCCGAAAATTACTAGTCACTGCCTAAAGTTACTATCCGCTGTCGGAGCTCGCCAGAAAACTTGAGTACATGCGCAGCTTGGTCGGAGCAGCGGTCGCTAGTGAATATAATCTGTTCGCCGTCGGTAATCATTGTTCACTACCGTATGGTACTGTTCACTGCCGAAGAATAATGTTCACCGAAAATCACTGTCGGGTTACTGTTTCCTACCGGAAAAATATTGTTCGCCGCCAGAGCCTATCAGAAGAATTGAGACCTGTGCATATCTGACCGGAAACCCACTGGTCGGGACGCAGTGATGTCTGTCACCGAACGTAGTGGCGCACCAAGATAAGATTATCGTCGGAGAAGGTGGGGGGGGGGGGGCGAGGAGGTATTTTACCGTGGTGGGGAAGGGAGAGGAGAGAGCGAAATGGCATAATTGTAAATACTCTAAAACTCTAAGGTTCAATGTTAAAACAAAAACAGGAATTCTTCATCACAAAGAAAAGTGAAAAACGAGACATTCATGAACTTTCTACTGCCACGTTTCAAAATACGCCGTAGTCAAAGAGCCACGACTCCATCTAAATCTGTCCATGTCACCACATTTACAAACTAGATATTTACATAATATCTAAAGATGTCTATAAATACCTTTCATAATCCTCTCTCCCTTGGTTTTCACATTCTCTTCGTGTACCAAACTTGTCCAAGAAAAAAAAAATCACCAAAAAAATATTGTAACAAACCAAACAAATTTGATATGTTTACCAAAATTCAATTTTAATCAGGAAGAAGAAGAAGAAGAAGAAATTAGAGTTTCATGAAGCGAAAAACCGCCACTGTTGATTGTAAAGATTCTGCAGAAGGTCAATTTTGGAACAATATTGTGAGGTTAGTTGAATTTATTCTATCTAATTTTACCTTATTTGCAATTAATTTGTTTTTTTTTTTGGTTAAATATGTTTGATTTGTGTTCGTGGAAGTTTGGTTTAATAAGTCAGTTGTTGTTAGTCTTATAACATTAATTTTGCTGATTAGGGTTTAATAATTGGTCGAATTTACATTGTGATTTGATGTTTCGTGTTGAATTTGCTAGTACAGTGCAAAACTAGTTTTTTGCTTGAAAGCAATTGGTTACTTGGTGGCGAAGAAAAGGGTTGAGTTTTCGTTTTTTGGGTTCCTTGCAGAGGAAGGAAATATTTTTATATTAAAGGCTGCGCCTTTACTTGCTTGTGGCTTGGTACATAATATTATTATATCTGACGTTTTAACTGCTTTCTTATTTACAGCAAGAATATGGCTATACTTGATCAAGCTTCAAATTTGGTGTCTTTACCTCTAGATTATACCAGAAAGAGGAAATCAAGGAGTAGAAAAGATGCACCAAAGAATGTAGCAGAGACAATTGCAAAGTGGAAAGAGGTTAATGAGAAATTAAACGCTGGTATGCGTAAAGTACCCGCTAAAGGATCGAAGAAGGGATGTATGAAAGGTAAAGGAGGACCCGAAAACACTCGGTGTAAGTACAGAGGAGTTAGGCAGAGGACATGGGGTAAATGGGTTGCTGAGATAAGGGAGCCACATAGAGGGAGTAGGCTTTGGTTGGGTACTTTTGATACTGCAATTGAGGCTGCTCTTGCTTATGATGAAGCTGCTAGGGCAATGTATGGTCCTTGTGCAAGACTGAATCTCCCAGATTACCCTTCATCTAACGAGTCTTCGTTGCCTACGATATCTCAATCAGATTCAACAACAGCCCCAAGTGTTTCTGAGGTGTGCCCTGGTGATGATATGAGAGGAAGAGCCCATATTCCTGAGATCAAATATGAAGATGGCGAGAGTGAATCGAAGATTGATGATGCTAGGACTGGTTCTTATGAAGCTGGAACACCTTTGAGTTCAGTGAGAGAGGAAGAGAAAGACGAGGTTAAGGGAGTGCTAGACAAAGGAGAGGTCATTGAAATTAAAGAAGAGCCTGTCTCCTTTGATTATGATGCACACAAGAGTGAAGAAGATGATCTTATCAACTTCGGTTGGGATGATGAGACGTTTGTTGTAGATGAACTATTAAGCATGTTGGATTCTACACCACTCACTGCCTCGGCTCCTAATCAAGATGTTGGTCCTGTTCCTCCTAAACAAGAGCAGTACGCCTATGACCCTTCATATCAAATGCAAGCTGCCTATTACAATAATCAGTTCTCAAATCCATCATATCAGTTGGAAAATGCGGATAGTCAGTTTGCAAATCCATTATATCAGTTAGAAAATGCAAATGGTAAAACGTTGGAAGGTTTGCAGAAAATGGAGCAGCAAGCACCTATTGCGGGTGATTACGATTTTGATTTTCTGAGGCCAGGCCGGCAGGAGGACTTCAACTTCTGCTTGGATGACTTGGGTCTCCTGGACTTCCAGTGAAATTTTGCAGTTCGATATGATGACTTCGCGCAGCCAAACGGAATATACTGTTAGGAGCAGGATGTTGCTGTTGGTTCTATTGCAGAATTTATGCAACGATCATAGTTTTGTTAGTTCAATTTTTTTATTCGAGGAGAAGGACAAAAACATAGGATATGAGCAGAATAGTTTTTGTCGTCTTTGATTTTTTTTCCTTTCGCTTTTGGGGAACTATGTTTGCACTTCCCTTTTCTACCAATGGACAACTGTTTCTTGATAAGTTTTTGGAGGAAATACAGCTGCTGTTGAATCAAACAAATGTCTTGTACAGCTTTTGACATTAATTAGTCAGTTTGCTAACATTTGCAAGGTCTTGGTCTTTCTGCATCGATAAGGGAAAAAAAAATCATCTTTCTTTAATCATGTACTAGTATGAAGTTCATAGTTATTCCTCTTTGGCGTTTGATACTGCAAGTTCTTGTGTTCAATGATTAAAGTGTGTATTTATGCTCTTCCTTTTACTTTTCTGACCTTGTCTGGCTAGTTCGCTGTGCGTGGCATACATGTGATCTTTGCTGTAGGATCACCACATAACCAGATTGTATATGAGATTGTAAATAACGGAAGATTGACCAGATTCTGGTGAACATTGTTATCTTCTGGATGAGACTATTAAGACTATAAGGCATGTCTTCTACATGATTATGAATGCACGGAGACCTTAGCAATTGCATCAGGTAGGTATTGAGGTTCGATCATCTACATTTAATAAAGGCAAATCTGAAAAAATAATAAGTGAACATTCTTTTTTGAATAAAAAAATAAATGTTAAGTGGATTTGGAGGAAGTACTTAATTAAGTAAGTAATTAAGCATCTTTCACTCACTTTAATCACCTCATTGACTAGGTAATTGTTCTATTCCTCCTTTAATTTTTTTTTTTTTTTGCTATTTCCTTATTTAACATGCATACATTGCCATATATATAAAACCAACTAAAAATTTCAAGATGTTCAATTCATTAGGTAGTTGGACTAAATAAATTTAATAATTAAAGTACCTCAAAAGCTCAACCTTTTATTAGTACTTTTCCTTTGTCAATTATCAATTTTAAATCACCTGCCCAATCATCTAGAAGGAATCTCGTCATACTTACAATGTACAGTGAATTCAACTTGTCATAAATTTATAAGATCATTAATTTCCAATTGCTATTAACTTCAAAAAGAAAAATCTCCCAATATTCAAAGTTGTAGCTGGACTTTTTGTCTTACAAATGGCATAAGCTTTATCATCATTGTTTGTATGTACAGTATATGAATAAAATTGCAACTTGTTGGTTCAAGTGCAATTTCTTTTAACACAAAAAAAAGTACTGCAGGACATCACCTTCCCCCTCCTACCACCAGCTAAGAAATAAACAAAAAATTAAACAAGTTGATAATCTCAAAAACAAATCATATCTAAAAAGTTTATCATACATGAATCCTTCTTTTAAGTGTTATGACTTGCTTGGATGATTTCATATAGAAAATGATAGAATATGGTGTTTAAGTTATACACATTATCATATAATTCTTACACTATTAGATACCCTTCTTAAATTATAGATTTGTAATTTTGAAAATGAGACATGTTATCTGTTATAACAGATAAAGATGACCTAAAAATATAAAAAACATTTACAATACTACATGTGTAAATAACTTAAATTCTGAATTTTATGATATATGAAATATATTAATTTTACCCTAATTATACTTTGCGGTCATTCATAGCTCTGTCCTTAGCAATCGTCTTGTTATCCTAGACTTTAACATAGTTCCACCATGGACTTAATTAGTGGATTTTACGTGTCAAAATATTTTAGGAACTGCTTAAGTTTATCACTTTACTTTGGACTATGGTTTAAAATTACACTTCATTATACTTCAATTTAGAGCTCTATTGTGGTTGCGAAAAATATAAGAGGATTTGGTGACAACAATCAGGGCCGTCTCAACAAGATTGTGGGCCTAAAGCCAAATTTTAGAGAGGCCCTAAGTAAGAATATTGTTATGTAGATTTTAGTACTGTTTTAGAGTGTGTTTTAGGGAGTCTTTTGTTTGTCTTTTAGTTATTTTGTGCAGTATGATGCGTATGTGGTGTGTTTTCAGATTTTAAGCGATTCAGAAAGGAATAAAGCGAATCGAAAGAAAATAAACGGTTATTGAGGATAAAAATGTATACCTGGCCACAAGAAATAAGTCAAAGAAGCCCGGAGAAGCTCGGAAAGCAATTTAAACGAATTCTGGATGAAGAAGGCTGAAGAGCCGCGACTCAACAAGCAGAAGAGTCGCGGCGCGACCCTTCGAATCTCCGGTGCCATGACCTTTCGAATCTCCGGTGCCATGCATTCATACGCGGTCTCCATTCATGCACTTGCTTTATCGGTAGCGTCATAAGCTGATGCGGATCTGACTCATCAATATTTGCCACGTGTCACAACTTGATACGCGCATCTATATTATACGAATTTTACCCTATACCGTCATAGTAATAATTTTAGACCATGTTTAGAAACTGTACCCAAAATTACCCAACAATAACATTTTCTAGTAGTTAAGGCTACATTTTTCGAGCGAAAGTGGTTAAGGCCTAATACATTGTTGTGATGGTAATAAAAAAGTTAAGAGTAATTATCTGTTATATATAACTGATTTAAATCTACCAATAATGTCAAAGTCCCTTAGACTTTAAGGCATGGATAGAGCTAGGAGCCCAAGGGGGTTCAACCCCTTTGCCCTAAAACTACATTATACATATATAAGATTAAAATTATTTTTTATATATACACAGTAGATGTTGAATCCCCTAAGCTTCTTTGTGTGTTTATTTTTTTATATTTTGAATCCCCATACTAAAAATTCTCACTCCGACACTGCTTTAAGGTGCATATAACTTAAATCCATATATTTATAGTTGAATATTCTAGAAAAAGAGTTGTTAAAACCAATTAAAAAATTTGGACCTCTTTAAAAGACAAAGAAATTACATTAGGCATTGGGGCAAGTTCTAGAGAAATGTAAATGCTATAAAATCTCTAAGTGTTAAGGATAAAAAAGCTTAGCAAATAATAGTTCATTCCAAACATCTTGAAGTCCAGGCAAACACCAATGTATACAATCTGCATAGGTTGAAGGATTTGCTTTTTCTTCTGGACTTAAAGGTCCCCATCTTTCCTTGTAAATTGATGTGTGTGCATCTCTTCGAGGCATTGACAATTGTGTGATGTTGAGAAATGTAATTGGCACTTTTGATTTACCAAATTCTTCTCCAATTATTTGCATTATGCTTTTTCTACTATCTGATCCCCAGTAATTTGGATCTTCTATCATTTTTGTTTCATTGTAACAGTTTCCATTTGGATCACCTCCCCACTCTTTGCTCCTAATAACAAGCAAAATAAGTTTAATTAGTAGTGTCATATCAAGATGAGAAGGGGAACATCTAAAATTGAGGCTATTGTTTCGGCAGGAATCAGTAATTTTGGCTCACCTTTTGTATTTGTATTAGGAAATTCACTTAGTATATAAAAATAATTTGTCTTGAACCTTGTAAGCAAAAGTAGAATTTTCGCTAGTCGTCTCTTTTTGAGAAAGTTGTTTATTAAATGACACTCCTTTTATTTCCCCTGCAACTTATGAACCTCGTAAATGACTGTCAAAAGATCTCTTGTGAGCAAACTGAAACATTAAATCACATGCTCAAATTTTGTAAGTTATTACAAACGTAGACCACAATCTAATGTTTTGTCTGTAAGGTTGAACAATATATATATGAGCAAACATTAGACCTGAGTCTAACATTGTTCGGAAGTTTAATTTCCCAAAGGGTTATATTTGCAACTTTTAAAAATAGAAACAAAATGCAAATGATGACCTAAAACTAGAAATTTACTTAAATTAGCCGTAATAAAAAAGGATTGCAGTCCAGATCAATAAACTTAAAACCTTTAATTCGCCTGTGGTTCTACTTGTGATAATAGATATATCTAACTCTATCTATGTTTATTTTGTGCATATATAGGAGTACTCGACCTAAAAGCATTGAATTCTGTCGAACTAGCGTGAATCTATGATTGGATAAATCAATCGTTAAATCAACTTTACTATTATTAGTTGAAGTCGATTATATGAATTATTTATATATTTGACTTATTTGGCATTCTCATAGTAGAACTATAAAAGTTTGTATACTATAGTAATTAAGTTCACTTACCATGCATGAGAAGGTGACATGCTTGTAAAAAAGACCCTATTTCTTTTTGGATCCATATTCTGCTTTATCCACCTCAACAAATTCTCTATCCCCATACGATAAGCATCGTCAGTGGGCACATCTGCTATTTCTTTTATATTATCATCAAACGTCCCATTCCTGAATAAGATGTAAACTATATGTTAATTTAGAGGCCTATATAGCAATGCACTATTAAAAAAATGTTAATGTAAGAAGAAAATGTTATGTAAAATTTACAGAATTTTAAATGTACGTCCACTCATCCACCAAATATATGTATTGAACACCATTATATCGACTCCTTTCCAGTGTTTTCCATGTGTATCTATTGAATCTTTTCGAACAATTCGATCAGGTACCCTATGCTTGCCAGGATGATCTGCATTTGATTCTAGAAGAAATGGTGCCCAGTAGAATTCAATTGTTGCATTATAATCCTGATAGTGAATCCAAGTAAAATAATGTTAGTAGTGAATCCAAGTTAAATGTTTGTAATACAAGTTGCATGCAATAGAAGAGTTGTTTCCACATGGTATAATATAAGTTTGAGTTTAAGTTTATGTAAATAATATTTATACAATCAAGTCAATTAAAAGGAAATTATAGATAATTTTATGTTCCCTCAGTTATTGGTAGTTTCTAATTTTGTCCTTATAATATTTAGCCGTGCATATTTGATCTTCAATTAGTTTTTGTCGCTTTATATCGAAATAGTATTATTTAACATATTGGTGATTAAATAGTTTAACATGTAATAAATTTTAAATTTTGAGATGATATAGAAGCAGATGACTAAAAGTACACATGCAATTAATTGAAGATTAATATAGTTAACCACTTGTCATGATGCCAAAATAAATTGTTTATATTGAGGAACTAATGTGCAAATTTCTCTTCTATGTATAGGTAAGTATAAAGTATTGATTGGTAACTATTAGCAAATATTCTCAGAATATTCGCCGTATATTTTGTAATTATGATAAATGTATATTTAAGGTAACTTATGATTCTAATTGTATTAGGAATCAACCTTTGTAAGGTAAGTTAGAATTCGTACCATATTAGGAATCAACCTTGTACAACTATATATATTGTGAATAATGAAAGAAATTCCTAAGGTAAGTTAGGATTCGTACCTTATTAGGAATCAACCTTGTACAGCTATATATATTGTGAATAATGAAAGAAATATATATTCGCTAATAGTAACGAACAATAAATGATACTTAATCTGATTTAACACGTCAAAATTTATTAATCATATAAAAATTATATATACTATCATTATGTAACGTACCTTTGCTGTGAAGATGGTAAATGAATCAATTTTATGGAGAGATTTGGCCTCGTTTGGTATGACTTTATGGAGGAGACAAACCATGGATCTGAACTGGCCGCGATTTAGAGAATCACCAACAAACATCATCCTCTTCCCTCGAAGACTTTCCAGCATCAACGACGCATTGAATCTGCAAACATTAATTTGAGAAAGACATGTCAGTGAGGTTAATTGATAATACTTAACATAATCTTGCAAAAAATGGTAGATTTACTTGTTTTTTGTAAAATTAATTTGTGATCAAATTCATTTCAGGCCAAAAAAATTAATTCCAACAATCTCACAAAACTTCAACTATGTCACGATTAAGTACATGCTGGATTGTTTCTTATTTTATCTGGCCTAATATTATGTCAAATGCTTATATATAGTGGATAAATCGTATTCGTTGATTGCGTTACTTGATGACGTACTAAATTAAAGGTAAAATCTTATTCCCTACTGTTTCCATACACCTCTTCATAACTAAAACCGCAATAATACTGGTTGAAGTTGCAATATTCAAGCATCAAGTTCATTCAAACTCAATACTTTCGATGTGATATACAAATTTAAATATAAAAATTTATGAAAACTTCAAAATATAATAGGTATGAACTTAAAATTTTATAATTTCAATGAATTAAAAACTTCGAACAAAATGAATGAAGGCTCAAGGGCTAGAATTGGTGTAGTATCCAAAGAGAGAATAGATAGAAAACCAAATAAGAGAGGCTTTCCCTAGTCTAGTAGATAGGGATCTTGTAAAAACTTTTTTCGAGGAATGGGCCAGACCGGGTAATTTCTCATGAATAATAGCTAAAGGCCCTGAAATTTTGGTCCTATAAAAAACGGAATTTGTTCTTGTGGAAATTATCTCTGAGATGAAAAGGAATATCCAAAATTTTGTGAACCAAAAGTTTTAAAAATTAAAATATAGAGATTAAATCCTGAATCCATCGGTAATATCATTAATAGAGAGTAAAATGTTTTGGTAAATACAAGGGTTACAAACCTGGGAATAAGACAGTCACTAGGTTGCCATCTCCAATAGAGATAGTCCTTGTCTGGCCTGCCATGTTCTTGACAAGTCACCTGAGGAAGTAAATAAGGACATTCTGATTCCTCATATAAAGGCCTACTTGATTCATCCCAAACCCACTTTCCGCTAAATAAATTGCAGTCTTTTTCACCTTCTCCTATTGCAAATGGTGGCAACTTATCCTTGTTCTTCTCTAGCACAACAACAAAGTTGAACAACTCAAGATTAGATACAACAACGGGTTAAGGGATGGATAGGCTCCTCCCATCCTTAATCAGATGTTTTAGCTTCGAGCACTAAGGAGGAAAACAATTTAGGTAGTGAACACTTCAGGCTTCTTTAATGAGCCTTATACGGCACAAAACCGAATTAGTGGGGGGCCAAAAAAATAAGATACAGGACACCCAGGTGGGAAACCAAAAATAAATCAGGATTAAACATTACATGATCAAGAATCTTCAAGAAAATGGATATTATTTATGTACATTGACACTGTAAAAATTATTTTATCACTATAATTTAAAATGGTTATAGCATGTCACATACCGTATTTTCACGATATAAATCGACTTATTATAAGTTGTTACCTTGTAGATAGTTATATTTTAAGTGATGAATAATGTAAAAAAAATTACACTAAAATTCATAATGCTAGATCTTGCTGAATCGGAGAGCCTGCAAGTCTCACTTGTATCATAGAACTAGATTGGAACCATATGAAGAACTAGATTGGAACCATATGAATAGGCACAAAAAAACTCTTGTATAGCTTCTTCGGTTAGTCGATAAAGAGTAAGATGACAAATAGTGGTTCAAATGTGAAGAATATGATAATATCGAGAAAAAAAGGTGTTGATCAACTTACTAGCAAGTTTTGGATTTGGCCAAATCAAATTGGCCAAGGATGTGACTGATGGTGAAGAGGGAAGGAGATAGGATGAGTAAGTTATCAAAAATACAACCAAACTTAGTAATAAGAAGAGACAATTATAAAAACGAGCTTTTTTGAAGAGGGGTAAGGAAGAAGGAGGCAATTCCATCTATTGAAATTCTTTTTGCACCATTAGAAATATGTCTAAGTGACAAAAAATTTAAAGATTTGAAACAAAAAATAAAGGGACATTTGTATTCAGTTTTTCTTAGATTTATGTTGAAGCCTCTATTGCACGATTAACACATTGAAAAAAGGAGAGTGTAATTAGATTCATTGTCTTTAAGCTAGATCCCCTAATTTCCAAATTAGGCCATATTGATAAATGGTATATACAATGATATGCTAGCTTTATGTTCGTTGAATTTGGGACAATTATGCATTTACATTATTGTGCAATTGCTGCGATTGATTTTAGGTAAGTAATTATCCTAGTTTCATGTATCTGGTAAATACCTTGTTAATTTGCTCAAAGATATGATCTTGTCATCATTATTCTTAGGAATAGATACTTGATGCTGATCAACCGGTGATTTATCTACCTTGTGGTTGTAGGTTTATGATAGCGAATATATTATCAGATATTCATCGTATATTTTACAATTAATATTAGTATGTAATTATGTAAAATATAGATCCTCATTCAATTAGGATTCTTTTTGTACACACTATATATATTTATATTAATGAGAAAAACTCATCAAGGGAGATTAATACAATCTTACATGCTATCAAGAGTCAAACCCTAAAACACCTAAAACTCTATTCTCCAAAACCACTGTCTCCCCCTCAAATTCGGTCGGCGGCTACCCCCCCCCCCCCCTAAACCCTAAATTTTTCTTTCTCTTCCTAACCAAAATTCAACCCCTCTAATGGCTTCCATGGCTACTCCCACCTCTCCCATAGCTTCATCTTCCTCCCAGTCGTCACACACACCCCACCCACTATGTCATCCACTCATTCTTTCCATCCGACTTTTGCCGTCACCAACATCAAGAACTTCATTCCCTTGGTTCTTGATCAAGAAGATGGTCAATATTCTTCGTGGGTTGAACTCTTTCAAATTCATGCATGTGCCTATAACGTGCTTGATTATATTGACGACTCCTTCCCTCGCCCTATCGAGATTGATGAAACGGCATGGCGTCGTCTTGATGCCATCGTCAAGCAGTGGATTTATGGCACCATCTCTAAGGACTTGCTTCATATGATTATGAAAACCGGTGCCTCGGCTCGTGAGTTATGGATATGATTGGAGGAGATTTTTCAGGACAACAAGCACACCCATGCCGTGTACTTGGAGGAACAATTCAATAATACACGGATTGAAAATTTTGCTAACATGTCCGAGAGTATTGTAAGCAATTGAAGTTAGTTGCGGACCAATTATCCAATGTGGGGACACCAATTTCCGAAACAAAGATGGTTCTCTAACTAGTTGTTGGCTTACCGAAGGGTGAATACGATACTCTAGCGACCATGATACTACAAGCCAATCCACTACCCAGCTTCAACAATGCCCGTTCACAATTATTATTGGAAGAAAGCCGACGTGCCAAACATGACAAACACAATCAAAAGGCGTTAGCAGTTGAAACTCCGGTGACAAACGCCACCCCCGCCGACCAGCCACCACTGCTGGACAACCAACAACCGCGGGACAGCCGTAGAGGCGGCAGAGGCCGCGACAATGGTAAAGGCGGCAGAGGCCGCAGATGTGGGGGACGGTCAGGCCAGCAGTCCTAGGCCACCCAAAAATTTTAATGGGCTAGCCCAAGTCACTAGTCCAACCTAGGAAAATGGGCCTCACCCCCTTCCCATTTCCTACAGCAACGACCCAGTTCCAACCAACCTGGCAGCTCGGTATCTTAGGCACGACACCAGCCTACGCCAGCAGCTTCTGTCAGCCTAACAAGCACACTTCGTCTTAGCCCAGCAGCAGCAACCTGGGTACGGGCTGGCCCCCACTGATTTGGGCTAGGCTTTCACCTCAATAAATCTCCAATAGCCCGACAAAAATTGGTACATGGATACGAGAGTCACATCTCATCTCACCCGCTCTTCAGGTAATCTCTCCCAACTATTTCGATTAAAGTATCCTTAATTTATTACGATCGTTAATGGTCATCGCATTCCAATTCAAGATTATGGTACCACCCACACAAAACCACCTCACCCACCCTTCTCCATAAATAACGTCCTCTATGCCCCTAACATAATTAAAAAGTTAATATCTGTTAGAAAATTTACTCGTAACAATTCTGTATCTGTTGAATTTGACCCCTTTGGTTTTTCTGTGAAGTATCTACTTACGGGGACACCTCTTACGAGATACAATAGTGTGGGGGACCTCTATCCATTCTCATCTACTTTCACTGTCAGACCCATATCACATACCTCTCTCACTGCAATTTCTCCGTCAACTTGACACAATAGACTTGGACACCCAGGCGCTCCTGCTTTTAATTTTCTTAGAAGCAATAATTTCATTCGGTGTAATAATGGGAACCTTGTCCAAAATTGTTATTCTTGCCCTTTAGGCAAGCACGTTCGCCTTCCTTTTACGTCATCGTTAAGTGTTACTTTTTCTCCTTTTGACATTGTTCATGCAGACTTATGGACATCTCATATTACTAGTTTACTAAGTCACAAATACTATCTAGTTTTATTAGATGATTTTTCTCACTTTATTTGGGTCTACTCACTTAAATTCAAGTCTGAAGTTTTTGTCAAGTTTCTTGAATTTCGTATTTATATCAAAACACAATTTTAAAGAGTCATCAAATCATTTCAATGTGATAATGGTCGTGAGTTTAATAATTCCATATTTCACAAATTTTCACAAATAATGGCGTGATTTTTTGCTTCTCGTGTCCCCACACCTCCCCCCAAAATGGAAAAGCCGAACGAATCATTCACACTGTCAATAACATGGTTCGTACAATCCTTTTTCATGACTCTCTCCCCCTTCCCTTTGGGTCTATGCAGTCAAAATGGTCGAATACATTCTTAATATTTTACCTACCTGTACTCTTCATAGTAAGACCCCCACCGAAATTCTTTTCCATCAGATCCCCTCCAATGATCACCTTCGGATTTTCGATTGCCTTTGCTAACCAAATCTTGCCTCCATGGCCACTCATAAATTGGCACTTCCCACCACTCCATGTGTCTTCTTAGGCTTCCCGTCTAATCATCGGGGCTATTTGTGCTATGACTTGTCCACATGTAAAATCCTCGTCTCTCGTCATGTCACGTTTGACAAAACAATCTTCCCATTTGCAAATATCCAAAAATTCTGAAACACAAATTATACCTTTCTAGACGAGTCTGATGCCTCCCCTATTGTCCACCATGCTCTCTGTCATACCATCGTTCCCACTGTTCCGGCGATAACAAACAATGTTGCTACCACTTCTGTCACGTCACCACCCAACCCCGACACTACCGATCCCATCCCATCGATACCCCTACCACCGTCATTCCAATCTGTCATTGTTGCCCACACCCAACAGTCACCGGAACCAAATCGACACCGTTATCCACCGACCCACCAGTTACTGTCACCATATAACCACCACATCGCTGAACACCTAAGCCCACTGTCAACCCGTCACACGAACCCGCAAACCAACCTAACAGAAACTCCCTCCCGACACCAGTCACCGAAACCAAACCCAACCTCACCCAATCCCGTCAGTTCATCCAGCCCGTCACTAATCGGTCACACTGCCCCGTCACCCACTGTACCGCCGCCAACTACTAGCCTATGCCACTGCCAGAACTCGACCCACACCTCTGCCCGACCAGCCTCTGTCCCCTCGTACAAAATGGAAACCCGTGCTCAGCACAGGATTTTCAAACCCAAAGTGCACTTTAACCTATCCACCCAAACTATGTCCCCAATTCCCAAAAACTCAAAATTAGCCAAACTTGACCCGAATTGGAATGCGGCCATGCGTGAAGAATTTAATGCTTTAACGAAACATCACACTTGAATCTGGTTTCGAGGTCGGATGGGGCTAATATGATTAGATGTATGTGGCTATTTCATCATAAATTCAGAGATAATAGTGATCTTGAGCGCCATAAGGCGATATTTGTGGCTAATGGTACTGTCAGTAGGAGGGCATTGATTGGGGTGATACGTTTAGTCTGGTGGTTAAACTAGCCACCATTCGCACGGTTCTGAGCATAGCTATGGGTAAGCACTGGCTGATTCATCAGCTTGATGTAAAGAATGCGTTCTTACATAGGGATTTGAAAGAAACTGTTTACATGCACCAGCCGCCAGGCTTTGTACATCCGGAGGCTCCTCATTATGTCTGCCATCTTCGTAAATCACTGTATGGTTTGAAATAGGCCCCAGGGCGTGGTATGAGCGCTTTACTACTTACATTATGCAGATTGGGTTTGTATGCAGCAAGTGTGATCATTCTCTATTTATTTTTCATCGAGGTAGTAACATTGCCTACTTGTTATTATATGTGGATGATATAGTTCTGATTACCTCTTCTGATGTGTTGAAAAATGAGATCATTGCTCTGCTCAAATCCGAATTTGTTGGGAAAGTTGTTTTACTTATTGGGAATTTCTGTCACTAGATCTGCAGATAATATGTTCATGTGTCAGCGTAAGTATGCGGGAGAAATTGTGTACAGGGCTAAAATGACAAACTGCAAGATCATGCCTACTCCGATTGACTCGAAGTCAAAACTCAATGTTGTTGATGGGGATCCAGTGTCCGATCCCACCCTTTATAGGAGCCTCGCAGGTGCACTTCAGTATCTTACATTCACCAGGCCTGATATTACTTATGTTGTTCAGCAGGTGTGTTTATTTATGCATACCCCTAGGGAGCCTCACTTTACAGCTCTTAAATGTATCATCTGATACGTTAAGGGCACTCTTGATTATGGATTGCATCTCTACTCATTTGCACCGACCATGCTGATATCATATACGGACGCTTTTGGACATGTTGTCCGGACACACGATGTTCCACGTCCGACTGCTGTGTGTTCTTAGGAGATAATCTCATCTTATGGTCTGTTAAGCGGCAAGCCACACTTTCCCGATCGATTGCAAAAGCAGAATATAGAGGCATTGCAAACGTTGTTGCTGAGATCTGTTGGCTCCGAAACCTCATTTTGGAGCTTCATTGTCCCTTACGTAAGGCGTCTATGGTTTACTGTGATAACATATCTGCGATCTACCTATCTCATAATCCGATTCAGCATCAGAGAACCAAGCACATTGAGATGGATATACATTTTGTTCGTGAGAAGGTTGCTATAGGTAATGTTAAGGTGTTTCATATGCCTTCTTTGTATCAGTATGCAAATATCTTCACTAAGGGACTTCCTACACAGCTAGTCCTAGACTTTAGATTCAGTCTCACCGTCTGACCTCCTCCCGCTCTGACTGAGGGGGTGTGATAGCGAATATATTATAATATATTTACCGTATATTCTGTAATTAATATTAGTGTGTAATTATGTAAAATATAGATCCTCATTCAATTAGAATTCCTCTTGTACACACTATATATATATTTGTAGTAATGAGAAAGACTCATCAAGGGAGACTAATACAATCTTACAGATTATTCTAAGAGGCACTTATTAATTAGGATGTGATGATAATTTAACGTATGGTCACTTCACTTTTTTTACGTCAAAACTACCACTTTTTTGCAAGTTTCACACCTCAATAATCCGTCGTTCCCTTTTCCTACCCGAACTACCACTATCTATGTTATAATTGGTCTAATCACATTCGAGGTGTATTTTAATACATAGATGGTGATAGTTCGGATAGAAAAAGGGAACAATTGATAATCGAGTGTGAAACTACCACAAAAATAATAATTTAGATGTGTTTTTTACCATTAAATTTTATTTAGGTAGTGTTGTATCCATGAGTTGAAAGTTCATGAGTGAAGGACCTCAAAAGTTAATTACAATACAAGGATAAGTAGATTTATCCTTCAGGGGAAGGTGACAAAAAACAGCCTAACCCCTAATAAACAAAAAATTACTTAACTGACAAGAAAACTTGCATTATCATATCGTGTTCTAATGCTTCGCATTTATCATTTATCCAGCTGAAAGGGACCCTTAAAGCCTCTTGGAAGCTGCAGATAATTCAAAGGCTGATCTAGGTCATCGTGTGCGGTTCCGAAACCCTGGAACTTTTGCAAAGACCTTATATTGAGAAGCCTATTAAATATATAAAAAATATCTGTTGGGAACCCGATAACAAAGCTATCTCTTGGTCCAACGGAAGTGATATGAAACCCGCTTTTGGAGGAGGCCGGTTTGATTCCCCTTGGACACATATAAAAAAGGTTTTCTTTTTTAATTTGAGATTATTGGAAAACCATAAACTTCAAAATGTAAATCTGCCTGTAACTGTAACATTAGCTTGTTTCGGCGTCTGCTAAGTACTGTCAATAAGTCTCCTCAACTTGTAGTTGTTTATAGTGTTGTATCATAGCATATTAGCAACCACCATGGAGTTACTCCAACGAAAAAGTGAGTCAATTTTTTCTAAAGTATCATATAGAATGCCAAACCTTCCTGTCAATACGAGCTCTTGAGGAAGATCGGTCTGTTATTAATAGAGTACTTTTATCCATTGAGTCACGGCCCTTTCACTTGGCACCTTCGTCGTTTGTTTCCTCCTAGCGACTTTATGTGATACTTACGTAAAGTCAAATGAGTTTTCTGTTACAAAAGATAGTTTAACAGTGATACTTGGTAAAACTGAGTAACTTTTCCTTACAAGAAAATAATTTAATAATTTTTATATAATAAAAGAAAATTTGAATGACCATCCGTCAAATGAACCTTTTAAGTCTTTCCATCCTTCCGCTTCCTCCCTTTCTTCCGTAATCATCATGCCGATTTTCTCTCTAGCGTATATGGGTGGTAAACAATTTTAGTCGGAGGAAAACATTTTCAAAAATCCTTATAATTTGAAAAAAAGGAAAGTTATCCCGCAAAGATTTTTTATTTTTAAATATTTACGTATAAAAATAAAAGATCTGGGGATTTAACATAGAACTTTAAAGAAATTATAATGAACCACAAAGCCATAACCAATTGACTCACAAGAAATTAGCTTGATGAACATCAATTGCCTAAAAGTAAATATTTCTGGTCAGATGTGATGTTATGTTCTGATATTAAAAAAATTATATGTAAAAATGACAATATATATTTGTGCGTTTGAGACATTCAATTATTAGAGAGGAAATCATTGTTGGAAATTAGCCTTTGGCGGGAGTTGCGACTGACCAACTTTAACGGCTTAAACACTAGTGTTACGTATGTTGGAGAATCTGGTTCTTCACACATGCATGATGTACTAAGTACGTAGATAACCGTAGGGCCAAGAATCGTCAAATTTCATTGAGAAATGAAAGATATATTGGTTCACGAAGTAAGGTGTTTGAAGCATGGAAAAGTGTGGTGTGTGATCAATTCTCCCTCATAGGTAGAGGAAGAAAGAATTGTTGTGTATATAAGACTCGAAGTTGGTTTGGGGTTTGGGACCCCAAGGGGTATCCCATGTGTTTAAAGGAGGGAGGACCTAGATGTGCTTCGGTTCGAGGAAAGACCACACGCGCGCCGCCGCCGCCCGCCCGTCCGGTCCGGGTCCGGTTCCGGTTCCGAGTTCCGGGTTTCGGGCTCCGGGCTTCGGGTTCCGGGCTCTCGGGCTCTAGGGCGCTCGGGCGCACGGGCGCACGGGTCGTGGGCTGTGGGCCCTGAAGTTTCAAGATGTACAGTTTGGTCCCTGAAGTTTTCAGAAAGTCAGAATTTCGACGGTCCAGAACAGAAACGTCCGGCACTCAATTCGGCCATTTATTTTGGTGAATTACACCTCCTATAATGGCCAATCCGTTGGCAATTTTCTCCATTTATGTGGTGGCTTTACTACCTCCATAATGGTCATTATTTGGCCAATAATAGCTGTTATGGAGGCAGTCAAACAGTCCCTCTTCCTCCTATATAAACACCGCTTACACCATTGTTGAGGCACACTTGATATACACGAAAATACACAAAGCAGAAAGCAAAGCAGTTTCTTCCTAATCTTCCAAGTATCATTTCGTTATTCAATATTCTTCACGGTAGCTATTGAGTTTCCTTTGCTCAATAGTTCCATTGCTGTTTTATCTTGGGAGACGAATTGTCCAGGACGTATAAAGGATACATACGGGGCAATATTGTCTTAAGGACAGAGTGCCACACTCGACTCAGCAAAAAAAAACAACTTTCCAGTTTTTCTTGATCAACAAAATAGTAATTTCAGTTTGTTGCTATATTGTAATTTTCAGTTTTATAGTTGAATTATAATTTCAATTCTTACATAAGCAGTTACTTGTAATTTCCGTTTCCTGCAAATCCTTTGTAATATCCAACAACTTAAGACAATATTTTCTTACGGTAACTGCAATAACATGGCTGGAAATATGACCGATGTTGCTGCTGCTGCTGCTGCCTCTCGAGGCAACGTTGCTGCCTTCCCCGCCACTACCGCGCTCGGCCAAGGCGTAACTCGGCCACCATTCTTTCTTCTCGCTGCGGCTCCCCGCTCAAGCGTAACACCGCTGCCTTCCCGACCGTTGGAGCTCCACCCTCTTCATCACACCACCATGATCGCCCCGAAAAATTCATGGGATCGAATTCAAAAGATGGCGCAAAAGATCTTGTTTTACTTAATGATTATAGGCATGGCCCGATTCTTTACGGAAGATCCTCCACAATTTGGAGATGAAATGGACTCTTCGCCCAATGAAACGGGTGAAGGGGGCCTTGGTATCCATGTCATTAATGGCATGAAGATGGTTCGTGACGCATGGAATCATAGTGATTTCATGTGCAAGAACTATATCTTGAATCGCTTGCGAGACCCTCTCTACACGGTCTATTGCACCGTTGGCACCGCCAAAGATTTGTGGGAAAAGCGCAAAAGAAGTACAACGCACAAGATGCGGGTACTAAGAAGTTCATCGTTGGGAAATTTCTAAAATTCCAAATGGTGGACAAGTAAGATGATGATGTCCCAAGTCCAGGAATTTCAAATGATTTTACATCACCTGGATTTGGAAGGACCGAAACCAAATGAGCAGATTTTTGTTGCATCGCGATTGAAAAGTTACCTCCTTCATGGAATGAGTTTATGAGTTACTTGAAACTCAAGACAAAGGAGATGACCTTTGAAGAGCTTGTTATCAAGCGCAAATCCGGGAAGATAATAAGAAGACCTTGCCAAAGGCGAGACAACATCTTGAAGCAAAGGCAAATGGGCCGAGGCCAAAGGGAAAACAAGCAACAAGCGGAAGTTCCACAAAGACGGCAAAGCCCCCGCGGCGGAGACGTTCGGAGGTAACTCGTCATCACCGTGGGAAACCTGGTCATAGGATCAAGGAATGCCGCAAGCTCAAGACCGAGCAACAACAGAAAGCCAAGTCGAAAGGCAAGGCTCAAGCTAACGTCGTCAAGGACACGCTCTGGATGACATGATTGAGGATCTCTCGGCCGTGGTGCTAGAAGCCAACTTGGTTGAGAATCCGATGCAGTGGTGGGTGGACACAGGTGCAACAAGACACATCTGTTCCAACAAAGATGCCTTCTCCACGTACACTCCGGTCACCGACAAGAAGCTGTTCATGGGCAACAACGCTTCCTCGGACGTCCTAGGGGTTGGAAAGGTGGTCTGAAGATGACTTCCGCAAGGAACTCACTCGAAGGAAGTGATGCACGTCCCAGAGATTAGAAGAAATCTAGTTTCTGGACCTTTATTGGTTAATGCTGGTTTTAGGCTAGTATTTGAATCAAATAAATTTGTACTCACTAAAAATGGCACATTTGTGGGGAGGGGATTCGTCTGTGAAGGCCTCTTCAAAGTGAATGACATGTCTGTATTGCGTCAAGGAAATAAAGTTGAGTCTTCTTCTTATTTGCTTGAGTCTTCTAATTTATGGCATCATGGCCAAAACAGACAAAACATTACGAAGAAAAGAGTAAGGGAATTTGTTGTGTTGGTATCATTGTCTTGGCTTACACTAAACACTGACGGTTCAAGACATAACGTTCACCGCGCAGTAAGTAAGTCCGATGGTATTCAACTATGGAAGGTTCAAAGCTGAGGCTACCTCTCCTTATGCAACATCGGTCCGCTGAAATATTGCTGGAAATGAAAAGACACCATGTGAGTGCGCCAAAATCTCTTTCAAGAGGGGATTGTTGGAAATTAGCCTTTGGCGGGAGTTGCGACCGACCAACTTTAACGGCATAAAAACTAGTGTTACGTATGTTGGAGAATCCGGTTCTTCACACATGCATGATGTACTAAGTACGTAGATAACCGTAGGGCCAAGAATCGTCAAATTTCATTGAGAAATGAAAGAGATATTGGTTCACGAAGTAAGGTGTTTGAAGCATGGAAAAGTGTGGTGTGTGATCAATTCTCCCTCATCGGTAGAGGAAGAAAGAATTGTTGTGTATATAAGACTCGAAGTTGGTTTGGGGTTTGGGACCCCAAGGGGTATCCCATGTGTTTAAAGGAGGGAGGACCTAGATGTGCTTCGGTTCGAGGAAAGACCACACGCGCGCCGCCGCCCGCCCGCCCGTCCGGTTCCGGGCTCACGGGCTCACGGGCTCACAATATAGGATGGAGTAGCGACGAGGTTCATAGCTAATTCCATTTTTTTTTTGCAGTGTACTGGGATTAACAGCTAATCAACTTGCTAGTACTGGAAGTGACGTTATGCAACTGAGAAAGTATTGAACAGACAACATCTGAGTTTGATTGCACATGTTACTGGAATTAGGGTGGTAGAGGCATTTAAGGGGATTGAAGCTCAGAAGGCTCCAGGATATAATGGATATACTGCTCTATTCTTCAAGAAACCTATGGGTATAGTGGGGGATAACATAACTGTTGCTATACTGGATTTATTCAAGTCAACAACAATGTACAAAGCAGTAAATAGCACTCCAGTGATTTTGATCCCTAAAGTACAACACTCTATTTGTCAAATGGATATTCTGTTGCATTACCAATGAATCCTATTCCATTGCAATCAATAGGGTTCCAACTAAGCCATTTTTTTCTAAGAAACAATTAAGACAGGGTGATCCAATGCCATCGTACTTGTTTGTCATGGTAATGGAATACCTAAAATAGGCTGCTGAGAATGACCTGATTTCAAATGTCACCCAAAGTGTGATTAGTTGAAGATAGTCCATTTGAGCTTTGTAAATGACTTAACTTTTATTTGGCATAGGAGATATCAAATCTGTGCAGTTATTATTCAACTATTTCACATAGTTTTCTCAGGCTTCTGGATTGCACGCAAAAAATGCTCCATTTATTTTGGAGGGGTCAAAAGAGTGTACAGGAATAAATTCAGTCTATGGTTGGGATGCCTAAAGAGAGTTGCCAATAAAGTATCTAAGTGCACCCTTAAGCTTTAAGAGACTATCACTGATCCAATGGTAACCATTGCTAGAAAAGATGGTAGGTAGTGTTACATCCTGGACTTCAAGATTTGTGTCCTATGCTGGGAAGAGTACAACTACTAAAATCTATATTATTTACCAAAAAAAGAATTGTGTGTAAGCTCAGAAATTGCTAGAGATGATCACCTTAATGGCGAGAACATCGAAATGACCATCAGTTTTCATGGATTTAGCATTCTCAAGAATGATTCTATGGACAAGACAAACCATGGAAACAAACTGTCCTCTGTTCAAAGTTTCTAGCACTAGTGTCGCATTGAAACTGCAATATTAAGAAGGAAAAAAAGAAAGATCTATAAAGTGTGAAAAGAACACAAGTACAATAACAGTATCTCGTATAATCAGTTATTAATTGATGAAAAGTATGTGTAAACAGTCGAGAAGAGTACTTTAAATTCAAGTATAGCGCATAATAACAGTAATCATTATAACATGGGGTAATTGAATCTTTCTTATTGGTCAGCTACTGAATATTTCTAATCATACGCCCCCTTTGTCCAAATTATGTGTCACTGTTTAATTTAACACGAAATTTGTGTGGCTATAAATCATTTCATTCAGGTAAAATGAGATTTTAAAAGTTAAAATGTATTTAAACATAGAAAGATTGACATTCTTTTTTAGTACCGATCGAAAAGAAAAGTGTGTCACATAAATTAAAACAGATGAACTAATAAGTCTAAGTTAAAGATTAATTTGTGAGGATGTATTAGTAGATGGATTGAAGGGGTAAAATCTATTAATCTAAGATTAAATATATTAGTCGAATATCACAAGTAACAAAATAAAACACAGAGTTTGTATTCATTTATCAAGGTTGACATCTTATTCGAACAATTTCTTTTTGGCAAGTTATTCGGACAAGCTAACTTAACAACTACTCCCTCCGTTCACTTTTACTTGTCCATTATACTAAAATCTAATTTTAGTATAATGTGTAAGATGATATTAATCTTCCTTAGGAAGTCTTTCTCATTAATATCAATATATATAGTGTACAATATACTATAAGAGAATATTTGCCGTGATTATTCTCATTCATTCAATAGGTTAATATACAACATTTACAACGTAATTGTAGGCTACAAATTAGGAACTAATTTGACTAATTGATTCTAACGTATGCTAACCTAAAATAGAAGATTACAAAATATTTTTGACTAAATATTTACATAATCTAACACACCCTCGCAGTCGAAATGGTAGGTTTACGAACGGTTAGACTGTCCCGAAAATCATCAAATAGTACGCGCGGAAGACCTTTGGTGAAAATGTCGGCAATCTGATAACGGGACGGAAGATGTAGGACACGAACCTCTCCACGTCTAACCTTTTCACGAACAAAATGAATGTCCATTTCAATATGCTTGGTACGTTGATGTTGTACCAGATTTCCAGATAAATAAATGGCACTCACATTGTCACAATAGACCAAAGTTGCTTTACGAATAGGGCAATTGAGTTCAAGCAACAGATTACGAATCTAACAAGATTCAGAGACAACATTTGCAAACCCTCTATACTCAGCTTCAGCACTAGACTTAGATAGAGTTGGTTGGCGCTTTGAAGACCAAGAAATCAAGTTATCCCCAAAGTATACACAATAACCCGATATGGAGCGTCGAGTGTCTGGACATCCTTCCCAATCTGCATCTGTATATGATAGTAGTGACTGTAGAGAGGTTTTGTATAAATGTGTACCAAAATCAATCGTACCTCGAATGTAACGCAAAATGCGTTTTAATGCTTCCATATGCTCGACTTTGGGATCATGCATAAACAAGCATACTTGTTGTACTGCGTACGATATGTCTGGCCGAGTAAATTTCAGGTATTGCAAAGCACCCGCCAGACGGCGATACTTCGTAGGATCTTCATATGGGGCGCTCGAAGTAGCGCTGAGTTTGCCCTTAGTATCAACTGGTGTGGGGCAAGGCTTACATTGAGACATGCCTGCCCTGTCAAGAATATCCTCTGCATAAGAACTCTGAGACATGAATAGGCTATTTTTGTCCCGGGAGACGGCAATCCCTAAAAAATAGCTCAACGGACCCAAATCTTTCATTGCAAATTCCGTAGCTACCTTGGACATAATACCGAGTCTGAGAGACTCTGAAGATGCAGTTAGAATAATATCATCCACATATAACAAAATATAAGCAGTATCTTTTCCACGACAGTAAATGAAGAGAGAGTTATCAGATGTATTATGCGAGAATCCAATGGTTGCCACATATTCAGCAAAACGCTGATACCATGCCCGTGGTGCCTGTTTCAAGCCATAAAGAGACTTACGCAAGAGACAAACATGATCAGGATGAGCTGGATCCCGGAATCCCAAAGGCTGATACATATAGACGGTCTTATTCAAGTTGCCATGTAAGAAAGCATTATTTACATCAAGTTGGTGAATGGGCCAAGAGTGAGATAAAGCAATAGTAAGAACCACACGGATAGTTGTCGGTTTGACAACCGGACTGAAAGTCTCGTCACAATCAACACCTTCCCGCTGGGACCTGCCATCACCTACAAGACGGGCTTTATGCCTCTCAAAAGAACCATCAGATTTCTTTTTATGCCGAAAAATCCACAAAGACCGAATAATATTAGCATTTGAAGGATGAGGGACCAACTCCCAAGTCTTACTATCAATAAGAGCATTATATTCATCCTGCATAGCATTTTTCCAATTCGGGTCATTAAGTGCACCAACTGGATTCCGGGGAATAGGAGAGATGGAGGTGTTGGTGGCACTTAAGGCTTGATTTTTGTATTTCAAGTTCAGCTTAAATATCCCATGTTGACTACGCGTTGGCATGCGAGGAACTGGTGGCAATGTAGGTGAGATGGGGTTGGCAGGGACGGGACTGCTGCGTTGGTGAGGCGGGTGATAAATGTCTGGACTCACAACGCGCAGCGAGGGTGAAGGAGAGGGTTGGGCTGCGCCAGGAGAGGGAATGGGCTGTTGGGCCGCTGGGGTGGTGGGAGTGGCCTGCTAGACAGGCATCAAGGGATGAGAGGAAATGGGTGAGTTTGGTTGTTGGGTTGCAGGAGGTGAAGTGGGCCTTAATGGCTGTGTTTGTGGGGCTGACCCATTAGGTTGAGCCGCATTAGCCTGGTCATGCAACAATTGTATTCTTAATGTAGAATTATCATCACCCAAAAACTCATATGAGGTAGGAGTTGGATTATTTATTTTTGAAAATGGAAAAGAGTTTTCATCAAACCACACATGCCGGGCTATGATTATTTTTCGGCTCGATAAATCATAGCATTTGTACCCCCGATGATTGGAAGGATATCCTAGGAAAACACACGGAGTGGACCTAGATTGTAGCTTATGAATTTGTGTAGAAGGGAAGAGAGGAAAGCATAGACAACCAAAAACCTGGAGATGAGAGTAGGATGGATTCTTTTGATAAAGAATCTGAGTGGGTGTCTTATATGCTAAGATTTTAGAAGGGAGAATATTGTGTAGGTATGTGGCCATGGCCAAAGCATGATGCCAATAGGAGGGCGGCATAGATGCATGGGCAAGGAGTGTACGAACAATATTGTTTATGGATTTAATTTTCCATTCTGCCTTACCATTTTGGGGTGAGGTGTGCGGACAAGAAAATCGAAAAAGCATCCCGTTTTGTTCGAATTTTTTTTATGAAAAGGACCATTATCAAATTCACGCCCGTTGTCACATTGAAAAGTTTTGATTTATTTTTCAAATTGAGTGCGAATGAAAGTCCGGAAAGACAAGAAGATACCATAAACTTGGGACTTTGTTTTGATGGGAAAAGTCCAAGGAAAATTAGTATAATTGTCAAGAAAGAAAACATAATATCTGTGACCGGAAGAGCTAAGAACGGGTGCAGTCCATAAATCACTGTGAACAATGTCAAAGGGCATAGTAGTAGTTGAAAGAGAGTCATAAAAAGGCATTTTAATCAATTTCCCCAAAGGACAAGAATGACAAACATTGTTTCGAGCCTTATTACATTCAATCAAATTACTACTACGTAAATAACTAAGAATTACATCCCCTGGATGACCCAAACGGGAGTGCCAAATATGAGGAGATATGACAGTAAAAGTAGATGGTGCGGAAGAGGAAATGGCTCGATAATTTTTGAAGAATGGATACAGATCACCCGAACTCTCACATCTCATGAGTTTGCTCCCCATCCGTAAATCCTTCACAGAAAACCCAAAATGATCAAATTCAACAGAAACCATATTATCGATAGTAAATTTACGAACAGAAATAAGGCTCTGATACCATATAAGAGAATATTTGCCGTGATTATTCTCATTCATTCAATAGGTTAATATACAGCATTTACAACGTAATTGTAGGCTACAAATTAGGAACTAATTTGACTAATTGATTCTAACGTATGCTAACCTAAACTAGAAGATTACAAAATGTTTTTGACTAAATATTTACATAATCTAACAGTTCAATAGGTTAATATACAGTATTTACAACGTAATTGTAGGCTACAAATTAGGAACTAATTTGACTAATTGATTCTAACGTATGCTAACCTAAAATAGAAGATTACAAAATATTTTTGACTAAATATTTACATAATCTAACATATACAATCCTAATACAAGAGGAAATAGGAATCCTAATCATAATACAAGAGGAATCCTAATCTAATAATGGGTAGGGATTGTAGTGTTATACTTGTACACGTTTACACACCCCCTCAGTCGGAGCGGGAGGAGGCCTAACGCTAAGACTGGATCTGAAATCAATGAATAGCTGTCTTGGGAGGCCCTTCGTGAAAATATCCACGTATTGATATGAGGAAGGCATGTGCAATACCTTAATATGCCTGAAAGCAACCTTCTCGCGAACAAAGTGGATGTCCATCTCAACATGTTTAGTTCGCTGATGCTGAACCGGATTGTGAGACATGTATATGGCGGATATGTTATCACAGTAGACCAGAGACGTTTTACTTAAAGGACACTGAAGCTCTAAGAGAAGGTATCACATCTGATGCATGTAAACCCGAGACGTATAATGAACTGTGCAAAACGATCATACCATGCTCTGGGGCTTGTTTTAGGCCATAGAGTGACTTACGGAGATGACACACATAATGTGGGGCTGCTGGGTGGAAAAAACCAGGCGGCTGGTACAATATACATCCTAATTCAAAAGGAAAGAGGAATCCTAATCACAATACAAAAGGAATCTTAATCTAATAATAGGTAGAGTTTGTAGTGTTATACTTGTACACGTTTACATAATGGTTAAGTAAAAGTAAATGGAGAGAGTATTAGTAGATGAAGAATTTCATGTTCAAGTTTCACTTCAAATGATATCTCGACTAATGGATCAGTAACTAGCTTCACTTGTAATCAAAAAGTTCCACAAAACTAACGAAGCTTCACTTGTAATTTTTCACATATACATCTATGTTTCTTATAAAAAATAATTCTACCTCCGTTTCAACTTAACTATCTTACTTTCATTTATAGTTTGTTTAAAAAATCTTCTCTTTCTATATCTGGAAACTTTTCATTTCAACATTCTACCTGACTTCTTTATGACCACAAGATCCAAAAGAAACTTTTGGTATATTAAATACATCATTAATTTAAGACCACAAGTTTCAAAAAAAAATTCCTTAAAGTTTGTGCCTAGTAAAGCTAAGACATTTAATTGAAACCGGGGGGAGTAGTAATTCGGTTGAGCCCATGGCTCAATAGTTACATCCGCCGTTGGACTAATGGATTTATAATATAATCTGGCATGCATAAAGTTCGTTTAACATATTTTCACTGACAATATAACAGAAATTTTTTACCTGGGAAGAGAGCAATCATGAGGCTGCCATCTCCAATATTGATAGTCTCTATCTGGCCTGCCATGTTCTTGACAAGTCAGTTGTGGCTGAATGTAAGGACACTCTGATTCTTCATACAAAGGCATTTTCTCATCCCAAACTCATCTCCCATTGAACACATTGCATCCTTCTTTTGTCTCTCCTATGGCAAATGGTAACATTTGTTTGTTCTTCTCTACCAACAAAATCATAAGATACAATCAACATCATCCCCACTTCATGCATGCAAAAATCAAAAAGATGTTTTTTTTTCATGATTAGTTTCGAGGGTCTATCGGAAACAACTTCTCTAACTCACAAAGGCAGTGTTAAGAGTCTCACATCGGTAATGGAATAAGAACATGGATTCCTTATATGGACTAGGACAATCCTCATCTTACAAGTTAGTTTTCGGGGTTGAGTTAGACCCAAGAACCATTCTTTACATGGTATCAGAGACAGACCCATTCCAATTCTTTATTCACCGATGTTGGGCCCCCAAATTATATTATCTACGCTCCAGTTAACGGGGTCTGGGCGTGTGGGAGAGTGTTAAGAGTCCCACATCGGTAATTGAATGAGAACATGGACTCCTTATATGAATTTGGACAATCATCACCCTACAAGCTAGTTTTTGAGGTTGAGTTAGGCTCAAGATCCATTCTTTACAGACAGGATAAAGTCTGCTACACCCCATCCTCTCCAGACCCACTAGTGAGATCACACTGAATTTGTTGTTGTTGTTGTTTTCAGGATTAGCTTTTCTGGTGTTTTCCTTCTTTAAGTGAGTGTTTGGAAAATTAGTCTTAAGATAATTGATTTTGGAATTAATTTTTCATTGAATGTCCGCAAACCGTTGGCGGATTTAGGGTGGGTTGAACCAAATCCTCTGCTTTAACTTGAACTCTATATGGATATGAAGAAAAAAAGTAAAAAAATGTACACATACAACAAAATCATACTTATTTCTTAACTCACACGTTCTAAATTTTGGATTTGATTCAACCTCAGAGAGTGGCGGAGCTACTCTTGTCAAAGGGTTGTACCACTTTGCCGGAAAATTGCACTTAATAGATAGGCCGATTTTTTTTTGTTATGTATATATATTGTACATCAAATCTCCTTGAAATGTGTAAATTATAATTTGACTTTCCTTGATGAAAATTTTGAATTAGTCACGGGCCTCATGCATTAGGGAGACTAATTTTGAAATTTAGTGCGAGAGAATTTACTTGGTGTTTTGATTGGTTTGTTATGTTTTCATGCATAAGTAGGATTAATAATTTTGAAGTTTAGTGTGAGCAAATTTTACCATGAGTTTTGAAATATTACCTAAATCTGAAATAACACTCTAATTTGGTCCATTGATATTCCCAGTTATAACTGAACCGGAGAGCCCAAAAGTTTCACTTGTATCATAGATACAATGGGAACCATATTGTAAGAAATATTCTTCCTTTCTTATTTCATTTCAAATGGGTAATATATATACTCAATAATACAATCCTACTCCTATGTACATAAGGTAATAAATTATCCTAATCCTAGGTATATAAGGTAATATGAATTTGACTAAATATACACTTATCATATGCAAAATATACACAATTAGTACACAATTATGACTAATTATATTTTTCCTATTCTATCACACCCCTCAGTCGAAGCGGGAGGTCGGCTTATGCTGAGACTATCTCGAAAATCTTCAAACAGGATCAACGGAAGATCTTTCGTAAAAATATATGTGATCTGATAGCGTGACGGAACATGTAAGACACATACCTGCCCATGAGCAACCTTTTCGCGAACAAAGTGAATATCCAGTTCTATATGTTTAGTGCGTTGATGTTGGACCGGATTTCCAGAGAGATGAATTGCACTCACATTATCACATTAAACCAATGTTGCCTTCGGAATAGGGCAGTGGAGCTCGAGAAGAAGATTGTGAAGCCAACATGATTCGGAAACCACATTGGCAACTCCCATGTATTCTTCTTCGGCACTAGATTTAGACAAAGTAGGCTGCCGTTTGGATGACCAAGATACCAAATTATCACCAAGGAACACACAGTAGCCAGACGTGTAACGTTTGGTGTCCGAAAAACCACCCCAATCTGCATCAGTGTAAGCAACGAGAGTGGATGTCAAAGATGGATAAAGATGCAAGCCATGATCAAGGGTACCCTGAATATAGCGCACAATGCGCTTGAGAGCCTGCATATGATCCTCCATCGGGTTATGCATAAATAAGCAAACATGTTGCACAACAGAAGATATGTCGGGCCTCGTGAAGTAAGATTTTGCAGGGTGCCTGCAAGACTGCGGTAATGTGATGGATCAGCATATGGTGTACTGGAAGTGGCAGATGGCTTGCATGATGACATGTCAGCCCGCTAAAAAATTTCCTCTGAATACTTCTTCTAAGATAAAAATAAACCACATGCATGACGTGTTACAGCTATCCCCAAAAAATAACTTAAAGACCCCAGATCTTTCATAGCAAACTCGAAGCTGAGAAGGGACATAATAGACTTACGAAAAGCGTCAGATGAAGCAGTCAATATAATATCATCAACATACAAAATAAGATAAACTATATCAGGACCATGTCGGTATATGAAGAGAGAATGATCGACCTGTTGTTAGAAAATCCAATAGTAGAAACATAATCTGCAAACCTCTTGTATCAGGCCCTGGGAGGTAATGAATTTGACTAAATATACACTTACCATATACAAAATATACAAAATATACACAATTATGACTAATTATATTTTTTCTATTCTATCACATATGAATAGGTACGACAAAACGTCAGTATAGCTTCTTCGATTTCTCGATAAAAAGCATTATGACCAATAATGATCCGAATGTAAAAAATATTATAATACCAAGAAAAAAATAGGGTGTTGAGCAAACTTACTTGCAAATTTTGCATAACCAAATAAAGTTGGCCGAGGATGTGACTGATGGTGAAGAGGGAAGGAGATAGGATGAGTAAGTGATAAAAAAATACAACCAAACTTAATAATAAGAATAAATAATTATAAAATGGAGCTTTTCTAAAGAGGGGTAAGGGAGGAGGCAATTCTGTAAGATTGTAATAATTTCCCTTGCGGAGTATTCTCATATTACTAAATATATATATTGTGTACAAGAGAGGAATCCTAATTCGGTAAGGATCCTAATATACCATAAATATACATGAATAATAATTACACAATATATGGCGAATATTCGGAGAATATTCGTTAATACACCCCCTCAGTTTAAGCGGGAGAAGGTCGGACACTGAGGCTGGATCTGAAGTCAAGAAATAATTGTTTGGGAAGTCCTTTTGTGAATATATCTGCATACTGTTATGAAGAAGGTCCATTCAAGACTCGGACCTGACCCAGTGCAACCTTTTCACGAAAAAAATGAATATTCATCTCAATGTATTTCGTTCGCTGATGTTGAACTAAGTTGTGAGAGAGATATATGACAGTTATGTTATCACAGTATACAATGGACGCCCGATGCAAGGTACACTGGAGCTCCAAAATTAAATTTCAGAGCCAACAAATCTCAGCAACAGCATTGGCGACGCCTCTATACTCTGCTTCGGCACTCGAGCGAGATAAGGTGGCTTGTCTCTTATGCCAAACGGACGGAGAGATAGCAGCGAGAGAAACTTGAGAGCAGGATCCGACAGCGGAGGTGGATGGGAATGGATACAGATCCCCCGTGCTATTGCATCTCGTAAGATGGGTCCCCGTACAAAGATCCTTCACAGTAAAACCAAACGGGTCAAAGTCAACAGAGACAGAATTATCACGAGAAAACTTGCGGACAGAAATAAGGTTTTTAATAATGTTAGGGGTATACAAGACATTTTTAAGGGCGAAGGGCGGATGTGGTGGATGTGTGTGGGAGGTACCATGACCTTGTATTGGAATGCGATGATCATTGCCAACAGTAATATATTGAGGATGCTTTAATGGAAATAATTTAGGAATATTAACTACAGACCGAGTGAGGTGAGATGTGGCGCCTGTGTCCATGTTGCCAATTTTCGTTGGGTTGCTGCAAATTGAGACTGCTAAAAGCCTGGCGTAAATCGGTTGGGGCCAAATCGGCCATGTGCTGCTGATATTGGGCCTGAGTCAAGTGGGCCTGAGGCGGGTTGTATGATCCGTTTCTGGCTGTTGGAAACTGGCCAAATATCCCTTGCTGAAGATATGGATATTGGGCCTGATATTGTGGAGGAACTGAAGCCCAATTCGGGCTGCTGAGCAGTAGGTGATGGGCTGGTCCAGTGAGACGTCGGATTGGGCTGCTGCTGGCTGGAAAATTGTTGTTGGCCACCGCGGCCCTTTCCACGTCCTCTGCCACCCCTGCCGCCGCGGCCTCTACCGTCGCGATTTTGCCACTGCTGGGTGTTTTCCGGCGGTGGTGGTCCGACGATAGTGTTATTTTGGGGAGGCGTTTCAACCGCTAGCGCCTTTTGGGTGTGTTCGTCCTGTTTTGCACGTCGGGTTTCTTCAAGCAACAATTATGAGCGTGCCTTATTGAAACTGGGCAAGGAATCAGCATGTTGTATTATGGTGGCCAAAGTGTCATATTCGCCTTTTGGAAGGCCGGCAACAAGTTGCAAAACCATCTTTGTTTCAGAAACAGGTGTGCCTACGTGGGATAGTTGATCCGCCACAAGTTTCTACTGTTTGCAATAATCGGTCATGTTAGAGAATTTTTCAAGACATGTATTATTAAATTGTTCCTCCAAATACACATCACGGGTGTGCTTATTGTCTTGAAAAATTTCCTCCAACGAAGCCATAAATCGCGGGTCAAGGTGCCAGATTTCATGATAGTGAGAAGCAAGTCCTGAGAGATACTGCCATATATCCACTGTTTGGCAGTAGAGTCTAGACGAAGTCACGTAGCGTCGTCGACCTCAGAAGGGCGAGGGAATGAGTCATCAATATGATCAAAGCACGATGTATAGACACACATGAATGCGGAACAATTCAACCCATGGAGAGTATTGGCCGGTTTCTTGGTCAAGAATAATTGGGAGGCAGTGCTTGATATTTGTGACGGTGAGGGTTGGATGAATTGAGGAAGAAAATGATGATTTTGGTATTACTGGGTTGACAACTGTGAAGGATGAGGCGTCTTTGGAAGTTTGAGGGGAAGACATTGTAGTTGGGTAGATGAAACAACGGAGGAATCGGAGAAGATGACACGAAAATCAAGGAAGATTCCGGCAGCCAAGGGGAGGGGGGCGACACTTGCTATAGAAACCCTAGGGTTTTGGCTTTGGTATACCATGTAAGATTGTAATAATTTCCCTTGGGGAGTATTTTCATTATTACAAAAATATATATATTGTGTACAAGAGAGGAATCCTAATTCGGTAAGGATCCTAATATATCATAAATATACATGAATAATAATTACACAATATATGGCGAATATTCAAAGAATATTCGTTAATAAATTCAATCTATTCAAGTTTTTTTTTTTTTGCGCCATGCAATATGCCTCAATACAAGAGCATTACAAGTTTGAAGTTAAAAAATCAAGGGTCATTTGTATTTATTTTTCTTGGCTTTATGTTGAAGCCTCTATAGCACGATTAACACATCGAAAAAGGAGAGATTAATCAGATTCATTGTCTTTAAGCTAGTTCATCTGCTTTCCAAATTAGGCCATTACTTAACAATTGGTGCGAACGATATTACTCCCCTGTCTATTTTTACTTGTCTCCTATACTAAAAATAGATATTCATTTTTACGTGTCCAGTATGAAAAACCAAAAGAGAACTTATCACAAGTTCCTAATTCTTATTATTAAATATAATCATTTCCTAATGTATTTCTCAAAATGTTGAATTTATTATATTCAAAGGTACTATGTAAACTTATCAATTTATTAATTACTTCTTAAAAGGTGTGCCAAATATAAAAAATGGACGGAGGGAGTAATAACTCGTCATCCCATACGGTAGTAAGTTAGCTTTGTGTTCGTTGAATTTGGGACAAAATGCGTTAACATTATTGTGCTTTTGATGTGATTAACTTTAGGTAAATAGATGTCGCTAGTTTCATGTATGAGGTATCATAAGTAATTAATTTGCTCGAGGATTATTTACTTTCGAAATTAAAAAAAATAATTTCCTTAATTATTTTCATTAATAAATGAGTATATATACAATTTACAATTTTCATAATATGGAAAATCCTATTCCTATTCTACTCCCAAACACTATTCTATTTGTACAAGAATTCTATAATTATGGTAAGTGTATAATGCTAATTAAATACAATAAAATATTACCTAAATATAAAAGTATACACGGTAATGGTTTTCCTTGTGTTTCCGTGATATACACGGTATACACAAGGCAGTGTATATACCGTGTATATCACGGTATATTCTGTCACACCCCTGCAGTCATAGCGGGCGGTCTTCATACGCTGAGACTGTCTCTAAAATCTTCAAAAAGGACCAAGGGAAGACACTTAGTAAAGATGTCTGTAATTTGTTACCTGGAGGGGACATGTAAGACGTGTACTTGTCCACGGGCTACCTTTTCTCGAACGAATTGGATATCCATCTAGATATGTTTAATGCGCTGATGTTGAACAGGATTACCAGACAGATAGACGGCACTAATATTATCACAATAAACCAAGGTAGCTTTCTGAATAGGACAATGAAGTTCTAAGAGAAGATTACATAACCAACATGATTCAGAGACCACATTGGCTACCCCTCGATACTCGTCCTCTGCACTAGAGCGTGATAATGTAGACTGTCGCTTTGCAGACCATGAGACCAAGTTATTACCAAGAAACATACAATAGCCAGACGTGGAGCGTCTGGTATTTGGACAGTCACCCCAATCAGCATCTGTATACCAGACAAGTGTAGCCGTCGATGATGGTTATAAATGTAAGCCATAGTCAAGTGTCCCCTGGATGTATCGAATAATGCGTTTGAGCGCATTTATGTGCTCAACCCTGGGTTCATGCATAAACAAACACGTCTGTTGTACGATATATGTAATATTCGGTCTCGTGAAGTAAGATACCGAAGTGCTCCAGCAAGACTGCGTAGTGGGTGGGATCCTCGTAAGGTAAGCCAGTCGCAGCACCCAGCTTGGGCTTAGTGTCAACTAGAGTGGAAGTAGACTTACACAAGGACATACCAACTCGCTCAATGATCTTAGCGGCATACTTCTGTTGTGATAAGAATAACCCACCTGCATAACGAGTGACAGCAATCCCCAAGAAGTAACTTAAGGGCCCCAAGTCTTTCATAACAAACTCAGAACTGAGCAGTGTCATGATAGACTTGCGCAAAGCATCAGAAGAGGCAGTCAAGATAATATCATCCACATATAAGAGAATATAAGCCAGGGAAGTACCATGACGATATATAAACAATGAATTATCACACCTGCTGTGAGAAAACCCAATAAATAAAACATAGTCTGCAAATCTCTTATACCAAACCCGTGGGGCCTGCTTAAGCCCATACAAGGACTTCTTCAATAAACAGACATGATGAGGATATTTGGGGTCTCGAAAACTCAAGGGCTGATGCATGTAAACGGTCTCCTTAAGATCACCATGTAAGAAAGCATTCTTCACATCTAACTGATGAATGGGCCATGCCTTAGAAAGAGCCAGACTGATAACAGTGCGAATGGTAGCTGGTTTGACCGCTGGACTAAACGTCTCACCACAATCCACGCCAACCTGTTGAGTCTTACCATCACTTACAAAACGAGTCTTATGCCTCGCAAAAGAACCATCAAAATTATCTTTATGAGTAAAAATCCACACAGACCGAATAATGTTAACACCAGAAGGACGGAGCACCAACTTCCACGTCTTATTTTCAATAAGAGCACCATATTCGTCGTTCATAACCAATTTCCAATTTGGGTCATTTAACGCAGACACTAGGTTACGGGGTAAGGGGATTTAAGAACATTAGAATTTAGATTAAAATATTTTTTTAGTTTAAAAATACCCCGTTGACTACGAGTGACCAGTCTGTGACTTGGGGGAGAATTGGGTGAATTTTGGGGAAAATTCGAATGGGTGATGGACTGACCCGCAGGCAGTGGGCATGTTGGCCCAACACGGGAATCTGGACCGAGACCTGAAACAGAAGAAGAGGCATAACTGGGCTGGATATGCGGCCCAGTTTCTGGACTTAGGATGTGAATGTCTGGCCTACTGGGTAGATTCGACGGGACAGGAGGTCCATCGGGAAATGGGCCCACTGGCAGATTTTAGGTGCGGGACAAGTTCGATAAATGGTGGATAAAATACGGGGAGACCTCGTCATCTAAAAAATTATACGAACTAGGCCCGGGACTACTTACTTTAGCAAACGGAAATTGGGTTTCATCAAAAATAACATGGCGACTAATTATGATTTTATTAGACGATAAATCAAAACATTACGATGATTAGATGGATAACCCAAAAACATACAAGGAGTATAACGGGCTTGAAATTTGTTAATTATAGTTGACGGAAATAGTGGATAACATAAGCACCTAAAGACCCTAAGATGTGAATACGAAGGATTCTTATTATAGAGGAATTTAAGAGGGGGGAGTATGACAATCCTTTGGTAGGAAGTATGTTAAGAAGATAAGTAGCCATTTGTAGACCATGATGCCAAAAGGAAGGGGGTACGGAAGCATGGACCAATAAAGTTTGGACAATATTATTAATGGTATGAATTTTTCGTTCGGCTTTCCCATTTTGTGAGGAAGTATGAGGACAAGAGAAATGAAAAACTATGCAATTAGTATCACAAAAAGCCCGGAATAACCCATTATCATATTCTTTGCCATTATCACATTGAATATTTTTTATTTTCCGGTCGAATTGGTACAGATGAATGCTCTAAATTTTAAGAATGAGGAAAAAACTTGTGATTTTTTCGCTAACGGAAAGGTTCATAAAAAATTAGAATAATCATCCAAAAATATGACATAATAACGATGGCCCGCAGAACTTAAAACGGGAGATGTCCATAAATTGCTATGAATAATATCAAATGGCATTAAAGTACGAGAAGTAGAGGCTATAAATGGTAATCTAACATGTTTTCCTAAAGGACAGGAATGACAAATTGGAGTACTACGCATACCCTTACAAGAAATAAAATTGTTTTTATACAAGGAAAAAACAATGGACGATCCATGGTGACCCAAACGTGCATGCCACAAGGAAGGAGCTAAAGCTGCAAAAGTAGATGGCAAGGCTTGACTCGAGAGAATGGATGTAGGCGTGATGGGATAAAGATCTCCCCTACTATTACATCTCATGAGAGGTATCCCCGTCTTGAAATCCTTCACAGAAAACCCAAAAGGATCAAAATTAACAGAAACCCAATTATCAGTGGTGAATTTACGGATATACGCCAAATTTTTAATTAGTTAGAGGCATGAAGGGCGTTTTTCAAGACAAGAGGTGGATGGGGGGGGAGACAAAGTTGTATAATTGTAACCACGAATTGGAATTGAGTTACCACTACCAACAATTATGCCATGATTTTTTCTCAAATTGAAATAAGACGAGGAGTACCTTGGTCGGACGTCATGTGAGAAGTGGCGCCGGTGTCCATGTACCAATTCGCGTCTGGATGATTTAATCCAAGTGTATGCATGGTTGCCTCAATATTTGTGGGAGTCGGCGTGGGGCCCACTGCCTGGAAAGCGTGCGAAGGCCGAGGCCCAAGCACACCTGCTTGCGGTCCCGGCCCAGACTGAAATTTGCCAATAGATGGATTAGGCCTGGCCCGGTGCTGGGACGGGGTCCAGTGGCTCAGGTAAGGGCTGAGAGGAAAATAATGGTTGTTGGGCCAAGGGCCACTGGCCTAGTTCCACGGCCAAGGAGCCCAAGGCTGGGACCAGGCTGCCTGCGGCCCACTGCCACTGTTCGAAGGCCCACCCCAACTGTTGTTACTATTCATGTCGGTGGTACCATTGTTCCGGCCGTCACCGTTTTTGTTGCGGCGATTTTTGCCATTGTTTTTACGGTTTTGACCCTTCTTACCGCAACCGTTGTTGCGGTTTTTCCCTGAATTATCAACAAACCCATGAGAATTATCAGAGGACGTCATCATCGCCACGGAACTGGCGCCGGTAGCCGCCTTTTTTTCCAAGCCGACTTCCTCCAAAGTGAGCATCGAACGGGCTTGATAAAAAGGGGAAGCGAATTACTTTGTCGAAGTAGAGTTCCAACGCCATTATAGGTCTGCAACCATTTGGAGGATAAGACAATTATTGGTAACACTCGCGTCAACGTTACGTAGTTGGTCAGCCAATTCCTTGAGCCGTTTACAATAAGCTGAAATATCCGGGAAATTTTCCATGCTAACTTGCGAAAATTCTTGCTCAAGAGTGACAACTCGGGAATGTTGGTTATCTTGGAATATATCACTCAATCTATTCGAGGTAGCCATAGCCGTAGTGTTTAGTTCAATGATCGTCTGTAGGAGGTCGGTAGAAATAGTGGAGTAAATCCACTGAAGGACGGTAGCATCAAGAGTGAGCCATAACTGAGGATCCTCTGCGGGTGTAAGGACAACGGGAGGAATTATGTGATGGAGGACTTGATGTGGGATTGCGTGAATTTTGAACAATTCTGCCCACGTCGCATATTGGACGTTTTCCATCTCAAGAACAATAGAGATGTAGTTCTTGATGTTGGAAATAGCAAGGGCAAGATGAAACATGTTCTTCGAGGTAGACATAACGAAGGAACAATAATTTAGGAGGGATTTGGAGAAGTAAGGAAGGTTCGGCCGAAAAGGGCGGTCGGAACCGAGAGCTAATTTGGGAGAGAAACAGAAGTATTTTAGTCCTAGACTTCTGATACCATGAAAGAAATAATCCCCTTAATTATTTTCATTAATGAATGAGTATATATACAATGTACAATTTCCATAATATGAAAAATCATATTCCTATTCTACTCCTAATACTCTATTTGTACAAGAATTTTATAATTATGATAAATGTATAATGCTAATTAAATACAATAATATATTACCTAAATATACAAGTATACACGGTAATAGTTTTCCTTGTGTTTCCGTGATATACACGATATACACAAGGTAATATATACCGTGTATATCACGGTATATTCTTTCAGAAATTAAGCTAAGCTTAACAATTGGTGTAAACGATATGCATAATTCCTGTTTCATATATGTGTAGTATGGTAGATTTATGTTCGTTGAATTTGGGACAAAATAATGCATTTCCATATTGCTGCGATTGGTTTTAAATAATTATGTCTAGTTCATGTATGTGGTATATACCTTACTAATTTGCTCAAGTATATGTTCTTGTCACTACCCTTTAACATGGCAGAGTTAGACTGCTAGAGCGGGGTAAATAATGGATTTGAGCCTAACTCAACCCAAAAAGTTAGCTTGTAGGGTGAGGATTGTCCAAGTCTATATAAATAATTCATGTTCACATTCCATAGCCGATGTGAAACTCTTAACACGGGATTTAGTAGAATTCAATAATATTAGTTTAAATTCTGTTTTTGTTCTAAGAAATCAATTTAATAAATGTACTTATTATTAATCTAAAATCCAATAATTTAAAAGGATTAAAATTTTGAATTCATAAACTTTAAATTCTAGCTTCATTTGTGATGGTATGTTAATTCACACGTAAGAGAAACCAGCTTGATCGACAGCGATTTTTTAAACTTAAATATTCTGCATGTGTAATGTTATGTTCTGGTTTTTGTCTTCTTTCATTTTTCAAAAATGAAAATTGAATACTAAAACCAACAAGTACGTAGACGTTTGGCTATGAAAATCTTTTCTTTTTTTACTTTATTTGAAATTTTGAAGTTGGAGTTGAAAATGAGGTTGTGTTAGATTAAAGTTTTTTGCAAAGAATATTTGATTGCTTGAATGTACTGAAAATGAAAAAAGTGAAATTAACATTTTAGGTATTTTCCAAATACAACTTCAAGTTATGTTTGAAATTTTCATTACCAAACGCTGATTTTCAAATAAAATAATAAAAAATTCTAGAAAAAAAAAAGGTGAAAATTATCATGACCAAACGGGTCCTATATTTATGCATATGCGGCATTGAATTAGATTAAGAGAGAAATGAATAATTGTGTACAGTTTGTTGTCCTAATTTTGGGTAAAAAAGAGTAACAAATTCTTTTCCTTTTTCAACAACTTTCTACAAACTTCCCTCCAGAAGAACAAAATGAAAGGATATATTTCTCGGATAGTCCTTCACCGCAGAGCATGTACAATCAAATCACTCTATAACAGCATTGTTTTGATATTTTTTGGCTGCTATAGCAAAATGTTGTTAAGAGAACATTGTAGACAACAGAAATTTATCGGATTTGAAATAGGACTCTACATGATGAGTTTAATTCATCTTCAAACTCTAAAGTTCATTAGCGTTTCTTGGAGACTACTCTACCCTGAATCCTAGAGTATGCCTATAAAAAATGGCACCTATTCCCTTGAAGAGGCATCTCGAAAATCCCATAAATTTCTCGGGATATTCACAAATAGATCAATATGTGACTGGATATTTCTTGACAACCAAATACTTCAAGAAGATCCACAATATCTTTTCATGGAGATCAAATACACCCCAAGAAAGTCCACACATCCAAATCCTAATCATCCTAGGTTTGAGAAATACGCTATTAACGGCCCTCGAATCACGAAGAATATATAGAAAAGAATCAAGGGAATCACTGATTTGTACTCACAATCTTGATACATAAAATCATTATTTTGTGGTTGCAATTTATTTTCACAACTTTAAAAATTTATTGCAAACAAACATATAATAGAACATAACAAGAAAGATCGTTTCTACAGAAAATTTGTTGCTATAGTGAAATGTTATTACAGATGATGGTTGTTGTAGAGATATCTGAATGTACTCTTTTCTCTTTAGTTATTTTCTTACTCTATTCGACAATTGAAGAGAATAATTGAAAAAAATTATATAATATGATACTTAAGTCTTCAATTATCCATATATAAAATCTCAAGGATAAAAAAGCTTTGTAAATAAAAGTTCATTCCAAGTATCTTGAAGGCCAGGCAAACACCAATGAACACAATCAGCATAGCTAAATGGATTTGCTAATTGTTGTGGGGTTAATTTAGTCCATTGTTTCTTGTAAATCATTGTGTGTGCATCTTTTCTGTAACTTGAAAGTTGTGTGATGTTGAGAAATGAAATTGGTACTTTTGATTCACTGAAAGTTTTTCCAATCACTTGCATTATGCTTTTTCTACTATCTGATCCCCAGTAATTTGAATCCTCTATCATTTTTGTTTCATTGTAACAGTTCTTATTTGGTTCACCTCCCCACTCTACGCTCCTGCAAAAATAAAAATAAAAATCTCTTATTACTAAATGGTAAAATATACAAAATATAGGATTTGGAATTTCTTCCAAAACTGAGTCACATATACTTTTGAATCAGTAGTTTCTTTTAGGGTTTAAGTTATATGCATCGAGGTTGAATGAATCATTCCACCTGGCAACAGCAAAAGTGGAGTTTGGCACAGGTCAAAGGGGAAAGTAAGGACCGATGTAATGAATTATACCTCATTAAATAGATTAATTTAATATGTTATAATAGCTAGTTACCTTTTATTATTAAAGATTGTTAATCAATGTTATTCACTAGAGTTACTTGCAAATACCTTTTATTAATACCTTGATATTGAAATTACACCATCAATGCGTAGAACTTTAACCACTTCTTTTTAAAATGAAGAAAAAATAGGTTAACTCTCCATGATCCAAATCAATGCCCCAAATTTATATATCAAGACCATGTAAAATCCTAACAGGTAAGTACACTATCCCCATTTGTCTACAATAATAATTTAAGTATTTGAAATATTAGTGAAATATTGAACCACTTATTTGAAGAATAGTTCAAGTGAAATAATAGTCTTCATTCACACATCTTCAGTCTTTTCTTTTTGGAAAAATTAACTTAAATAGCAACCCACCTAATCGCTAAATTTAAAATAGCAATATATGAATAATTCATGTATAATATTTATAAGAGTATAAAATTATGTACAATTTATGTATAAGTACCAATGAAGCAAACCGGCTATCTGTATCCCTTCTTTTTGTTTCAAAAACTGAAATTGATGTTCATCCAAATATATATTTTTTATTTCAGCCAAAGATTGTCCAAACGCCAATACTTTTTTCCTTTTGTTGGTCTAATCTTTTTCCTTTTTAAAAAAATTAGCAAGGAGATGGGAATATAGAGAGGGGGGAGAGAAAATGTTAAAAGTTTTACTCACTTTTCATGAGAAGGTGACATGCTAGTGAAGAAGACTCTAGTTTTCTTTGGATCCATGTTCTTTTTTATCCATCTTAACATACTCTTCATTGCCATGCGATATGCTTTCTCTGTGGATACTTCCACTATATCTTTCACTTCATCATCAAAAGACCCTTGCCTGCATCATTCAATTCCCAAATAAACACAAAAATCAGAGACTAATTCAAGATTTAAACGTTATAAATTGTTAGTTGAAAGAAGGAATTCTAAAATAATATCTAATGACATCAAAACACGGAACACTTCCAATCTTGCATGTGACCCGTGGTAGGATCCGTCACTAACGAAAAGCAATAAATAAATAAATAAAAGATGTAACTATCAAGGGAGGGATAGAATCTGTTCATCCTTAACAAAAGGTTTTTGTTCGAATCCCGAGAAAACCCGGCCCTGGGCATGGAAAAGTTTCCAGGTAGGAAGCACTTTCGCCTTTAGAGGGCCTTACGCAATAGGATTCCGATTAGTCGACACCCCAAAATAAATACAGGACACCGAGTGAAATACCAGAAAAACATATACTAATAAAAGACAGCAAAGAGCCAAGAAAATTACAAAATATTAAAATTGGGGCCCCTCATCCACCAAAGGTAAGTATTTAACACAATTATATCAGCGCCTTTCCAATATTTCCCATGTGCATTTATTGAACCTTTTCGAACAACTCTTTCCTGGATCCTATGTTTCTCTGGATGATCAGAATTTGATTCCAGCAGAAATGGTGCCCAGTAAAACTCAATTGTTGCATTATAATCCTGCAAATTACTCAAATATAAGTTAAGTTATATATTTGTATTAGAACACCAATGTACTAATTAATAGAATTGTAATGCGTACGTTCGGAAATTGCTAGAAATGATCACCTTAATTGTGAAAATGTCGAAATTACCAACAGTTTCCATGGATTCAGCATTCTCAGGAATAAGTCTATGGACAAGACAAACCATGGAAACAAACTGTCCTCTGTTCAAGGAATCGCCCACGAATAACATCTTCTTCCCCCGAAGAGTTTCCAGCATTAGTGTTGCATTGAAACTGCCATATTATGTTACCAAAGGCGTCATGAATCATAAGAAGCAGAAGAAAGAAAGGAAGAAGACGGTGCACGTATTTTGATAAAAATGGACCTTGAGCGTAAATCAACTCCAAAAGTACTTGAAATAGAAGTAGAACGCATAGTAACAGTAATCATTATAACATGGGGTAATTGAATCTATCTTATTGGTCATTTTCTGAACAATTCTAATTCTGATCATATAGTCAATTAAATGTGTTCTTTCACTCCTTATTCTAAGTTAGAAGTTAGTTTTTGAGAATGTATAAGTGGATGGACCAAAGGGGTAAAATCTATTAATCGAAGATTAAACACAAAACTTGTACATTTAGCATAGAACTAGAAGTAGCTTTGAAATTATGTGTTCAAAATCTCATTCTTGTTCAAATTTTGTAAATTTTCACATATATATATATATATATATCACGTAAAAAATACTGTAGTTCGGTTAAACCTTTGGCTCAATAGCTACATCTGCCACTGGACTATTATGAATTCATAACATAATCCGTCACGGATAGAGTTCGTTTGACTTATTTTCACTGACAGTATAAAAGAATTTTACCTCGGAAGAGAGCAATCATGAGGTTGCCATCTCCAATGTTGATAGTCTTTATCTGGCCTGCCATGTTCTTGACAAGTCAATTGTGGTTGTATGTAAGGACACGCTGATTCTTCATACAAAGGCCTTTTCTCATCCCAAACCCATCTCCCATTGAATACATCACATCCTTCTTTTGTCTCTCCTATGGCAAATGGTAACTTTTGTTTGTTCTTCTCTGCCAATAGAATTCATAAAATACAGTGGCAAAATCAAGAATTTAATGTACTAAATGTATATAAAAAGTAAATTGTGACTCGTATATGCAATATTATTTTCTATAATCTACAGTATAATTTTGCCGACCCCATGGCTTTGTTATAGTGATAAAAGTGCACTGTGTGATGGGTAGATTATGTGCACGTCACGAGTTCGGATTTTATTGCATACAAAAGTCTGATATTTAACTGGAGATCCAAAAGGAAAAACATTCTCAAAAAGAATCATTTTCAAAATAACATAGTATAATTTTCTGACGAAGAGTGTTTAATTGACCGCCGTCCTTCAATCGACGTAGCTATACCACTGCAGTCATACTCATATTGAACTCGCTGACTCTAGATCTTGAATTTAACTCTGCCTTAAAAGGGACATTAATTTTGAAATTTAGTGTGAGAGAATTCTATTTTGTGTTTTAATTGGTTTGTTATGTTTTCATGTTTAGAGCAAACACAAAAACTGTGCAAAAAAATAATTTTTTAAATAATTCTTTTCAGTTGGACAAACATGCATGATAAACTCTTCCCAAAAAATTAATAAATGAATAAAATAGAAAGAAAAAGTGCAAGTTAATTAGAATTACTCACTAATATTTCTTGAGATAGAATTTTGTTGTTGGCTATAAATGCAGCTGAATTCTTCACTGTATAGAATAATAACAAGAACAAAGAAAGGTAGTAATATCAAGAGCAAAGAAGAAAGACGAATGTTTCTGAAAATTGATGAGGAAAATGGAGAAGAAGAGAGAGGTGGCTTCATTTTTATTTTTTGAAGCCTTTGGAGCTTTCTTTTTCTGTTTTGTTATTGTTTTTGGTTAGGTAGTGAAAGTCATCTACTCAGTGTTCAGTGGACTAGAATAATTACAAGTGAAAATATAGGTTACGTATAGAAAGAGTTGAAAGAAATTGGCTTCACAATTTCCATCTAATTGAATAATTAGTTGTTAGGAATTATTTGTTGCTATTCTAGATATTACTGTCTTATTATTATTGTTACATTAGGTTTGAAGAAAAATATAATGGGAAGGTTATTAGTGGATAACGGGACTTAGGCTCCATTTGTTTCTTTTATTAAGATTAAGATGTTTAAATTTTTATATATATATATATATATATATATATATATATATATAATTAAATATTAAAATGTGTATTAAGATTAAGAGGTTAACAATAGCAGGTTAGTTATGCCTAGAGTTTCATTTTACATGAGGCGATCAATGAATACATATTTCTCTAATAAATTTTCTTAAAAGAAGTAAAATAATTAGTAATATGTAAGCAGCATGTTATTGTCTCAAAATAGTCGTTATAGTTATATTCTTATATGCAAGAAAAACAAGTTGTTGTGTTCAAATTGATTGGTGTAATTTAATTTGATTACATATGTGTGTTTCTTCAAAACAAAACAATCCTATTAGCTTTCCCGAATTGACCATCTTAAAATGATGTCCAAAAATCTGTCAAGTTTTATTTCACAGATCAATCTCCCAATTTGAGGTGAAGTGATGTGATGATAGAACTCATTGAATCCTCCGAGCAGCAATGATTTCCCTTGGCTTCTAAGTGAAGGTGGTCATGAAAACATGAATATAATTGTTTCCACACTTTCTAAATTGTCAAAAGTATTTACTTATATTCATGTTGAGGGGAGGATAGTCGAACACAAGATTAATCACTCATACTATAACCGATCTGAGACTTCTATCACTCCCTCACATGCGCAATACTGAATATTTGGAGCATCAACAATATAAAATGGAACTCAATATTGAATAATCAAGAATTGAGATAGATCCAACTATTACCATAATAATAAATAAATCCTACACCCAACTCAACCCAAAAAATTACAAAGTACTTTTCTATGTCAAATATCAATGCATAAACTATATTATTTTTTTTATTAGCTTCCCACCCAGTGGCTGATACCCTCTTTGCAGCCAGACCAATCAAAATTCGCGTTAGAAAATTCCACCCAAAGTAATCAAAAGGCAACTATTCCTGAAACTCAAAACCAAAAGCTCTGCTAATCGGTGGAGAATACTTACCACCGCACCCCAACCTTTGATGACAAACTCTATTATTAAACTAAAGTATGTAGAGACAAGAGATTAGGTAAATCCAGTACCAACTGCGACTTGTTTAAAGGGTTAAGGAGTTGGAGTGTGATTTGAGATTTAGGTAACATTTCAATTTTCAACTTCATTTCTAGTTTACTCGCACTTGTATATATTATGATGCCAACCCTCCACCCACCCCAATCTTCACATGGTGCAGGTGATTCCCGTTGATATACCAAGATTTAGGATCTTCAAATATTGGCCAACAAGAAAATTTACGTGATTATTTCAGTTTCACTACTATTATTCCCAAACAAATTTAATAGCACTGATTTTTAGAACAGCTCGAACAATTATAAAAGCACTGACGTATAATTTTTGTAAGAAAATGTTTATTTGTCGAAAGTTTAACTTTGATATACTGTGTAAAAGAAATATTACACTATCATATCACCGGAAAGATAATTATAGATAATCCGTTCATAGTGGAATTAGCAACCTGAAAAAAATAAGACAGATAATCTACTATAATAGGTTAAGTTACACGCTAAAGTAAATATAATTATGGTGACAATTTATACAAGTTAAATCATGATCAGAAAACCAAAAAAAAAAAAAAAAAGAGAAACAAATGAAATTGCTATGAAAGGTTAAATTAGATTGATGGTGTATATAACTTAAATTCAATTTCTATGTGCAGTTACTTTCGCGATGGGAGTTTACTTTCACTATTGCAAATCAAAATTTAGAATAAGAAAATTTCCAATAGTGAAAGTAAACTCTCATCGCAAAAGTAATTGCACATAGAAGTCATATACGCTGACAATGCAAAGAATGTAATTGATGTTGGGATCTCGAAAAATGGTGAAGCCCGTTCTGTCTGAGAAAAACTAGTGGATACAATGAAGTTCAGATCCAAAACCTGTTCATGGTAGAAGCTCCAACAGCCTACAAAGAATGCTGCTAACTAGAACAAAATGACACTGGAAAAGAAAAAGAAAAAACAAAGAACTAGCAGGCTAGCACAAAATGACAGCCTATTCAAAGAAATTACAAACAATTGAAGTGAGGTCCATGAGAAAGTGCCAAAAGTTGTAAGATGTCCAATTTAGTCTTACTGGCGAGGAGCACGCGGACCTGATTTTCTTGAAGCAACAATTGAAAGAGTCAACTGTTGATCCACGTCCAAAAATTGATACATCATACTATTTGAGTAGTTAACATGTTATTGCTCAAAAATTGACAGGAGAATACGTGCTCCTGTGACCATGAGAAGGTCCTCTAAATCTCCGCACCAATGCTGTAAACGAACTCTGCAAAAAGGGAACAAAAATGTGATAATAAGTTCCGGTTAAATCAGCAACAAACACGTCCTCCAATTAAAAAGAAAATGTGCAGAATATTAAAAGAAGGCGCTATTCTCAATCTATTCTACTCTTCTCTTTTAGTGTGTTTAGGGCAAGGGACTATGACATAGTGTTTCAGCAGGTCCATGAATCTACAATTCAACTAAGACACCTCTTTGTGAACTCACATTAGCCACAATCTTCAGCTTGCAAGGAAATAAGCAGTGAGGAAGAAAAAAATCTAGAATGCTAAACATTAATCCAGCAGAGTTGTCCATTCACGGGGTCGAAAACCCATTGCTAGATTCGACGACCACGCAATTAATGCAACTATAGTCCTTAGAACTCAGGCACCGCTAGGTGCTATAATTGAATTCATGGCTAACACACCCATGTGATAAGTTGGCAAAATACCAACTTAGACTTGCCTTTTTCTCGAGTTTAAAAAGTCTTTGTAACCTAAACTAACTTAAGTTGGTGAATTTCAAGATTTGGAACTCAAGGAACGCAATCAATGAAGAATTTGATCAAGGGTGATGAAACAGATGGAAGTTGGAGTAAAATATTGAGAAAAGAGAAAATTGAGAAGACGCAAAAATCGTGGTCATGTTTTGCTTTCGTGGAGCCATTTTTGATGGTAGAAGAGCTTGAATTTGGCTAAGTCTAAGAATGAGAAAGTCTGTCTCAGTCCACGAAAACAAATGGCTAGACAAAGTTGATCCACGAATTTGAGAAATCTGAAGCTTGCAGAGAAAGACACCATGCTGGGTGTTGTTTCAAGACACCACATTTGTCTTATCATTAAAGAACCACAACTGTTATTGCTCCAAGCCTACCCCAAATCTCTCCAGGAAAGACTATCGTTACTAGAGACGTTTGGACAAGCAAGACTCAATTCTGCCAAAATGTTTCACCCTTAATCCTAGCCAATAAGGAATTTACCCCAGAACAACTATCTCATTCTATTATAAGACCTCAGCAATATTCAGTACCTGTAATGTATGTGGCAAGCTCGCCCAAAACTCCAAATTTGGAATTATCTGCATAAGTTTAGGAGAAGGAAGATGTCAGATTACAGCATTGCAAAAACAATGTCAAACACAAGCAAAGTCAGCACGAATTTTAAATAACCGCGCTACACTCGCAGAAAAGACGTTTCTTTAGTCAGGAATAATATTTAAGCCAACAACGCGTCTTCAAACATTGGATTAAACTTAGACTATGGTTACTTCGCTTCACTGACACCTGGTTAGCTAAAGTTTTCCAAACAAACCTCCTTTATTTTCTGAGTAAAATTGTTGCCAGTTTATATAAGGTTGGACCGTTGTGTTTGGTATGAAGGAAAATGTTTTCCACAGAAAATATTTTTCTAGAAACTAAGTGTCTTTATACTTTTTTCTGGTATTGGTAATTAATCAGAAATATGGTCTCTAAAGTATTCATTTATAATTTAGTCAAACTCTATAGGGGTGGGGGTGGGGGTGGGGGTGGGGGTGGGGGTGGGGGTGGGGGTGGGGCAGCGTGGGATTGTGTTGAGGATGGGGAAGAGTGAATGCTGTTTATGAAACTTGTTTTCCTTACCTTCACCAAGGAAGTCATTTTCCTCATTTTAAGGAACTTGTTTTCCTAGAAAAAATGTTTTCAAAACATTTTCGACCAACCAAACATGAGAAATTTAGAAAACATGTTCTCCATACCAAACACAACCTAAAGGAACTAATACTTTCTTCCACTTTGCCTGAAATTCATTAAGTTGGGCCCCGCTTATAAACTCGTTGAGACTGAGTATGGTCTAGTTTATGGCCTATTAGAAGAAGGTGCTCTGATGGGATCTTCACTGTCAGAAAGTCTTTTTCTGCCAGTTTGACAGTAATCAGTTGGCATTGCTCCTTCAGCCTGAACCAAGGAATCCCTTAGATGTGAAGCTATTAATTTAGAAGATTCTTTTCTCAATCCCTAATAATTTGGAAAGAGACGAGAAAGATAGGAAAAGGAACTTCAACAATCCTGTAAGATTTTGTAACTACCGCCAATGGCATGCACTCTGGTGCAGCGAACTACAATTCAAGCAATACTGCAAGCTTACACACACAGAAGCGAAAAAAACCTACCTCTCCCTCTTCTAGCAATGAGTCATTTTATGGTTAGTCTGGTGAACTTTCTACATGCAGATATAGAAAGGAATCTTGAATGCATTTTTCGCATTTATGTATAGCATCAAGCGTCGACTGCAATCTGCATTAGTTTGTAATCACATCCACTTTCCATTGTAAATGGCAAAGAGAACAATAAAGTTTGAATCAAACCGGCATAAATTAAGAAACAATAAATCCAAATCATACACATCCCAAATTTGATAATTTTCCTCCAACACAAACATAAGGTCAAGTGATCATTTCTCTGCAACATGTTTTCATCTCAAAGTTCACAAATTATCCTCCTTGACATTACCATCTATAACCACAATATATCAATATCTACACCACCCCGAGGAACAAATCTGTAACTATACTATTAATCTTGTCTTGCGTATCAAAAATGATATATTATTCGTAAAAGACTCTTACTGTCAAATCATTGGGACCACCATCCTCATCCTTTTGCTTTGTTGCTCAACAAGTTCTGTTGAGGTTTATTTATAGGCAGTTCACCACTACCCCTCACCCCCACCCCACTCCCACCCCCAGGGCCGAAAACATCAACTGTAGTCAGAATTTGACTTTAAAAATTAATGGACAAATATGGGATCCTTTTATGTTGTTATATCTCATTTTTCTCTATTACTTTTTTTAGGATTTTAGCTGCCTACTTTGTGTATCACATATGGGTATTTATCCTGTGCTGACTTAGTCAGTAGAATTATAATTTAGCAGCAACGGGACAAAGGAGGATAGGGCAGCAAAGAGGCCAGCGACAGTCAAATAAAGACATCATGGACAAAGCAGTCTGGATAGGAACTTTCATGCACCTAGTCCGATTAACAGAAAATGAAGACATAAGGCAGGCAGAGAAGAGGGAAGAGAAACAACATACGTCTATCCCACGGATGCCCAAAGAGTAGTACCGATAGACTGCACCTCCCAGAAAGTAAACTCCAAAGAAGAATAGGATTCTGTGCAGTGAGTATCAACCAATCAACCAATCAGTGAGCAGGCAACTCCATTACCTAGATTATGTTTTTAACCATTAAACCTTACATGATCAACATGGTACCAAACCAGCCCATTCCGTCCCCGTGAGAGGATATAATCACCGCACAGCCAGAGGGGTGATGTATTTGTGTAGCCTGCCAACAAAAAAATAAAGCATGAATTTCACATCGAAAATATCCACAAGACCAAGGTTCTTGAGCAAGTTAAGAGGATGAGAAATAAAGAGGAGACTGAAGAATGCTACTTGCATCACTATTCACATTAACAATTTTGATTTGCAGGTTCATTTTATACCATGCTAGGCTATAAGAACTTATCATAATGTGGCTGTCTGTACCAAATCCTGTTACCTTGTTGCCAGTTGGGAGAAAAACACATTTTATGTATTTTATTGACCAAGATCCTTTCCATAATATAATGACATCAAGTACTCCTATGAATGACACAGAGTACTTCATAATGAGATTGAAACATGGACATTCAGAATACTTACGTAATCACAAGTTCCAACTAATCCAAGTGTCTGAGGACCCTGGCAAAGGAATGGAAAAGAAAATCATTGGCGGAATTCTGATGAAATGTCACAGGAGAAAAGTAGAGCCGATATACAAAGGAAACAAGTCCTTACTTGAACTCCATTTGTATCACATACAATAGACACAGCAAGTGAACAGTTGAGCTTTGGCCCTCTGTTGGACAGTTTAGCCGTGATGCCTTTGAGTGGATCCTTTTTGTCTGCCATATTAATAAACGCAAGAAAAAGCATTAACATTTCCAAACAAATCTAGTAAAGTTGACTCCAAGAGTGATTGCAGACTATTCTGCATGAAAAAATGCTACAGATTCGTAATTACTGATTGTGTACCCAAAAACAACAAGAAGAACAAGTAGTTGATAATAACTTCTCTCCTTTAATCTGAACTAAATGATTGAAGGATTCTTTTTTGATAAGCAATAATTGAAGGATTCTTACCAATAAGTTCAAAGGACGTGCTTGATGAATATCCAAGAGTAGTGCACACGGGATAACCTGCACTAACCATACTAAAACCATTAAAGGGAATAGAATAAAGAATCAACATGTGTACAGTTAGCTAGACTTTTAGAAGAGTTGATGTATGTGCTCATGATACACTTTTGTAAAGATCACACCATCTTGGCATAGTATAAATGAATTCTTTTGTTTTATCACAAAAGGAAAAAGGAATACATATCATCTGTTTGTCTGTTGTATACGATTTTATTTCCTGGGAGGAGTTCATGAATCAAAGCAAACTAACTTTTTTAAGACGAGGCAGTCCAATCGTTCATAAAGCAATTCCAGAACCAATGCTCAAAAAGTCATTCGAATTGACAAAACTCAAAGGCAAAATCTTACTCAATCATTTGCATGACACAGTGACAATTTTTTTTGTGCTTCATTCTTTTGTGCAACATGGGACCTGAAGAGATATGTTGTGTGGCTAGATTGTTTGCCACAAAATCAGTTTCATCATTGGACTTCTTTTTTCTTTTTCTTTTTTTTTAAATTCAATGTATCCAGGCCAGCTTGTGCGCACCTCGACTAATTCCATGGGTACCTGACACCTACCACCAGCAGCAGTACAGAGTTTCTTGGCTCCCTATCATATATTTTCTCAAGGTCAATGAACACTATGTGCAAATCCTTTTTCCACTCGCAATATATCTCCATCAATCTTAATATAACCTCCATTGTAGATCTACTGGTATAATTGCAATTGTAGATCTACCGGTATAATTGTATAAATCCAAATTAATCCCATGTCACTCTTGTAGTGTCCCTAAGTACACGCTCTATCATTCTTTCCCAAAGTTCCATTGTACAACTTATATGAGTTTAATAATACGATAGTTTGCACTACTTTGAATATCTTCTATATTCTTATAAATTGGAATCAGAGTACTCATTCTCTACTTGACGGTCATCCTACCACTTCTTAGTATAAGCATTAAATAACTTGACAAGCCATCCCAATTCAATCTCTCCAAGACACTTCCAAACCTCTATTGGGATACCATCTGGACCACAGGCTTTTCTAATCCTCATATATTTCATGACATCATTTATCCTTGCCGACCTAATTCTATGAGTGTAGCTAAAGTTTCTATCGTGTACAGATGCATGGAGATCCAAAATGCGTATATCTTTCCCCTCTTATTTCTTCAAAACTTATTAAGTGCTTAATGCTTTTGCAATCAAATGTTCAACTACAACAACAGACACGACCTCCCCCCCCCCCCCCCTCCTCTCATAGCTTTTAGTTCATAAATAGTTGGCACGAGATAGACATATGGACAAGACAATTTTTCACGTACTCATCTTGCTTAATCCATTGGATATGGAGTACATAAAATCTCAAAAGGAAAAGCTTTTCTTTATTTCCTTTTTTTTGTCATAAAGGAAAAGTGGTATTCTTTTTGTCATGTCCAATTACTGAAACCATTTAAGTTTTAATGAAATTTAACATCTCTTGACCTACCAGTCTTCTACCAGAACTTAAAAGGACACTTTCAGAAGAGGATGTAAATAAAATAAAGACAAGACATGTAATGATGTAAATGTTGTTAATAAGGTGAAAAAAGAATCCCAGATATCCATAACTTCAGGAGTATTACCTCCAACAGTGTTAGCCACGAGGGCACTACAACCCATACCACAGCGAGAAATACCACCACAGTCCTGCAAATGTAAGGATGTTAAAGTTAGAGTCGTCTATGAGGTGATTAAAGAAAACTCACATTTCTGAAAATCATTATCAAGTCGAGGAGTATTAATTTCACATCTAGAAGACAGAATATTTCTACACATGGATGATGGGCCTAACAAGCTCAGGCTTGCATGTGATAAATAAAATCACTTAAAGATGCTTTACCAAAGATAATAAATAAACAAACTTCATTCATGTACATCTTGGTTATTTTTTAATGCTCAATATGTCTGAGCAGAACATATATTTATCGTAGCACAGTTGATAGTCCTCTAAAATTCACCCCCTAGATACCCAAAAACGACATCATATATTTTCAGTGCCAAATCCAAGATATTCGTCAAATACTCAATATTCAATCTATGATAATCAAAAGAGTCACTAATTCTAAAAAAAAATACAAAAAATGAACTTATAAGATATTATGCTTAGTAAAACTCTAATAAACAGTAGAATTTTACGAAAGAGAATCTATAACTCGTTGACGGCCACCACGGTCCTCCTGGCCTCTCTTAGTATGTTAATATATTGTTTATTCTGCGGCATTCCCTAGTTTGTAGAAACTAGCCATTTACTCTGCAGCCCCCACATTAGTTGTATATGTGGGAGCTACTAGAGTACTATTGTTACAAAAAGGTCTAGCTAACTTTCTCTTGCACACGATAAGTTACATTTCATAGGGTTAACTATAGAACAACTCTGTCTCCTCTTGCAAGAATAATTGGTAACGAAACACAGATGTAATTTGGCAAGCACTTACCCCACACTCAATACAGGTAGGAGGATCATGGTTGAAAATCATTGCATCACAAAGCTGTTCCAAATACAGAAAGGAACCAAAGTGAGATTCAGTAAAGTATTAGCAGCTTCCCAGTTTAAACAGGAACAACATCCAAACAAACTTATCTTTCTTTCTCAGCACATGATATAACTGCCACATTTATAAACGATATCACAGCTCAACTATTTTATGCTTCCTAAATGAACACAATGAAACCTATAATAGCCAACAGATTTATCAACAGCTATGTTTCTTCTCCATAGACCTAGAAATTCAGGAGCTAATAAGAGACTTCGTTTTTCTTCCTGATAAGAGGGAGCTTATAAAATACTAAGTACATAATTAAATAGTCAATGACCGAGTCTCAAAAAGCCATTGTAAAATTGAAAATCAAACTAAGCATGATAGTGTAACCTGATGCAGCCAACCTGAAACCATAGCACCGTCCCATTAGCAGCCACCTTGTAGAACCTGAAATTATGTACGAGCGCAGGGTACTTTAGTAAAAATGCCATCCAACAAAAAACTAACAAAGTAAGAATTTTCTTTGACCTGAAACTATGTATGACAAAGTATTTTAGTAAAAATGCCACCCCACAACAACATACCTAGTGTAATCCCACAAGTGGGGTCTGGGGAGGGTAGAGTGTACGCAGACCTTACCCCTACCTTGGGAGGTAGGGAGGTTGTTTCTGAAAGACCCTCGGCTCAAGAGAAAGCACAATAATGGATGTCAGACAAAATTGACGAAAGTAGACGAAAGTAAAGAAGTCAAGGCAAAATACTATAGATAAACATTAGGAAGAAACGTAACAGTAACTGCAGCAAACTAATACAGTAATCGAGTGCAAGAGAGAGTTGTTATTAGAAATAAAAGGACAAAACTACAAGGATACTACTACGCCTACTAGTAGGGAAGAATACACGAGACGACACTCTACTATCTACTAGTCTTCTACCCTAATTCGTGTCCGCTACAACCTCCTATCTAAGGTCATGTCCCGGTAAGCTGTAACTGTGTCATGTTCTGTCTGATCACTTCTCCCAGTACTTCTTCGGTCTACCTCTCCTGAAACCATCCATAGCCAGCCTCTCACACCTCCGCATTGGGGCCTCCGTAGATCTCCTCTACACATGCCTGAACCATCTCAATGTCGCTTTCCGCATCTTATCCTCCACCGAGGCCACTCCCACCTTGTCCCGGATAACTTCATTTCTAATCCTATCTTTCTTAATATGCACACACATCCATCACAACATCATTATTGACTGGCCAACACTCCGCCTCATACTACATAATCGGTCTAACCACCACTCTGTAGAACTTGCCTTTTAAGTTTTTGTGGCACCTTCTTATCACACAAAACTCCGGAGGCGAGCATCCATCTCATCCAGCCTGCCCCAATACAGTATGCGACATCATCGTCAATCTCTCCATTTCCTTGAATAATGGAACCGAGATACTTAAAACTCCCTTGCTTTTGGATGGCCTGGGTCTCAAGCTCCACTTACATGCCTGCCTCATGCGCAACGTCGTTGAACTTGCACTCCGAGTATTCCGTCTTGGTCCTGCTCAACTTGAATCCTTTGGATTCCAAGGTCTGTCTCCAAACCTCCAGCTTAGCATTAACTCTGTCGCGGGTCTCTTTAATCAAAACTATGTTATCCGCAAATAATATGCACCATGGCACCTCACCTTGAATTTTCCGCATCAATTTATCTATCACCAAGGAAAATAAATACGGGCTAAGGGATGATCCCTGATGTAACCCCATCTCAACTGGAAAGTGGAAAGTGTTCTGAGTCTCCTCCTGCCGTCCTTAGCTGGGTCTTGACTCCAACATACATATCCTTAATCGTCCTAACAAACTAACAAAAAATAATTTTCTTTGAGCTTGTACCTATTCCGCTCTATATTAGTCCATTTTATATGCCACTAAATATGCCTTTTAGGCAAAGTAAAAATTATTTCGAACTAGGGTTAACTAAATCATGCACTTATCCTTACATAGACTGATAGACATACAAGTCTCTAACCAAAACAATAAACTCATAACGAACCCTGGACCTAATGTAACATTGTATAACAAACCTAAGACTCAATCCAACAAGTTGGTATTCATCTAAGTGCTATATACATAGCTCCTTGATTACTTATCAAATAAAATGAACATTCTTTAACATCTTTTTCTCCCGATCTTATTAGCATAGTAGCATGGAAGTCACAATAGTTGTAGCAGACAACAACAACAACAACATACTCAGTGAAGTCCCACAACGTGGGGTCTGGGAGGGTAGAGTGTATGCAGACCTTACCTCTACCTTGATAAGTAGAGCGGCTGTTTCCGATAGACCATCGGCTCAAGATAAAGCATAAGCACATGCAAAGCAAGAAAATAAGTAATGCTAGCGCATTCTGAAAAAGAAGCAGTAACTAATGCATGTACATAAGATAAATAAAGTACATTAAAGAACACATAGCAGTAGAAATCAAACGCTACTATAAAGTACTACTACGCCTACTAGTATGATAGTCTAAGTGGGCCTACATAATAACACTACAACTACTAGTTTGTAAGCGTAAGTAGGGCTACGCTCGACTACCTACTACCATTCTACCCTAATTCGTGTCCTCCACAACCCCCTATCTAAGGTCATGTCCTCGGTAAGTTGCACATGTGTCATATCCCGTCTAATCATCTCTCCCCAATACTTCTTCGGCCTACCTCTACCCTTCCTGAACTCGTCCATAGCCAACCTCACACCTCCGCACTGGAGCATTTGTGTCTCTCCTCTGCACATGCCCGAACCATCTGAACCTCGCTTCCCGCATCTTATCCTCCACCGAGGTCACTCTCGCTCTGTCTCGGATATCATCATTTCTAATTATATCCCTCCTTGGATGCCCACACATCCATCTCAGCATCCTCATCTCCGCAACTTTTATGTTTTGGATATGCGAAGTCTTGACTGGCCAGCACTCCGCCCCATACAACATAGTCGGTTTAACCACCACCCTATAGAACTTACCTTTAAGTTTTTGTGGTACCTTTTTATAGCACAAGACTGGATGCGAGCCTCCATTTCATCCACCCTGCCCCATGTGACATCTTCATCAAGAGTTTATAGAAGTATGATTGCCACATTCGCCTAATATGCGAGTCCTCCACCAGTACTTTGTCGTCCTTGTCCTTGATGAACCCCACGTAATCCAAGTCACGGGCCCTCATCTCCCTCGCCTTGGCTAGTTTGTACAACTTCTTATCCCCGCCTTTTTTACTCTAATTCCACATACATGCGTTCAAAAGCCGCCGTTTTCACAGAGTAAGCTAGAATAGAATATATCCTATATGGATCTTTTGTTTCTATTGTGTGGTGCTCTTAGCTAAGATGAGAACAATCTCATATATGAGAATAAATTTCCCCACGTATGACATGACAATTTTCCCTTTCACTATACTGTAAGATGAAAGTATCAATATGGATCCAACAATATTATTTCTCATATGTTAAATCAAATTACTGCATTAGTTTCCCCATGTTTCACTATCAGTCAAGAATCCAACAATTATTATTTCTAATATTTCATCAAATTAGTTTTCCCATGTATCAAAAATAAAGCTTTGCAACTAAAATTGATGAAATGGGATACATGAACTAATCTCGAACTAACAGAAGAATATTAGTTATTGAAAATAGCAAGTGAGCAAGTAGAAATAGAAAGAGATAGTACCCATTTTCACTGAGGATGCCTTGAGGGAAATTACGAATTGGGTTTGTTAAGTTGTGATTGCAAAACTATATGGATTTGTTTCAATTATGTTCTATTCTTAGCTAAGAACAATAGCAACAACAAAAACAACATACCCAGTGTAATCACACAGGTGGGGTCTGAAAAGGGTTGAGTGTACGCCGACCTTATCCCTACCTCGTGGAGATAGAGAGGTTGTTTCCGAAAGACCCTCGGCCTAAGAACAATAGCATATACAAGAATAATTTTTTCCCACATGGCATGACGATATTTCCTTCTACAGTAAGATGACTTCAAGAGGACATGACCCTAGAAAAAAATGTGTGGAGGTCGAGGATTAGACCAGAAGGTTAGTAGGTAGACGAGTGGTCTCCTTATTAGTAGTATTAGTTAGTAATTGCATATTTTCTTTTTTTCAAATGTGTATTACTATATGTTGCCTCATTTGTTTCTTATCTTGCTATCTTGTTGTCATATTTTCTTGATCCCATGCTTCACATCATTGTCTTTTATTTCGAGCCAAGGATCTATTGGAAACAAACTCTTTACCCACAAAGGTAGAGGTAAGGTGTGCGTACATCCTACCCTCCCCAGACCACCATTTATGGAATTACACTGGGTATGTATGTTGTTGTTTGTTGTTGGGCCCACATGAACTAATCTCGAACTAATATAAAAGTGCAAGTTAATAAAAAATAGCAAGTGTAAGCAAGTAGAAATAGAGAAATAGAGAGTACCCATCTTCACTGAGGATGCCATGAGGGAAATTACGAATTGGGTTTGTTAAGCTATAATTGTAAAGCTTATTATTCTGCTCAAAACTGAGCTGGCACGTTGCATAGACCGAACTAACGATGGTGGCGAAGATTAATGGAAGAAGAAGCAGAATGAGTTGAGGGCGATTTGGGAAATTGCCACCAATTGTCATTTCGAATTCCTGAAACTACACATAAGCAATTTATTGGGTATTGAAAATTGCAGTGATTGGAGGTATGTTTTGTTGATCTTTAGAGAAATGAAGTCTGAATCTTGATTCTGGGACTTAGCGAAAGAGAAGATGAACTCACAGTAATATTTTGGATGTGTCCTTTTTAGGTTCATTGACGGACTATTTCATTAATTTTTCTTCTTTTGTTTATAATTTCTAATTTTATTTTAAGCCAAACTAATAATTGTTCCATCTAGACAAACTCCAGATTTGTCACTTGAATACTTTAACTAATAATTGTTCCATCTAGACACTTTAAGTGAGCCTCTGCTATGTTATTTAAATATTTTTCGTTCACTTGATAACTTGCGTAATTTTCACAGAATTAAGGCGCGTGAAAAATCCAAAAAGCAGATTTTTCTTTTTCTTTTTATTTCTTCTTCTTCATTCTTTTTCTTTTTCAAATAATATTCTGATGAAAAGCTATTGTTTTTCGATCTGATTTCGTTCTTTTTTTCTTTTCTTTTTTTATCTGGGTTTCAAATCTAGCAACTCTATTTTGTATCTATGGATGATTTTGAGTTAATTTGGTCTAAACACCGTTAATGGGGTCTTTAGAAAGTTTCACGTTTAAAATGGGTTACTTGATTTGATGAAAAATAACAATAATATACCCAGTGAGAAATTAATATTGGGGTTGTCTTCGGGTCTTCATGGGGAATCTTTACCCGAAGTTATAACAAATTTGGAAGAGTTTCTCTTGAAATTTTGAATTAAAATCATGGTTGAAACAAGAACACATATGAAGATGTAAAGAACACCAAGAACATGATTTCTTTTCTTTTTTGAAATATTAATTTTTTTCTAAAAGTTTATTTTTTATATTATTATTTGATAAAACGCCACGTTCCTAATTTAATTTGTCATTTTACTACGTCATCGGTGTGTGTGTTACACACATTTTACATATTTGGTTGATTGTGCAAAAATGTTTAAATGACACAATAGAAACCCACTTAAATTGTCTAAATGGAACAAGCGTTACTTGAGATGTTCAAGTAATAAATTTGGAAGAATAGGTTTGACCTTTATTTTACTACTACTGTGTGCCTTGCGCATAATGCAGAATTAGCTAATTTATGCGTCCTACCTCCGTTTTATTATATTTTAAAAGAATGTCACTTTCGTTAGTTAATAATTTTGTGATTCTAATATCTTATAGGACACGATTAAAATTATAAGATTTAAAAGGCATTTTCATATATTATATATATATTTTTATAATTTAAAATCACAAGATTCAGACAAAAAATTATTTTCTTTAGCTTCATGCCTAATCAAACTAATACAGATAAAATAAAGTAGATGAAATATAATATAAAATCTCAAATTTTGGTTAACAACATAAAATATAATTGTTACATAATTAATATTGTAGGTTATTGGCGATATTAAATAATGTATGTATTAAGGTGTATTTAAATTTACGTATTATTTTATATGATATAGAATATGAAATAAGAATATGTGTGTTAGCACTATGGGAACTGAATTATTTAAACACAAGGATGTGTTTTAAAGTAAGTAATTAATTTATAACAATCTTATTTATCATAAATAATCGTTGCATAACAATTTTTTCATTATTAATTTTGAAAGTATAATTTCTATATAACTAGCATGTGAATCAAAGGAACACCAATTGTGAAAGCAAAGAAATCTTGATTATGAGTTATGAGTATGACACGAGCTACTCTGAGAGAAGAAATTATGTATTTAATTACATTATAAAAAGACAATAACAATAATAGTATAATCAATGTAATCCTACAAACAGGATCTAAAAAGGGTATGATATATGTAAATCTTACTTCTATCTTTGTAAGGTAGAGAGAGTTTTCAATTCTATTCTACTCGAAACAAAGAAAAAAATTCAAAGTATAGTAGCAAAAACTTTACAAAAAAAACGTCATAATGAAAAATGTGTTGGAAATTTGCCTTTGGCGGGGAGATGCGTCCACCCATCTTTGATGAATTAAACACTAGTGTTCCGCATGTTGGAGACTTTGTCTCTTCGCACATGCATGATCTACGAAGTGAGTAGATGACCGTAGGGCCAAGAATCGTCAAATTTCGTTGAGAAATGAAAGAGATATTGTCCACGAAGTAAGGTGTTTGAGGCATGAAAATGTGGTGTGGGACAAATCTACCACATCGGTGGGAATAAGAAGAATTGCTCTGTATATAAGTCTCTAATTGGTAAAGGGTTTGGGACCCCAAGGGGTATCCCATGTGTTTAAAGGAGGGAGGGACCTAGATGTGCTTGGGTTCAAGGCTAAGCCCACACGCGCGCCGCCGCCCGCCTGTCCCGTCCGGTCTCGATCACGGGTCGTGGGCTCGTGGGCGTGGGCTGTGGGCTGTGGGGACTTTATGATATTATCTTTTTGGACCAGAGAACTTTGTCAGATGTACAGTTTGATCCCTGAAGTTTCATATGTACAGTTTGGTCCATTAAGTTTCAATATTTACAGTTTGGTCCCCAGAGTTTCTGGAATGTTGATTTTGGGGTGATGGAAGGCAGAAAACTTTCTGCCTACCGTTGGACTGTGTTTTGGAGCATTAACCAGCCATTACTTGGCTGATTAACTTCTCCATTAACAACCCATTACTTGGGCAGTTAAGCAGGCTCATTCATGACCATAAATCATCCTCTCTAATGCCATTAACAGCCCTCACTTAATGGCCATTACAGCCTTGTTTGTGGCTGTTGGGTTGCCCTCTTCCATGCTATATATTGAGCTGTTGTTGGCTCAATTCGTGACTGCATAACAGACTGAAAAATAGAAGATACGTGACTGGAAAAACAGCACGAAAGACAGTGAAAAACAGTCACAAAAAATAGCAAAAACAGTGATGAAAAAACAGTGTTGAAATACACACATATACACAAGATATACACTATAGAGACACACTATATATACAGAGACAAAAGAGAAGAGTAAAGAGAAACTCTTCCTTCCTATTCCATATCTTCAGCAAGTCGATTCATAGTTGTTTTCTTCGTCAGGCTCAACCTATTGGCTTTGTAGCGTTGAGATTAAAGTGTTGTTTTATCTTGGGAGACTATTGCCCGCTAACGTAAAAGCATATATACGGGGCAATCTTGTCTTAAGGACAGAGGGCAATCACTCAACTCAACACACAACGTTGTAACCATCCAGATTTAGTTGTTTCTTGATTTCAGGTTATCAAGATTCAAGACACAACAAGCTTGCGCCAGTTTTGAAGATTGGCCTATTTGTTCAACAAGATTCAATTTCTGAAGATTGAATATTTGTTTATCCTTTCGAATACTTGTAATAGTTATTTACTTTCCGTACTGCTGTATAAAGTACCATAGAGGACCAACAAAATGTACTACGAAAATTATGGGACCGGGACAAACAACCGAAATAGTTGAGATGGAAGAAATCTCAACATTAGGTACGTGATTTATTTGCTTAAAATGATTATTTTAAAAAATTTATACTGTAGGACGAATTGTTAAGAGTCCTTGGTCCGTTAACTATTGTGCATGTCGCTTCATCAATTTTTTGTCCTTTGCAGGAAATAAAGAAAGAACATTATTCTATTGGTAGTAGTGCTGCAGAAAATAAAGAAAGAACATTATTCTATTGGTAGTAATGCTGACTTGAATTACTAATAAGTCATGAAGCTGGATATAAAAAAAATCAAATTTTGGTGACAAAGAACAACGCGTTGATTAAAGGAAAAAAATGAGGAGAAAATTTCCAACTTTTCTGCATAAATTACGCCTACCAAAATGTAAACCAAAATTTTAAAAATCAACTTTTTTGGAAGCAAATATTCAAAAATCATAGCCGACCCTTTTATTGGACTAGTAAGCATATCCAAATGACTAGAGAATTTTGCGGAACGTTGAATTGCCTTAGCGGGGACTGAAATATGACTATGTGTTCATGTTTTTAGACAAATTGTTGTTAGAACAGACGAATTAGTGGAAGGAAACATGAATTGATATAGATAATTCAATGACCACAATTAGTTCGCAATTGAGGCGTAGTAGTAGCAGGTGCTGTTGTGTTTTAGAAATGGTGTTCAAAGCATTTCACTCCTAGAAAATGAATGCAAAAAATTTCAATCTCATAGATACATATAGAATTCTGCCAAAAGCTTATTAGCCTAAGCGAGGATTGAAATCGTGCCTATGTGTTCATGCTTTTGAGAAGAAAACAACCATCTATACGGGGCGCTATTTGTCTACTTATTGCAGCAGTTGCGTCTATGAGCCCTGGTTGATACATCAAATGATGATTATGATTTATCACAATTTTAGAACATTCTTTATGGTTCTGTTTCTAGTTATTTATGTGATTGTTTTACAATTTATGTGACTGCAGTGTGTAGTACAATGTTTCATACATTTACCATGCGATGTATGCCTATTTCGACCGAGACAATGTTGCTCTCAAGGGACTTGCCAAGTAATTATTCAAAGACACCCTCGAGTTAATGAGTTCCCCATATGAATTTTGTTTAATGGTTTGTGACTCTGTGTTATTGTTTGGGTGGTTTAGGTTTTTCAAGGAATCCAGTGAAGAGGAAAGGGAGCATGCTGAGAAATTTTTGGAGTATCAGGTTTTTGAAAATTTTCCTCAATGAAAATATTGTTTAGCTCTTTTTCTGTTCATCATTTGCGGTTGGAAGCAGCTAATTCTTAGCATCCAGTTTTGTACGTTAACTGATTTTGTTCTAACTTTATATGTTTCATGGTTTAGAACAAGCGTGGTGGGAAACTGAAGCTGCAGTCCATTTTGATGCCGTTATCTGAGTTTGATCCCCCTGAGAAGGGGGATCCATTGTATGGTAAGTTTGTTTCTGTTCTATTAGGTTGTAATCCTGTTTTTGTACTTAAGACTTAAATATATTGATGATTCTAGTAGAAATGGTTGTCTAGATTTGAAGTTGCTAGAAATGTTTACTCTATTCATCAGATGTTATTGAAAGAAATAATCCCCTTGATTATTTTCATTGATTGAATAGATATATATACAAGTTACATATTTCCATAATAGGAAAATCCTTTTCCTATTCTACTTCTAAATCCTTATTCTACCATAATTCTAACTATACAATTATGGTAATAGTATAACACTAATTAAGGTATCCTTTTCTTTACAATATACTACCATATACATTCCTAATATACCATATATTCCTACCATATGAATTCTGCCCGTGATGGGCTGTGATGATGGACTGTTTAACACACCCCGCGATCATAGCGGGCGGTCTTCGAACGCCGAGATGTCCCTAAAATCTTCAAAGAGAACCGCCTGGTAGACCCTTTGTAAAGATGTCTGCAATTTGATAACGAGACGGGACATGGCATACGCGAACTTGACCCTTTGCAACCTTTTCACGGACAAAGTGAATGTCCATTTCGATATGCTTGGTCCGTTGGTGTTGAATCGGGTTGCCTCGAAAGGTAGATGGCACTAATGTATCGCAATATACCAAGGTTGCCTTCGAATGGGACAATGAAGTTCCAAAAGCAAATTACGTAGCCAACATGATTCGGAGACCACATTTGCTACCCCTCGATATCTCGCCTCGGCACTTGAGCGTGATAGCGTTGCTCGACGCTTTGCCGACCAGGAGACCAAGTTGTTGCCAAGGAACATACAAGAGCGTAAGTCGACCGTCCGGTGTCGGGACAACCACCCCAATCAAGCATCCGTGTAGGAAACAAGTGTGGATGTAGATGACGGATATAAGTGCAACCCATAGTCTAGTGTCCCCCGAATATACCGAATGATGCGTTTGATTGCATTCATGTGCTCAACTCGGGATCATGCATGAATAAACACACCGCTGAACCGCATATGTAATATCGGGTCCGGTAAAGGTCGATACTTGGAGGGCTCCCGCAAGATCGCGATGCGATCGGGTCCTCGTATGGTGCACCGCTGCGGCACTCAACTTTGGGTTTGCATCAACCGGTGTGGAAGTGGACTTACAGGATGACATCCCAGCCCTCTCTATGATCTCAAAGAAGATACTTCCGTTGAGACAAAAACAAGCCACCCGAATGACGTTTGACGGCAATCCCCAAAAAATAACTCAACGGCCCTAAGTCCTTCATAGCAAATTCGAACCGAGCATGGCCATGATAGACCGACGCAAAGCATCGGAGGAGGCATCAAGATGATATCATCCACATATAACGAGAATATAGGCCAATGACGAACCACGATGGTAGATGAACAAAGAATTATCGACCCGCCGTGTGTGAACCCAATAGTCGAAACAAAATCAGCAAATCGTGTATACCAGGCACGTGGAGACTGCTTAAGCCCATATAATGACTTCTTCAACAAACAGACATGATGAGGGCGGTTGGGATCCCTGAAACCCAACGGCCGATGCATATAGATCGTTTCCTTGAGGTCACCATGTAGAAAGGCATTCTTGACATCCAACTGATGGATTGGCCAAGTCTTTGAAAGAGCCAAGCTAAGCACAGTGCGAATGGTAGCCGGTTTGACCACCGGACTAAACGTCTCACCACAATCAATTCCAACCTGCTGAGTCTTACCATCACCAACAAGTCGCGCCTTATGTCGAGCAAATGACCCATCTGAATTCTCCTTATGAGCAAAAATCCACATAGACCTGATAATATTAATACCATATGGACGGGGCACCAACTCCCACGTCTTATTATCAATAAGAGCATTATATTCATCAGTCATAGCAATTTTCCAATTAGGGTCATTTAATGCGGACACAGGATTGCGGGGCAAGGGGGATTTAGAGACATCAGAATGTAAATTAAAATGTCGTTTAGGTGTAAAAATACCCCGCTGACTACGAGTGACTGGTCTATGACTCGAGGAAGAAGTGATGGAATTTTGGGAATTTTCTGGGGCTCGGGACGGACGGGCCGAGCAGGCTGTGGGCCCGCTGGCCCAAATCGGTACAAGCTGGAATCGATTCGGGAGTGGACCAGTTCCAGAATTGGGCTGGACTGGCCCAATAGCTGGAATTGTTCCAGTGGCTGGAACAGCAGGGGGTGACGGCACTGTGGGACCAGCGGGCAGTGGGCCCGCTGGAGGATTTTGGGCACGGGAGTTGTCCGAAAAATTCCGAATAATATACGGGGATATTTGGTCATCCAAAAAATTATACGACTTAGGCTCGGGAGTATGAACTTTCGTAAAAGGGAATTGGGTTTCATCAAAAATGACATGACGATTTATAATGATTTTCTTGGAGGATAAATCAAAACACTTATAACCACGATGATTCGACGGATAACCCAAAAATACACACGGAGTAGACCGAGCCTGAAGTTTGTTAATTGTGGTGGATGGGAATAACGGATAACACAAGCACCCAAAAATTCGAAGATGAGAATAAGACGGGTTTTTATTATATAAGATTTTGAGAGGGGAAGAATATGTCAGACCTTTAGACGGAATTATGTTAAGAAGGTAAGTGGCCATTTGTAGAGCATGATGCCAAAAATACGGAGGTATGGAGGCATGGATTAGGAGAGTTCGGACAATGTTATTTATGGAACGAATTTTGCGTTCGGCTTTTCCATTTTGTGAAGATGTATGAGGACATGAAAACCGAAAATTTATCCCATGAGTAGCACAAAATTCTCGAAACTCCCTATTGTCATACTCCTTCCCATTATCACATTGAATATTTTTTATTTCTCTTTCGAATTGAGTACGAATGAACGCTCTAAATTTTATGAAGACGGAAAACACTTGTGATTTATTCGCAATTGGAAACGTCCACAAAAATCTAGAATAATCATCTAAGAAGAGAACATAATATCGATGACCCATTGAACTAAGAACAGGAGATGTCCATAAGTCGCTATGAATAATGTCAAATGGCATAGAAGTATGAGAATTGGAGTCTACAAATGGCAACTTAACAATTTTTCCTAATGAACAAGATCGACAAATTGGAGTACGACTCGTACCCTTACAAGAAATAAAGCTATTTTTATCTAAAACTCGATAAAATAGAAGATCCCGGATGACCCAAACGAGCATGCCACATGGAAGGAGAGATGGCGCAAAAGCGATGGCAAGGTGGACTCGATGGATCGACACCGGGCATGATAGGATATAGATCCCCCCTACTATCACACCTCATGAGATGACTCCCCGTCTTGAAATCCTTCACAGAGAAACCGAAAGGATCAAATTCAACAGAAATGTAATTGTCATTTGTGAACTTTCGGACGTACACTAAATTTTTAATCAATTTAGGAGCATGTAAAGTATTTTTCAAGAGGAGTGGTGGATTGGGGGGAGACAACGTTTTTCCGACCATACCCTAGAATTGGAATAGAACCGCCATTACCAATGATTATCCCCGAGGGGTGCTCAAATTGGAATAAGATGAGAGAGTACCGAGTCGAAGTCATGTGAGTAGTGGCCCGGTGTCCATGTACCAATTTTGGTCCGGTTGAGTTAATCCCAACGTGTGCATCGCGGCCTCGATATCGGTCCGAGTAGGGCCCGCCGCATGATGGGCTTGCGGAGGTCGGGGCCCAAGAACTCCTGGCCGTGCTGGACCCGGCCCGTAATCGCTCCCACCGCCGCTGTTGGGCCACCGGCCGTGGGCCGCCACCGCCGGGCATTGGGCTCCGGATCGTTGGCCGCCCCACCGGCCGCCTGGAATATCCCGTCGCTCGCCGGGGCGGGCCGCCGGCCCACGGTCCACCGCCATCGCTCCATCGCCATGGGCCCCACCGCTGGGCCCATGGGGGTGGTGGGCCACCGTTCATTGAATGGGACCCACCGACGTTTTGTTGACTACGGAACCTCCACCATTACCACCGCGTTTGCCCCCGCGGTTTTTGTTATTATTTTTGCGATTATTCTTGCCGCCACCATGATTATGGTTTTGGCCCGAATTATTAACAAAACCCGAAGGATTAGGAGAGGATGCCATCATGACAACCGGACTTGCTCCGTAGCCGCCTTTTTAGCCAAACCGGCTTCTTCCAACGTAAGCATGGAGCGGGCTTGATGGAAGTCGGGAAGAGGGTTGCTTTGGCGAAGGAGAGTGCCAACACCATTATAGGCCTCCGAAAGACCGGCAACCAACCGTAGAACTAGACGATTATTTGTCACCGGTGCGCCAACATTACGGAGTTGATCCGCCAATTCCTTTAGTTTCTTGCAATATGCGAAACGTTTGGAAATACGTCCATTCGAACGAGAGAGAATTCCTCGCTCGAGTGTGACGATACGGGAATGTTGGTTGTCTTGGAATATGTCACGCAATCTATTCCATGCAGCCATAGCCGTGGTATCGGGCTCCATAATCGTCCGTAGAAGGTCCACCGAAATAGTGGCGTATATCCACCGAAGAACGGTAGCATCAAGTGTAATCCACACCTCGGGATCCTCGCGCAGGAAGGGGTCTAGCGGGAGGAATTATGTGATGAAGAACTTGATAAGAGATAGCGTGAATTTTAAACAACTCCGCCCACGTTGCATATTGAACGTTTTCCATCTCAAGGACAATAGGGACACCGAGCTTGATATTGGAAACCGTGAGGGCGGGGTGAAAATTGTTCTTAGACATATTTGAAAGAACAAAGAAGGAGGATAAATTTAAGAGAGGTTTTTGAGAGCGGAAGACGAGATATTTGGAGAGAAAAACCCGAGGGGGGGGGGGGGGTTCTCGGCCAAAGAGGCAAAAGTTTGAGAGAAGAAAACTTTTGGTTTAGACCTAGTCTCTTGATACCATGAAAGAAATAATCCCCTTGATTATTTTCATTGATTGAATAGATATATATACAAGTTACATATTTCCATAATAGGAAAATCCTTTTCCTATTCTACTTCTAAATCCTTATTCTACCATAATTCTAACTATACAATTATGGTAATAGTATAACACTAATTAAGGTATCCTTTTCTTTACAATATACTACCATATACATTCCTAATATACCATATATTCCTACCATATGAATTCTGCCCGTGATGGGCTGTGATGATGGACTGTTTAACAGTTATATTGAAAACAAAAGAGGCAAAATTAATTATGTGGCAGAGGTTAGTATGTGTCTTGCAAAATTTAATGAAGTTGGATGCTTATTCATTTTTAACGCCCTTGTACTCTGAAGTTCCTAATAACTACTAGTTCTTCTATCTCATGAATTTGTGAGTTCAGAAATCATAAAGTTCTTGCGTTGTTACATTATGAAAAAAAGGCAAATTGAGCTTTCAGTTACTTACCACTCGTTTTGGTGAATGTATTCTGTAGCAATGGAGCTTGCACTGTCTTTGGAGAAGTTGACAAATGAGAAGCTCTAAACTTGCATGCTGTGAGTTTTCTACTATTCCTAGTTGGTTGTATTCACATTCATTTTCAATTTGAAAATAGTTAACCATTGTGTTGCTTTTTTATACCAAAATTACAAAATAAATGACATTGAAGAAAAAAAATTATGCATCCCTTCCCAGACCCCGTGCATAGTTGGAGCTTAGTGCATCAGGCTTCCCTTTTTATCTTGATTTTTTTGTAATATGTCATTTATACGTTTTTGGCTACTCTAACCTTTAAAAACAGGTAGCAACACGAAACAATGATGTGCAGTTGGCTGATTTTGTTGAGAGCGAGTACTTGCAAGAACAGGTCGGGTTTCCTACTATTTGTCTAATAGAGTTCTTGAGACTTAATACTAAGGGTGTGTTCGATATGAAGGAAAATGTTTCCTAGGAAAATAAGTGGTTTTCTTACTTATTTTCTTGTCTTCGGTATGTAAGCAAAAAATGTTATCCTAAAAACATTTGTATATAATCTTAAACAAATACTATGGGAGGTGGGGGTGGGGGTGGTGGGTGTAGGGGATATGGGGGTGGGAGTGAAGATGAGTTGTGTTGGAGGGTGGGGAAGACACAATCATATAAAATGTTACTTGTGGAACTTGTTTTCCCTAATCCCGCTAGGAGGTCATTTTCCTCATCTTTAAGGGACTTGTTTCCTAGAGAAAATATTTTTCAAAAATTTTTACCAACCCGAACACGGAAAATTCCTCCATACCGTACACACCCTAAATGCATGTGGAGTGATACAATTTTAAGACATGTTCTTCTTGTTTCTTTAATTTTACGACTTTTTTCCTCATTAGGTGGAATCAATCAAGAAGATCTCGGAATATGTGGCTCGGCTGAGAAGAGTGGGCAAAGGACATGGTAAGATCGTGCTTCCTTGTGAATTCCTTTTCATCAATTGTATAGTTTCCTTATATCTTATTTATATAAAGTTCTCCTATATGTTACTTAACTTTTCAACCTCTTCTGCTGTAATTTAGGTGTCTGGCACTTTGATCAAATGCTCCTGCACGATGAGGAAGTTCTTGCATGATGCTGAGAAGATAGATTTTCAACTTTCCATGAGTACTTGGCCTCTTTGGGGGGATGCTGTCTGGGTATATTTTGGTATTAGCGTTGTCTATGAAATATAGGGTGCCTTAGTACTTGAAAGTGCCGGAGTTGTACATATAGACCAAATAGATGTAGTTATCCATGCTACTGTTACTCTTTTTAGTACCTCCCTGCGTTCGTATCAGTTTAATTTCCATTATGATTGCTGGTTGTAGCTTGAAACCGAAGGTACCCCAGAGTCGTAAAATGTAAAGTGAAATTGTTAGTTTTTTTTTTTCCGGAGAATTTTGGCTCATTTGGCGAAATAATAAATGATTGAATTGAGCTGAAGTGCTTTCCCAGGTTTGTTCCGTATTTCTGCAATTTAGTGCAGGAAGAGTCCAACACTCGTTCCGATTAATGTAAATAGGCGAATAAAGTCTTGTTTTGCCATGCAGTGCTAGTTGCAAGATAACTGTGAATAATGTGTCTGTCGCTTCGAAAAATTTATGTCTGAAATTTGGGTTCCCAACTTTGCTATCAGCCAGTTCCTGGGCTAGGCTTAGGACGATTGCCTCCAATGGAGATATGCGTGCACATATTGCCTTCGACATAGATGTGCACTCGGTGGATATATATTTGCAGTCAGCATAATTCCGTGAATGTATGTGTTATTATTAGATGCCTTTGACTGTCTTCCTCGCGCTCTATGTTGTGGAGAGTATGTCGCATCATGCACTCTTTAATTATCCACATCTTTTGATCGATGCATATGTATGTATTAAGATACATTACAATTAATTGGGATAGCAACTGTTATTAGCGGATTTGATGGATTTTTGCATAGAATTATAATTGACTTTTAGCTCGTTAACCATGTCTCAGAAGTCTACTGGCATTTTAATAGCATTCTGGGCCGACTACTACGACTATATGCCCATCTAGTGCAGTGGCTTGGAAGCAAGCTACCTTGACCATCTTCCGTACAAGCAAGTTCCCTACCAAACTTAGTGATTTTCGATATTTGATAAATTCTTAGTAAACTTTTTTTTAACATTTTCTGGAATCACTAACTTAGCTTAAAGAAAGGATAAAAAATTACTCATGTCCGGTGTTTATACCAAACTTATGAAAATATGATACGTAAACCCCTAAAACTGGTTTTCAATTATATAATTTATCTTATTAGTTTCACCATTTGCTCAACCCTTGTTTCAAAATGCAAAGCCACCACATACTTTTCCAAATATAAACAACAGCTATTAGAAAAAACTGAGGGAATCAGGAAGAAGGAGAAAGAACAAATGTTGATGAACTTCATGAATGTTGCACTGGTACTAGTGCTTCAAGTTCTACTCGCGATAGCGATACACACAAGCGCTGATGAATCCTTCGATGTTCGTCAATATCTATCAACTGTAATGAGGTCTCTCTCTTTCTATTTATCTCTCAATTTGAAAATTTTGACACTGTTAAATAGAAATACGATCCAATATATGCAATAATAAGTATTCTAGTTTTGAGCCATCTGCGAGGTGAATCTTAGTGGACTTCCCAGAGTACAACTGTATACACTATTATCATAGCTTGTTACTTGACATGTTTTCAAAGTTATAAATGGATGTTATAGAAAGTTACTCCCTTTATCCCAATTTATGTGACACTTTTCGCTTATCGGGAGTCAATTTGATTAATATCGAAGCTAAATTGGATTAGATCAACTAAATATTTTAAAATTAAAATTTTGATATTAAAAAACTATATGAAATGTACTATAAATTACTACAATTTTTCTAACGTCAATATGATAAAAAAATATATTTAAAATGTTGGTCAAAGTTCACATAATTTGAACTCGAGAAGCGGAAAGTGCCACATATATTGGGACAGAGGGAGTATCTTTTCAGTGACCTGACTGCATATAGAATTCAAAAGGAAATAAAATTATTCAACATATATGCAGTTTAAACCGATGGCAGATCAGCGTGCTGTCTACTTATTAGGTTTCAGAATGTATAGTAAAGTTTCGTCTTTGTATGTGTTATCTGTGGCCAGGAGATAAGAGCTGAGAAAAGTCTGCAATTGCGGTTGGCATTTGCTTTATTGAATTGGGCTACTGATGTCCTTGTTTATTCGTTTTGTTTGCAGATATGGTATTGTGAAGGACATATCTGATGATTCCTTTGTGCCTTCCCAAAATCTAGATCAGTGTACACCTATTCATTTGAATCTTGTGGTGAGTCTATGTTAGATGTTTCTACTGGCACCATTGCATCTTGTGGTGCCAATGCAAATTGGTTTAGAAATTTAAGTAGTAGTTGTATTTTCTGTTACTTAAGTTTTTTTGGTAATTATGTGGAAGCTGTTTATTGCATTAGCTTAAAAGGAAAGCAGTATGTTTAATAGTATTATACATGTTATTATATTTTCAGAACTAGAACAACAAGGAAATTTGGATGTGTGTACGTGTGGTGCATCAAAACTTTATCACCTTGTCTTTATACTCTAGGCCTTGGAGCGTATGTTGAAAATTTCCTGACTTAACTCTATAGAATATCACAGAAGTTTAGGCTGCTTGAAAGTCCGTCTGCACCAAATTGGAGGAACCTTTACTTTGTTTATTTACTTCTTATAACGGTAGGGTCCTAACAAGCGCGTGGCCTTGTGTGCACCTCGACTGATACACTAGGTATCTTTTACCTTCCATTGGAAATGTACTTGATAACTCTATCCACCAAAATTTAGACATATGGAAGAACTATTGTCTCTGCTGTTATGTGAACCTCAGTTCCCAAGGTTGTCAATCCAGCTCTATGATTGCTAGGCAAGCCTCCATCCTCTTTGGGGTGAAGCAATGAGAAAAATCTATTCTGTTAAGATTTGGAAGATGCTTTACAATAGGAAAGTTGCAGAAGATATCCTTATCCCATAAATCTAGGTTGCTAGTAAATTCATCTTATTCACCAAAGGATTCTATCCGAAGATTAATGTCACTTATTTGCAGTAGCTACTATCTTCGACTTCTCAGAATTTTGAACAGTATGATCCTCAATTTTTTAGCGTCCCGATCTTGTTCCCCCCTTCTTTTTCATTCTAACTATAGATTCAGTCTTCTTCTCATCCATGTCAACTATTATTTTGGCACTTTATGTGCTTCCGTTTTCCTTTCTGAACTTTTTAACGGAAAATGCATAGACATCAACTGCTTCGTAGAATTTGCACAAATGTGAATTTTGATTCTCTTATAGAAATTGTGCTCGATATAGAAGGAAATTATCTTGACAGGTTTCTTTCAGGTAATGCCACTAAAGATGGTTCAATTTTAATTTATCTTAATTGGTAACTTCTTATTTGGTAGGCACGGCATGGCACTCGTGCTCCTACCAAGAAAAGGATAAGGGAGCTAGAAGCCTTGGCTGGTCGATTGGAAGTCCTTGTACGGGACGCTAAGGAGCAGAAGCAGTCTTTGGATAAAATTCCTGCTTGGCTAAGGGGGTGGAGCTCTCCTTGGAAGGGAAAACGTACAGGCGGAGAGTTGATCAGTGAAGGTGAGGACAAGTTATATCATCTTGGTGTCAGAGTCAGAGAACAGTTTCCCGACCTGTTTAGTGAAGAATACCACTCTGATATATATTCAATTAAGGCTACCCAGGTTGACAGATCAGTTATTTACTTTTTAAAATCTGCACACTCACTTATTATCATGAAAATCCATTTCTCCCATTTGAGAAGGGGGATCTTTCATTGTGGGAAATTCTCAAATCATTGCAGTTAATGGGAATGGAAATTTGTTGTCAACGTGATAATTGATAATATAGTTAAGAAGTCTTTACTTAACAAAGGCTTATTGTTAAGAAGCCGTTTGTTTCTACATAGTTAACTGGGAGACTGAAATCCGACTTGCAGCAATAGCTACGAGGTCACTGGATTCAAACTTCTAGTACTGCAGTTTTGAAAATTTTGATTCTGTGTTGTACTTTGCTTACCATCTTTTATGAGATGTTTATTTTATGGTGGAAAAAGTGTGCACACGTGTATGGCATCCACAAATAAATAAATAGCAATGAGATCTTGTTGGAACCTTTTTGCATCTTGATGCCTTTCTTAAATAAAGGTGTCAGAATGATTTTATTATAGCAATGCCTCACAATGCTTTGAGAATTGTAGTCAAGTTCTTTGCTTACTCACCAAAGCACATGTTCATTTCTTCTTGAAGTGATGCATCAAAAGCATTCTGCTGCTTTAGGGTTCTTTTTGATTTGCAAGACTATTATAGAACTTATTAGCATTGCCTCTGTTATTGCTAGAAGTCTTCTGATTCTATCACTGCTTCTTGTTAGCTCATCACTAACCATGACTTTTGACAGTGATAGTGACATTTATAGGTTCCTCGGGCATCAGCTAGTGCTGTGGCATTTGGCATGGGGCTGTTTAGTGGAAAAGGGAAGCTTGGCCCAGGGGGTCATCGAGCTTTTGCTGTTACAAGTGATATAGTTTTGAGATTTCACGATTGTTGTCAAAGCTACAAGGTATGCTTGTAAAGTCTATTTGGTGGCACTCTTTACGTAGGTAACATCAAAATAATTTGCAGTTGGTAGTTTTTGAGGTTTTGATTGGGACTTGGGACTTGGTTTTATGATTGCGAGTACATCAAACCTGGAATCTAGCGCACTGAGCAACTCAGAATACAAAATATTTTAGTCTCTATTTTCAGGATTCTGATCCTTGACTATCAGAGGCCCGCTTCTTAGTTGATTTTTTTCGCGTTTTGACTTCAAAAGGAGTGAAGTTGTTAACTGCATCCATAATCAGTCTGCTTGATTCACCATTCATTGTTCACTGTCTACTTATTACTAGTAACCAAGTCCCAATGATCTTAACTTTATAAATGGAATCAACATAATCATACATAGAGAGCTGACATATAGCAAGAGAGTTTAAGTTCTTATTACTTTGCTATGCCGATGGCATTGTTGAAATTTCAGCACTAAAAATGGTTGGCAGCAAAAACTAGTTCTCTATCTATCTATCCCAATTGACTTCACCTCTTTCTTTAACTGACCAAGTTCCCATCTCTTTGAAATAAGCAGTAAATAAATGAAAAACACACGAGAAAATTTTAACTTTGACAAGACAGGCATTTTTTAACAAAATACCTCACCTCCTGCTCATCCCAATCATAATTTTGAACATATCCCCTACCAAAATTTAATGCTGAACATATTCCCTTACCAACTCCTGTAGGGTCTCCGCTCTAGTTAAATGAGGTAACAACTGAACTGGGACGGAAGAAGTAGAAATGAAGAACCACAGGAGACTTATTTTTAAATTTAAAAATTGAAACAGAAATTTTTTTAAAAAAGGAAAGTCCTTGGGGAATATTTGTGACTTAGGTGTCAGTCCTATTTCAGATGGTCAATGAAGTATTTAGTATCAAAGATCTTGAATATTTCATTACAACAACAACAACAACATACCCAGTGATCTTGAATATTTCATTATTTTCCTAAATTGCACCTCCTGTATCGGTCTTTTCCTCTCCCTGCATTTTCTGTTACTCCTGCACCTGCTTGCATTACTACTGATTTGGCTCTTTTTTATGTATGCGCATATTCACACTGCTGTTTGATTTCAGAGTTGAGTTAGAAAGTTTAGATGACAGTTCTTTTTGGTGGCAGGCTTTTAGGAAAAGTCAGGAGCCAACTGTAAAGAAGCTCAAAGAACCTACATTAGATGAAATTAGTCATGAACTAGTGAGGCGATATGGGCTTAATTTTACAAAACAGGATGTATCATCTTTATGGTTTCTCTGCAAACAGGTTAGTATTGCAATTACTAGTGTTTTAGTGGTGCAAAACCTTATATTTATTTATTTAGATCCGAGTATAGTTATTTGTCTTCAATTGACTACTTCGACAGGAAGCTTCACTGTTGAACATCACCAATCAAGCTTGTAGTCTATTCAGTCCAGCGGAGGTATTTTAGGTCGATCCTTTTTTCTGTAGTTTCTCTTGGACTTAATAAGCAGATGGGGACCTAGGTTTTGCTAGTCAATTAGTTCTGTGTTCCTGTGTTGTAAGGAGCTCTCCTTTTTTTTTCTTAGGTCTTAACTGGGAAAGTTGGGACAGAATTCGTGATTAAGTTAACTTGATTGATTTTTTATTAAAAGGTAGTCGACGTTTGTTACAAATAAATTCTTCTGGTGTATGATGTATCTCCATTCTTTAATTGGCATAGGAAATTGGAGCCTTGCTGTTTCATTCCATCTTTATTGACAAGTGATCATTTAGGTTTCTTTGTTGGAATATGCTACTTGAGGATGTAATTCAATCCATGGAACAGGCAATTAAGGCTAAAGAAGGTAACTGAAGCATGCATTATCTTGTTTTCTTTTTTCGGGGGGGATGGATGGATTTAGATGGTTGTTTACTATAGTCCATTGATAGCTTATTTCTGTTACCTTCCTCGTCCCACGGGAATTTAGAGGAAGAGATAATTGGAAAAAAGTGAAGCCAACTTGTTAATCCTTGTACTCAATCAAACAGAGTTGCTAGAGATGGATGGGAGATTTATTTCTCTCCTTGTCAAATGGAGGCCAAGTGGGGAAAGTATTTCTCTCCTTAATAAAGAAAGACCAGGCATAGATCCTATATAACCTGCTAATTTTATAAATTCTGTCCTTTTTCCGTGACTCTATTGCCTTTGTTAGTGAGCTGTCCTTTTCAGGTGCTAATTAGAGGACTGTTAGATAAGAATAGAAAGTGGAGTCTTTATTTTACCAATTACTTGATGCTGTTATTTGTAGTAATGCTTACGTTCCTTTATTGCTCAAGATTGTCTTTCTGGAATTCATTTTGCTTACTCATATCTTCTATGGAAGTTAATCTTGTAAATGATGGAAATTTGATATCTGGTGCTCTTTGTTTTATGTGCATTCTCCTCCTTTAGAAGGATATGCTCCCGGGAGCTTTGAAAAGGCTAGATCTAGACTACGTTTTGCTCATGCAGAAACTCTGCTTCATTTTTCATGCTTGATTGGGCTCGCTCTTGGAGAATCTGGTGAGTGTTTATAAGATGGGATTGTTTTACGCGCTACTACCTCCGTTTCTTAATCAATTTTATGCCCCTGAATGTTTCAGAATTTGAACTGATACAAAGAGAGCAGATGTTGCAATTCCCTCCTAAGCCTCCGAACAAGAGAAACTGGGGGGGGGGGGGGGGGGGAAGCATAGTGACACCTTTTGCTGGAAATAACATGCTAGTCCTTTACAGCTGCAGGTCAAACAACTCAAGCAAGTACTTTGTGAAAGTGCTGCACAATGAACGTCCCATTCCAATACCGGTAAGTTCTCTGGTTACAACATCCGTGGTCCTTGCTGTGGGATCATACATCAGTAATTACCGGCCTTCAAGGTTTTCCCTTCCCTTCACTTCTCATTTTCAACTTCTGAAAAAGGATTCACTGGCTGTGATGTCCATGCTTCCAACTTAAAAGAGGTTTTGCCAACAGTGAAGTTACAAATTCATGAAACTTTTCTGACGTTGCAACTTATCTCTTTGTCCGCGAACTAATCCTGGGAACGACACCAGTGAACAAGTTCGTGGCAGAGCCATGAGACAGCACTGCCCGCATAAACTGTTATACTCCTGTTTTATTTTTGCGTTCTTTTTAAAGAATTCTTAGGAATGACGTTGAATTTCATGCATTTTTTTTCATAACATCTAATTGGGAATGATGTCGCTTGTCAAGATGCACACTTGCTAAAATATACCTACTTGTGCCACAAGTGACTCTAATTTATTCACTTTGAGGTCTCAAAGGATTCATCCACAAATTTTTTTGCTAGCAATTATTCCTCTCGGTAGTTCTTCCCTTATTCTTCTGTTCTAAGCTTTTGATGCTTCCTTTTTTTTTTTTTCATAGGGTTGTAATAGCTCAGATTCTTGCCCATTTGAAGCATTTAAGGTACCACTTCTACATTTCATTAGATGATTCAATTTACTGTGACGTCGACCATCTCTTGTCATAAATGACTTCCTCCAGAAAAGAATAGTTGTTCCTCACTTGAAACAAGACTACAACGCGCTTTGCAATGTGAACTACGAACGAAAAGAGAAGGGTTCTGCCCCCAGTAAGTTCTAACAAATGTTTAGTTGGATTTTCTCACTGTGGAATGCTGAAACACACGCCCAGAAGGCCGAGCTATAACATCTTACAAGATCTCTTTCTTTTGTTCAGCGTGTGTTTTATAAGCTTCATTCAGCCGGCAACCCAACTGGTATCCTGATTGTGGTACAATTTTGAAGTAAAATGTATCTTGTGTTATTTTCTGGTGTCTGGTTTAACCGTAGGGTAGTCAAAAACAAAATCAATGATACAGTTAATACCTGTAGTTTTCACATCTGGAAATCTAATTGATCAATTCAGGTACCTTTAGTTCCTTGATTTCCCTTTCACCTCCCACGTTTTAATTATAAAACAAAAGAAGTTTGTTTCAAACTGTCTTCACAAGTATTACATTGGGATCTTTACGCTCTTTTCTTCAATCTATTAGCTTACATTTTCGTATGTGTTAATGTCTAATTCTGCTGCTGTTTATGCAAATTCACTGCAATTATACTTTTTACTGTCCATACAAACATGCTCTAGTTTTTTTTAGGCCTTGCAAAATAACTAAGTATATTTTGGAGCCCAAAGAATCTGCAGTTCTCTAGTTTTATGTTCGTAAAAACTTGTGTCTGGATGGATAAGCACATATTTGGAAGGGAGCCAAAAATTTGCCGCATCGCTCCTTAACACACACTATACTCCCCCCCCCCCCCCACACACACACACACAAATTCCATTTCCATATTTTTTTGCAAATAGCTTTAAGGTCATTTCAATCAATTTTAACGGTAAAAAATGCTTATTAACTTTTTTACCAAACACACGTCAATTGTTTACTTGCTTATAAATCAACTTCAGCAGCTAAAAGTGTTTTTCCGCATTTGATATTTATCAACTACTTTTAATCAACGGGCACTTCGAAGGCATGTAACAAGTCATAATGTTAATTAGGAAGCTAAGTCGCAGAATTTTATGGTCCAGTGATCACTTTTTGATATGTTGGAAGAGTTGCAAAACGAGAGGAACTGCTGTTGGATGACAATTAACCTGCAAATTTTCTCCAACTCAGTATAGGACAAACCATTTACATATTCAGGCTGGTTCCCTCAAATTTCCGTTTCTAAACTAAGACAGCTCAGTAACCTTTTCAATGCTCTTAGCTAAATCTTCTACCAAACATTAGACTTATTTTGTAGTTTCTGAAAATGTTGGATTCTGTAAATAACAGTACATTAGACTAATGGGTAGTACAAAAGAATCAAGGGAACGTATAACGTGTAAGGTATGACTAGAGAATAAGTTACCAAAATCTCGAGCTAACCTAACCTGATGTCTACCAATTTGACCATTTACAAGCCGGTGACCTCATTCGCATCCCACCCGTGGTTTCTGCAAAAATGCAATTGCATCTCTCCCATCGGATCTTGTGAAACTTTGGACTATCAAATTGGAATAGCAGTCGGAACCCCTAATATTCACAGGATGAATATCTTTATCAAGCTCCACATAATAAAAAGTTACTCTACTGCTCTGCACAGCTGCCTCGGTTATTGATGCCAGACTTCTCTTGACTGATAATATCCGTGTTATGAATCTATGATATGTAATGTCGGATGAATAAACTTTCCATAAGTCTGATTATGGTGCCACTAAAGGAGAACACGGGACAGGCACATGTCATGAGATTCATAGCCGACGCTAATTTGCCATTTGGTAAATGAGCCATTGGAAATCTTAAGCCCCGTGATTTTCTCTTCTGAAAGAAATATTACCATTAGATTCAGACCTTTGGCAACGGTACTTCAGCCAGTGAGGAAATAAGATCTTCTCGTGATTGGGATCTCCTGCTCTGGAGACGCTGTTGGCTTCTGTGTGGGGACCAGAAGGAACCTGTGGTACTACTTTCATATTGCATTTGCCCCAAACTACCTGATGAAAAACTATGTGCTACACTACGAGACGATGAGTATAAGGAAGATTCAGCGAGCTGGATACCGTTGCCACCAAAACCATGCCCAGTGTCAAATGGTCTCTGTTGAGTATTAACAACTGTTGGGCTGAGTGGCGTCTTCACTCTTCCTTCGCCTGAAAAGACAAAATTGGCATGATCTAAGATGGAAATCTGAGAAATAGTGTTGATAGGAACTGCAGTGCAAGTTACAACAAACAACTAAAGTGTTAAACCATGTTGGCCTATCTTTTTTTCCTTTTCTTGACAAGAATTTTAATTAATAGTCAGAGACAATGTCATAAGTGTGTATTGTTAAACATGATTCAAACACTGGCGTTATCTACTCACTTAATCCACAAAAAATATTAATTCTTGTTACCAAAAGATAAACAGAACTGCTCCTTTGGAAAGTCTATGGCAGCAAGAAAAGAATAAAAAGATACCCTTTATTGTTGGTATCTTTTGAGGATAGCTTCACTTCTATTCAGAATATCAAAGGGAAACGTATCAGTACCCTTTATTGTTGGTGTAAAGAAGACCTTGTAAATGATGCAATTCAATTAGTAGATTTGTTAGGCTCCCTGTAATTAGTAACTAGAACACAACTTTTTGGAGGTGGCCAGCATACCCTTAATGCTGAGGAATACAACATTACCAGTTTCAAAAAAAAAAAAGAATAAAAAGATCATAAGTTGAGATAACTGGCAGTACCAGAGGCATAAAAATATCTATTCAACTCCACTTCATTGAAGTCCTAATAGGACCTAATACTAACTTGATCTGAAAGCTGGACCCATTACTAACCTAGAGCTGCATTAACAACTGGTAAAAAGGCGATTGGCTGTATATGTTTGGTGTGACATCATTCTGAAGTTATCACCTTTTCTGTTTTTTTTTTAATCAGTGAAACTATCATATATTCCTCCAAGTTAGACTTCGGAATTAATACTAATAAAAAACATACAATTCAAGTTTTAGTATAAAAACTTCCCAATAAACAGACAAAATGGCATAGATGTAAACTTAAATTCAAAAGAGCTTCCTACGCATAACGCTTATTTGGCTGCAAACATGAAAACACTGTGCTTTTTCATTATAGATGTTTTTGATTTGTTGTGTACCTTTTTTTATTAGTGCATTACCAGATACCCGGAAAAAGATCAAGTATCAGAAGGAAAAGCAATGAATTTTTTTTTGTTTTGATTTCCATAATAAAGACAGCAGTGGACATACTCTAAACTAGAATAGCACAGGAAACGTGATTTTCAGAATAAATTACCTGTAATAACAGGACTCCACCGCTTGAAATTGAAAGGTGCTGGAATGTTGATTATAGATGTGGATGAAACGTTATTGTTCCTGAAAAGGGGAAGATATGCCCTACGGAAGAACCTGGGCATCCACTTGCCAACACATGATAATGCACAAAGAAGTGCAGCTAATGAAGAAAACAAAATAGCAAAAAGAATAACTGGGTGCATCTTCATGAGCAATAGCTTGTAACTAATAAGTTCCACCCCAGTTGAAACTGTCTTTCCAGCTTCCAACAGCACAACACCAAGTGTCCAAGTAATACTTCCGGAAGCAATGGTTACCTGACTATCAGTAATGTGCAAGCCTTCTCTCAGCAAAAACACAATGTATGGTGCCCTGAAGCAATACTGTTCTATGAAAGGCTGAGGTGCAACACTAATCTTTGCAACATCCCAAGTCTTACCACAAAATTCCTGACCCTTTTCTAATACATCATCTAGCGCAGCATCAGGGGTCAAGTTGAAAAAACGATATACCACGTAGAAACCAGACATAGCATAGAACTGGCCAAAAGGACGAGGAAGATTTTCTGCTAGAGCACAGGGCTGCAACTCACAATCAATTCCTGGACTTTTGTTAGACCGTTCAGACAAATTAACAGAAAATTTTGCAAGTGAATTGCATTCTTCCCATTTTGGAGCTCCAACAAGCCAAACGCGAACTCCAGGCTTTCCCCCTTTACCTTTAACTTCTCTCCCAGTGGAAGGATTGCCACCTTCTTGGTATAGGGAAGTACAATGAGTACAGATATATTGCTCCTTGTAACCAGAATTCAGACACGGATGCTTGATCTCAATGTTTCCACTGGCGAGATCTTCATCACTGATCTTGGGAAGCCTCTTGAGAAGATGAACTACAGACTTGTCAAAAGCATCATTCAGGCCATATCCTTCTAAGGAATAAGCAGTGAGATGATGATTAACGGCACCAATATTCAGCTCTAAGCTAGTTTCATCAGGGAGATTTTCCTTGCTCTCAAAAGTAACCTGCAGTGATGAGCCACCTAAGTCAAGTGCACCAAATGTTCCCTTTTTAGGTTTTGCCCCCAATATACCAGTGTGATGATTCATAGCTATCCATCCATAATAGGCTTCCTCCATGCCAGTGATAGTTTTGACCCATTCTCTCTTGCATAAAAAAGGCGAACTTTTCAGAATGGACCAAGCATTCTTAAGAAGCCATTCTGAGTCTGAATTTGGCAGCCTGCGGACCCCAGCCGTAGCATAAAGATAGAGATAAGTAGATTTATGTGCATGCTTAGGGATTTTCTTCTCTGCCCATCTAATTAGTGGCTTGATTGCTCTTTTCAAGCCAGATGTATTGTGCACCAACTTGTCAAATCCAGGTTCTGTCTCCATTCTATTGTATGCCCGTCCACTCTGTAATCTTGAGTTTCTTTTGAAACCCTCTGGCAGTGATCTCAATATAATAGGGAGATCATTATCCTTTTTATAGTTAGGCGACGCTTGATATACATAAACACGAGTCCCAGTGCTACCACAATCAAGCACAACATAATACTTTGACTCTCCATGGAATAAGTTAAAATGGAAAAACAACACATATAGGAGAAATGCAACCAATAGCAAGCACAGAAGAACCAAGATAACTCGTCTCCATTTTGTTCGTGCAGAAGTGACTGCCGGTGTCCCCTTCACCTTGGAGAAGCTTGTACCCAAATTTTCTCTCTGGAAAAGATTTAGCCGTTTTAAATTAGTTTCACCCCTCTCTATTTCGGGGTTAAGATGGCCATCTTCCAGATCAACCCGCCGGTATGCAGAAAGATCTTGAAGGGATGAGGAAAGTCTCAACTTGTTCTTCTGATCTAAGCTGGAAATGTTAAGTGAACCTGGCAGAGGTGGTAACCCCGATGATGGATATGGGGTGTTAGACATCTTTGGGGTCGAGAAACGAGCCACTGCAGCAGAAACAATTTCTGTAACTTTGTTAAGCACCATGATTGCAGAGATTACAAGTTCTAAGCAAAGTTACTCTTCACGCCAGAGTTTTCTAGTCCATTCTAGCAATGTACATGAAAAACTCATTAACTATCAGCATACAGTAGATAAGTGTCATAAGCATAGCACATGATGCATTAATGGCACCTGTAAAGGAAAAGTGTCCTGCAGGATTATCCCAGAAGGAATAACCAAATATTAGAAACGAATCAAAATCATTTGAAAATGGTGTAATAGTAAGGAGAATCAAAGAGAAGCTAGAACCATAGATTTCCAGTGACCAGTTTTAGGTCTAGCTAGAATATGCAATCTACATTATGGCTTCAGTAATTAAGTCAGCATGTCAAATGGCGCTCATCATACGTGATGCAACTCAACTGAAGATGAGCCCAAAGGACCCATCATATAGAAGTACACGCTCAAGTTACAGCATATGCTGATATGCACTAATTCGTTGACACATCATTTTTATGGAAATTCCAGAAGTTCAAAAGTCAGTCATATTTATAGTCTATAGACGCCCCCTAGCTTAACTCTACCTATATGAACTTTCCCTAGCCAACCTCATGTCCAAATAAAGGGGAAGAGTGGTGGTTGATTGACATCCAACGTACAAATAGCCATAATATCATGAATCTTCCAAATATTTTATTCTTTTGTACCCAAATAGTGAGGAACAGATATAGAGGATTCATAAACCAGACACCAACTAGTATGGGATCGAGACTTAGTCGATTGAAACATCTCCTACCTTCATTCGTCCTAGAATTTTTCTCCAGAGATAAAAATATTTTACCTGTACGGAATTATTATAAGAAAATAACATGCCCAAACTGAGATTCACAAAGAGACTACTGCTATCCAGGAATCTCTTTCTATGTTAGCTAGCGGGTCGGGCTTTCCTATGGTAGTCCGCTGCGGCCTCTGAATGGCCGTTCCATCACATCTTAATCAAAACATCTCCTACCTTCATTCGTCCTAGAATTTTACTCCAGAGATATAAATATTTTACCTGTACGAAATATTTATAAGAAAATAACATGCCCAAACTGAGATTCACAAAGAGACTACTGGTATCTGGGAATCTCTTTCTATGTTAGCTAGCGGGGGCGGGCTTTCCTATGGTAGTCCCGCTGCGGCCTCTGAACTGCCGTCCCATCTCATCTTGATTTGGCTATACTTGTATGTAGCCAAGCTCTCTCTTTTATGGCAAAGATCTCTCCATACAATGAAAGCCCTCCTTTTCCTTCCAACTAGTGAGATTCTATCTCTTACTTGGGAAATTGTGGTCAAGCCCTCCCTTTATTCCTCGGAATCGAGCGGGCAGCAAGAATTGACTCCCCTCTATTCGAGATCCAAAAGAAGGGTATGGAGTTTCTCCAAGGAATGCTCTCCCGTGGCTGATGGATCAAATGAATTGAACATAACAATACCACTCATTACATCAGTCTTGGGCTTCTATAGCATATACAAGTTAGAAGCACATCTATATCATTCCTCAAATACTCACTGTGACCCCCCTAATCCAAATGTAATTGACATTCATTTCACCAATTTCCCGAGGCTAAAACTTACAAGAGTTTTCAACACTTCCATCCATCAACAGCAGCAGTCAAATGATACTCAAAAAGAACGGAAAATACAATCAGCACGTTCAATTTGCGGTACGAATCCGGATGTTGGTTTATTACTCTGTTCAAAATAAATCCTATACATTTTCATACTACATGAAAGTAGGATAATCACATTCTTTTCACCAATTTCACTGAGGTAAAACTCACAAGAGTTTTCAACACCATCCATCAACAGTAGCAGTAAAGTGATACTCAAAAAGAATGGAAAATTCAATCAGCACATTCAATTTTCAGTGTCAATCCGTTTATTGGTCTCTTAATCTGTTCGAAATAAAATTTATACCTTTATATACTACCTTAAAGTAGGATAATCACAAATTTTTGCAGTTAAAATGACAGTATTTTTTGGGGCGGCGAAGGAAGTTAAAAAAAATTCAGTATTAGATAACTAGGTCTTCCGCAACAGCGAACAACTGAAAATTCAATCAGCACATTCAATTTTCAGTGTGAATCTGGATATTGATTCCTTAATCGGTTCAAAACAAAACTCATACATTTAGGTACTACCTGAGAGTACGACAATCACAATTTTTTGTAGTTAAAATGCCATTAATTTTCGAGGCGAAAGGAGTTACAAAAATTTCAGCATTAGATAACTAGATCTTCAGTAACAATGAACAACTGAAAATCCAATCAGCACATTCAATTTTCAGTGTGCATCCGAAAATGTGTTCCTTAATCTGTTCATAATAATGAACAACTTGAAAATTCAATCAGCACATTCAATTTTCAGTGTGTAGGAGAGGTAGGGGACTAGCCTCATCGTCTCCTTTCTTCGTAGAATTATCTAGGTATTGCATAGTTCCTTACTCTTCAGTGTGTTTTATTATCTGTTGCTTCATCTATTTTGTATCTTGATATTTTTCTGTATTACTCCCCTTACAACCCTACATGACTACGTTTCTTTTGAGCCGAAGGTCTACCGAAAACAGCCTCTCTACCCCACATCCTAAAAGGACTCCTTTAGCTTTGGGGTTGATTTACGTGGCTCAAGACTTTGAGTCAAGAGGTCAAAAAGTTAGGGGTAAGGTCTGCGTACATCTTACCCTCCCCAGACCCCACTTGTAGGAATATATTGGGTATGTTGTTGTTGTTGTTGTTGTTGTTATTGTTATCCGGATACTAGTTCCTTAATCTGTTCGAATTATGCAATTTACACTACTCAAAAGTAGGATAATCACAAACTTTTTGTAGTTAAAATGCCATTAATTTCCGGGGCGAAGGGAATAACTAGAACTTCAATAACAATGAACAACTGAAAATTCGATCAGCACACTCACTTTTCAGTGCGAATGCGAATCCGAATACTAATTCCTTAATCTGTTCGAAATAACAATTATACAACTATACACTACACGAAAGCAGGATAATCACAAACTTTTGTAGTTAAAATACCATTAAATTTACCGAAGAGTAGAAAAAATTCAGCATTAAATAACTAGATCTTCAGTAAAAATGAACAACTGAAAATTCAATCAGCACACTCCATTTTCAGTGTGAATCCGAATATTAATTCCTTAATCTGTTCGAAATAACAATTATACAAATATACACTACACGAAAACAGGATAATCACAAAATTTTTGTAGTTAAAATGCCATTAAATAACTAGATCTTCCGTAACAAGGAACAACTAAAATCACAAAATCAAAGTAATAAACAATCGCAAAAGTTACAAATGAAATTGATTCAAAACAGTAGATAAATATGCGAAAATGCATATGAAAATCGGTAAATTAACTTACCGATCGGTGAAAAAATCGAATGGAGTGTCACTCGTGAAGAAGGAGCAGATCTAAAAGGAAGAAGAAATTAGGAGCAAACTGAGTCAAATAAATCTCCTAGTTTTACTCCAACGCATATTCAAAAACCTTTTTCCTATTTTTTTAATACGAATAATTCCCCTGTAAACTATTGCTCAATTTTTTGCCCTTTACACCTTATTTGGATGGTTGTCACTTAATTACTCTTACTTGTTAGTTGTTACACCCATTGTTTTTGGACAAAAAAAAAACAGATTATTCACTTAATTTGACTTGATACAGAGTTTAAAAAATAAAAGAATAATTTTTGAAATGTGTGGACCAAAATAAGCCTCAGATATTTATGTGATTGTAAATAATTTCATAAAGTTATATTATTTCTAAATATAAAAATGTATCAATCTTTTTTGGACAAACTAATAAGGAAAGTGTGACAATCTTTTTGGGACGGAGGGAATATGTATATTTTGTATTATAGTATATTACTTTATAAATATAAATTTAGATAGATTATATTTTACTGTTTGATTTAATTGTATGTGAAAGACAGTATCATATAGGCCTATTTTGTATATTAATTACCATAGTTGTAGAATTCTTATACAAGTGTAATTATGGTATTAGTATTGTAGTAGGAAAAGCTATTAGACTTGTATTAGGAAAAGGTAGATTTAATTTCCTTTATTAGTTTTGTATATCATGTATATATACTTTTTCATTAACGAAAAGAATCAAAGGACTGGTATCAGAAGTCTGGTATGTTGTTGTTCTTATTGTTGTATGGTATCAGAAGTCTAGGGCAAAATACATTCTCCCAAAAACACCTTCCGCCGCCCTCTTACTTCTTGAAATCCGAGATTCCGGCCACCGGCCGACACCTATTCTCTCCCAAATTCTCTTCCAAATTCCTAATTCTCCTCTTGTTCTTTCATCATGTCTACCTCAAAGAACACGTTTCATCCTGCCCTTGCAGTCTCCAACATCAAGAACCACATACATATCGTTCTTGAGATGAAAAATGTCCAATACGCGACGTGGCAGAATTATTTAAAGTTCACGCACGCTCTCATTGAGTCATTCATCACATCATCCCCTCGAAAACGGGCAAGAAGAAGGTGCCGACCACCAATGATGACACTGAGTTATGGGTAACTCTTGATGCTACGGTACTCCAGTGGATTTATTCCACTATTTTTACGAATCTCTTGTAGACTATTATTGAACCCGACGCTACGGCAATGGACACTTGGGATAGGTTGTGTGATATATTCCAAGACTCTCGTGTCGTGACCCTTGAGCAGGAATTCTCTCACATCAACACGGAGGATTTTTCCGAATGTCTAAGCCTATTGTAAAGGCTTAAGGAATTGACGTATCAACTCAAGAACGTTAGTGCGCCTGTCACAAATGATCGTCATGTTCTTCAGATCGTCGCAGGCCTATACGAGGCTTATAATGGCGTTGGGACGCTTCTTCGTCAAAGTAATCCTCTCCCGTCGTTCTACCAAACACGTTTCATGCTCACCTTAGAAGAAGTCGGCTTGGCTAAAAAGGCGGCTACCGACACCAATTCCGCCATGATGGTGGCCACATCCGATGACCCGCACTCATTCTCAGACAATTCTAGCCAAATACCGTAATAATGGTGGCGGCAAAAAGGCCCAAAATCAGAAAAATGGCGGCAAAAATGGTGGTGGTGGTAGTGGTGTAGGACATGGTGGCGGTAGCTAGCCGCCTGAGCTGCAGCACCACTGGCCACAGCCTTAGGCTAGTGCACAGTGGCAGTGGCCCAATTTCCAGCAGTAGTACCCAGCGAATTGGGCCAGCAATTCCCAGCAATTCCAGAATAGGCAGCCTGCTTGGGCCTCGGCCTCAGTAGGCCTTCGCTGCTGTGGGCCCAACAGCAGTCCCGACACCCACAGATATCGAGGTTGCGATGCATATGCTTGGATTAAATCACCCGAACGCAAATTGGTACATAGACACCGGTGCCACTTCTCATATGACGTATGCGTCAGGTAATCTCTCGTCTTATTTCAATTTGAGCAAAAATCGTGGCATAATTGTTGGTAATGGTAACTCAATTCCAATTCGTGGTTATGGTCACACAAATTTATCTCCCCCACATCCATCTTTAGTCTTGAAAATGTCCTTCATGCCCCTCACTTAAATAAAAATCTGGTGTCTGTCCGAAAATTCACAACTAATAATTGGGTGTCTGTTAACTTTGACCCTTTTTAGATTTTATGTGAAGGATTTCACGACTGGGATACCTCTAATGAGATGTAATAGTCTGGGAAAGCTTTATCCGATCACCACCACCACCACTTATTCGAGTCAATCCACTTCATCAACGTTTTCCGCTCTAGCACCTTCCTTATGGCATGCTCGGTTGGGTCATCCGGGGGCGTCTGTTATTTCTTCTCGTAAAAATAATAATTTTATTGATTGTAATAGTACGCGTAGTACTAATATTTGTCCTTCTTGTCCCCTAGGGAAACATGTTAGATTACATTTTGTAGCCTCTACTTCTAGTACTTTGATGCATTTTGATATTATTCATAGTGATTTGTGGACATCTCACGTTTTGAGCTCGTTGGACCATCGTTATTATGTGTTATTCTTGAATGATTACTCTAATTTTTTGTGGACTTTTCCGTTGTCTAAAAAGTCTCAAGTTTTTTCAACATTCTTAACCTTTCGAGCATTCATTCGTACCCAATTTGAACAAAAAATTAGAAACATTCAGTGTGATAATGGAAGGGAATTTGATAATGGGCCTTTTCGGGAATTTTGTAACAAAAATGGCATCTCTTTTCGATTTTCTTGTCCTCATACGTCCTCACAAAATGGGAAATCCGAAAGAAAAGTTCGTATCATTAATAATATTATTCGAACTTTACTAGCTCATGCTTCCGTACCGCCTTCTTTTTTGGTATCATGCATTACAAATGGCTACTTACCTTCTTAACATACTTCCTAGCAAATGGTTAACATACCAATCTCCTCTAAAAACTCTTTATCTTAAAGATCCTATGTATTCTCATCTTAGGATGTTTGGGTGTTTATGCTATCATCTCTTCCCGTCCACTACAATTAACAAACTTCAAGCACGTTCTACCACTTGTGTATTTTTGGGTTATCCGTCTAATCATCATGGTTACAAATGTTTTGATTTATCATCTAATAAAATCATAATTAGTCGCCATAATTTTTTTTATGAAACCTAATTTCCGTTTGCTAAATTGTATAATTCTGTATCTAATTCTTATAAACTTTTAGATGATGGGCTCTCACCGTACGTGGTCCGTCATTTAATTGATCCATCGTCTCAGGATCTGGACCAGCAACCACCGCTGGCCCATTCCCCTCATGGGCCTGCTGGCCCAAATTCACCCCGCCCAATAATTTCTACACCTATTACCGGACCAGTCGCTCGCCAGCCCCGAGAAGCCGCATCCCAGTACAGTTCTATTCCGAGTCAAGGGCTCGTTACTCATAGCCAACGGGGTATTTTTAAACCAAAAATACATTTTAATCTAAATTCTAATGTCACTAAATCACCCCTACCACGCAACCCCGTGTCTGCACTTCATGACATGAATTGGAAAATGGTCATGGATGATAAATATAATGCTCTTATTGAAAATAAGACGTGGGAGTTGGTGTCCCATCCGCCTGGTGTTAATATTATTCGTTCTATGTGGATTTTTACTCATAAGAAAAAAATATGATGGTTCTTTTTAGAGGCATAAGACCCGTCTTGTAGGTAATGGCAAAATTCAATAGGTTGCTGTGGATTTTGGAGAGACATTTAGTCCGGTGGTCAAACCGGCAACCATTCACACTGTTCTTAGTCTAGCTCTCTCGAAAGCATGGCCCATTCATCAGCTGGATGTGAAAAATATTTTCTTACACGGTGATCTTAAGGAGACAGTATACATGCATCAACCCTTGGGTTTCAGGGACCCCAATCGTCCTCACCATGTATGTGTGCTGAAGAAGTCCTTGTATTGGATTAAGCAGGCCCCACGGGTTTGGTATAAGAGGTTTGCAGATTATGTGTCTACTATTGAGATTTCTCACAGCATGTCTGATCATTCTCCTTTCATCTATCGTCGTGGTACTTCTCTGGCATACATTCTGTTATATGTGGATGATATTATATTGACTGCCTCTTCTGATAATCTGCGCAAGTCCATTTTGTCTCTTCTCAGTTCAAAATTTGCTATGAAAGGCTTGGGGTCCTTGAGTTATTTTTTGGGTATAGTTGTCACACGTCATACATGTGGTCTATTTTTATCACAGAGGAAGTATGCGGCTGAGATTATTGGGAGAGCTGGCTTGTCATCTTGTAAGTCCTCTTCCACTCCTGTTGATACCAAACCGAAGCTGAGTGCTACTTCTAGCACACATTACGAGGATCCCATCCACTATCGCAGTCTTGCTGGGACTCTTCAGTATCTTACTTTCACGAGACCCGATATTACTTATGCAGTGCAACAGGTTTGTTTATTTATGCATGATCTAAGGGACGAGCACATGCATGCGCTCAAACGCTTTGTGCGTTACATACAGGGCACTCTTGATTATATGATCATATTGTACCTAATAAGTTTATTAAAATATTTTAAATATCCGAACATAAATTTATCCTTTTAAATTATTGCATAGAAATTGATCCATAGTTAAAGTAATTAAAAAGTAATGTATATGTTATAGTCGAGATGAGAGAAATGACTTTTTAGTCCTTTACAAACTCTTTCTAGTTTTATGATTTTTTTATCAGCGATTTTTATTTTTACACAAACGATTTTTATTTTTACACATAAGATTTGGAAGAAATGGAAGAGACATGAAAATGTCATTTTCTTCTATTCAAATCAATATTGTTATTGGTCGTAACAAATCACTTTTCAACTACAAGTATATCAACACAATTTGATTTTTTGCAATTTTTTCCAATTTCACTTCAAATATATATTATAAACATGTCTTTAAATACTGTTGAAACTGCATAAACAAAATACAACATAATAATTTTTCTCTTATATAACTCATGAAACATTATATTTTAAATGTCAGGACTCGTTGGTCCGTAGATATTTTTTTTTACTTTTGAAAAATAGTTAGATATTATATTTAAATAAATATTTCTTTATCAAATTACGAATTATTTTGATTGCAAACCTCAAAACAGGTTTCAGGAACTTTTCAAATTCTTACTCATAAAATTTGAAATTTTCATGTTCAAACATAATTTTGAATAACTTGTAAGGATCTATTAGCTCAGTTGTTTGACTACTTGAACTTTCATATTGTTGGTGAGCGTTTGAATTTTCACATTGTAATCCCCTTTCAATTTCTCCTTTCTCTATCCGCATATAATAAAATATTTTTTTTAAAATAATAATTTTAGTTAAATTTAATATTATTGGATTTTTCTTAATTTTGAATCTAGAAAAATAAAATAACAAACATGTGTGACTCGGAGACACGGTCACATGGGAATGAAGAAAAGGTTAAACCGTTAAAGTACCCGCCAGCAATTTACCGTTGAGCTTTTTAACGCCGTCGTTTCCGCATTCCATGACCAATTTTTACAGATAAGTCATGCGTTTTGAACTTGGCAGTTAGCAGTTTGTCAGTTGTCCATTGGCCACTAGGCACTAGCCCACTGCTTTATACAATGTCAATGTCAGTGTTTTGCAAAAATAGATGAAATTAAGGATAACAAATAATTCATCCGTTCACTTTTACTAGTACACGAGTGGCGCATCCTTTAACTTTGAGCCCTACTAAATTTAGTATTTAAGTGCAAAAGGGGAGAAGAATGAGTATTATTTTGGAATTTCGAAGACTGCTGTTAATCCTAAAAATTAACTCTAGGCAGATAATATTAGTATAGTACTTTTTCCGTCTTAATTTATGTGACATCATTTGACTTGACACGGAGTTTAAGAATAAAAAAATGAAGATTTTTGAAATTTATGGCTCAAAACAAGTGTTATATAAATGTGTAGATATAAATCATTTTATAAGTTTGTTATAAAATTGTGTCATATAAATTGGAACGGATGGAATATTTGTTATTTTACCGTAAATACTAGATTTACAAGTTTTTCCTTTCTCGAAAACTAGAAGAACAGATTTTTGCCCTTTCCATGATGTGCGTGCTTGGCTTGATAGCTATAATTGGTGAGCTCTACTACTCTCATAGTGATTTTTCCATTTGCCTGAAAAAGAAGTGGAACACACTGAAATACTTTTGAATGTTGGTGATGTTAATTGGACCGACACCCCCAGGCTCTGTCCCTTCTTGTTGTTCTTTTTCTCTAATGCTAGTTCCTTTTTCCTTGTTTTCCAATATTTATTCAAGGACAGAGCTATCGTTGCGAGCAACGACGGATTCATAATTTTCACTTAATGGATTCAAAAAATAAAAATATAAATGTGTTAGATCTTTACAATGTATCAATCTAGAATGAACTTAAAAAACAATGTGTTGATGAGAATCAAACCCTAGATGTTGGAAATATTGGGACCACCCTAAACCATTGAGCTAACCTTTTGCACATTGTTTAGGTTATTGAAAACTAATATTATCTATATAAAGACAAAAAAAATCTTGGATATTGTAAAGCAGTACGGGAAGTAAATAAATATTACAAGTGTTCGAAAGGATAAACAAATAGGCCAATGTTCAAAACTGCCGCAAGCTTATTGAGTCTTGAATCTTGATAACCTGAAATCAAGAAACACTAAATCTGGATTGTTACAACTGTGTGCTGAGTCGAGTGATGACACTCTGTCTTTAAGACAAGATTGTCCCGTATATATGCTTTTACGTTAACGGGCAATAGTCTCCCAACATAAAACAACACTTTAATCAACACTACAAAGCAAATAGGTTGATTCTGACGAAGAAAACAAATACGAAACGACTTGCTGAAGAATAGAAAAGGAAGGAAGAGTTTCTGTTTTCGTCCCAACGTTTCTGCTCACGTTTTGGAGTGACTTTCTCTTCCGTTTTGTCTATGTGTATATAGTGTGTCTCTGTTTTTTGTGTTCTATTTTCTGTATTGCACAATTGAGCCAAAATGCATCAATATATAGAATAAGGGGAGACCTCTCAACTGCCAAGACATGATTGTTAATGACCCATTGAATGAGGGAGTAAACAGCCAAGTAATGACTGTTTATGGCCATTGAAAGAGGGTGTAATTCAACCAAGTAATAGATGGAGTAGTAATGGCTAGTTAATGCACAATAACGCCCCCAAAAATCAACTCCAACGGTAGGCAGAAAGCTTTCTGCCTTCCGTTGTTCCCAAATTCAATATTTCAGAAACTTCAGGGACCAAACTGTAAATATTAAATAATTTGGGGGTCTATCAGAATACGACCCACGACCGAACCGGACGGGCAGGCGGCGGCGGCGCGCGCGTGGGCTTAGCCTTGAACCCAAGCACATCTAGGTCATCCCTCCTTTAAACACATGGGATGCCCCTTGGGGTCCCAAACCCTTAGTCAATTTAGAGACTTATAAAGAGAGCAGTTCTTTCTTTTTCCACCGATGTGGTGGATTTGTCCCACATCATATTTCCATGCCTCAAACACCTTACTTCGTGGATCAATATCTCTTTCATTTCTCAACGAAATTTGACAATTCTTGGCCCTACGGTCATCTACTCACTTAGTAGATTATGCACGTGTGAAGAGACAAAGCCTTCAACATGCGGAACCCTAGTGTTTAATTCATTAAATATGGGTGGATACACCTCCCCACCAAAGGCAAATTTCCAACAAAATTTACCTTATATATATAGTGCAATATTTTGTCAATGTGTTCGGGTGAACACCCTCCCACCCCTAAATCTGCCGTAGGACTTGCAAGGCTCATGTAACAAACTTCAACATTGTTAAAATGATATGGAGTTTGTACTATATGATATTATGTTAAGAGTGAGTGAATATCTTATACTAAAGTTTAAGGCAGAAATATATTTTTATTTATTTAATTATTTGACTTAATATTTAGATATTCGAACTGTGATTTGTTTTAATTGTGCACATGAACATATGATAAGTGTCTATTAAACACTTTTAGTTTAATTTTTAGAAATTTTTTTACGTGTACTTTCAAGTGTCTATTATGTAAATAAATTAAACACTTAAAATATGTTACATCTTTTAATTTTTTGGATCTTCTTTGATTGGATTTATTTATTTTCTGGAAAATAGAAGTCCATTTCAGCTTTTTGGTCTTGTTGGTTTTGATAAAATAATTATTCTCCACTTTCCACTCTCTTCCTCCCTTTATACTTGTGTTCACATTCTAGTAAGACTTGCTATTTAAGACCTAAAGACAAATTTTAATTGAAACACTTGAACTCAGGCCTCAGCCTTGTTTCAATTGATCACAATACTATATATATATATATATATATATATATATATATTCATCCCTATCAGATACAACTAGCAAAAATTGATCAACCTTTTTCCAATTGAAGTGTGTGACGTTAAGCGCATCTCACATGGGAAATAGATGGGTCACCCATTAGAATTTGACCCGTTCCCCTTCATATCCACAGCCAAATACGTGCTTCAAGTAGCACAAGGCTGATCGATTTTTTAGCTAGTTATGTCTGATAGGGACAAATATGTACATAGTATTATGTTCAATCATAATAAGGTTGAGTTCAAGTATCTAAATGAGATTTCAAAATAAATTTAAAGAGTTATACATATGTTTGACTTATAATTGAAAAGATGGGTTACCAGGAAATAAGTCAATAAAATATGTTTAAGCAGTACTATAAATATAATTTTGACTTATACAATGCACCATCATTCTTATCCATAGAAATTCTTTCCTTTTACGTTCAATCAATCAACCCCTAATAGACTTTCCCCTTCATGATCATTAGTAATGTAATTACAACTTGAAGCTAAATTTAGAAATGAACCCAAACTAGGCGATTATATGCAAACAAATTAGCAGCTTGATCGTCTTCATTGTGCTAGAAACTAATGCAGTGCAGAATATTTTTAGAAGTTAAAAAGGCCTTACTTTTGGCAGTACCATATGATGTAGATAAATCGAAATTATTTAAAGTATGGAAGCTTAGTAAATCAACAAGCCCGTCTAGCTCAGTTGGTAGAGCGCAAGGCTCTTAACCTTGTGGTCGTGGGTTCGAGCCCCACGGTGGGCGCAATATTTTTAAAAAACATTCACAATCTTTAGCAGTGAAATCTGTTGGCTTTTGCTGTTGATATATATTGAGAATAAATAAATAAATATTTTAATATCTTTTATAAATTACAGAAAAAAGCTCTCATCAAACTACCAAAAAAAGTTCATTCATTTCACTCGTTAATAGTTTGGCTAAAAAATGTTATCGTTGTTACCATTTTTGGTCATATATGTCATTACTCATTAATAGAACTCTACTATTATCAGATTTCGTTACGTGGTATTATCTAAACCCTCATTTTACGAGTGACATATACGAGTCATTTCTCAAGTTCAATGACATATTTGAGTTTTTCCCCAATTCCTATATAAATCTCCATCTTTTCTAATATTATATAACAAGTTTGTCTCTTATACTAATAACATTATTATTTTACATGAAAAATTATGAATCTAATTGTATTCTCATCATTCACAATTTTTACGTACTTTATGGCTTTTTTAAAAAGATTTAAAAAACACATAAAATTTGTTTAAGAAAAACAAAAGACGGAAGGGTTGCTCAGTTGGTTTAGCACGGGGCTTCCATAATGGAGGTCTGGGGTTCGAAACCCTCTGCATACTATAGTAGCTAGGGGATTTGCCTTCTTGGTTGAGCTCGTCGCACAGGGCTTGTCTAGTGCGGGTTATCTCTCCTGTGTAGTTTGCGGGTTATATTGCACAGAAGCGTGGTTTACCCTTTGCGCACTCGAATGGTAGCAGCTTGTCATAAATAAATAAAAAAGAGAATACAATGATGAGGTGTTGTATGAAAAGTATATATGAGTGTGACATATTTGAGTCTTCTTCCAATCACTATTTACACCCCAAATTTCACTCATATGTAACTTTTCATATTCATCTACACCTCATTAGTGTACTCTCTTTTAAATCAGTATATGAGATGATTTTACTGATCGAAGAGGAGTAAATATGAAGACCGAATTCGAGAATATCCTGAATGTAGCGAATGATTCGCTTCAAAGCGGATATGTGTTGAATTCTTGGGTCATGCATAAATAAACATACTTGTTGAACCGCATATGAAATATATGGTCTCGTAAATGTCAAATATTGCAAGGCACCGGCTAAACTACGATACTCAGTTGGATCATGGTAGGGATTACCTGAGGAAATACTGAGTTTTGCTTTCGCGTCTACCGATGTATGAGATGATTTGCAGGGAGATATACCGACTCATTCAATAATTTCTTCTACATATTTCTTTTGTGAAAGAAATAAACCACATGAATGTCGGGTGACAGAGATACCCAAAAAATAGCTTAGTGGACCCAAGTCTTTTATAGAAAATTCAAAACCAAGTTTAGACATGATGGATTGTCGAAGGGCCTTTGAAGAAGCAGCCAGGATGATATCACCCACATAAAGAAGAATATATGCCATAGATGTGCCTCGATGGTAAATAAATAGAGAATGATCTGAAGTGCTGTGAAAGAAACCTAGTGTAGCTACATAATTAGCAAAACACTGATACCAAGCACGAGGGGCTTGCTTATGGCCGTAAAGAATTTTTTTTAGCAAGCATACATAATCAGGGTGTTGAGGATCACAAAAACCCGGTGGTTGATGCATATAGATAGTTTCATTGAGGTTTCCATGCAAGAAAGCATTTTTTACATCAAGCTGAGTAAGACACTAGAATTTTGACAATGCAATGCTAAGTACCGTCCGAATAGTTGTTGGCTTAACCATCGGACTGAAAGTTTCACCGCAATCTACATCAGTTTGTTGTCCTGCACCATTACCTACAAGGCGTGATTTATGCCTTTCAAATGAGCAGTCAGATTTCTTTTTATGCCTGAAAATCCACAAACTTCGAATAATATTAGCATTAGACGGTCACGACACCTACTCCTAAGTCTTTTTTTCATAAGAGCATCGTATTCATATTTTATGGCCATTTTCCAATTATGATCGTTTAATGCATGAATGGGATTTGTGGGCAATGGAGAAATGGATTTTTTTGTAGCAGTGTGAAGATTAAGTAGTCTTCTAGGTTTAAAAATTCCATGTTGGGCTCTTGCGGTCATTTGAGGAGAATGAGGAGGATTCAGATGTGGGCTGATTTGAATAGATTGTTGTGCGGTCGTCGTACTTTGCAGTGTGGGCTGATTTGGAGTGGGCTGAATTGGGCTGGTGTTAAGTCTGTTTAAGTACTATTTTAGAGTGCATTTTAGGGAGTCTTGTGTTAGTCTTTAAGTTATTTTGTACCGTGTTACGCTTGTTTTTTATTTATTTTAGGATAAAGCGATACAAAATGGAAGTGAGGCGGATTTAGAGAGAATAAGTGGATATTGAGGATAAATATGTCATTTAGTCAATGAAACGGTTTAGAGAAGTCCTGGGAAGTTCGTGAGGCAATTGAACGTGTCTCGGATGAATAAAATGACAAATGAGCCACGACGCCTACAATAGAGTCGCGACACTGAGGTTCTAGAGAGACCACGTTTCTGGAAGCAGAAGAGCCGTGACGCTCTCTGGACTGCGCCGCGGCGCTTGAGGAAATCTGCAAATGAGCCGCGGCGCTTATGTCCGTACAGATTACTAGAACTCATTTTTCACAAGGGCAAAAAGGTCATTTCAAAGGGAAAAATAGGGTTTGCTTTAAAGAGAAAAACGGGGAGAATAAAGGAGAGAAAGAAGTTTTGGAACCTTGGAGGAGCCATTGGAGATCAATTCCTCAAGTTCTTTTTCTTTGTCTTGAATTATCTTTATGTTAATTTTCAGTTGATGTGTTAATTTTAGAATGACTATGAACTAATTCTTCTATTAGGGTTTTCAATTAAATCACTTGAACCTCTATCATGAACTAATGCAAAGTTATCTTGTCTTCTTAATCTATTAAGGTATTTTCAATTGTGTGGTTATTGAATGAGAATTGATTGGCCATTGGTTTTCGTTTATCTAAATGAGTTTAAATCAAAATCTGAAAAGTGAGATTTGATATGCTATAGTTGAATTGACATAGGCTTAATCTTGAACGAGAGTATCACGATTGCTTGTGTAGCTTTTAGGCTGTTGATCTTAATGCTTCCTAATTGATGAAATTTATCATAGAAATATAGAAAATTCTCATTTAGGTTGAGTTTTATATGTCGTAACTTGAATGTAGAACGTTTTTGTTAACCTGCTATCTCAATAAGAAGAAAAACTGTTAATATTGCATTAGTAAATGGTAGAGTGGATAGTTGATGAGATTGGAATCCCTAATTGCTCTAATTCTCGAATTTAATTCGTGTGTTTTTGCTGCCAGTTTCTCTTTGCATTTTACTTTCATTTATGCTTTCTTTATTTTTAACCTTTACAAATTAAGATTCGTTAGACAAATAGAAATTAGAGATTAATTATTTGGTAATTGATAAGTCAGTCTCTGTGCGACGATACTCGGTCTTACTGAAAATTATTACAAATTGCGATACGTATACTTGCGTAGCTCTAAAAATTCACAACAACTGAGGGGTGTGTTGAATTATTGTCTATTGGGCCTTTTGGTGATTGGGCTAATGTTGGTGGGGTAGAATGGGCCCGAGTAGGAGAAATAAGAACGACAGTTTCTTGTTGCTGGGCCGGCTCATGAGATGAAGGATGTGTTGGCATTTGGTGGGCCTGTGTGGGGGTATTTATTGAGTTTGTATGGTCCCCTAAATTTGAACTTTGAGATGTGGATGTAGGTTGTATTAGAGGGGGGAGAGAGAGATAGGCCTGCATCCAGAACTCATAAGTTGAGGAATGAGTAGCATGTAATTTGGAAAAAGGAAAAAATTTCTCATAAAAAATTACATGTCTCGAAATAATTATTTTTCGACTCGATAAATCATAACATTTATAACCTCTATGATTTGATGGATATCCCAAGAAAACACAAGGTGTTGATCTAGCTTGCAATTTATTTCAAGAAGTTGAGGGAAGTAATGGATAGCATAAACACCCAAAAATTCGAAGATGAGAGTACGATGGATCTTTTTGATAAAAAAATTCCGTGGGTGTTTGATATGCAAGCTTTTTGTTGGGAAGTATGTTGAGTAATAGGTAGTCATTTGTAGTGCATGATGTCAAAATAAAGGAGGTAGAGAGGCATGAGCAAGAAGAGTTCGGGTGGTATTATTTATGGTCCGAATTTTCCTTTTCGCTTTTCCATTTTGGGAAGATGTGTGAGGGCAAGAAAATCTAAAGCTCATTCCATGTTGTTCACAAAACTTTTGAAAGGGCCTATTATTATATTCCCTCCCATTGTAACATTGAAAACATTTAAGTTCTCTTTCAAATTGTGTTTTGATATACGTGTGAAAACATAGAAACATGGAATATACTCGAGATTTATCAACAATTGGAAAAGTCTACAAAAAAGTTTGTAAAGTCATCAAGAAACAAAACATAATAATGATGACCACCCGAACTGAGGATAGGTGACGTCCAAAGGTCACTGTGCATAATATCAAATGGCAAAGAGGTTAATAATAACGAGTCATAAAATGATAGTTTAACTTGTTTCCCAAGGGGACAAGAATGACATAAAAAATTATCCAAAAATTTATTACACATAATGAAATTATTCCGATGAAGGGAGCTTAAAACAAGAGCTCCCGGATGTCCTAAACGATTATGCCATAATTCAGGAGATAAAGCTGCAAAAGTAGAAGGTTTTGATAGTCCAAAATAAGGTGTTGCGGTTATTGGATATAGGTCACCCACGTTGTCACACCTCATTAAATGCATCCCCGTCTGAATATCCTTTACAGAAAACCCGAAAGGGTCAAATTCAACAGTAGCATAATTATCAATTGTGAATTTTACGACGGAAACAAAATTTTTAATTAATTGTGGGGCATGCAATACATTTTTTAAGGTTAAAGGAGGATGGGGTTTGGGTAACAATGCATTTTCACAGCCAATAATTGGAATTTTATGGCCACTACTGACTGTAATATTGCGATTGTTACTCTTATTTAAATAAGACGTAAGATTACCTCCGTTTTGCAGTCATGTGAGATGTAGCCCCGGTATCCATGCACCATTAATCATCTGGAGGCGCAATCGAGAGAGTATGCATGGCTTGTTGAATGTCGGTTGGTGCGTATGTGGACTAGGCCGACTGGGCTGCTGCTACATGGGCCTAAGGTGGTCTGGGCCCTAAAATTGATTATTGGCGTGGCCCATTTCTATTCTGAAATTGGGCTGGTGCAGTTGTGTATAGGCAAGACGGACTGGGCCAATATTGCCAAGGCCCATACCCCTGCGGATATGCCCAGTTCGCAGAATAAAAATTGGGTTGTTGCCCTACACTAATTTGTTGCCCTCCCGATACATTTGGCGGTTTGCTTCCACGACCACCGCCATTTCATCTCTTCCCTCTGCCGCCACGATTGCCTCCACCACCTCTACCGCCGCGATTAGTGGAGGTACGATTGTTATTCCTTATATTTCCGCCCTGATTTCCACCCGAATTTCCACCCACATCATCATGAGTCATGTGCAAGGCAGAGTTATCAGTGGTGTTTGCGGAGGTCTTTTTTGCCCTTGCTATTTCTTCCAAAACGAGCATGGATCGGGTTTTGTAAAAGGGGGAAGGGTGTCGCCATGGCGGATCTGAGACCCAACGGTTGAGTAGGCCTCCGTTAGACCCGAAACTAGTTGGAGTACCAATCTTTCATTCAACATGATGGCGATGACGTTGGAGAGCAGGTCTGCTAGGGATTTGAGGTATTGACAGTATGAAGAGGCATCCAAGAAATTTTCCATCTGGACTGCTGAGAATTCCTGTTCGAGATAAAGGGCTTGGGAATTCTTGTTGTCGGAAAATATGTCTTTTAGCCGATTCCATGCGATTTCGGCCGAGTCTCGTTCAAGGATGGTGTTGGGAAGATCTTCAGAAATGGTACTGTAGATCCATTGTAGAACAATGACGTCAATACGTAACCACAGTTCGGGATCTGTTTCTTTGAGAGATGGGGGGAACCCGACTTCTTCGATGGAGAGATGTGGTCTAGAACTTTGTAAGCTCTAGCATGGATTTTGAATAATTCCGATCATGTGATATATTGACCCTTTTCAATATCAAGGGTGACTTTCATAAAGCTGTTAATGTTCGACACTGTAAGAGCAGGGTGAGGAGGAAGAATAGAAGGGGAAGGTGTTTTTGGGTCGAATGTTTGTTCAACAGACATGGCTTACTATCGGAACATGGGAGCTTGAAGAAGACGAAGAAGCAGAAATGGTCGACGACAAAGAGAGTTGGTCGACGGATTAAAATATGGATTACCTAGACTCTTGATACCATAAAAGATAAAATGTTTTCCGTGTCTCTTTCATTTACAATATTGGCAATATATACACAATATACAAGCTGAAATTATGCTAATCATATTTCTAATCAGATCACTAATTTGTGCTAATCAAATCACTAATCAAATACATTATTGAATATACACAGATTCTGAATCTGTGTATATTTCTAACATCCTCCGTTGGGCTAACAAAAGAAGCTCATTTGTATATTAAAATTCATCTTTCACTTCCGCTATTTTACATTAAAATTGATCTAACTTCAATATGTTCCCCTATAGGAAATTTCAAGGCAATAAGTCAAAGTAAATAATTTAAACTATATACCTCTGACCTAAAAAATAATGAACTATAGTATAGTTGCATGTTGAAGTGTTGATTTGTGGATTAACCATATCTCCAAAAGAGGAAATTGTTCCAAATAACTCTCCAATTCGTACAATGCATTGAGGAATTGTTCCACATAACACTCCAATTCATGTAATAATGCACTAATGTTGTATACTTTTTTTATTTTTCTTTAACTATTTTTCAACCGTTAAAAAGTTATAAATGTACTCCATAATGTTTAGGGAAACTAACCGAAATACCCTCTAAAACAAAATAATTATCCGTCTCATGCCCTTTTTAAACTAATCACCCGCAGTACCCTCTCGCCCAAAACTATTTACCCGACATATCCCCTCGCCAAACCCCTTCCTTTGTGATACCATCACATTATATATATATATATATATCAGGATGGTATCATGAAGGAATAGGAGAAGGACTGAAGTAGTATTTCATAATACCATCTCAGTGTATTTATTAACCACTATGGTATCATGGTCCTGAGGAGTTTCTCATTGAAGGACATAGAATTGTTTTTCGAGAAAAAATGTGTCTTTTTTGAATAAACGAACATGATCATCCATGATATATCATCTCAGTATATTTATAGCAGGATGATATCATGGAGGACTAAGAGAATGACTGAAGCAGTCTTTAATGATACCATCTGAGTATATTTATATATCATGTTGGTATCATAACTGAGAGGGAGGGGAGTATCTTGGGTAAATAGTTTTAATATTTTAGGGGTATAAAAAGTAAGAGGTATAGAAGCAGATAAATAATTTGGTTTATGGGATATAAGTGATGTTTTCCCTAATATTTAGCATATTAGGTCCGTGCTGTCCGTTACTAGTATGTTAATGTACAAGTACGTGTGAGATATAAAGGAATATTAATTTCTTAATCACAAGCCCAAACCTACCAAATAAATCATGAAATAGATTTTTCCTCTCTTGTTACCCATTAATTTCTTCACTATTCTTTCGTTGCATAAACATTGATAAGATCATGATGATGACGATGATGATAGAATTACACTTACTTTGAAGTTTAATGACGGCAATAGAGCGATGTAAGGTAGGGTGATGTGCGAAAACGATTAATTCTAAAGAACAAATAATATTTCATTTAAAAAAACCTTAATTGTTTTTCTTCATATTTAATAAGAGACATGAATATTTATTTAAAAATTTGATATTTACTTCTTTCCTTCAAATGGTAATAACATATTTAAAGAGAGCTAAATAATATGCTGAGACAAATACTTAAAATAAATGATAAAACTTAAGCAACAATTTCATTAACCGAATCTCCATAGACATCCTTCGTCTTTAGAAATTTCTTAAGCAAAGCAAATGATCCCTAAACTTTTTCATTTCCTAAAACCCCCCCACAGAGTCCAAGAAAAACTCAATCTTTTTTAACAAACAGGAGAAATAAAAGAGACCTAGTTAACTAAATCGAACAAACAAGAATTAAATTCTCACAGCATCAGCAAACTCGGGAATGAGGTCAGGAAATTTGTATTCAACAGCTCTGCAAATAAGTTTTTCTGCGTTTCTACTATTGCTATGGCTAAATCGTTTAGGAGAAATTTCAAGAAAAAACACATAGAAGGTGAGAAAAAAGAAAAACACGGCAGATAGAGAGCGAGAGAGAGGAGGAGGATGAGAGATTGAGTCATTTTTTGTAAGATTTAAAAAGCTAAGTTAATTTTGACAGCATTGTTAACCTAATTATCATACATCGTAATTATTTCAAAAATTAATTTAAGTTATACATACCGAAGTGCATTCTTTTTTGGTTGCATATCAGTAAAATGAACATTTTCTTTTTTAAGATTATCCTATCAAGCTTATCATGAATGTTTTTGGTACATAACTTATATTATTAACCAAAAGTGAGAAATTACAAAACATAATAGAGCTATGCTACTGGACAAATAGTCCCAGTAATCACGCTCAAGCACATGTACTTAGAAGTCAAATAAAAGCTCAGCAAAAACATTCCATTAGCGAATATTCTCAGAATATTCGCCGTATATTTTGTAATTATGATAAATGTACATTTAAGGTAACTTAGGATTCTAATTGTATTAGGAATCAACCTTTGTAAGGTAAGTTAGGATTCGTACCATATTAGGAATCAACCTTGTACAGCTATATATATTGTGAATAATGAAAGAAATTCCTAAGGAAAATTATTCTATCTTTCACATTCAAAATCTTCCCTGCTCAGCTACACTGGGTAGTAATTATAGTTTGACAATCATCCCACTAGTCTTGGCTTGATTGTTGCTCGTTGGTGCACCTCCTGGATAATCAACTTAATGAGCACATTGACAGTTTGTCCCTTTTTTCTGAAAAATTCTTTGATTTCTTTCCCTCCATATCTAGTAAACTGCTACAGCTAATAACATCCTATAAACTTCTGCCTTTGGTGTTTTACCTCTTGCATTTTGCACAACTCAAATAATCTCTTCATAATCCATGCAAGTAATTTGCCTCGCTGAAAAAAGGAATAGTCACAAAGGTGTTAGAATAATAATTATGGGGAAATCCCATAATTCTTATTATTCTCCATTAATCAAGATATGATTATATTGTAATTAGAATTGTAATAATTTAGAATCAATTAGTAGGATGATTGTAAGTAATTAGTATCTTATATTTTAGGTAAACTAGATTAGTACTACATCCTATTGTTGTATATATCTTCTATGATTGGAATGAAATACTCAAGGAATAAATTTTCAATATGGTATCAAGAGTCTAAAATTCTTTGCCCTAAAATTTTCTCTCCTTCTCTCGGCTATTTCATGAGCCTAAAATTCTTTGCCCTAGAATATTGTTGTATATAATTATGCAATTTGAAATTCCATGACAATAACTATTTTCAAAGACAATACCCAAAAGTGGCCAGTGAACATTATCTCTATCCAAGTCCGAGGTGAGTTGTAAGTTGTAACTGTTTTTGATAGCATAGGTGCAAAAGACAGGAAATAGTCAATCATTTTTAATTCATTGTTAAAATAATTTGAATCTAAGAATTTTTGTCAATAAATCTTGTTGTATAGGTTTACGACGTATAACTAAATTAAAAAAAGGGAAAAATGATTTCCCTTTCAATTGATTTTATTCAACGATTGGCCAACACGTTAATTAAAAAAATCCCATTGTAGCCCATCATTTATCTAATATTTATGACCAGAGTTCATGAACTAAGCATAATCTTAGTACTACTTTATAATAAACTATACAAAGTTACACTATATTTAATTTGTCATGTAGGAAGTGTGTAATTTCCACGGATACATCATTACTAAACAAACATCCTTAAATCGTAAATGAGGTGAGGATAACATCGTAACAGAGGCCTCAGAGACTTTTCATTAAAGTTTTTAATATATTGACCAATCTAATCTGCTATTCACTTTATTTGCTACAATGACCAAGTGTTATGCACGTCTAAGTCAACTTGGCCTTTTCTCAAGGGTATATGCATGTATCGAACATATCATAAAAGGTTTAAGTTTTATATATTAACCACCTAAAAAGTATTTACATAATCAGGTCAGGCCATATGTAACACGTAGTTCTATTTAATAAACATTTAGTGATAATATATAAGAGTAATTCAATAACTTACTATAACATGTTAAATTATATTGATAACGTAAATTGATTTATCCTTCTCCTGGATTAGCTGAGGTGTGTATAAGCAAGTTCAGACACTGTGGTTATAAAAAAATAATAGACACCGTGGTTATAAAAAAATAATTTATGTTGTTATATACTCCTTTGTTTTAATTTATGTGATTCACTTTTCTTTTTAATATGTCGCAAAAAGAATGATGTTTTTTATATTTTAAAACAATTTAACTTTATACTTTCTTGTTTCAACCTTAATGAGCCATACAAGTATCTATTGCTTGTTTAGACCAAAAATTCCAAAAAAGAAAAATTTATTTCCTTAAGCTCTATGCTCAGTTAAAGTGCAACACATAAAAAGGGACGGAGAGTAACTAAAATTCAAAGGAGAAAAGGGGGTTTTTTGGCTTAGTCCTTTGTCTTGTTATATTTATGATTTATCTGAGTTTAAACATTATGCACTATGTGTAAAAATTACTACCTATAAATAAGGGTACTTGTTAAATCATTTGACAATTATTAATTGGTAGTCTGATAAATATAATAACTAAGTTACTATCACATGGTAAACTATCCAATAAAATAAATAATCTCTACCACCAGGGGCGGGTGTTGTTGTTCCGCTGGGTTCATTTGAATCCAATAATTTTGATGCGTAACATAAATTTATATGCATAAATATATTAAATTTATAATAAATAGTAAATTTGAATCCATAATTTTAAAGATACAATATGTTTAATATTAAAATTTGAATCCATAGAGCAAATCCCAGATCTGCCTCTGTCTATCACTGCACATACATACAAAACTTAAATCCTATTAATAAACATATTAGTCAACCTTAAACTTCAGAAAATGGTCATCACGTTAGCAACCAATCTAAGGATGGGTGTTCATCAACTTTGTAAAGAATGGATCTTGGGCCTAACTCAACCTCAAAAGCTAGCTTATAGGGTGAGGATTGTCCAAGTCCATATAAGGAGTCCATGTTCCCATTCTATATCCGATATGAGACTAATAAAACACTCCCCGCACGCTCAGACCTTGTTAACTGGAGCGTGAATAATATAATTTGGGGGCCCAACATCGGTGAACAAATAATTGGAATGAGCCTTGCTCTGATACCATGTAAAGAATGGATCTTGTGCCTAACTTAACCCCAAAAGCTAGCTTGTAGGGTGATGATTGTCCAAGTCCATATAAAGAGTTCATGTTCTCATTCCATATCCGATGTAGGACTCTCAACACTCCCCCACACGTCCAGACCTTGTTAACTGGAGCGTGAATAATATAATTTGGGGGCCCAACAATCGGTGAACAAAGAATTGGAATGAGTTTGGCTCTGATACCATGTAAAGAATGGATCTTGAGCTTAACTCAACCCCAAAAGCTAGCTTGTAGGGTGAGGATTGTCCAAGTCCATATAAAGAGTTCATATTCTCATTCTATATCCGATGTGAAACTCTTAACAAACTTTGACAAATGCAGTTTAGTAGCCTTCACGTCAGTCCAACATATTCAAATCAGACTAATGTCAATGCCATGCCAATAACTATAAATATGGATCATTTCATTGTCATCAAGAAAACATTCCCAAAAATCACATAAGCTCTGCCACTCCTTTCAAACAAGATGACAACTGGAATCCAAGTTATCCTAATCGTCTCATCGCTCCCCCCGGCACTGGCCCTTCCACTGACATTCGCGTATAATTATGGCTTGGCCCTGGCCCAGCCCGTGGTGATCGAAGGCATGGTCTATTTCCAAAGTTGTGATACCTACGGGTCATGGTCATTATCAGGGGCAAAGCCAGTTGCATCAGCTAACATTAGTGTCATATGCAAAGACTACAAGAAAAGAGTGAGCTTTTACAAGGCATTCAAAGCAAATGCATATGGTTATTTCTATGCAGAGTTATAAGGTTTCAAAATGGGACATTCTTATCTTGACCATCCACTTCACTCTTGTCGTGTGAAATTGGTGTCTTCTCCTCAAGAAAATTGCAATGTTTTTAGTAACATTAATTATGGTCTTAATGGTGCACCACTAAGATTTGATGACAAAGTAATTGATCAAAGTGATTACAAGGCTGTAATTTATACTGTTGGTCCCTTGGCTTTTCGACCAACTTATTGCCCTCCTAAATAAGAAAAGAAGTTCAAGCTCGTCACGTCCAAAGTACAATTTCAAATCGACATTATCTTTTAAATATCTTAATATCTATTTTACCGAATTCTAATGTTTCTTTCCAAATCCCTTAGGTGGTCATTTTGCTTGGATTGGTATCGAATCTCTATCTTTAGTCTAATCGGGATTGTTGATACTTCACAATCTTGTCAATTATGAGTTTGTCTTTTCGTAATGAATTGCTTTGTCCTTAGTGTACTAGAGTTTCATCAGTGTCACTCGCTCGCCCTTTGCCTTAATCAGTAAGGGAAGAAGTTAGTGGATGAAATCCTCTTTTGGGATTTAATGTGATCAAAAGCCCAAATCGATTTCATTGTAGATTGTGTTTCTTTTTTCCCTTTTTGGTAATGTGTTGGCTATCTACAAGAGTCAACACTATGATTTTTTGTACTGTATACTGAACAACCTCAATTGTATGATATTATTTCCTGTGATTTGTGGCATGCATACTGAACAACCTAAATTTTATGATATTCTTACCTTTTTTTCTTCTTAATGAATTACTGAAACTCTTCCCCCAACAACAGGTGATTTGCAACAATGAACCTATAAGGGTAGGTCTTGAATTTTCTGTCACGCGAAAAAAAAAGACCTTGGTTTTTTGTGCTTATGATAGCAGATAACTTGTTTTATTTTTAGAATTACAAATCTCACATTTTGTAGGAGCTTACCTGTAAATTTCCTTTGAGGGATTTAAACTGACAGTATATATAACTTAAACTTCTGATAAAATAATAATAACTAGTCTACTATCACATAATAAGATTCATTATTAGACTTTTTGGTCTCTATCTTTCACAGATGCGACGTGGTGGAAGTAGTAGTGGAGATGGATAGAATAGTGGGAACAGGTGGATTGTTTTAGTTCAGGACACAATGTCGATACTTCACAAGCTTAGCTCAATTGTACAATCACTTAATTGGTCAGTAACTGTAACTGTTTCCGACTTAATTCGAAGAAGAAAGGAAGAATTAAGTGACCATGACAGCCATGGAAGAGTAGCCGAGAAGCAATTTACAGAGGAGAGAAAATCAGAGAATTGAGGAACTGAAAGTGTTTGATATATTGATACAATGTGTGTGTATATATACAATTTCCATTAATCTAACAACCTATTAATTACTACTTTAACCAATTCTAACTAATCCAACAAACTCAACAAACTCTAATTAACTCAACAACTAACTAGAGTCAACAATCCCATGCGCCACTCCTCATGGTACCTTGGTATATCTATCCAACTCTTTCACACCCCTCTCAAGTTAGGAGATATGAAGATATTCATCATTCCTAGCTTGGACATCAAATGAGTGTGTTGTATCCGGCTAAGAGCTTCAGTAAACAAACTTGCAGGTTGATTTGCAGAGGGTATGTAACCAGTGTGAATGATCCCTTCATGAATCTTGTCTCTAATGAAGTGACAATCTATGTCAATGTGCTTGGTACGCTCATGGAATACTAGATTGGCATCAATTTAAAGAGCAGACTTGTTGTCTGTGAACACTGAAATATGCAGCTCTACAAGAACACCAAGCTCCTTATACAAGTCAGTAAGCCATACAATCTCAGCAACTGAAGCAGCTAAGGCTCTATACTCATCTTCAACTGAACTTCTAGAAATAGTAACCTGCTTTTTAGACTTCCAAGCAACTGGAGAAGAGCCAAACAATATAAAGTAGCCTGTAATGGATCTCCTGTTATTAATGCAGGATCCCCGGTCCGCATCACAAAATACCTGTAGCGGAGGAGTGCTGGAACTGCTCAGAAGAATACCTGATCCTGGAGCATGTTTGATGTACCTGACAAGCCTTAATCCAGCTTCCAAGTATGAGGTCTTGGGCGCTTGCATAAACTGACTCAAGCACTGGACAGAAAATGCTATATATGGCCTAATATTAGTGAGTTATAAGAGTTTACCAATGAGTCTCCTATAAATGCCAGGATCTGATAAGGGTAAATCTTGTGATAAAGAAGAATTGGACATTGTGTCACAAGATGTGGAAATAGAAGCAACATGCTGATCAAATTCCACTGTGGTGAACTTTTGATGCATCTCCATGGGTGAAAGTACTGGTTTGGCACCTGCTAAACCCATGTCAGAAATTAGTTCTAATGCATACTTTCTTTGACGCATAAGAATGTCTTGGGAACTTCTTGCAAACTCAATCCCAAGGAAATATTTAAGCTCTCCCAAGTATTTTATCTTGAAAGCAGCCTGTAATGCCTCTTTAGTATACTGGATAAGTCCTGGGTCATCACAAGTAAGTAGTAAGTCATCCATATATACCAACACCACCACAATCTTACCAGCCTTCTGCTTAGTGAACAGAGAATAATCTCTGAGACTCTGCTTGAAACCAGAAGAAACTAAAGCTAAAGTTAATTTGATATTCCACTGTCTTGATGCTTGCTTTAAGCCATATAATGACTTTAATAATCTGCAGACTTTATTCTGCCCTCATGTGGGGTTGAAACCTTCTAGCAGTTTCATAAACACCTCCTCATAGAGATCTCCATCTAGGAATGTATTATAAACATCCATTTGATGAATAACCCACTATTTGGATGCCGCAACTGAAATGACTGCTTTGACAGTGGTAATTTTAACATGTGAGAAGGTCTCTTGATAATCAAGACATTCTTTTTTATTATATCCTTTTGCTACTAGTCTTGTCTTGAATCTTTCAACTTCTCCAGTAGCCTTATACTTGATTTTATACACCCATCTACATCCAATGGCCTTCTTACCTTCTGAAAGTTCTACCAACTCCCATGTCTTGTTTTTCCTCCAATGCTTGGATCTCAGCCTTCATTGTTTCAACCCATTTTCTATCTTTGGTAGCTTCTGAATAACTGTAAGGTTCAATAACAACAGAAACTTGTGCCACAAAGTCTCGATACCTGGCTGATAAGCCTGTATAGCCCAGTCTTGCAGAGATAGAATACAAACAGCTGGTAGAACCTCGTTGTGTGATGTAGTCTTTATGCCAAGCATGAGGTCTACTAGCTCTTGTGGATCTTCTAATGTCAGGCTCAGGTCCCAATGTTTCCTCCATCATGTCTGAATTCTGAGAACTGTTGTACATGTTTGTAATAGCAGTATCATCAACAAGAGAATCAATAAAAGAAGTATCACCTGCTTGAATCTCTTGATTGTGATGTACAATCCTAAGACTCCTAGGATGTACTAGATCATCAAAACATAAATGTTCATGTGACTGTATAGAATCAAGTCTGTCATCAACATTATTTTTAAAAAGGGAAGATGGACTTCATAAATACTACATCCCTGCTCACAAAGAAAGTTCTATTCTCCATGTCATACAACCTGTATCCTTCTGTGCAGATCCATACCCCAAGAGAACTGCCCTCACTGCCGGGACTAAACTTGTCCTGTTTGATCAGAGTAGTTGCAAAACACAGACAACCTATCACTCTTAAGTGAGAGAGTGATAGTATTGTGTTATACAACATCTCATAGGGTGATTTGTTCCCTATAAACAGTGGAAGGTATTCTATTCATAATATACACTATCCCTTCTACACAAAAATCCCAGAACATGTCTGGTAAACTTCCCTGAATCTTTATGGCCCTAGCTGTTTCTAATATATGTCTATGTTTTCTCTCCACCACACCATTTTGTTGTGGTGTGTATGTATAAGAACTCTCATGTATCACACCATATTGTTGAAATAACTCCTTACAATGATGATTAAAGAATTCAGTTCCATTATCTGACCTTATAGTTTTGATCTTGACATCAAACTGAGTGTTTGCTTCAATAAAGAAACTCTTAAGTAAAACAGACACATCTGACTTTAATCTCATTAGAAAAATTCAAGTCCATCTAGAGTAATCATCCATAATAGTAAAAAAAATATCTCATTCCATTATGTGTTTCAACTTTGTAAGGTCCCTATACATCCATATGTAACAATTGAAAAGGTTTTGTCTTCCTACTGATACTGACAGGGAAGGGAACCATAGTTTGTCTAGCTAAAGGACATACTTCACAGTTATGTAATATGAATGAACTATTATTCTTGAAACAAAATATTTTCCTCAAGACAGACGTGGGCACATGACACAATCTTTGATGTCAAACAACTACAGCCCCCACTTAGATGAGAGAGAGAATAGAAAGAGAAGAGGTCAAAAAGAAATGAGTCTCTTGCAGTTGGGGTTTGACAACAACCTGCTGATGTGGCACAATCTCGACCCTTCCTACTCATAAATGAACTTATAATCTCGGCCCTTCGTTTGAGCGAAATGACCATTCCCCTCCCTTCCGCAATTCAGCTTCGAACCTCACTAACTACATTTTATTAGAATTAAAACTAGGAACCTCTAGATCATAACACTTTATCCTGATTTATAAATGAACATTTACAACGGTGTTTGTTTGAACATATGCAGAAGTTGAGTTTGCAAGCTCGGCCTTCCCATTTTGTTTGTTTGAGTTGATTTTGTAAGAAAAAAGAGGTTAAAACTGTTTTTGGAGATTTTTAAACTTTAGTTTCTTTTTCTTCAAAAACTCAATTCTTGCTAAGTTACGTGGTGGTCGCGAGGTTTTTATAGGGAGTAAAAATTTTAAATAGCTACTTTTCAGCCCTAAAATATGGCCACTATCATGTCCTAGAATTTTAATTATGGAATTTGAAATTTCATGACAATAACTATTTTCAAAGACAGTGTCAAAATGTGGCCAGTGAACATTAGCTCTATGTTCATAGGCTTCATCTAAATCCCGAGGTGAGTTGTAAGTTGTGACGGTGTTTTTAAAAGCAGAGGACAGGAAAGAGTCAGTCATTATTAATTCATTACTAAAATAATTTGAATATAAAAAAAATTGTCAATAAATTTTGTAAAATGATTTCCCATCATTTATCTAATATTTATGACCGGAGTTCATGAAGAAAGCATAATATTGGTACTGCTTTAATAAACTATACAAATTTACACTATATTTAATTTGTCATGTCGGAAGTGTATAATTTCCACGGATACATCATTACTAAACAAACATCTTTAAATCGTAGATGAGGATAACATCATAACAGAGGCCTCAGCAACTTTTCATGAAAGTTTTTAATACATTGACCAATCTAATCTACTATTGACTTTATCGTAAGAATTTTGTTAGGTTCAAAACACATAAGTAAGGCATAACGGAAGTTTAAAAGTTTTGTTTCTTACTTATCCCAATAATAATTTCTGGTATGGTTATACAACAATGAAACTTGTAACATAAAACATTTACTTACAAGTTATAATATCTGGAATCTTTGTCTACTATAAGGTGCACACGCGGTTGCCCTTCCGATTGCAAGCTTCAATGTACTTCTCTTTCGGAAAGCTAGGAAATCCGGCAGAGGTTCGAGAGTATATGATTCTAAGTCTCTAAGACTTAGAATGTTTTCAGAATTAGTGTGTAAATAATGAAAGGGAATGCCTCTATTTATAGTTGGAAATTAGGTCAAAACAGGATTAGGGTTTGACCTTGGGGCTGACCCAAAAATTGATGAAGAGGCGCCGCGGCGCTCGACGTGCACATGCACTGTCTCGATTTATTTTCCGTGCATTCTTAATTAAATCCAAAATCCAATTTTGACTTAATTAAAAATAATCATTATTCATTTAAATATCTCGATTCCAAATCGAACATTTAATTACTCTCTCAATACATCCTTAGATCGAAACGGACAATCGACATAGTGTGACCCTACAGGCCTTCTCATATCGACATTAATCAAATTAAGGTTTACGCGGAACTCCTAGACGGCGCCGGAAGACGAACTCAATACGTGAAGTACATTTACGCGAATCCAGTAAACTTAACCTTTATGTGGTAAGATAAAATCCTTTCATTCACGACACACCCGATCAAGCTTAGGATTTGTCAAGTGTCTATCCAAATGGCTTAATCCTAATCTTGGCTCAACTACCACCTTCAATCCACACCGTAATGTACCCAATACAAGTCGTATCTCAACCTATAAGGCATTTGAGCTTAGGACGGGATCAAAGTACATTACTTTGTAGACAAGGCGCGTATTGACCTCAAGTCTAAGGACTTCTATCTCCCACACGCTGATCATACTTTAGACATGTATAACAAACAATACATCAGCAGGGTATACCAATACTTCCAAAGTATCCATGTGTCCATCACGAGTAGCCATTACTCGTAGCAGGTGAGACATACTACATCCTCTAAGGATGTGATGCAGACCACATGTCGACTTATCACATATCATCGATATCCCATTCTCGATGATCATTAGTCGAGGCTATTTTTAGAGTTACGTTCTATCATGAATATCTCACTCTATTAACGTAAGCTCAAGGGATGCACATTAATGAATAATTATAAATAATCAAATAATAATTCAATAATTGCAAATGCCAAAATATTAATCTGCATTAATAATAATACGGATGTGTATAAAGTACATTTGTCTTAATACAGATTGTCTCTAGGACATAAATATACTTTCAACCTCCTACTTGGCCTAGAGCCAATCTCCAACATATCTAATGCCCATATTCTCAAAATGACCATTATGCTTGACTAAGCTTAATGGTTTAGTGAATGGGTCAACTAGATTATCGTCTGTGGGAACATAGTCTAATCTAATATCTTCAGTCTCCACCATCTCCCTGAGTATGTGGTACTTCCTTGGTACATGCTTGTTTCTGTTGGTTGATCTTGGTTCCTTAGTTAGCGCAATCGCACCAGTGTTGTCACAATAAATCGTTATTGGACAAATGACACTTGGAACAACCCCTAGTTCCTTCAGAAACTCAGATATCGCGACAGCTTCCTTCCCAGCTTCTGATCCAACAATGTACTCAGCTTCTGTTGTCGAATCAGCAGTTGTAGCTTGCTTGGAACTTTTCCAACTCACTATTCTGCCATTGAAAATGAAGGCATATCCAGACTGAGATTTGAAGTCATCAAGATCTGTCTGGAAGCTAGCATCAGTGTACCCAGTACATACCATCTTCTCTTGTCCACCGTAGACTACCAATTATTCTTTAGTTCGTCTAAGATACTTAAGAATACTCTTGACTGCTTTCCAGTGTTCTTCCCCAGGATTCTGCTAGAATTTGCAAGTCATACTAAGTGCATGGGCCACATCTGGCCTCGTACAGGTCATGACATATATGATGGATCATATAGCTGAAGCATATGGGATTCTTTTCATCCGTTCAAGTTCTGCAACAGTAGAAGGACTATCCTTCTTTGATAACTTGATCCCTTGACCTATAGGAAGATTTCCCTTCTTGGAGTTTTCCATAGAGAATCGTCTTAGTACTTTGTCTATGTATGTGGACCGTGACAGCCCTAACAATCTATTAGGTCTCTCTATAGATCCTAATTCCAAGAATGTAGCAGGCTTCACCCAAGTCCTTCATCATGAAGGTGCTGGATAACCATTCATTGACTGATTGCATGAGAGTGTTATTATCTCTCATTATCAATATGTCATCTACATATATAACAATGAAGACAATACTCCCTTCCTTGCGCTTACTATAGACGCAAGGATCTTCTTTACTTCTAACAAAGTCAAACGATTTGACTGCTTTGTCAAAGCAAATATTTCAACTCCTTGAAGCTTGCTTAAGCCCATAAATGGACTTTTGTAGTTTGCAAGAGCTCATTCTTTAGGAAAGAGTCCGTCATTATTAATTCATTACTAAAACAATTTGAATATAAAAAAATTTGTCAATAAATTTTGTAAAATGATTTCCCATCATTTTATCTAATATTTATGACCGGAGTTCATGAAGAAAGCATAATATTAGTACTACTTTAATAAACTATACAAATTTACAGTAAATTTAATTTGTAATGTCGGAAGTGTATAATTTCCACGGATACATCATTACTAAACAAACATCCTTAAATCGTAGATGAGGATAACATCATAACAGAGGCCTCAGCAACTTTTCATGAAAGTTTTTAATACATTGACCAATCTAATCTACTATTGACTTTACATGCTACAATGTCCAAGTGTCATGAACGTACAAGTCAACTTGGCATTTCTAAAGGGTCTATGCATGTATCAAACATCCATCATAAAAGGCTAAGGAAGTTTAAATCTTATATATTGATCGCCTAAAAAGTAGTTATATAATCAAGTGAGGTAATATCTACTTCTCGGCCACCCACATCCCAATCCTGTCCAATCTCTCGCGGCACACTCATGGACAATGATAACCCGTGCTATGCACGGCATTTTCAAACCCAAACGGCTATTTAACTTGTCCACTTCGGTTGCCCCTTCTTCTGTTCTTCGTAATCCGAAAGATGCCTTGTCCGATCCTAATTAAAAAAATGCAATGATTGACGAATATAATGCTCTTATTGAAAATAAGACGTGCGATCTAGTACTTCGTCCTCCTAATGCTAATATTATGTTGGAAATTTGCCTTTGGCGGGAGTTGCGACCGACCAACTTTAACGGCTTAAACACTAGTGTAACGAATGTTGGAGAATCCGGTTCTTCACACATGCATGATCTACTAAGTACGTAGATAACCGTAGGGCCAAGAATCGTCAAATTTCATTGAGAAATGAAAGAGATATTGGTTCACGAAGTAAGGTGTTTGAAGCATGTAAAGTGTGGTATTGTGTGTAGTTCTCCCTCATCGGTAGAGGAAGAAAGAATTGTTGTGTATATAAGATTCGAAATTGGTTTGGGGTTTGGGACCCCAAGGGGTATCCCATGTGTTTAAAGGAGGGAGGACCTAGATGTGCTTCGGTTCGAGGAAAGACCACACGCGCGCCGCCGCCCGCCCGCCCCGTCCGGTTCCGGGTTCTCGTCGGGCTGCGGGCTGTGGGCCTTCTGATATTATCTTTTTGGGCCAGAGAACTTTGCCAGAAGTACAGTTTGATCCCAGAAGTTTCCAGATGTACAGTTCGGACCAGAATTCTTTCGGATGTACGGTTTGGTCCCCGAAGTTTCAAGATGTACGAGTTTGGTCCCTGAAGTTTCCAGAAAATCAGAATTTCGACGGTCAAAAACAGAAATGCCAAGCACTCAATTCAGCCATTTATTTTGGCTGAATTACTCCTCCTATAATGGTCAAATCTGTTGGTCTTTCTCCCATTAATGTTGGTGGCTTTACTACCTCCATAATGGCCATTATTTGGTGTTATGGAGGCGATAATCGACCCCCTCCCTCACCTATTTAAACACCCCCTTACACCATTGTTGAGAGCTAACAAAAACGTTCATACAACACATATGCACGAAAATACAGAAGCTTTCTCAAGCAGAAAATTCTTCTTCCTACAATTTCCAAGCATCATTTCGTTACTCAATATTCTTCACGGTAGCTCTTGAGTTTCCTTTGCTCAAGTGTTCCATTGCTGTTTTATCTTGGGAGACAAATTGTCCAGGACGTATAAAGGATACATACGGGGCAATATTGTCTTAAGGACAGAGTGCCACACTCGACTCAGCAAAAACAGTTTCCATTTTTCCGTCTTCTACAAAACTGGAATTTCCAGTTTTTCTTGTGTAACAATTGTAATTTCAGATTCCATGTTGAATTATTGAATCTTTGTTTATCCTTTTGAATACTTGTAATAGTTATATACTTCCCATACTGCTTTATAAAGTACCATAGAGCAAAAACTCCCAACATATTATTCGTTCTATGTGGATTTTTCGACATAAAAAGAAATCTGATGGTTCTTTTGAGAGGCACAAAACCCCTTAATATTTATTTTTAACTCCTAAGTTAATATATTTACACTTTAACCCAATTTTCCAACTATAAATACCTCATTTTCTCTTCATATTTATCACAAATCTTTCAACAATTTATCTCTCTACAATTCTACATTGCCTACTAAATATTATACTTTTTTGCTCATTTATATCAAAGTTAAAAAATTGGTAGTGAAGTTTGCAACTAGCTTGAGGATCATCCATCGAGCAAAGTTTCAATTTTCAACCTCGATTACAAGTCAACGTTACGTCGGCGTTTGGTACCTTCGTTCCTTCTTTAAATTATTATTGTTACTTTATCTTAATTATCACACTTAATTTCATTATCTTTAACTATTTATTTGCATAATTAAAATGGAAGGATTAAGAGGTATTTTAAGGGTAAGGGTAAGGGTGCTTCATTTAGTAGGGGTAACAAGGGCAGGAGTACTTCTTCTAGTCATCCTATTCCTCGGCAGGATGATTTGATTGATTACACTCATATAGATGAAACTGAATTTTTAATGATATACCATTAGACGATGAGATATATTCTGCAACTCAACCAGACTTTAATTTAGAAGATAATCTAGATGACACACCCATTAGTGCACCTCAAACTGAAACTGGAACGCCTCCTATTCCTCCTAGTATGAGACGAGGCCCCACACAACAAAACTTAAAATCTGTTGCATTAGATTTTTTTGATAGGGACCAAGAGAATCAAGTAGTTAGATGCCAAATTTATAAAAATATTTATAAATTTAAAATGGGAAAAGGTCAGGGTGGACGGGAGGTTTATTGAGACATGTACAAAGTTTTCACAAAGCTAGGTGGGATGAATACGAGGCTACAAAGTCGAGTGCGGCAATGCGCTCCCAGTCGGGACAAGGTTCACATAGTGGCCCGGACCAAGTACATGGTCAAATTAACCCGACGACGGAAGGAATTATAGGTCTTAAATACGATAAACATAGAGATAGGGAAGCAATAGCAAAATTAGTTGCGGTGGAGGGTTTGCTTTTTTCATTTCCTTCCTATGGTTTTATTCATTACATTAGAGATATGTACAATCCTGCTTTTAACGGTTTTCCTAGATCAACTGTTAGGAGAGACGTTTTTAAATTTGCACATGAATATCAACAATATTTACGTTATTCATTATATCATTTCCCTAGCAAAGTATCTATCACGCCTGATATAGGCCGTAGTACTAACGGCCATGATTATTTAACTGTAACATGTCATTGAATAGATTATAAATGGTCTATGCAAAAACGTATTTTAGCCTATAGATATATTGATGATATGCACACTGAAAATTTTATTGCAGAAAATATTCATCAAGTTTGTGATTATTATGGTATAGCTGACAAAATAATGACTGTTACGGTAGATAATGCTTCTTCTAATATTATGCTATTAGACTTTTAAAAAATCTTTTAACTTCGTCTTTTCCTAATCATTTTCATATAAAATGTGTGTATCATATTTATAACTTAGTTGTAAAGGATGGTCTATCACTTTTTGAAGACATTCTTAATAAAGTATAATTTGCTATAAACTTTATTTTTAAAAGTAATAGAATACAAAGAAAAAAAAAATATAAAAAAACTTATCACAATTGTGAACTACCTTATAGAAAAATTCCAGAAGAAGTAGCGACTAGGTGGAATTCTTTATATGGACAACTACTCGTTGCTTATGATTATAGAAGACCTATAACTTTATTTTTTAATGCTCGTAATCGAAATCCAACTGATATGGTTGTAGATAACGATTGGAAAAAAATTTCAGAACTTATTGTATTTTTAGAGAGATTTTTTCAAGCAACTAAAGAAATTTCTGATATATATTATCCGACTATTTCAACTATGTTATTTTATGTAGCTCTAATATTTTTGTTACTTAGTGAATATATGGAAAAACTATCTTATAAGGCACCTATTAAAAAAATATTTATCAAATTTAATTTTTTTTTCTATTCCCACTATTTATATTATTTGTGTTGTATTAAATCCGACTATTAAAATAGACGGTTGTAAATCACTTATTGAAATTATTTATGATTGTATAGCAGTACTTCCACATCCAACTCCAAAAAATCCAAATGAACAACTACCTAAGGAACCAACTAAAGAAGAAGTTTTGTCTAGCACACACGATGAATGCAAAAAAGTATATACGCATTACCAACAAGAAAGTGCTAGCAACCAACCGGCTTCCATACCATCTTCTTCTTCTTCAATACAACCTCAAAAAAGATATGTTGTTTTTGCGGCTAGTATTGGAAGTCTTAGACATAGAATGTTTAGTGATACCACTACTAATCAAGTTAGCAAGTTTGATGTTTTTGTTTTGCAGGGTGCTGTACCGTACCAAGCAGTTCTTAATGAAGAAGGATGTGAAGACTTGCTGAAATACTGGAGGGAGAATGAGAAGACATTTCCGACACTATCAAAAATGGCCTGAGATGTGTTGAACACTCAAGCGTCATCAACAGCGTCTGAAAGCGATTTTTCTGCCGGAAGATTTCAAATAGGAGAGCACAAACACTCATTAGCGGGAGACAGCTTGGAGATTGTAGTTTTATTCAGATATTGGATACGAGGGGATCATAGAAGGTACGGTCAATCGGAGATCAACGAAGATGGCGACGAAAACTACAAAGAAATCTTATCCGACAGAGGTGGAAGCGACGTCGAGCAGTTCGACCAACAAATTCCAATTCCAACCGAAGAACCACAAGACATTGTGAAGAAACTAGAAAAGGTGTTTATAAATATGTGATTTTTTTAATTGCAATTTTACTATGTTATTTGCAACTTTCAACAACACAAAGTTGTAATTTGAAACTGTATTACAAAAAATCATATTTCTATTAAATAATATAAGATGCACAAAAACAACCTTGGGATGTTTTTATTACACTATCTTGTTCAATTATTGAGGTGTTTATATATGTTATTTTTATAAATTAAGTGCAAAAAAAAACTGAAAACCCGATCCCGACCTCGCCTCCGGCCCGATAAGACCGATCCCCTTTTCCTACAGGAACGGGATGGGACATCGGCGGATCCCGCCAGAAGACCGGTCCCGCCATTCCCCAATCCCGTCGGGTCCCGTCCCGCCGGGACCCGCCCCGAACCCGGCCCACTGGCCACCACCGTTCTCAGTATTGCTTTGTCCAAGGCTTGGCCTATTCATCAGCTTGACGTCAAAAGTGCTTTCTTGCATGGGGACCTTCATGAAATCGTATGTATGTATCAGCCTATGGGATTCAGGGATCCGATTCATCCAGATTATGTGTATTTTTTGAGTAAATCACTATATGGACTGAAACATGCTCCTCGTGCATGATACCAACGGTTTGCTGATTTTGTATCCTCTATTGGGTTTTCACATAGCAAATCTGATCATTAACTGTTCATCCATAACAAGGGTAATGACATGGCATACATCCTACTATATGTTGATGATATCATCCTCACCACATCTTCTGATGCACTTCGCCGATCCATTATGTCACTTCTTGCCTTTGAGTTTGCTCTGAAGGATTTGGGCCCCGTAAGATATTTTTTGGGCATTGTTGTTACGAGACATGCAGGTGGCTTATTTATTTATCAAAGGAAGTACGCCGAAGAGATACTTGACAGAGCATGCATGACGTCTTGCAAATCGGCCCACACACCGGTGGACACTAATTCCAAACTCAGTGCCTCTTCGGGTTCTCTGTATGCCGACTCGACTCACTATTGCATTTTAGCAGAAGCGTTGCAGTATCTCACTTTCATGAGATCAGATATATCCTATGTCTTGCAACAAATATGATTACATATGCATAGCCCGATGGATGAACATATGAATGCCCTCAAATGTATTTTGAGATATGTACAAAGTACTCTTCATTTCGGCTTACACTTATACAAGTCCTCACTCTCTGGTCTCACATCTTATTCTGATGCTGACTAAAGTGGATTTCCTGACACTCGTCGATCCACGTTGGGTTACTGTGTGTTCCTCGGAGATAACTTGCTTTCTTGGTCTTCTAAAAGACAACCTACTCTGTCTCTATCCAGTGCCGAAGCTAAGTACAGAGGTATAGCGAATGTTGTTTCTGAGTCTTGTTGGATACGCAACCTTCTACTTGAGCTTCACTGCCCACTCCATAAGGCTACAATGGTTTACTGTGATAATGTAAGTGCGATATATCTTTCCGGCAATCCCGTTCAACATCAGCGCACTAAACACATTGAAATGGATATTCACTTTGTACGTGAGAAAGTTGCTCGTGGACAAGTTCGTGTTCTTCATGTTCCTTCCCGATATCAGATTGCTGACATATTCACTAAAGGGATTTCGCGCATACTCTTTGATGACTTCCGAGCCAGTCTCAGCGTACGAGAACCTCCCGCTTCAACTGCGGTGGTGTGATAGGAATATTACCATATCATGTATATTAGCATTGATAGAATATTACCATATTTTGTATATCTTTTATATTAGGTAAATTTATTTTCCAATTGTAATTAGGAAGATTTAGTTACCTAATTTATAATTATGTAACACTATATATTGTACACAATAATCAATGAAAGGCAAAAAAACATATTCCTACAATCACGTTAGCAACCAATCTAAGGATGGGTCTTCATCAACTTTGACAAATACAGTTTAGTAGCCTTCACGTCAGTCCCACATATTCAAATAAGACTAATGTCAATGCAATGCCAATAACTATAAATATGAATAATTTCAATGCCATTAATATCATCAAGATAACATTCCCAAATTTCACATAAGCTCTTCCACTCCTTTCAAACAAGATGACAATTGGAATCCAAGTCATCCTAATTATCTCATCGCTCCTTTTGGGCCTGGCCCTTCCACTCGCATTCGCGTACGATCATGGCCCGGCCCAGCCTGTTGAGACGGTTGTGGTGATCGAAGGCATGGTCTAGTGGCAAAGTTGTGATACCTATGGGTCATGGTCATTATCAGGGGCAAAGCTAATTGCATCAACTAAAATTAGTGTCATATGCAAAAACTACAAGAAAAGAGTGAGCTTTTACAAGGCATTCGAAGCAAATGCATATGGTTATTTCTATGCAGAGTTACAAGGTTTCAAAATGGGACATTCTTATCTTGACCATCCACTTCACTCTTGTCTTGTGAAATTGGTCTCATCTCCTCAAGAAAATTGCAATGTTTTTAGTAATATTAATTATGGACTAAATGGTGCACCATTAAGATTTGATGACAAAGTAATTGATCGAAGTGATTACAAGGCTGTAATTTATACTGTCCTTTGGCTTTTCGACCAACTTATTGCCCTCCTAAATAAGAAAAGAAGTTCAGGCTTCTCACTTTCAAACTACAACTTCAAATCGACAGTATCTTAATATCTATTTTACCGAAGTTTAATGTCTCTTTCCAAATACCTTCTGAGGGTCATTTTGCTTGGATTGGGTATTGAATCTCTATCCTTTGTCTAACTGGGATTGTTGATACTTCATTGTCTTATCAATTATGAGTTTGACTTTATGTAATGAGTTGCTTTGTCGTCAGTTTACCGTGTTTCATCAGTCTCACTCGCTCGCCCTTCATGGGAAGAAGTTAGTGGAAGAAATCATCTTTCTATCTCTATCCTTTGTCTAACCGGGATTGTTATACTTCAGTGTCATATCAACTATGAGTTTGTGCTTACATGATGAATTGCTTTGTCTTCAATGTACTCGGATTTTGTCAGTCTCCCTCGCTCGCCCTTCATGGGAAGAAGTTAGTGGAAGAAATCATCTTTCTGGAGTTTGGTGTCAAAAGCCCGAATCGATTTCATTGTAGATTGTGTTTTTGTTCCTTGTTTTTTTGTCCAATGTGTTAGCTATCTACAAGAGTCTGCACTATGCTTTTTGTACTGTATAGTTATAACTGTATACTGAACAACGTCAATTGTATGATATTACTTCTTACGATTTATGGCATGTATACCGAACAACCCAATTAACTGTATGATATTCTTACCTATTTTTGTTCTATCTTTTCTTCTTAATTAAAAACTGAATTACCTCCTTGGCAAATAAAATGCGTTGGGCAATATTTTTGTGCCTATTACAGCAAATAACTTATTTTATTTTTAAAATTACAAATCTCACAGTTTGAGAAGCTTACATATTAATATTCTTTGAGGGATTTATACTGACAGCGTATATAATTTAAATTCGGTAAAAAAATAATGGCTAGTCTACTAGTCTATTATGACATAATAAGATTCGTTGTTAGAGTAAAAATATCTTTATAGTGTCCATATGTATTTAATCCACCCCTTTAGGTTCATTATATCAAATCCCACATATCTAGGATGATTCTTCAACTTTAACAAATACAGTTAGTAGCCTTCACGTCAGTGATCCAACAAATTCAAATCAGACAAATGTCAATGCCATGCTAATAACTATATATAATTATACTATAGGTGTCATTTCAGTGCCATTAACATCATCAGGAAAACATTCCAAAATTCACATAACCTTTCGCTAGGAATCTAGGCAAAGACTACTCATTTTTATCTGCAAGGATTCTTCACGCAAAAAGTTGTGGTAAAATGAATCAGTCCTTTAATTAAAAATTTTGAATTCGAACCCTGAAGTATCTTATAAAGAAAGCGAAGCCTTTTAATAGGCCTTACGCAATACAAATCTGAATAAACCGTACCTCATTACTGGAACACCAAGTGAGAACAACAAAATAGGACTCTTACATAGGACAATGAACATAAATAAAAAATGAAAATGCGAAAATTGGTCCCAACTTTATGTTTTATTTTTGCTTAAATAAAAAATAATAATATGATCTTAAAAAAGGATGAAAATTAAGTCATTAACTTCTTTCCTTTCTTCTAATTGTTCTCCGTTCGCACTCGAAGCATGCCTCCAGTTAAACAGTTGTATATACCACAATGAAAATCTTCTAGATAAGACTTGTACGAACAGGATCAAACCATTTTAAACAAGAAACAAGAGAGGCTCGTAATTCTTGTCAGGAAATTCATAAGAGCAGCCCAGTGCACTATGCGCGGGGTCTGGGGAGAGAATAGTCCACTTGGGTGGAAGGGGAATGATCGGACCACAAGAGTATTGTACGCAGCCTTATCTTATCAGGAAACTCATATGAAAATAAAATGTGATCATTTATAGCAGTTGGTGATAACAGACTAAAGAAAACATTCAACATGATTTATCCAAAAGCATACCTGGAAAATTACATAAGTTGGGAACTGAAGAACATTAGCCAACCCCAGAAAAACCAATAAAAGCAATATAATGCATCTTTACATGGTTGTCTAGGACAGAATATCCTCAATTTGTTGCCTAACTGCAAAAAATGCCTCTTCTAAATGAATATTACAAGGAGATATGAACACTCTATGACACGCAACAGAAAAAAATATTCATCTTAGTCTCCACTTGTGCCCTTCAGCAACTAGTTGCAAGGTAATAAAGAAAGATTAAAGGGCAAGACTAAATACAAGAAAACTAAAAGAGCCCGATCATGTCCTCTTGTAAAGTTTGTTTACACCAGTGTGATAACGCCATCAGATTAGTAGGAACCCATAGGTGGCATGCCAAATGGAGGCATCGGGGGCATTCCCATTCCACCCATTGGAGGTGGTGGGGGTGGAGCGAAACCTCCACCCATACCAGCACCTCCCATACCTGGCATTGGCGGAGCAGGCAAAGCCAGAGGCAGCAGCTGTGCGTACATATTCTGCAACCGAAAAATATGAACAGGATTAGCAAGGCATGGTTGAGACGATAATCGCGTAAAAGAGATGGTCACTTTGCCACAGGCATGCATGTGATGTGGCACTTATCAAAACATTACCAACATGCTGTGCAACTTATGTTACCTCCCAGGCTAAAAAGAAGGAAATAGGCAAATAGCGCCATCATAGACAAGTCAATAACTACCTGCTGCTTCATAACATCCTTCTCTTCAGTCTCTTTGGCTTTTGCTTCTTTTTGAGCCTCAATCTTATCTTTTATGAGCTCATCTACCTTGCCTGTATATTCACGGATAAACTGCACCAGAGAGAAGGATCCAAATTAGAATGTGGATGCAGATAACACTGGGCTACTGGAAATTCAAAAAACTAAGGCAGACAGCAAAATGACGAGGGGGAATAAAAGAGAAGGTAGAAGGTACGCATTAAAGAGGCATGACTAAAAAGTCATGCAAAGTTTCAAATACTCCCCCTCAAATGTAATGATATACGTAAAAGAGGAAAAGCACTACACAGGTTAATTGAAAAAAAACTAATTACTGATGACAAAAATTATCATGTTTAAAAGATGCCGAGGCAGATCAAGGGTTTAGGACTTAGACTTGTCAAACAAGTGACAAATACTTGTCTCAGATTGATGATTATACATCCTTGCACAGAAGTCTACTTTAAAGATATGTACCACAAAATGCATGGATGCAGTACAAGAGCTTTCGATCCATCGTGTGATGCCCATCAAAATTTGAAAAGGCTCAATCAATAGGTTTACCAGGGGAAAGGACACAAATAGTGCAGCTATAACTCTACCTAAAACCAGATAAAGAAATACGCAAATGCGACACTGCACAAACAGACAGGCAGGAGAGGAGGGCAGTGGGTACCTGTAATAGATATGGGAATACGAAGTCAATCATATTATTCATCCATGCTAGCTCGAGGGCAACATCTGGGCGAATCAAATCATAACAAACAAATAGGCATGATGCAAAGCATTCTTTCTTTCCCTGCAAAAGCACACAACCAGAATTAGAAGATTGGATGCATTTTCCCACCACAGTAATATTTAGATAAGCTTTAACCAATGCACTATTAATGCAATCAAAGTTACTCTACTCTTGGATTAGCAATACCATTTCCACAAAAAAATATAATATATCCTCTGTTTATTACTTCCCTAGCAGAAAAAAAATCACTCATTCTTTAAGCGAATGACGACAACTCTTCATATGCGATCCTCGGAAAGCATAGCCACTCCCAAGCCAGATAAAGGAGGAGGGTTGCAGTGAGTTTCCAGCCAACGGAAAAATAGTCTAGGTTGGATCCATATTGCCGATCCCAACTAGTTTGAAATTAAATTGATTGATTGATTACAAGTCCGAGAAATGTTAACTGACCAAGTTACTATCTATTAGCAACAAAATGTCCAAATAACAAATTATCAGGATCTCCAAGGCACCAAAATATTTATCCCCACGACCACATCCAACCCCCAGTGAGACCTTCCTGGTTTATAACAGTAATTACGTACTGATGTGTTATATTAGATGCAAATGCACCAGAGCAAGAACTGACTTTCTTGATTTTCTGTAGACTTTTTTCATCTCTTACCTCCTTTTTTTGGTGGGATGACACCAACTAGTTGGGGTAAAAAGCTTATAGCCTAGTTGAAACACTTGCATTAAGTCTGGTACTTGCCAAAGTCCTTTTAGTTTTGTTTAAAGATTATATGCCCTAGTGAGAATAAGTATGAGAGCTAGAGATCCGTAGTTGGTAGTTGTTTGGGGGGGGGGGGGGGATGAAGGATAGGTACGGGTGAATCTTGAAACATTAACCACTGGTACCTGTTCAATAAAGTAAACAAGCAACTCCTCAGCAAGTTCACGATCCCCAGATTGTGAGGCTGTTTCCATTGCATCTTTGTAAAGATTATCTTTCTTTGACAGAGCAATAGATTGCTTCCACCGGCCAGCCTTTTTATAGATAGAAGCAGCGACACGCCTCATCTCAAGAAGCTCATGTTTCTCTATCTGCTCAAGCAGAACAGACAAGAAATGGAACTTTTATCAGAATTATTATAACTATGAAGAAAGACAATTTAGTGCAACCAGCCATCACCTTCTGTGCAAGCCCAATCTGATCAAAGTTATCATGCAATTCAATTGATTCACGTAGTCTGTCATAGTCTTCTTCTTCAACATATATCTCGTTAAGGGCCTCATTCACAGCAGAAACATTGTTGCTCTGAACAGCAATCATATAAGGCTTCACTAGGCGAAGATGACCCGCCTGGTATCAATCCGACAAAACAGAAGAAGGGTTAGCAAGAACATATACCAAAGAATAATCCAAACAAGCCTTGTAAGTAAAGGGTCCACCCTAAGTGCAAGAACATTTAAAAGTCTGAGTGATAAGTTAGACCTTTCTCATTATATCCACTACACGTGTGTGGTCCACCCTAAGTGCAAGAACATTTAAAAGATCATTGATCAGATCAGGATGCTCTTGCAAATAGAAGTGGACAGCCTTGTAATAAAGCTCCACATTAGCAATTTTCACAACAATATCTTTGAACTGCATATGATCCCAAGCATCTGGAGAATGATTCATAACAGTAGTGGCAGCATTATCAAATTCATCATATTGGATATACAAATACGTGAGTTCCTTCCAGTGTTGCTGCTCATCACAGGCACGAATAAGCTTAGGAATGTTGAGACGGGTAGAGAATAATTTGATGTGCTCCATGAGCTTCTCATGACGGTATCTGGCATATAGAACACCAAGTTCTGTGAAGATACCCATATGGGCGCGCTCTAAACCAAGCCCACTCTCCATAAGAGAGATTAACTCATTGAAGCACCCTCTGTTTTGGTAAAATTCACTCACTTCCTCCAAATCATCTACCTGCAAAATAAATAAAAAAGACGCCATCTATCACCAGTAGTCCAGAAGATCTCCTTACATTTTCAGTACGCAAGTTCAAAAGAAATACTGATAAGCACAATAGAAGAGAAAAGCGAAAGCTACCTGTACTATAATGTTAAGCCCACAAATTTGAGCTAAGCGGAACTCCTCAGCATCAACACAAGCAAAGCAGACTTCTTTCCATGTCTTTGCACTGTTCGCTTTACGTGCTGCATCAACAGCACCTTGGAATTGATTCAACTTTAAAAGAGTGCTTGCCAACTTGGCCCAATTAGAAATAAAAGCAAATATGATCTTTGCAGCCTCATACAAGGCTGCGTCAAACAAGCGATCGCCAACATTTGGTAGATTAGCAACATTTGGCATCAGAATGAATTCTTCAATATCACCCAATCGATCAATCTTAGCATAAGCATAAATGAGTTCGCTGTCAACCTTGGGCTCCTTAGTCTTTTGCCTTACCATAAGCAAATACTTCACTAAGTCATGATAAACATCCGTGTCCTCTGCAGCATGAATGACATCCAAGAATTGGGTGGTATCATCTGCCCGAATAAATGATTCAATAGCATCACTCACTAATCCCTCTCTGAGTTGAGCTTTAGCCACCTGGCTCCAAACAGCATCTTCTTCAACTCGGAATGCAAACTCCACAGCTCGATTTATATCACGGATACTGTCAAGCAGAACATTGACAGCCTGAACATTCAAGTTGAACTTCTTGAAGATAGCAAAAGCTTCTTCATAGAGCTGTGCTTCAACAGCAACCTCCCCGACCGCAGGACCATCAAAGTTATCAAGCCTATTGATATAGTCCATAACTCTAGATGGATCAGCCTTAATGGCTGTCAAGATAAGCAAATTCTGCAGATTAAAGTTCCCACTAAATGCAGAGTTTTGGAGCACAATCTTTTCAAGAAGCTCAATCAGTTCATGGGGAAGATCAGCTGTCATGAAAGCTTTAACAGCTGCAGAAACTTGTTCTGGACTCTTGCTTTCAGGCAGAGCAGTGGAGACAACTTGATCTATAAGCTGCCTTCTAAACTCGTTCTCAGGGTTAAGAACTTTCTCCCAAAGATCACCATCCATCCTCTCAACGACATACCTATAATCATTATAATAACAAGGTTTGTTCATCTTCAAAAAACTGCTAAGTGATAAACCAGCAGCGGGAGACTAACAAAAAACAAACCTGGCTTGAAGTTTGAACAGAGAGTTTTTATTTGTTACATTAATAAGTTCATCATCACATTGACCTCTCCTATACGCCACAACAGCAAGGGTCGGATCGCGCTTCTCACAATATTTACCCACAACACGAGAGTCATAATATGGGTTGGTCATGAGGAAATGCTCCGGGTTGTTGTTGCTATCTATGATGATCTTACCAAGAGCGTTGTGTACATGCACATCTTGGCTTCCTTCACTAACAAGATGCTCCAAGAACTGTGTAAGCAGTCGGAGTCGGTTCCTGACAACCAATAGGATGAGCTAAATACACAAATTTATACTGACAATCTTAAAGTAGTTGTAACAGGAATAGACAAAAACCTTTTTTCACATTCAGCCACAAGTGGCTCCACGGGAAGCAGAGAACGAACAGAAAGGATCAAGCCTTTAATAAAATCCTCAGGACACTCGTCATCTAAAAGCTGCCCCACAACTAAAGGAGCATTTCCTGGATTGACCTGTTACATTGAGGATAAAAGCTTGTAATTCACATGTTAAGAAACACTTCAACAAAGCAACTATTAAACAGAAGCTAATACCAACCTTTTGAACATAACCCTCAATATATCGTAGCATATTGTTAGTGTACAGGTAGTGTGTGAGATCAGGAACAAAACCGAAGCGGTCGCAAACATTGATTAGAGGTCGGGCATCAGGAAGTTTGGCTTCCATCAAGAAGTTCTTAGTCTTTTCAGGGTCGTAGAAGTTAGATTCTCTTGTCACGCGCTCAACCTCCTTGATTTGTCCAGTCCTGGCAGCTGCCTCAATATACTTAAAGTGGATATCAGGATCCTCACTGCACAAGGCCCAAAAGTTCATTTATTGACTAACAATTAAAATTAGCCAATCCAATTTGTCCTATCATGAGTACACACCTCGAACTCAGATATGATCCCAAGAAGAAGTACAACCCATCGTACGACTTGAATTGCTCAAAAAGCTTAATGCAGGCATCAATACCCAACTGCTCACAGTACTCTTTTGCAACCTGATATTAATGCAAGCATAATCAGGTATTTCGTTACAAGTATGTTACAATTCACAAGAACCAATAATTACATACATCGTTACAAGTATGTCACAATTCCCAATAACCAATAATGCATAAGCTATGCCAATATCAAACACCAGACTCTTCAGAAATAACGTAAATAACTACCTGAACTATTATTTGAAGGTTGCCTTTGATATTGATCACCAGAATGTCCTTCATGCACTCAAGCGCCCATTCACGTGAGACAGTCCCAAAGAACTCAACCAGAGCCTGAAACATACAATATAGCTAAATACATGCCCAACAACCCTCAATAGTAAGTCAGTATGATCACTGGAGCATACTGACCTGAGGCTCAATCGCATGTGTATTAACAATGACGCGCTTGATATCAGGTAGTTCACTGTAGTGCTGCAGAAACATACATAATTAACCAACTTGGTAGTCATATCTTATGATAAGTTTAACTCAAAAATGCTGAAAAGACCAGTCAACCTGCAAAGCTCGAATGTAAAGACCAGCTTTTTCACAAAGTTGAGCAATTCGTGATCGATCATAATGACTGAACATTCCATTGGCTAATATAGCATCAGCAACATTCGGGAAAGTCACAAGGTTGATTTCCAAGACCTGTATACAATAATTATACAGCCTAAGCAAAATGTATATGCAGAAAGATATCCTTTAATGAGAAGGGACAGAAACCTTAGTCTGCAGATAACCATGCTCTGGAAGGTTGGGCTTTAGAACATCCAACAAAAATGCTGTTGCCTCACGGATCATGTTCCTCTGATGTCAAAACAGAAAGAAAGAACCATCATCAGCTGGTATATTTCACCTCAGAGAAATTATTAAAGGGCTTCTGAATCACACATCAGTGCATTTAACATCATTAAGCAGTAATTAACCTGAAGAAATAGGTCAGTGATTGTATTGTAATCAACAGGACACCCTCCCTCCATTTGAGACATCATGAGCGCAAAATTAACAGCACCCTGAACACAAAGACAAAATTATTCGACTTCATCCTCAACAGCAACATGTCCAATTACTTCACTTCCATTGTGTCAGAAAGAAGATGCAACTTTTCCAATGTAGGAACAGTACTTCATAAGTGACAGCATTAAATAAGAAGTACTCTCCTTGATCAAAGGAAAGCAAGAAATGCCTCTCAAGAAGAAAAAATACATGCAAAATTTGCACCATGTCAAATACTGAATTTGGCACAGAAACTGAGAGTTAATTCCGTTAAAGTTACTGCATGAATGTAGCACCCCGAAAATTTTCTAAGTATTTAAAATGCATTCGGAAGCCTGTCGGAAGCTATTTTATTCGTTTTTCGCGTCAAAAGTGGACACCGATAAAAATTAGTGGTTATTCGTAAATATTTGTACAATGTGAACTGGAGGTGTATGGAAGTATACAACAAGTATGAAACAAGGGCCAAAACTACCAAAAAGTAGGAGAAAATATCACCCGGGAAGGAGTGGGTATAGTGCATTTAGGCCCCATAGCAGCTCCATGGCAGCTCAAAGGAAAACAGGCGAGCTGCTATAGAACTGTCCGGTAGCTCCATAGCCGAATGATAAAACAACTCGTGTTATGGGCTCGCTGGGAGCTCCACAGTGCGAAGGCTAAAACAGCTCATGCTATGTGCATGCATGTAAGCTCCGTAAAACAATGTATGTGTTCATATAGACGAACCAATTTCTGGGATGGAGACCCCACAACATTTTTGCAAGTGTGAGCTTTTTGAAGGGGAATCAACCTAGGATTCTACTACACCATACAAGGTATGATTTCAATCAAGTTTTGTGTTAATTCACGTTAATTAACACCCATTCACCACGAAAATTCCCAGAATGCACCAAGATCATCAAGATTTCATCCAGAACCTGATGAGGTAGGGTATGAATTGACTTCCAAAGGTAATCCCCAACATTTTGACTCATTAAATTGGTGTTATTGGGATTGTTTGAGAGTATTGAATATGGTTATTGGAGAATTTATTTGTGGAATTGCGAGTAGCCACTAATGGCTTTAAAGGGGGTTGGTGTTAGAGATGGGTTTGATTCTAATGAAATGAATTGGTGAATAATGGTCTTAAATGAACTTATTGGATGTTTATGAACTAAAATGAGTGTGAATACCAAAATTTGCGTTCAGTGAGAATTGAATTATTCATGATTTAAGCCTTGGTTCATGTTTGGTAAATTTAACTAGTTGTCACGTTTTGATGATTTTAGCCATAATACTTATTGACTGTGAGTTGTTGAACACTTCGGAAACTTGAAGAAGCGAATTGGTGCAGTAGCTCCGATAAGTTAAGGCTAACCTGTTAAATGTGATTTTCGACTAACTCGTGTATTCCAAGTGTTTGATTGAATGCCTAAATGTTGTTTTGTGGCTAAGTACTTGTGGCTGAGCGGGCAAGAAAGTGCCTAATTCACAATATTTGAGACTTGGTTGCAAAGTATGTTATGAACTCCAGTTACTAAAGTTAGTCTTATGTGATCTTGTTTGATACTCGGCATTTTTTTGTACAGCAAATTATGACGTAGGTTCGACCACTTGGGCTGACCTTAGGCAAGTGCACCTCCAAAGTGCAATGGAGATGACAAATCTAGGCCATGAGCCTTTCTGATCGCCCATTGACCCTGTCCAGGTAAGTACTCGTCATATATTAATGATAATCATATGGCTATGATGGTGCCTTTTGGCGTATGTGAAACATGTTGAACTGTTTCCTATGCTCAGTTGACTATGTTTAATGCCTATAATGGGAGTGAAGGAAACACTCCCCAAGTATGTTATGGTAGGGTTGCCAAGGCTATAGCCTCAATACTTGTAGATCCACATCTTGCCTTTTGGAAGTGAGGACGACACCTCGCATGATATGTGTTAATTGCCAAGGAAGTGGCTGCCATGCATGTAGAGACATTAGTTATTAGTTACAATTAATATGAGCTTTTACAATTTTACAGTTAAGTCTTTTCAGTTGCATGAATACCTTTTCAGTTAATACAGTTATCTAGTATTTCAGACCTGGTATTCAGTTACAGTTACAGTTTTCCTTTTCCATTTATGAAATATTTATCATGCTCATACATTTCATGTTGTTTTATCAGTAAGTCTTGTCCTGCCACTTAATGGGAAGTCGATAAGACTTACTGAGTATTGTGATGGTGTATTTAATTCGAAAGGGCCTGCTTATCTTTTTGGATGCAGACGTAGGTACCTGTGAGCTCGGTAGCCCCAGCGTCATCTCTCACTCGTCGTTTGGTGCAGTACCTGATGATACCTTAGATGGTCCATGACTTGCTCCATTTTAGACAGTTATAGTATCGTTTGGGAGTTTGTTTTACGCATGTTGCATATTCCCTTTGTCGGGACGTGTTGGTTACCTATTAAATACTATCAAACTTTTTTTTGATAAGTTTAAATACTACTCCCTCCGTTCCTGATGTAGTTTGACTGGACACAGTTTAAGAAATAAAGGAAGACTTTTGAATCTTATGGTCTAAAACAAGCAAAAGATATTTGTGTGGTTATAAATCATCTCGTTAAGCGTAAAGGTAAAGTTTAGAATTAAATTATTGCCAAATAAGGAAATGCATCATTCTTTTTGGGACTGACTTAAAAGGAAAGTGTGTCATATAAATTGGACAGAGGGAATATCAAACTTTTTTGAGAAGGAAAATACTACCAAACTTTTGAGCTTTGTATCAGTGTTTTCAAAGGCGTTTTCGGTGCGAGCCCCGGGGCGGGGCGAACCAAAAACGCTCCAGGGTGCAAATGAAAGGCGTAGATCCATAGGGCGTACGCCCTAAAATTTGGGGCGTAAGTCCCGGGCACGAAAGTGTAAGCCCCGAGCGTTAAGTTTGATTTTTTAAAAATTAAAAGTGTTTCTGCTATAGATTATAATTTTTATTATTGGTGTAATGATATTTATACTTTATGATATCATGTTTTCATGTTGTAGTGATTTTACCTAAAATATATAAATAACTGCAATAAATAATTTTTTAAATGTTTATGTCTAAATTAGTAGGGACAGAGATTTCATAGCACTATGTTGATGAAGCAACTTTTTCCATTTTTTGTCGTTGCTATTACAATTTTCATCCTTCTCCATCTTTGAAATATATAAATAAAAATCAGTGCAAATATTAGTTGAGGGTGGAAAGAATAGATGTGGAGATTAATGACAAAGAGGATGAAGATTTTATTTTAAAGATTATCTAGGCTACTACGGAGTATCATTTTTTGTCTTGTTACCTTTCTCATATAATAATTATAATACTTTTCTTTATATTATTGATGGTTTATTTGAATTTATTTGCAGAATCTTAGTGAAAACTTTACTTTTGCTTATACTTTTGATATTAAAATTATAAAATTGAAGATACATGAGACATACACCCATAGATCCATTGGACTTACGCCCCGTGTCTCGGGGCTTACACCTCGCCCCGTGCTGCGTAAAACGTCTCGCCCCCCCCCCCCCCCCTCTTAAAACACTGCTTTGTATACACTTTTATGAGTGTTAGTTATCAGCTATATGGTTCTCGCTCATATGGAGGTAGTTAGTCTGTGCTGATCATGTTCCCTTAGTTTTGGGTCGTGACAATGGAGCTTGTAGAGAAAGACGAGAAGTTGATAAACATATATACTTGTAAAACCATTCACAGCATACCTGAGGATCGGATCGAAGAATTGTTTGCAACAGGAACAAATAGTCAGGAGTATATCCAACCTGTATCAAGAAAAAAGCGAGTTACCAATCTCTGAACGTTCTGATATAAGAAAGAATAAGACTGTCTAAAACTGGATTGCAGCTCAGACAACTAAAAAGCAGTCAGTAATAACCAAAGACAAGCATGCATCACTAACCTGCTTCGAGTATATCAGAATCTTGTCAAACTCCCTGCGCTCAGCAAAAGCGGCAACAACTTTTGGTGTTGCTCTTGCTTTGATGTAGATCTTCAAGGCAATGTCATTATCAACAGTCTACAACAAAAAGCTTACTGCTGTCAGTAACTTAATTAACAGAATACTTGCACGAAAGAAATCAATTATAAGTGGTGAACAACAGAAAAATAGAATCAGGTTCACGTTGAATCCTGTAATTAACCTTCACAAGATCGCCAAGTTCCTCACTGCACTCTAGCTTATCCTCAGCCAACCAATTCTCTAAGAGGTTCTTCTTATTCTGGTTGACAACAAGTCGTGAAAGTTCCAAAGACTCAAACGCATTGAGCTTCCCTTTAGTCAAAAGTGTACCAAAGTACTGCAACAGAGGAGGTGTTTGCCCTGCTTGAACAGGAACACTCTGCAAATAAGACAACATAACACGTTATTTTTCACAGGATAGAACATTAAGAAACATACTCAATAGACTTTGCGATTCTTTGTGACCTTGAAGGTCAACAAATAATATGATAGGAAACATGGACTTGGTAACATAGCCAATACCTGAAATTTAGCAACGGTATCCGGTGTACGGAGTATGCCTTGTGGGGATTCTGCAGCAAGCTCAGCAGCCTCTTTGTACTTAGTTTGAGCAAACAACTCTTGGAAGCGCTGGACAACCTGATGCCATATAAAATTTATAGATGTGAGATCATTATGAAAAGCAGACAGCAACAAATTCCCAACATAACCAATCAAAGGAAGCGAGTTCAGGTAATATAAAACCATTAGCCTTGCAGTATATTGTTCTACCAGATGATATCAATAACAACCAATTAACTAATTTCATGTTTGATCTAGAAAAAGGAGATGCATTTAAAGAGCAAAAACCATGTATATACTACTCCCTCCGTCCCAAAAAGATTGTCTTAGTTTGACTTGGCAAGGAGTTTAAGAAATAAAGGAAGACTTTTAAAATGTGTGGTCCAAAACAAGCCTTTGATATTTGTGTGGCTGTAAATCATCTCACAAAGTTAAATTAATTCTAAATATAGAAAGGTGACAATCTTTTTGGGACAAACTAATAAGGAAAGTAGGACAATCTTATTGGGACAGAGGGAGTAGTTAAAAAGTATGAAAAAGTTCGACAGACAGGAGATCCCTACATTTGAAGAAATAGCGACACTCCATCCAGTCACGCAATCAATTCAAAAGATAGTGCATTCACAAACCACGTTTCAACTTACCAAATTTTCAGCACCAGGAAGGTTTCCTCTTTTGGCAAGATTAACAGCAAGCTCTAGATTATTCAACTGCAACATAATTTGTACAAAAGTTTGTCCTTCATGGTCATGAATTCATCAAAATTTTCTGAAAACCCATCTACAACAATATACATGACATCAGAAAGAAAAGAAAATATACTTACTTGTCCACTGACAAAAGGAACAATTGTTGCTTCATTTACTGTGGCTAGCAACACTTGCCCTCGCCTGTTGACGGCATAGAAACCACCAATTGATGAAGCTTCTGAAGTCAGAAAAATAGGATCTGGGCTGATCCTATTTCTGTACACTGCAGTAGCTGTTTCCAAGTCATAGACAAACAGAAGTCCAAGCTTTGTGATGACATAAATTAAACCATACTTATGAGAGATCTGCAAAAGTAACAGAGGAACTGTGTTACAAGAAACTGAATTATTTTAGCACAAGAAAAGACAAAGCACATATAACAGACAGGAAGAAAAAAGACCTGCATGGCAACTGGGAAATCATCAGCAAAATCTGGAGGAAAGAAAAGATCTGCCTGTTTCTTTGAAAACGAGGGTTTCCCTGCAAATTATTAACTCATAAGGAAATGACCAGATTCATATCAGGCAATGTTCTCTGCAGAAAGTAAAACAATGTTCAACTTGAACTAGTCATGGAAAAAAGGGAGGTACTACCTGATTGGGCGCCTAGCTCAATGACATGCAACTTTGATGTAACCTGTCCAGCATTTGAGGTTTTTGAGGCAAACGAAATGAGTATGGAATCCCTATCATTTCCAGGTACCTGATTAAAGCAAACAACAGTCAGAGCAGGAAAACATGGAAGCAAGGCTACCTGACAAGTCAGGAAATTATTGGAAGGAGCTTTGCTTACTCTTATTGAGGCAAATGATGCAGCATGAGCCTCAAGAGCTTGACTGCGTTGCTGATCCACTGAGAACAGTTGCATATTTCCTTTGACCAGTTGGGGCCTCTAACAATACCAATCAAAATGGACAGCCAACGACAATAGTAAATCTTCATTGAACATTAAAATTAAGAGAAATCATCGAAACAATAATAAATATCATGATTTTTTATGAAAATATATATATATCATAAATATCATGATTAATTGACATGTCTCTACCAATGTTCAAAAGGTAGCATATAATTGAGATTAAAGTTCTTTCGGTTCATTTCCCAGTACTGCAAAATGACCTTCTTAGGGTATGTTCAAATATTTTCCCATGTTATGTTGGTCAAAACTTTTGGATATTTTCTTTAGGAATACAAGTTCCTTAAAAATGAGGAAAATGATTTCCCTAGTGGAAGTAGGGAAAACAAGTTCCACAAGTGGCATTCCACATTGATTGTGTTTTCCCCATCCTCCAACACACCTCATCTTCACCCCCACCCCCGTAGCCCCGCCACCCCACACCTCTACCCCTCTACCCCCACCATCTCCCGTAGTATTTGTCTAGATTATATACAAATGCTTTTAGGATAATATTTTTTGCTAACGTACCAAACACCAGAAAGTAAGTAAGAAACCCACTTATTTTCCTGGAAAATATTTTTCACGAAAACATTTTCCATGGAAAACAATTTTCCTTCGCAGAGAACACAACCTTAATACCCAAATTCCTGCTATAGTGTCGGAAGAATTTCAAAACTTAAAGATGGTCATTTTGACTTGCTGCAGATGAGAACATCCAACAGCACAGCAACAAAACTCTTGCAGTGCAATTTTATCAGAAGAAAAAGATCTGCATTGGAATAGTTGAATATGGCCAAAATGGAATTAATGTTGCAACAAATTGAGGGACAATGACACAATGAAAACATGTGCGGAATCACATGATTTTATTAAGGCAACAAATAATTAAACCCTTGTGGAAACAGCCTCTTGCAGAAATGCAGGGTAAGACTGCGTACAATAGACCCTTGTGGTCCGGCCCTTCCCCGGACCCCGCGCATAGCGGGAGCTTAGTGCACCGGGCTGCCCTTTAACAAGTAATTAAACGCTACATGATGTTTCCCAGTTTCCCCCTTACTAAGCACACTAAGGAGTAAGGACACTACAAGTGGGAGTGGAAGTGGGAGAAGAAAATCTGCTACAAAAGAATAAACATCAAAATTCCATTAGCAACATAGCTTAACATTACAAACCTCTGGTGAACCTGGGGCAATTCCAATCAAAACCAACCATTTCTCTGAAGGATCACATCGATAATTGATAATTTGGTTATTAGCTAGATTGGCTGTTCTATCAAACATCTTTACAGGCTCAGAATCACCTGTATAAAAAAGAGAATTTTGGAATTTTTTAGGGAAAGACAGTCAACTTAAAACAGTAACTACATGAAGGAAATACAAAACAGAACTTCTCAGGTGAAACGGAAGAAGAAAAGCCGGCAATATTACGAGTGAAAAAAGAAAAAGGAAAAAGAAAATTTTGCCTTCAATTGGCCAATGGTACACTGAGGTTTGTGTGACAAGACCTAACATCTTGGGGGTAATCCACTTCCAGAAAACAACCTGAACAAACAACGCATTGAAAGTTATATGAACACCATCATAATGCAGAACAAGGGATCAGATGGTCGATAACAGCTGCAGCTAAATGAATTCAGAAAAATAATCAAATAAAAGAGCTATTACCTGCTCAGGCATCTGATGTGATTTAATTTTCTGCTTTGCCTCAATATTGAAAATTTGTAAGTGGTCTTGAGTAGTTCCTGGGACTTGAGCTTCAGGGGAAAAAAGGAGAGAGGATTGCTTTGTCAGCAAACATATTAAATAAAAATAAAACCCAGAAGTGACGGGCCAGTCCCATCACCATTTCGCCTAAAAATGATTAACGCAAACCATTTTACTCCTACTACTTCCGTGACTCTAATTTAATAAGCTGATACCGAACTCAACCTCCTCGACAAGGCATCCTAATCAACCTCAACATATCTCTTTTTATTCTTTCGAAAAAAGTACCTCTCTATGTCCCTTATTTATTACTTTGATGACCAAAAGTATGCTTCCTGTCATTCCTATAGTCTTTTGCCTAATCTCAAGTTCTTTCGCATATCAAGATGATGAATAAGGAAAAAAGCTTTTTTACTTGAAAGTATGAATAAGCAAACAAACTAACAAGTCAATAAATAATAATAATCGTAGCATGTCCAGCATTGTTATCAAAAATTTAGACAAATCAATAACTTGAGCTGATGCAACAACCATTACAAACTCTTAGGAAAGATCCCATACCTTTTAGAGCCAAAATTCTGGTATTAGGATTCATAAGAGCAGAGTCTGCCGTAATTGGACGCCTCAATGGCTGCATTGGCAAGCTCATATCAATAATCACCACACTATTTTGTGGTGCAGTCTCCCGTACACATATATACTTATCTGATTCCATGGTAACATTGGTGAACGTGATGAACTGTGGATTAACCCCTATACTTTGCAACTGCAACACCAATGGACACAACACAAAATTCAATCTGGAATTAAAGTTCACATAGAAATTGAAGTTCTCAATTCAAAATAATACTATAACTTAGGTCACAATTCTGAGAATGAACTAATATCATAGTTCTAAGCCACACTGTACACATTTAAGTTGCCGGAAACCATGGGGAATGAAGGTTTTAAAAGGAAAGAGGACGAGGTCGACCTTAAATCACTTGGAAGGAAGTTGTATCGAAGGACCTGGGTACCCAAGCAGACGTAACGAATGATAGGGCACAATGGAAGAAAAATATCTATATAGGACATACTTATTAGTTGAGAATATGATTTAGTTATATTAGCACTTTTACTTTACGTCCTATACTTTTTTGGTTGTCGTCAACCTTTCAGAGATTTATATGTCAGTAGGAAATATAAGTTCTAGTACTTTCATGTTTAATTTATTAATAATTTGATTTTATATAATATAGGCCTAAGATTAGTTTAAATGGAGTATCAAGGTCAGTGAGGATTCATATAACCGAACCCAACTTGCTTGGAACTGAGGCGTAGTAGTTGTTTTCGTTGTTTTTTAAGTTCACATAGAAACTGTAATTCTCACATACAAAAAATACTATAACCTAGGTCGATCAGGTAATGAACTAATATCATAGTTCTAAGTGACATTTTGTATGTGCCAAGTTTCCAGAAAAAACAGTGGAAAAAAAAAGATTCATCCAGATGTCAATATACATAAAAACTTAAGTTCTCAGTTCGAGAGAATGTTATGACCTAGACGCAGATCTGGTAATGAACTAATAACACAGCTCCAAGCCACATGTCATACATGCCAAGTTTCAAACACTAACAAGAGTACGAAATTCAATCAACATTTATATTCACATAGACTGTTGAGCTCTGGATCTAAAATAATACCATAACCCAGGTCACAGATCTCGCACGTCTAGGTTCCCATGAACAGTTACAACTTATAAGAAGATGTGACTGTCCAGATTTTAAATTCATGTAGAAACTAAAGTTCTCAATCCAAAAAGATATAATAACCTCGGTCGCACATCGGGTAATGACTTATCACAGTTCTAAGCCACACTTCACACGTGCTAAGTTGCCGAAAACAACAAAATTCAATCCAGATTTAAAATTCACATAGAAACTTAAGTTCTCGATTCCAAATGTTATCCTAACATAGGTCACAGATCCGGTAATGAACTATATCACAGTTCAAAGCCATAGTTCACAGGTGGTAAGTTACCAAAAACACAAACAAGGATACAAAATCATTCCAGATGTCAAATTCACATAGAACTCAATCCAAAAATAAACTCAATCACAGATTTTAAATTCACATAGAAACTAAAGTTCTCAATCCAAAATAATACCAAAACCTAGCTCGTAGATCTGGTAATAAACTAATATCACCACTCTTCTAAGCCACAATTCCCACATGCTAAGTTGTCAAAAACACTAGTAAGAATATGAAACTCCATCAAGAAATTAATACATACAAACATAAGCTATCAATCCAAAATAATACCATCACCTAGGTCGCAGATCTGGTAATGAACTTATTTTGCAGACACTAAGTTACAAGGAACACTAATAAGACTTACAATAAAATTCAGATTCTAAATTTAAATAGAAATTTAAGTTCTCAATCCAGAATAAAATCATATCCCACAGATCTGGTAATGAACGAATATCACAATGTTAAGCCACATTTTGCATGTGCTAAGTTGCAGGAAATGCTAAGAGGAACGAAATTCAATCTTGATTTTGAATTTACATAGAAACTGAAGTTCTCCAAAATAATACCATAACCCAGGTCGCAGATCTGGTAATGAACTAATATCACAGCTCTAAGATACAACCCACACGTGCTAAGTTGCTTATAGTAAGAATATGAAATTCCATCCAGATTTTAAATTCACACATAAATGTGAGCTCTTAGTACAAAATAATATTATTGTCTAGGTTGTAGATCTGGCAATGAACTTGTTTAATACGTGCTCCAGGAACACAGACTAACGATCCAATTGACAATTTAAATTTACATAGAAACTTAAGTTTTCAATCCAAAATGATATCATAACCTAGGTTTCAGATCTGGTATGAACTAATATCACATTTCGCATGTGCTAAGTTGCCAGAAACACTACTAAGAACTCAAACTCAAAGCAGATTTCAAATTTACATAGATAAACTGTTGTAAATCAAAGATATTACCATATCCTTAGTCGCAGATCTTATAACTAACTAATATCAGAGTCCAAAGCCACATTTCACAATCCTAAGTTGTCAGAAACACTAGTAAGAATATGAAATTTCAATTCAGATTTTGAAATCACATAGAAACTAAAGTAAACCTGGGTCATAGATCTGATAATGAACTAATATCATAGTTCTAATCCAAATCTCGCACATGCTAAGTTGCCAAAACCACTAACAAGAACACAAAATTCAATACAGAATTTAAATTCAGATAGAAACTAAAGTTCAGAATCCAAAATACCAAAGTCTCAGAACTGGTAGCAAAGTAATCACAGTTCTAAGCCCCATTTGGCTCGTGATAAGTTGCCAGAAATACTAAATTCAATCCGAAATTTAAATTCACTACAGAAAACTTAAGTTCTTCATCCACAATAATATCAAAACCTAGGTCTTAGATCTGGCAAATGAACAAATATCACAGTTCTAAGCCACATTCTAGTCGTACTAAAGCACCAAATTCAATCCAGATTTAGATTTCACACAGAAACTAAAGTTCAAATATTGAATACAATATCATAACCGATGTTCCAGATCTTCAATCAACTGATATCACAATTCTAAGCAACATTTCACAAATGAACCACTAGTAAGAGTAGCAAATCAAGGATACTAAATTTAATCCGGAATTTAAATTCACTACAGAAACTTAAGTTCTCCATTCCAAATAATATCATTATCTAGGTCGCAGATCTGGCAAATGAACAAAACATACTAAAGCCATCAAATCCAATCCAGATTTTAGATTCACACATAAGCTAAAGTTCAAATATTGAATACATTATCATAACAAAAGTTCCATATCTTCAATCAACTCATATCATAATTCTAAAGCAACATTTCAAACGTGAACCACTTGTAAGAGTAGCAGATCAAAGCAATTTCGACTGCTAATACAAATTCGCAATAAGACTCAATCAGTATCTAGCACGGTTGAACAAATCATGGAGAAAAATGTTAAATCAGAAGAAAAACAGAACATGAATAGTTACCGTTAGGTCGCAGATCTGGAAAATGAACAAATATCACAGTTCTAAGCCACATTGCATACGTACTAAAAACATTAAATTCAATCCAGATTTTAAATTCACACAGAAACTAAAGCTCAATTGTTGAATACAATATCATAACGAATGTTCCAGATCTTCAATCTACTCATATCACAATTCTAAGCACTAATAAGAGTAGCAAATCAAAGCAATTTCGAGTGCGAATTAGAATTCGCAATACGACTTAATCAGTACCTAGCACGGTTGAACAAATCATCGATAAATATGTTAAATCAGAAGAAAAACATCAAATTCAATCCAGATTTTAGATTCACACAACAACTAAAAGTTCAATTATTGAAGACAATATCATAATGAAGGTTCCAGATCTTCAATCAACTCATATCACAATTCTAAGCACTAGTAAGAGTAGCAAATCAAAGCAATTTCAACTAAATCAGCTACCGTTAAGGCCTCTTTCATAGTGATCGGAGCATTAGCGGCGGCCATGATTGACGAGATCTCAACGGAATTGCAAACGGGAGATCTCCGATGAAGAAGAAACCCTTCCGATAGGGAAGAGAGGAGAGAGAAACAAAGGAGGGGAGAGAAAGAGATCTAGAGAGAGAAAGGGGAGGTGGGAGAGGGTTCTTTTTCTTTTAAAGAGACAGATGTGTAGTGGGGGAAGTGATAGTATACGACAATGGTGAAAATTGAATTTTTCTTTTTTCGGGTGAAAATGGAAATTTGGCTTTAATAAAAAATCAATTGGTAAACAGAAAAAAATATTATATTGGGATAGGAGAAGCAAAAACGGGAAGGAGATTATAATGTGGTAAATTTAACTCTTATCAATAAGGTGAAAATTTAAATAGTCAATCAACTGAGTTATTAGATCTTGTAGGAAAGAAAATTTAGTGTTTGTGAAGAATGAACTTTTTACATAAAGAGCTTTTTATAGTTATTTTTTGTCAACTTGGAGATAAAAGTTAACGAAATGGGAAAATGGATCTGCTCAATTAGGAAATCATTTTCCATGCTCACTTACATTTTCAGTCCTTTATGAAAAGGATTTAAATTATATAATTGGTGTAAATATTTTATAAATTATAATTGTCTCATAAATAATTTGATTATAGAAATAATTCTATTAACACGTAGAATTTACTTTTAAAAAATGTGAGATTAATGTGTAATAAAAAAATAACTTCACAATTAATTCCGGCAATAGTGATTAAAGCAGCCAAGAACAATTTTAACTATCAATTCTATTATCGAGGTAAGATGAGTAATTATACCTCATATATATTGTAAATAATGCACAAAAATATTATACACATAGACGTAATCTTAATTCAACGTGTAGAACAATGAGGTGGGAGAAGATGGTGTGATGAAATAATTGGAAATAACTCGAGAATAAAAACATGAAATCACAATTTACCCAATTCTATGCTAATGGGATAATGTTACCTTACACCAAATTAGAATTCTCAACTCTACGTAAGTCGTTTGTCATGATTCTTGAAGATGACATGCAAAAACATTGAAGCTCGCATTATGTATCTTTAACTACCCATGCATGTCTAAATTACTAATCTCGAAGTTAGGTGGCACCTTATGTTGGTCTTCATAAAACCAATTTGTATTCTAATAAAAGTGTTGATTATTATATTTTAAGACACGATAGATTTAATATATATCAATTACAATTTTTTCCTCATAACAAGAATAAACTATTTGCAAAATATATTAAGTTATTGTTCTATGTAAATTGTATCTAAGTTAGTTCACTCTGATGTACGGGGCCGCCCGTACTCTTTTTTTACCGGGTTATAATTCATATACTGATTGAGCTACACTATTTTCAATTCTAATAGAGTTCACTTCGTTTACTTGCGTGACTTCCTCTTCACTTAAAAAAAAAAAAAAGGCAAGTCAAGTCTGCCATAAATATTACGGCCTAAGGTGGAGTTTCATTAATGGTCTCTGCAAGAGAGACCATGAAAGAATAAAAGTGAAGTCTTGTTATTATGATTAGAGATGTCATAGGTGAAGACAATGCAGTTAAGTTTAATGAATAGTTCTTTTGTGGCAAGTGAAGCTAGCAGGGACCATAAAAGAAGAAGAAATTCAAGTTTTAGTGGGTTAAACTCCACTTAAAGTTAATCCATTTGAAGCAATAAAGCATAACATTTCTAGTATATGGGATGAAGAGGGAAAAGAAGGAACTAAAGGAAAAGATACCTATGGTTGAAAATACTGCTCCCTCTTATCTATGATCGAGTTGTACTATTTTTTATTCTAATAGATTTCACTTGCTGGCACGATTTCCTCTTTCCCTTAAAAAAAAAAGGGCGAGTTTCAAGTTAGCCGTAAATGTTACAGCCTAAGGTGGAATTAACTATTGGTCTTTGCAAGAAACCATGAAAGAATAAAACTGTAGTCTTGCTATTATGATTAGGGTAAGATATATAGGGTGTACAATGTGGAATTTTCATACAATAAGGATCATATATTTATAATAATTAAATAATATTAATAATTACAAAATATATAGGTAATATTTTATAATATTTGCTAATACACCGCCCTCAGTCGGAGCGGGAGTAGGCCGGACACTAAGACTGGATCTGAAGTCGAGAAATAGATGTCTAGAAAGTCCTTTTGTGAAGATATCTGCATACTGATACGAAGAAGGCACATGCAACACCTTAACATGACCGATAGCAACCTTCTCACGAACAAAATGTATATTCATCTCAATGTGTTTGGTTCGCTGATGCTGAACCGGATTGTAAGATAAATAAATCGCGGGTATGTTATCACAGTAAACCATAGACGCCTTACGCAAGGGACACTGGAGCTCCAAAAGAATGTTTCGGAGCCAGCAGATCTCAGCAACAACATTTGCAACGCCTTTGTACTCTGCTTCTGCACTCGAACGGGATAGAGTGGCTTGCCTCTTGGTAGACCATGAAATGAGATTATCCCCTAAGAACACACAATAGCCGAAGGTAGAGCGTCGCGTGTCCGAACAGCCTGCCCAATCTGCATCTGTATATGATAACAATCCGGTCGGTGCAGAGGGGTATAGATGCAATCCATAATCAAGTGTGCCCTTAACGTATCGAATGATACGTTTAAGAGCAGTAAAATGAGGCCCCCTAGAGGCATGTATGAACAAACACACCTGCTAAACAACATAAGCAATATCAGGTCAGGTGAAAGTAAGATATTGAAGTGCACCTGTAAGGCTCCTATAAAGAGTAGGATCGGATACTGGATCACCATCAACAGTACTGAGCTTCGACTTAGAGTCAACCGGAGTGGGCATGATCTTGCAGTTCGCCATTTTAGCCATGTACACAATCTCCTATACATACTTACGCTGACACAAGAACATAGTATCTGCATATCTCATCACTGATATCTCCAAAAAATAACTTAATTTTCCTAAGTCAGTCATAGCAAATTCAAATTTAAGTAGAGCAATGATCTCATTTTTCAATACATCAGATGAGGCAGTAAGCACAATGTCATACACATATAACAACAAATAAGCAATGTTACTACCTCGATAAAAATAAATAGAGAATTATCACACTTGCTGCATGCAAAACCAATCTGCATAATGTATTGTGCAAAGAATTCGTACCACGCTCTATGGGCTTATTTCACACCACAAAGTGACTTACGAAGACGACATACATAATAAGGGGATGCTGGATGGACAAAACCAGGCGGTTGGTGCATGTAAATAGTTTCTTTCAAGTCTCCATGTAAAAATGCATTCTTCACATCAAGCTGATGAATCGGTCAATGCTTACCCATAACAATGCTCAGAACTATGCGAATGGTAGTCGGTTTAACAATCGGACTGAATGTCTCACCACAATCAATACCCTCCTACTTATTAGTACCATTTGCTACAAGTCTCGTCTTATATCGCTCTAAGTCACTACTATCTCTGAATTTGTGACGAAATAGCCACATGCAATGGATCACACTCATTTCATCCGGTCTAGGAACCAAATCCCAAGTGTGCTGTTTCGTTAAAGCATTAAATTCTTCACGCATGGCTGCATTCCAAATTAGGGCCTAGTTTGGCTAATTGTGGGTTTTAGGGAATTGGGGATATGGTTTGTGTGGATAGGTTAAAATGGACTTTGAGTTTGAAAATCTTGTATTGGGCACGGGTTTCCATATGGTGCGTGGTGGTAGGGGTAGGTTGGGTATTTTGGTGGGGAGGTGGTTTTGGGTTACTAGAGATAGTGACGATGTCGGTTTGCTGGCTTGGTTGGTTGATGGAGCAGGGTATTATGTGAGTATTTACTAGGGACGACGTCGGGTTGGGTGGGGGCGAGGATCTGGGTGGAACGATGTGGTGTGGGTGACCGGACGACAGTATCGGCGACGGGGAATGGGTTAGAGGGTATAACGGGGTTGCAGTGGTGTGGTGGAAGTACTGGTACAAGTACGGGTTTTGGGGGTCGGTATAGGGACGGGGCTAGTTTTGGGTGGTCGATGTGTTGGTATATTGATAGTGGCTGGGTGAGGCTGTGACAGGGTCGATTTGGTGGACGGGAGTAGTTGTGGCAGGTGGCGGTGACACATAGACTGGTTGTGGGGTTTGCCGGCTGGTGGTGTAGACAATGATGGGACAAATCGGGGAGTACGTCGATTGAAACCTAGTGGTGGCTCCGGCAATCGGTGGTGACTGAGAGTAGTCCGACCGATTGTCGGTGGTGGCAGTGATATTGGGCGGTGACTGAACTGCGGGGGTGGCGGAGGTGGTATGATGGAGTTCAGTGAGTTTGACGGGGGAGATGTCGAACTCGTCTAGAAATGTATAGTCCGTGTTACGGAACTTTTGTATTTTGAAAAAGGGGAAATTGTCTCGTCAAACGTGACATGACGAGAGACGTGAATTTGACGAGTAGATAAGTCATAGCACATGTATCCCCGATGATTAGACGGGAAACCTACGAAGACACACGGAGTGGTTCGTGGTGCTAATTTATGAGGGGCAGTGGAGACAAGATTTGGGTAGCAAAGGCAACCAAAAATCCGAAGGTGATCATAGGAGGGGATCCGACGGTATAAGATTTCAGTTGGGGTCATATTATGAAGAGTACTAATAGGTAAGATATTAAGGATATATTCTATCATTTTGACTGTATAGACCCAAAAGGAGGGAGGAAGAGAAGCATAAAATGGGAGAGTACGAACCATGTTATTTATGGTGCAGATGATTCGTTCTGCTTTGCCATTTTGAGAAGAGGTGTAAGGACATGAAAACTGAAAAATTATGCCATTTGTTTTGCAAAATTTGTGAACACATGAAATTATTAAACTCACGACCATTATCACACTGGAATGATTTGATGGCTTTTTCAAATTGCGTTTTGATAAAAATACAAAATTTAAGAAACTTGGCAAAAACAGGAGCTCCTGGGTGTCCAAGCCTATTATGCCAAGTTGACGGAGAGATAACAGCGAGAGATATAGGAGAGCAGGAGCTGACAGTGGAGGTGGATGGGAAATGATAGAGGTCCCATGTGCTATTGCATCTCGTAAGTGGTGTCTCCGTACGAATATCCTTCACAGTAAAACCAGAGAGGTCAAAGTCAACAGAAACGAAATGTTACGAGTAAATTTCCTGACAGATATTTAAGTTTTTAATAATGTTGGGAGCATACAAGACGTTATTTAGGGAGGCAGTTGGGTATAGGTTGTACGATAACCCAGAATTGGAATGCGATGGTCATTACCAACAGTAATAAATTGAGGATACTTTAAACAAAACACTGTAGGAAAATTAACTTCAGAGCGGGTGAGATGAGAAGTGACTCCCGTATCCATGTACCAATTGTCATCGGGCCGTTGTAAGTTCAAACTGCTGAAGGCCTGGCCCAAATTAGAATGGGCTAGTCCAGTGAACGACTACTGTTGCTGGGCTTGGACGACGTGGACCTGGTGAGGCTGAAATTGAATTGGACGGGTTCCAAGTATTGGGCCCAAGATTCCTTACTGCTGAAAAGGGTACCGGGCCGTCGCCTGGTTGGAAAAATTGGCCCAGAGTCCCGAATTTGCCCAAGCTGCTAGGCCAACCCACGATGGCACACTGCTGGCGGCTATTGGCATCTGCCCCCTTTCCTGCGGCCTCTGCCTCCTCGACAGTTGTCGCGGCCTCTGGCGCCACCGCGATTGGTGGTTGTTTTGTGGTGGTGGCTGGCCGGCGCCTGTGGTGGTTGCCGCGAGAGTTTCAATTGCTAACGCCTTTTGGTTGTGTTCATCCTGCTTGGCACGTCGTGTTTCTTCCAACAATAATTGGAAACGGGCCTTGTTGAAGCTTGGTAATGGATCAACCTATTGTATCATCGTGGCCAGAGTATCGTATTCACCATTTGGTAGACCAACAACTAATTGGAGAACCATTTTTATTTCAGAAACAAGCGTTCCGACGTTGGACAATTGGTCCGCGAATAGTTTCAACTACTTACAATACTCGGACATGTTGGCAAAATTTTCAAGACGTGTATTGTTGAATTGTTCCTCTAAGTAGACGCCACGAATGTTTTTGTTATCCTGAAATTTTTCCTTCAAATGTACCCATAGTTCACGAGCCGAGGCACCTGATTTCATAATCGTGAAGCAAGTCTTTAGAGATGGTGCCATAAATTCATAGTTTGACAATAGCGTCAAGGCGATGCCATGTCGTGTCTGGGATGTCGAGAGGGCGAGGGATAGAGTCGTCAATATGGTCAAGCATGTTGTACGCGAATGCGTGAATATAAAAGAGTTCAACCCACGAAGAATATTGATCATCTTCTTGATCAAGAATTAAAAGAATGAAATTCTTGATATTTGTGACGGTAAACACCAGATGAAAAGAAGAGATGGAGGAGGGAGGGGGGTTGTCGATGACGACTGTGGAGGTGGCGGAAGCATTAGGAGATGTGGGAGGAGACATGGTGGCTCAATAAACGAAAAAGAAAAAAAAACAGGTAGGTATGGGATGTTTTCGTCAGTCGACTAGGTAGGTACGGGGGGTCGGTGGCAGCCCTAGGAAGAGAGAAATGGTTTTTAGGGTTTGACTCTTGATTGTGTAAGATTATATTACTCCTTTTAAGAATCTTTCTCATTAATACAAATATATATATATATATATATAGTGTGTACAATGTGAAATCCTCATACAATAATGATATTATATTTACCATAATTATATAATACTAATAATTACAAAATATATGGGTAATATTTTATAATATTCGCTAATAATTAGAAATGTCATAAATGAGGTCAAGTGTAATGAATAATTCTTTTGTGGCATATGAAGCTAGCAGAGACCATGAAAGAACAAGAAACTCAAGTTTTAATAGGCTAAACTCCACTTATAATTGATCCATTTGAAGTGTTAAAGCATAACATTCCAAGTATATGGGATGGAGAAGGGAAAGAAGGAATTAAAGCAAAACATACCTATAGTGAAATACTACTCCATCTTATCCGTTTTACCCGTCATTTATAGAGGAGGATCTAACAATCTCAAATTATAAAAAGAAAGCTTTAATATATGTTGGAAATTTGCCTTTGGCGGGGAGGTGCGTCCACCCATATTTAATGAATTAAACACTAGTGTTTCGCATGTTGGAGGCTTTGTCTCTTCGCACATGCATGATCTACGAAGTGAGTAGATGATCGTAGGGCCAAGAATCGTCAAATTTAGTTGAGAAATGAAAGAGATATTGGTCCACGAAGTAAGGTGTTTGAGGCATGGAAATATGGTGTGGGACAAGCCTACCACATCGGTGGGAATAGGAAGAATTGCTCTCTATATAAGTCTCTAATGTGGTAAAGGGTTTGGGACCCCAAGGGGTATCCCATGTATTTAAAGGAGGGAGGACCTAGATGTGCTTGGGTTCAAGGCTAAGCCCACACGCGCGCCACCGCCCGCCAGTTCGGTCACGGGCTCGGGTCACGGGCTATGGGCTGTGGGCTTTCTGATATTATATTTTTGGCCCCCAAATTGCTTAATATTTACAATTTGGTCCCTAGAATTTCTGGAAAGTTGATTTTGGGAGTGACGATCTGCCTACCGTTTGGACTGTTTTTGGAGCATTAAACAGCCATTACTTGGCTGTTAACTACTCCATTAACAGCCCTCCTTCAATGACCATCATCAACCTCCTTCAAGACCTTAAATCAGCCTCACTAATGGCATTAAACATGTCATTTACAGCCCTCCTAATGGCCATTAACAATCATGTTTGGGCAGTTGATCAGCCCCTCCTCATGCTATATATTGATGCCTCCTTTGGCTCAATGGGTGAAAGCAATAAAGCACAGAAAAACAAAAAAAAACACAGCACTAAACAGTGATCAAAACAGTGGCGGAAAAACTGCTCAAACCAGTGGCGAAAATCAGTGAAATTCGTGACTGAAAAACAGTGACCAAACCCTCACATATACACAAGATATACACAACAGAGACACATTATATACACAGAGACAAATGAGGAGAGAAGATAGAAACTCTTCCTTCCTTTTCCATATCTTCAGCAAGTCAATTCATATTTATTTTATTCGGCAGACTCAACCTATTGGCTTTGTAGCGTTGAGATTAAAGTGTTGTTTTATCTTGGGAGACTATTGCCCGCTAACGTAAAAGCATATATACGGGGCAATCTTGTCTTAAGGACAAAGGGCAATTCCTCGACTCAACACACAACGTTGTAACCATCCAGATTTAGTTGTTTCTTGATTTCAGGATATCAAGATTCAAGACACAACAAGCTTGCGGCAGTTCTCAACATTGGCTTTGCAAGGTTATCAAGATTCAAGACACAACAAGCTTGCAGCAGTTTTGAAGATTGACAATTTATTTATCCTTTCGAACACTTGTAATAGTTATTTACTTCCCGTACTGCTTTATAAAGTACAATAGAATACCAACAATATATATGTCCTACTAGAGTCGGAAGCCATATAAGCTTAAGCAACTTCAATTTCTACAGTTGGACCAAGAAATATTTTGTTATTGACTTCCCAACAAATATTTATTATATATTTAATAGATTCTTAATATAAATACAGGGTTTATGCAAAAGTTAACGGAAATCCGAAACCTACGCTCAGTACCCTAGATCCGCCCTGTTCATTTAAGGTTTATAAAAAAAAAAATTGATATCATTAATCATAAAAGGTATTTGACTAAATTACGTTATTTCTTCCTTAAATGAAAAATTAATTATTATATGCCTTCTTGGAGCAGAGTGAAATTGATTATAACATATCAATGTGTTCTTAGGACTCGTTTGATCATGAATTTTTTTCACTTTTTTCTGTATTTTTTTACTTTATTTAAAAATCAACGTTTGGCAAATACAATTTGAAATTGTATTTGAAATTTGGAAAACACCTAAAATATTATTTTCACTTTGTTCACTTGCAGTATATTCAAATAATCAAATATTCTTTGCAAAAACTTTAATCAAACACAACTCCAACTCCAACTTCACAATTTCTAATAAAGTGAAAATATTTAATTTTCATGGCCAAACACCTACATAATTTTCTACCGTGACAATTTTTTGAAACAAATATTTCTTTTGCCTAAGATTGGAGAGAGTATAGTCTTACCAAATTATGGTAGAATTTTAAATCTTTATCATATTTTTGTGATTGCATTATAATATTTAAGCCCAATAAACGCTAATTAATAAAATGTGAGGACTATTATAACATAATCAGTCAGGATGGCCGAGTGGTCTAAGGCGCCAGACTCAAGTTCTGGTCCTCGTGAGAGGGCGTGGGTTCAAATCCCACTTCTGACACAAACTAGTTTTTTTTTCCTCTTTTGTTTGACACTTGTATATTTGCTTAGTTTGGGCATGAACTGTAGTGCTGAAAGTTATATAAAAACTTCCCAATTCGTGTCCAGTTTCCTTTTTTCCCCCTTCTATTTCTACTTGCATTGTCTTATACTCTTATTGTTCGCAAAATTTACACGGTTTTTTTTTCTGGGTTTAAGATTTATGCAATTGATTTTCTTCTACGGACTCCATGAAACATCTAACCAACAAATGCATGACATATATTGGAATATATACCTAACTATCACTTAACCATGGTTAGTTGATGTATATTTTCACTTAAATTAAATCACTTCACTATGGCAAGATACATTAGTTTGGTGTAAACACCGGATGCAGATAAGTATTTAACTTCAGTTAGTTGCAACTGATGTTGTTCTTTTCTTTCTGACAAAACATTAGTTAAATTTTTTATAAGCGCCTCGGAAAAACTCATATTCAGAAGGCAGAATGGGTCTTTAGCCGTTAATAAAATGAAGAAAATTGGTCTTAGCATTTTACAATAGTATCTTCAACTGAAGAATTTATTCAGTGATTCAGCCAATACTTCTCTTTTAAAGGTGTTTAAGCCACTAGTGTGTCTGAGAATTGAGATAACCTGACGGCATCTAATTGTTTCTCATGATCTGTAATTGACCTGGTTTATGATTTTCATCAAGTGCTGTAGCTGTACTGAAACTATTTCTGCATTACAGCTGGTCAACCTTTTAACAAGAAAGCCACCATAAAGGATAAAATCAAACTCCTAAACTTGAAGTAGAAAGATGATTGCAAGGAGCAATTACAAACAAATACTAATATGATTGCTCAATAAAAAGCACGAGCACAGGGAGAAAGCAACCAGAGAAACGATTCATTTCAGCAGATGATTTAATGAATTCCAGGGCTGACAAACATCAAAATGTGAAAAGAAGAATATCAAAATATAAAAGCTTGAAAAGATCTATTTCCGTGTATCCACTCCAAAACACAAGTAAATAAAATTCATAAGTCATTAAAATCTAAAACTGCTTATCTAAATTAGATAACTAATGTTGACATATCATCAGTTTCATTGGTATGGGGAATAATATACATGAAGATCATGTTCTAAAACCTAATTTGCTTCTAGCGAGCAAAATGTCTAACATGTTAAGCCTATACAAATAGAATTTGACTTAAGATGCTACAATGTCTGAGTCACCTTCAAAATTGAAGTGATCCAGTCGAAGAGACACATATGAACATCAACAATTTGCCCGATAATTCTAACACCTGCACATGACACTAATAACTGCCCCGTTAAGCTTGATTAAGAATGAGAATCTCTAACGATTTAGCCTGTGAACTTCCATGGTTTTGCAAGTGACAAACATCTAAACACCAGCAAGTCATCATCCAAAGTAGATTCTTCCAAGCACTGGTTTATTGAACAAATTGACCTAGTTGAATGACCATTGCTGTTATGTCATCAGCGGATCCTCTCGTTAGTGCCAAATCAACAAGATTTTTGCAAGCAGATAATGGCTGTAGGTTATCAACACCTACGCAGAAAGGTCGAAGCAGTTCCACTGCTTCCTGATTAGTTACCTGAAAAAATATACAAAGAAAATTTAGCCTAATTTCCGATTTCTTTTTCACAGCTTCAAATGACACATTCTAGTACTACAATTCAAATGGCCAGACTTTTTCTCAGCAGTTTACCGAAAATGAGATTAAAAAGTGTTAGCTGGTTACCTTTTCCCAAAGACCATCAGATGCCAGGATTAAGAATTCACAATCTGGTTCAATCGTCAATATTTTTGTCTGTGGTTCAGCTATCACCCATCTCTTAAGACATGAATCTCCTATTCCTCTGGACACAGCAAGAGATCCTTGAATTCTCCACACACCCCGGCAACAATCTACATAGCCACCCAGGCGTTGGATTCTTTCCATTTCATCTTGCCTAGAAGGCCGATGATCAACCGTGAGTGCCTCTGCTACTCCTCCTCTACTCATAACAGCACGACAATCACCAGCATTTGATACAATAAGTTCTCCATTCTGTACCAGTGCTGTCACACAACAACTCCCTCCATTTGCATTTAGCTTTAGAAACTCCGCGTCTGTAGTGAGGTAACCCTCTCTAACTGCCTCTTCGAGTCCCTCTTCACTCCTCAACGCTACTTCATTTATAATGTTCCTGCCTAAATTCTTTGCTGCAAAATCTGCAGCTTTTGCTCCACCATGTCCATCAAATACACCAAAAAAGGCCTGAAGGAAGTGTAAATCTCAGCATAAGAATATATGCCATATTTTTTTTTTGGGTCGAGTATGTATGCCATATTGAATAATCAACATCACATGTTATATCTATCTAATTCAAGAACGCCCCTCACTTTCCGTAAGTCATGATACCAGTTCGTTACTCTCATTTTATACGCTCATTATACACGATATGGCAGAATGCATTGATTTGTTTAATGAAAAAATCATTGAACATTTATGAGGTTGATTCATTTAGTTCGAGTAGTTTATCAGTCCAATCATACGAATCACATCAAACCATTTATATGACCTATATTTTCTTTTAAGCATTACATTGGTAAAATCATGTTTAGCTGGTGTGATATTTACTGATAGATCAAAAAAATTCTTCACAAAGCATAGTAGTCCCAAAGCAAACCATCATCAACAACTAAAACTACACATTCATATCAAATTCTCAATTCTGCTATATTTGGAATTGGATCCCTTTCTTTTTCAAGCAAGCTAATACCCTGTATCCATCTATAGTCAAAATCTCCAACCCAATTTTCCTAAATTAAGGATCGGGATACACATAAATAGATAAAAGGGCAACAGGTGCACTAAGCTCCGGACTATGCGCGAGGTATGGGGAATGGACCGGACCACAACAGTCTATTGTACGCAGCCTTACCAGCAATTATGCAAGAGGTTGTTCCACCGCTTAAACCCGTGACCTCTTGGTCTCCCATGACAACAGTTTTACCAAAGTTCGATACACATAAATAGATATCTATGTTGGGAGTTTTTGCTCTATGGTACTTTATAAAGCAGGACGGGAAGTATATAACTATTACAAGTATTCGAAAGGATAAACAAATATTTCAATAATATTTTCGACTAGAAATCTGAAAATTACAATATAACAACAAAATTGAAATTACGATTTTGTTGAAGACTGAAAAATGGAAAGCGGTTTATCTTTGAGTCGAGTGTGGCACTCTGTCCTTAAGACAATATTGCCCCGTATGTATCCTTTATACGTCCTGGACAATTTGTCTCCCAAGATAAAACAGCAATGGAACCCTTGAGCAAAGGAAACTCAAGAGCTACCGTGAAGAATATTGAGTAACGAAATGATGCTTGGAAGTTGTAGGAAGAAGATTTTTTCTGGTTGTGTATTTTCGTGCATATCAAGTGTGCTCAACAATGGTGTAAGGGGGTGTTTATATAGGTGAAGGAGGGGCTGAAAACTGCCTCCATAATAGCCAAATAATGGCCATTATGGAGGTAGTAAAGTCACCAACATAAATGGTGAAAGACCAACTGTTTTGGCCATTATAGGAGGAGTAATTCAGCCAAAATAAATGGTGAATTGAGAGCTTGGACGTTTCGCTTTGATTGTCGAAATTCCAACTTTACGAAAACTTCGGGGACCAAAGCGTACATCTTGAAACTTCGGGGACCAAAGCGCACATCCGAAAGAATTCGGTCCAAAGCGCACATCGAAACACGGGATCAAAGCGTACTTCGGCAAAGTTTTCTGGCCCAAAAAGATAATATCAGAAGGCCCACAGCCCACAGCCCACAGCCCACGACCCACGACCCACGACCCACGACCCGTGACCCGTGAACCCGAGAACCCGAGAACCCGGAACCCGGAACCCGGAACCGGAACCGGACCGGACGGGACGGGACGGGCGGGCGGCGGCGGCGCGCGTGTGGTCTTTCCTCGAACCGAAGCACATCTAGGTCCTCCCTCCTTTAAACACATGGGATACCCCTTGGGGTCCCAAACCCCAAACCAATTTCGAATCTTATATACACAACAATTCTTTCTTCCTCTACCGATGAGGGAGAATTACACACAATACCACACTTTCCATGCTTCAAACACCTTACTTCGTGAACCAATATCTCTTTCATTTCTCAATGAAATTTGACGATTCTTGGCCCTACGGTTATCTACGTACTTAGTAGATCATGTATGTGTGAAGAACCGGATTCTCCAACATACGTTACACTAGTGTTTAAGCCGTTAAAGTTGGTCGGTCGCAACTCCCGCCAAAGGCAAATTTCCAACAATCCCCTCTTGAAAGAGATTTTGGCGCACCATCACATGGTGTCTTTTCATTTCCAAAGCAATATTTCGGCGGACCGATGTTGCATAAGGAGAGGTAGCCTCGGCTTTGAACCTTCCATAGTTGAATACCATCGGACTTACTTACTTGCGCGGTGAACGTGATGTCTTGAACCGTCGGTGTTTAGTGTAAGCCAAGACAACGGTACCAACACAACAAATTCCCTTACTCTCTTCTTCGTAATGTTTTGTCCGTTTTGGCCATGGACAACGTCTTGGATTCTTAAGTGCGTTCAATTTGAGGCGGCCCGTCCTCGCACTTAAATAGGTGGTCTCCTACAAGGTATCTGCTATACCCCACTTCACAAGTGTTAGGAACCATTAAAAGTTTCCCAAAGACCTAACCTGTTGTTGAGGATCATTACGAGTTTTGAAAACTTAACCTTTACCCATACTGCAGATAGCACTTAACGTCTATCGCGGGAACGGCTTTGGATTTGGTGTTTCTTTTCGAAATCACTATCCGAAGTGCTCATGCTTCGACCGAAGCGATCAACCGAACCTTTACAACTTAGTTTTCCCATTGAACCAAATTACCGGGATCTCCGGTTCGTAAGGTTGGGTTTCCATTTGTATTGGTTCGTATATTTTGGGTTTTAAGCCCATTCCCTAGACAGAGAACACTTGATCTCCGGGTAGTCCCTTAGTTAGTAAATAAGGAAGTGACACCCGTGATGATCAAGCGCCATACGGTCTTATGTCTCTCGACGGATCGTGATGATATATGTCCAGACGCCGTCATCCGTGTCCTTCCTCCTAAAGCCGACCGGCTAGCCACATGTAAGCTGTCGAAGGCACGGGTTTCTCCCAATAAGGGACGTCCTCTAATGAGTCGTGAAGTTACTCAACTTCTTTCATGCTTTGTATAAAGCGATAAACTCCGATACCATCATGAATCGGTCGATGCAAGTTTGCTTAGAGGATTTTCCAAGAACCACCATACACATTTACTTGTGGCTTTGGTGTTCTTCGGATCCGATGTCCGGTTTGCATCACTTGTGTTCTCTCGTAAGAACATTTGGACATCCGAGAATACTATAATCCGTAGATAAGCGAATAATTCGAGATATCGTCATATCCGACTTAACGCCTTCTATTGATCATGTATTAAGATCATCGGTGAACCTTAGTTCAACCGATTTGTTTGTTGGACGATACCGGGTCGGTTGTAGTGTGTACAATACATTGAACTACACGTGACCTCAAAGCATATCGCTCCTTGTCTATGGGTGCACCATGATTTCAATCGTTCTATGATTCATATCCATTGGTGGCTTCAACGAGACCGTCAACTATCGACCGATCCGTTAGATGTCTTAGAAATCCAATTCCTAAGATGTCATCCGTGATACTCATATCTTTCATATCGAGACTTTGTTTCAATATGATTTTCACTCTAAGACCGTTGGTTTTCCAACTGTTGGCTTTCTAACTTCGAGTCAATGTTTCGTGATCGATTCATTGTTTCGTTTTATCCGAGACTTTCGGGACCAAAATGTTAACATTTCGGGGACCAAAATGAAAGTTCGAAGGAAGCCCAACAGTTCAAACAAACCAATTCGATCCTCTTCTTCCAACTCTCCGGTTGGGAAGGCTGTTTCAACACCCATGCCCTGTAAGACTACAATGGCCCTGGATGTGAAACTACTCACAGGGGAGCACTTTTTACAACCCAAAGATTCTTTTCCCGGAGGAAGATCAACCATTACACACGTATGGTTCCATATGATGGAATTTATTTCTCTCTTTAGCTTCTTTCCAAAGCAGTGCTTTTGGAGATGACAATTCTTTGTCAATTGTCCATGGTTCATTCTCAACCATACACGCTAGAAGGACTGGAACAAGTCTTTGTCCCCTTCTTTGCTCCGTCTCAATTCAACATCTAGAATCCCTGAGTTCTGCAGATCTGGAATATTAAGTTCCGGATAGCCAGCAACTTTCGAGTCCTGTAGATACAGAACGTCTAGTTCCGGACAGTCAGGCCCTCGTGGGTTCTTGTTAACCTTGAGCAATTACTCCTTTTTCCTTTTTTTCAAGGAAAGCTATCTTAAAAGAATTCGACATTCTTTGATGCCAAGAGGCGATCAAGCACCTCTTTGTTATTTACGGATCCGGTGGATATGCAATCTACGATCTTAGGTCGAACTTGACTGTCTCGGTAGTCCAACTTCTACCAAGCCATCCCACATCACAACTTTTGTATGTGAGATCATTTCCATGTCTCACACGGAGAGTTATCCTTATCCTTATCCTTATGCGGAGTTCGTTGAGAATCGCATTAGCGGTAAGGATCGCCTTGCCCTACATAATTTAGGCGTACGGGTTTGCGCTTGGCTAACACCGTTAGGCGAGGTGAGTAATGAGCGGTCGTTTAATGAACGATGCTTCACATTCTCCCCCTCTATCACTACGAATTTCTCAATCCGTAGGCTTAGTTGATATTCAACTTCTGCTTTGTAGCGCTTATCCGCTTCAACAACTTCATCTTTGCTTTTTAACAAACAAAGGATTCCATACGTTGTACCATCATCAATGAAGATCATAACGTACTTGTCTCCCCCCTCTATTTTGTATAAACTTCAAATCACCCAAGTAGGTGTGACTAAGTTCTAGAGGGGCAGTGCTTCTTTCGCTATTCCCTTGACGGAATTTGGAAAGGTGATTTTGCCTCTTCATCTACCTCACATTTATTTTTAGGGTTTATGTTGAAGAAGGCAACAATCTCAACATCGTTAGCTTTTGAATGACTTGCTATTTAACGTGTCTTAATCTATGATGGCATAGACGCACGGATTACAAATATATCATTCATTTGGCTACAGACATACTGTACCATTCTTAGTTATCACAGACCTGTTGGACTAGTCTCTAACCAGCTTGACCAACAACGTCCTTTAACCAAGTTAGGAACATGTATCACCTCTTTTAGAGTAATCTCATTCCTTGAAGTCCTATTGAGGACAACCTCTCCAGCCCCTTTGATTTTAGAGGTGGCGTTGCTTCACATGAACAACCTTTTGCCCGTGGTTAGGGCGTAACCGGATCATATGTGATCTCGATACTCGGGTCCACTCTAGTTGCTTTGGCAGACTGAGTGTCCAATTTCTTTACTGCATTTTCTTTAGGCCTTCAGATCATTTAAGACCTGGAAATTGTGGCCCACCTTACTAGGTGTCCATTATTTTTTCTATGAAATGAATTTTGGCCCTACTCCAGTCGCCCGGAGGCTTTATATGACTGAGTGTCCAATATCACCATATCAAAGGAATTTCAGCCCACTCTAGTCGCCCGGAGGCTTTGTATGACTAAGTGTCCAATATCATCCTATCAAAGGAATTTTGGCCCACTCCAGTCGCCCGGAGGCTTTGTATGACTGAGTGTCCAATATCATCCTATGAAGGATCTTCTCGCCAAATAATATGACAGCTCAACGTCATTAACTTTTAGACTTCTTCCGTTATGATTGGTGCCCGAGATAATTCTTGCGCTTACTTAAGTGTGGTAACGAGTTTCGTACGATTAGTGGATCTCTCTCCATCATATGTGCGAACATACTTTACACACTTTTAATTATTAAACTTAAAAGAACCGATCTTTTTAAGTCGTTTACAAAATCCAATCTTTAAACGGGAAAGAAGAAGAGATTAAACTTCTGATTTTTAAAGCGTAAGGAATATAAATTAATTTTATATTCCTCCTTACTTTAATTTATTTTTAATCAGACATCATTTAATCTTTATTCTTGACAAGTAAGAAAAATACTTATCATTTAATCTTTATTCTTGACAAGTAAGAAAATACTTATCCCAATTTCGGATTCAGGCTCACTTCAGTCACTTCATCAGACTGAGTGTCCATTTCCTTCTCACCATTATTCGGATCTTTTGTCTGGGATAGATACAAGCCTTCTGCTGCAAGATAGAAGTACATCTTCGATCTTCTCCTCTTGTCCCGATTGACATCCTCGGGCTCTCGAGAGCGCTTGTTCCCACCAGTCTTGGTAGCGGTGACACCATGAACACGTTCATCATCATCACTCTCTTCTACCAGAAAACCATTGCCATATCCAGATTTGGTCACACAACTTTTGACCGACATCTTTCGAATACTAATAGTAATACAATACAAATATTGTCTTAAGTTGTTGGGAGTTTTTGCTCTATGGTACTTTATAAAGCAGTACGGGAAGTATATAACTATTACAAGTATTCGAAAGGATAAACAAATATTTCAATAATATTTTCGACTAGAAATCTGAAAATTACAATATAACAACAAAATTGAAATTACGATTTTGTTGAAAGACTGAAAAAAATGGAAGCGGTTTATCTTTGAGTCGAGTGTGGCACTCTGTCCTTAAGACAATATTGCCCCGTATGTATCCTTTATACGTCCTGGACAATTTGTCTCCCAAGATAAAACAAAGAATGGAACCCTTGAGCAAAGGAAACTCAAGAGCTACCGTGAAGAATATTGAGTAACGAAATGATGCTTGGAAGTTGTAGGAAGAAGATTTTTTACGGTTGTGTATTTTCGTGCATATCAAGTGTGCTCAACAATGGTGTAAGGGGGTGTTTATATAGGTGAAGGAGGGGCTGAAAATCGCCTCCATAATAGCCAAAATAAATGGTCGAATTGAGAGCTTGGACGTTTCGCTTTGACCGTCGAAATTCCAACTTTCGAAAACTTCGGGGACCAAATCGTACATCTTGAAACTTCGGGGACCAAAGCGCACATCCGAAAGAATTCTCGGTCCAAATCGCACATCCGAAACTTCGGGATCAAACCGTACACACGGCAAAGTTTTTCGGCCCAAAAAGATAATATCGACGGCCCACGCCCACGGCCCACGGCCCACGGCCCACGGCCCACGGCCCACGGCCCACGGCCCACGGCCCACGGCCCACGGCCCACGGCCCACGGCCCACGGCCCACGGCCCACGGCCCACGGCCCACGGCCCACGGCCCACGGCCCACGGCCCGAGACCCGGAACCGAACCGGGACCGACGGGCGGCGGGGCGGCGGCGGCGGCGCGCGTGTGGTCTTTCCTCGAACCGAAGCACATCTAGGTCCTCCTCCTTTAAACACATGGGATACCCTTGGGGTCCCAAACCCCAAACCAATTTCGAATCTTATATACACAACAATTCTTTCTTCCTCTACCGATGAGGGAGAATTACACACAATACCACACTTTCCATGCTTCAAACACCTTACTTCGTGAACCAATATCTCTTTCATTTCTCAATGAAATTTGACGATTCTTGGCCCTACGGTTATCTACGTACTTAGTAGATCATGCATGTGTGAAGAACCGGATTCTCCAACATACGTTACACTAGTGTTTAAGCCGTTAAAGTTGGTCGGTCGCAACTCCCGCCAAAGGCAAATTTCCAACAATCTATAGATGAATTATCCTTCAAAAGTCTAAAAAATTGAAATGCAAATAAGTAGTACCTGTTTAGAGTTGTTCTTAGCATCATCAACTATAGCCGAATACCGATCCTCCATATCACCTCTTTTTTTCCCTCTTTTACAATACACAGAGTATCCTTCTCCTTCAACTTCCACTTCATCCAACCTACTCTCATCCCTCGGCGTTTGACCAACGTGTCCCAAACCTAACGACACAATCGGAACAGAAATCCTCGCCGGCCTTTTCCTCTTCAAAATCGCTGCCGCCGACGACGAAGATGATGATGACGTGGAACACACCGTCGGATCCTCATCTTCCCTGAGATTTCTGTTGTAGAAAGGCAACGCCGGCGCCGGCGATCGATTCACCGGCGATTGTAGAGAGGAAGGTTTACAGAAAAATGGTGAAATTAGTGATTTTGGTGTTTGTTGTGATGGTGAGAATATAGGAGAGTTTGTTATTGCTATTGCACAAGGCATTTTTGCTTGTTGCTCTTTGTTTTTTGTTCTGAGTTTTAAGATTTAATTTGGACGTAAATTTGGAAGCAATGGATGTATTTATATTGACGTGATTAAAAATTACTCATCACAATGGTACCATTTCCTTTTTAGTCTTTTATAAAAAAAATATTATTTCATTTTAAAATATTTATCCTACTTTTTTTTTAGTTTATTTTAAAATATATATATATTTTCTTTTTTTATAATTATTTCATCCAACTTCATATTTAAAATCACAAGATTAATGATCATTTTTATAAACTCAACCTATCATTCAAATAACAAGATTCAATAGTCTCAATTCTTTTAAATTTTATGTCAAGCTATAATCAGACAATCTTCTAAAAACAAAAGGAGTACCTTTCTATAATTAAAAATATTTTAATTTTAATTTTTTTTTACTCTAAATGAAATAATTTATAGTCATATAATTATCTAAAAAATAAGGTAATTTCAAGGTCATAGATAAATGTTGTTACAAGACAAAGATCGCCATTTCTTCCACTTCTAATTAACTAATTCATAACAGGCTTTCATTTTTATTTTGTTTTTGTTTTTGCTCGGTCATTTACACTTTTACTTGGTAAATAATGAGGGAGTGTTCTAATTTTATCAAGTTCAAAATGTAGATAAAGAAAGAAATAAAAACCAAATGATTGTTTAATGGGGCTTGTGGCACACTTCCACAGACCACAAGTCATCGGTGTAAAATTGCATCAAGTACTTCTATTTCTTCATACTTTGCTTTTTCTCCCCCATTGTTTATTATTTTATTGCACAATTATTCAAACAATTGGCCCCACAACGATTAGTTAACATTATGTGTATTATTTTAATGTGAAAGTAAGGACATTCAACTAAAAGCCACGATTAAACGAATGAAGTCATGTGTAAAAAGGAGACGAATCATTATCTTCTATGAAAGATTTTGGGAAATTATTTAAGGAAAAGGGTCAAATATAGCTCTTTATTTTTTTTATTAGTTAATTTTATCTTTTATTAGCAACTAAAAATAAAAATATTTTTGTTGTAATCAAACTTTACACCTATACTCCTATTTGGATGAAAAACCCTAAATTATCTAATTTATAAAAAATTATTCATTCCCGCTCCGACTCACCTATCATTATCATCATAACCAAGCTTGAAACTTTTTATGGAGGAAAAAAAAAAAAAGTACAAAACACGCCCAAATGATAAAATTCCAAAACTACTTACCTTTAAACCCATCTCAAATGCATCAAATTGTATCATTTTGCATTGTCATATGAAACAAAACCCCTAAGCCTTCCCATTGTTTTCAGAGCTCCTTAAGCATTATAGCAATAAAATTTATAGTCCCATATATTTTGCTTTATTTTCACATCCTTCATAATCCTTGATCCATAATCTAGTCCTTCAACACAATTCATTTAATATTATTAAAGAAAATTCCTTGCCTATGTAAAACCCAAGAAAAAAAAACGAAGCCAACAATTCTGATACAATGTTACGTTTTGGAATTACTGAAATCGATCTTATTAATTTATTCGGGAATAAACGAGAATTGCGGGTTTCATTTTGTTTTATTCCCTACACATTCTGATACAACGTATAACATTCCTTAAGGAATTACTGATAATTTGATGCATTTGAGATGGGTTTTGGGGTTCATCATTTAGGTGTGTATTTGTGCTTCTTTTTTTTCCTCCATGAAAAAAACTTTGAAGCTTGATGGTAGACGGGTCGGAGCGAATCAACAAATGGAATGAATATTTTTTTATAAATTGGAGAATTTAGGGTTTTCTATCCAAATGGGATATAAGTGTAGAGTTTGATTATGACAGAGATATTTTTTATTTACGATCGCTAATAAAGGATAAAATTGGCTAATAAAAAAAACTAGAAGAGTACATTTGACCCTAGCATATGCTTCCTGGTCCTAAATTTCCCACCATCAAGGGTGTATTTGGTAGGGAAGAAAATATTTAATATTTTTTGTAATTTTAAAATTCTTTTATTGGTAAAAGTATCTTTGAAATATTTTCCTTATATAAAAAGGTAAAATAAGTTTCATAAGTGCATTCAAGGTTAATCATCACCCTCCTACACTCTATCGACCATGCTCTCGACCCGACCCTAGTCTCCAACCTCTCGATCCTTGAGACCCGCACTTTCACGCGCCCTGAAACACTCCACCCCGCACCAGCACTCCTGACCCCACCAGAGGCGGATCCTGTATTTTTTTGTTTACTCATCCCTCAGAAGTTCCCCTTTAAGCTCCTTTGGTGACTTGAACCCACAACCTTCGGGTTGAACGTGGAGAGTGCTTACCATCTGAGCAATCCCTCTTGTGAAAAATATTGTTGTGGCCAAGAATCGAACTCAGGAGCGAATTTGAACCCTCTTAGCCACTGAGCTGAACTTCACTTAGGACATGTATTTAAAATTTATATGTTCAACTTTTATGATTTTTATTAAATTCATTGTACTTTCAAAATTGTATATTCATATCTATTATTTGTTGCAATTTTCCTAAAATTTTACATATAAAATTAGGTTCAGCATTGAAAGTACTTGGTTCAAATGAACCTCATATCGATATTCTATATCCGCCTTTTCCCTCCACCCCTTATCTCCCTTCACCCAACTCACTCATCTCCGCTCCCATACAGAGGCGTCTTAACCATTAGGTCATTGCCTTAGGTCCCCATAATTTGAGGGGGCCATTTTTTATGTATATATTTATTATGTATATTATTTTTAATTTTGAATATTTTTAAAAATATATTATTTTTGGAGTCCGCTTTTTACTATATTTTCAAAAAAACTGGTGGTACTAAAAAAGGCATGACAACTTTATTCAATCCCTTATTGTGTAGAGATTATGGTAGATAATTTTTTTTATTAAAGGCAATAAGTAGTAATTGCTATATATATAAAAAATATTACTCTTATCATTAGTGCAATTTAGTCTTACTTTTCTCCTTTCTCTTGGACTTTCACGGATAAAGAACAACTGGTGCTTTGTATTTTTTTCTTCTTCAAAAGTTCATCTTTAAATTTCAAGATCAAGTAATCAAGTTTTAGCATCACATCAACTGTATTGGACTTTGATATCACATTATCTACCTCTTGATCACGTTCTGTTGTTCTATCATTTTATTATTTTTCATCTGAAGTTTGTGATTTTATATCGTTATTTCATACATATATAGTGACTTTTTAACGATTTGTTATAATTTAATTAGGTCAAATAGAAATTTGAATCCTGCTCCTCAAACTTAAAAAAAGAAAAAAGAAAAAGAGAACCAATATCTCTTTCATTTCTCAATGAAATTTGACGATTCTTGGCCCTACGGTTATCTACGTACTTAGTAGATCATGCATGTGTGAAGAACCGGATTCTCCAACATACGTTACACTAGTGTTTAAGCCGTTAAAGTTGGTCGGTCGCAACTCCCGCCAAAGGCAAATTTCCAACAATCTATAGATGAATTATCCTTCAAAAGTCTAAAAAATTGAAATGCAAATAAGTAGTACCTGTTTAGAGTTGTTCTTAGCATCATCAACTATAGCCGAATACCGATCCTCCATATCACCTCTTTTTTTCCCTCTTTTACAATACACAGAGTATCCTTCTCCTTCAACTTCCACTTCATCCAACCTACTCTCATCCCTCGGCGTTTGACCAACGTGTCCCAAACCTAACGACACAATCGGAACAGAAATCCTCGCCGGCCTTTTCCTCTTCAAAATCGCTGCCGCCGACGACGAAGATGATGATGACGTGGAACACACCGTCGGATCCTCATCTTCCCTGAGATTTCTGTTGTAGAAAGGCAACGCCGGCGCCGGCGATCGATTCACCGGCGATTGTAGAGAGGAAGGTTTACAGAAAAATGGTGAAATTAGTGATTTTGGTGTTTGTTGTGATGGTGAGAATATAGGAGAGTTTGTTATTGCTATTGCACAAGGCATTTTTGCTTGTTGCTCTTTGTTTTTTGTTCTGAGTTTTAAGATTTAATTTGGACGTAAATTTGGAAGCAATGGATGTATTTATATTGACGTGATTAAAAATTACTCATCACAATGGTACCATTTCCTTTTTAGTCTTTTATAAAAAAAATATTATTTCATTTTAAAATATTTATCCTACTTTTTTTTTAGTTTATTTTAAAATATATATATATTTTCTTTTTTTATAATTATTTCATCCAACTTCATATTTAAAATCACAAGATTAATGATCATTTTTATAAACTCAACCTATCATTCAAATAACAAGATTCAATAGTCTCAATTCTTTTAAATTTTATGTCAAGCTATAATCAGACAATCTTCTAAAAACAAAAGGAGTACCTTTCTATAATTAAAAATATTTTAATTTTAATTTTTTTTTACTCTAAATGAAATAATTTATAGTCATATAATTATCTAAAATTTATTTTAAACAACACATTTTAAAAGTTAATTATTCTTTCTTAAACTTCATATTAAATTAAATAATGTCACGTAAATTAAAATGAAAGGGTACTAAAATGCGTTGGTTCCTCCTCATACTCAAGAGAATGAGTCGCCAACGCGCCATGCAAGTTGGGTGGGAAATGAAGACAAAATTTGTCTGATGAAAATATCTACTACTATGTGAATTGAATATTCTTCGTAAGGGGACCGTAGAAGTTTTTGTTTGAGCTATTTTGTGGTCTTATTTTTTTTGTTGTTCAAGATTTCACTTTTACAAATCTTTTTTATGTGGTTCTGCAGTTTATCAAATCTTTAATAATTCAAAAATTACAAAAAGAAAGTTTTGTAAAAATAGCTCAATATCATGGACCAAGATTCAAATGGATCAATCTTGTTGGGAGATATTATTTAAGAAAAGGAAAAAAATACTTTAGGATTAAAAATGAATATTTTTTTTGTAAAAATAATGACAAGGCTTATAGTCCTAGTGAATGGTATTAGTGAAAGTTAAAGGCGGAACTAGAATATAATGAGTACAGCCGAATCAAGTAGTTTTGATTCAAATCTTATATTTATTTTTAAAATTTTATTAAATATGTATAAATTATTACTTTATAGCTCAGTAATTTAATGGATTTTTAATCTGAACCAATATGCTTCAAATTCTGACACCGACTCTAAGAGTTCGCAGAAAACATAATATTTGTGAGTTCAATTCTCGCCATTCATTTTTTCTTTCCTTTTCCCATAAGAACTGCAATAGAAGATCTAGGAAGGCCCCTCATTCAAGAACTTGGAAATGTACCCTTAAGGGATGGGACATTTGCTCCAGAAATATGGATCATCCACAATAGGGATAGGGTTAATATGTTCATTGATAAATGGATCCTCAACCATGAACCTATCAGGAACCTCATCTGTGCACCCCTCAACATTGATGAGCTTAATTCCGAAGTTAGTGATTTTCACACCAATGGTGTCTGGGACCTAGTAATCTCTCATTTGAAATCATTGATTACCTTAGGATGACTATCACTATCATGTACATTCCTTCCATCCAAATGACGATGACAAGCTGGTTTGGGAAAACTCCCCAGATGGTAAATTCTTCATATGGCTGCTCCATCATAGAAGGAGTCCTACCAGCAGTTTCCTCAACAACAGTGGGCTGAACATTGATCCTAAATGTCATTACTACGACACTCAAGATGAAATCATTCCCTACGTCTTTTTTGAATGCCAAAATATTTTTTAATTCTGAACCAACATCAAACAACAATGTACCAACATTGATTGTCTAACCAACATATCCTTTACTAACTATGACTGGCCTAACACTTGGAAAATCATCCATAAAAGGAGCTTCAACAACAATCTTATTTGGGAAACCATGATCCCCTTCTGCTTTTAGAAAATTTGGATCATCAGAAACAACAATCTGTTCAACCAAAAATAGACCACATTCAAGTAAGAAAAACTTTAAACTTTGTTATTGAGTTTACTCTTTGTGCCAAAAGGCAGAGCACTAAACCTACTAGGAATGAAGTCACTTTGAAATGGGAGTCTCCTCCTCATGGCTCCTTCAAACTCAACACTGATGGTTATTTTGATAAAGGCACTGGAAATGGGGATATCGGTGGGGTTATCAGGAACTCTCGTGGGGATTAGATGATGGATTTCATGAAATTCATCACCAATACCACCAGCTTAACTGCCGAGATTCTGACCCTAAGACGGGCTGAAAATTGCACTCAACAACGGACAAACTCTTATCAATGTAGAAGTGGATTCTATTGAGGTAATTAACTGTAACACTCCGTACTTTCGGGTAACGGTTGAGTGCATAATCGTAAGCAAGTAGACCCGGACCCAGGAAAATTTATGTTGTACTTGCATATACTAATAAGAAGATTAGTATATAAAAGGACGTGATCCCGAAATAATTTTGAATTTAGTAAGTGCGACGACGGGGTTTAATAATAATAATTGTGTATCCCCGAAGAGATTATAGACTGGTATTTTATTACGGGAATTATGACATTGTCATAAGAGGATTTTATTAATCGCCGGGATTTAAATAATTGAAGACCGGGAATTTAGTTGTGTGTATAATTTATTAATTATGGGATTAATTAGTTAAGGAGGGGACAATGTATGGTGGGAATTGAAACGTGTGTTCTTATAATCGATTTGGAGGTGACTAAGCCCCAAACCGATCGACCGAAAGCAGCCCATAAGCCCCTTCTTTCTCCATAATCCATTTCTTCAACTCCATCTCTCCAACCTTCATCTTCATCAAGAATCTATAGGAACCTTTCCATGGATAACGATTTGTTGCACTCCAAGCAGAAGGAGTAAAGCATCAGTCGGTAGTCGCCGAAATTCTCGACCAAAATTGGGGATTTGCCGCAAGCTTTCATATAACCAAAATGAAGGAGAAATTCAAGGTGTTCTGGGCTTTGATTCCAGTGGAATCGAAGCCGAAAACAAGCCTAGAAACTCAGAAGCTTAACAAGAAACCTTGAATGCGAAAGGATTCTGACGTGAATCGATTTTGGGTTCCGTTTCTGTTTGTCAGAAGCTGATTCGAGCAAGAGATTTTTCCAACGATTCTCGTCGCTATATTTAAGAGAGGTAATCTTCCTTATTCTCTAAGTTTGTACAAGTTCTAGACTTGATTCTTGCTATTAGTTCTAAAGACGATTGTTGAAAATGCGAATTTAGGTTTGGTGTTGTTGGGACTGCCGTAATTGGGAGTTACTGGGATTGCATGTGGAGTTGTTATACTATTTTGAGGATTGTAGTAGTACAAGAAAGAGGATTAAGAGAGTTGGGTGTTTCACTACTTACATAGATTTCGATATAGAAGGAATATAGTTTCTACGCGTTCAAGGTGTTCACTAGAATGTCCCAATGAATCTGTTTTTAGTATGTTGATTCGATTGTGATTTAAATCATCCGTATGATGTAGATAATCGTTCATAGAGCTTACAAGGACCCGCGGAACTTAGATAAATTCGACAACAAGGTATGTAAGGCTCTTTCGTTCTTTTGGCATAATTCTATGTGCGAAACGTAACCATCATGTTGCTATATAAATTACTCTACTCTTAAGTAGTTGAGAATGGTCGTGTTATTGACTCTTGTGTTAAAGGCGTGTTTTTAAAATGGTTCTAAGTCCTTATTGAGGCATACAGAAAGCGTGTTGATATTCACAGAGTTAGCCAAAGGTGCAAGGATATTATGTCACTCGGGGTATTTTATTGTCATTCATGCATATTCATTTGCATTGCATTCATATACTACCATGGACCACTTGTGCCATGCACATTACTATATGATAAATATTATGTATATAAATGTAGGGGATATGGGAAAAGAGGGAAAGGCGTTATATACGCACACCACCTGCAGCTGGTACAAACTATCACAAAGGAGCCCTAAGAAGCTAATATGATGTGATGCCTATATGGCTTATTGGGACGGGTTGCACGATCCGCAATACTAACATTGGGACGGGTTGCACGATCCGCAACACTAACATATATATGATATATATATATACCGCATGTGCATCATGCATGCATTCTTTAAACATCATATGCTACGAGGCCCACAACGGCTAATATGATAAGAAAGATGCCCGAAGAGGCCAATATATATGTGTATACTACATAAAGCATAACATTTAGGCATGTGTATTAGGGCCCTCAGAGGCATTTACTGATGTCCAGTTGTTTCTGTTTCAGACTATGATATATCTCTGCTATGCTGTTTCTTATGCCTGATATACTCAGTACATCAGTCGTACTGACGTCCCTTTTGTCGGGGGACGTTGCGTTTTATGCCCGCAGGTTTATATTGAGAGGGTGACGGTGCACGCTAGTAAGTTACTGGTTCAGCTGGTGTCCAGAGCACTCCATTTGTTTATTTGATCGTGGTATGTTCTTCTCTGTAAAGGCTTGTAGACAGGTGTCCTGTGGTTAGTTGTCGTGTATGGCCTTGCCGGCCCTGGTGTGTAAATGTGTAAATTGGGGCTTTTGGGTTGGAACCCCACCATAATCTATCTCGGCTCAGTCCGTGTTGAAAATGGTTAAGGGTAGAGTGTTAATGTGGTGTCCGGCGGGTAGGGTTCGGGTTGCCCGTCGCGGCCCTCCGTTTTGGGTCGTGACATTAACATGATAAATAATGAAAATCACTTACTAAACCCTATTGTTCTTGATTGCAGGTCATTGCTAATGAGGCTTGGGAGACCCCGACCCATAACAGATTCCATGAGCAGAATAGAGTGGCGGATGCTTTGGCAAAAAAAAAAAAATAGCGAAGAAAAAGCTTTTTGCTAGGATCAATTTTTTGATAGTTCCTCCGGTGTTTGCAAATGATGTTTTTTTGGGCAGACACCCTAGGAACTATGTTTACTAGACAAATTTTGAATTGTAATTGAACAAACAGCTCTGTAAACTATGAAATAACATGGTGCATTAATAGTGCAAATGATGTGTATGATGCTCCTTAGCTATAATATATGAAAATATGTCTTTGGTTTATAAAAAAATACCAAAAGGATAATGGAGAAAAAAATGGACAGAATTAAGTAGCGATTGGGTTGTACACATCTTGGGTTGAGAGTAGGGGAACGTCCATTTGGCCGTCAGCTTAGTCTTGACTCTTGAATGGAAAAATGTGTTCATAAGACCAATTAGTATTAAATGGTCAAACACGTTTCGTGTTTTTTTTTGGCTGTGGATGGCTGGCTGCTTTCTACTACTTTCAATTTATTTCCATCATCATAAATAAATTAATTAAACACAAAATTTACACTACTCCTTACTCGTTACTTAGTATAGTTAGTTACTACTGAACTGGCGCTTAGTTGTTAGACTCGGTCTTTGCTTCTTCCTTGGAATTTCGTTTATTTTTTGGCCGACTCTACCTACATGCTTCGTTATCAAGCTAGTCCATGTCACAATTTTTTTTAGTTGCATAGACTATGTTCATATTTAATTAATACATTGAAGTATAAATGATGTAAGAATATTTATTATTTATAATATAATATTGATTAACATTCAGAAGGGGAGCCTTGAAGTAATTGTTAAAGTTGTTGACATGTGATCATGAAGTCATGGATTCAAGCTGTGTAAACAACTTCTTGCAGAAATGTGAGGTAAGACTGCGTACAATAGACTCTTGTGGTCCGGCCCTTCCCCGGACCCCGAGCATAGTGAGAGCTTAGTGTACCGGGCTGCCCTTTAATATTGATTAACATTCAGTGTAATTTTATATGTGGGTCTAGAGATGGTAGAGTGTACGCAAATCTTACCCCTACTTCGTGGAGATAAAGAGGTTGTTTTCGATAGACTCTCAACTCAAGAAAAGTATTTCAAAGCAGCTTGAAAAAAAAATGCGGCAATGAAGAAGACATGACAACTAATGAGGAGAAAAATGAGGTAAGTGTATATGTAAACACAAATCTGGCATATCAACAATTCCTTATACTTGTCAGTAACAAAATGTTCCTATTAAACACGTCCAACTTATGTTTTGAAAAAACTTCCAGGCGTGTTCACAAACATTAATACATAGATAAGTTAATCACATAAAATATGTCTCATTCCTTAACTACACACATCAACATCAATTGGTGCATACATGAAGTTTTATGGCTTTGAGGTTAAGAAGGTGATATATTTTAATTGATTAACTTATCTACGTAATGTGCGCTTAAGAATACGCACAAAAACATTTTCATTTTGAGCCAAAAATATATAATAGAAATATTTTATCATATGCTTAGATGTTCAATCAAAATATATCGTAATTTGAATATCTAAATGATATTTAGGACTGTTGATATATTGTGCCAATTCTTTTTACATTAAGTATGAGCCAAAATTTTCATTAAGGGGTGTCAAAAGATTATACTGATTATGTTGCAAGCTAGGATCGAACTCACAACTTTAGAGAAGGTTTGTAACCCCTTAACCATTGCACTGAACCTTCAATTTATGTTAAAGTTGGGTGTCAACACTGATATATATCTGTATAAAATTTAAATTTTACTTATCTATATATTGTAATTTTTTGGTGAAAGGGTGTCGCTGAAGGCAAGGATAGCTCCGCCCCTGGTAAGTATATATATACATTAACTGCTCAGTAATCCTTTTCTTTTTTAATAAGCTTTGAAGGGTGTCAAATGCTATGGAAACTAAAAACAAGAGATGGAATAAATCGAATGCCAATTCTGTTTCAGAATGTCGTCAATTATGTCGTCCGACACCAGTAACAACACTTAGTAAAACAGTAACTTTAAAGAGTAAATGCAGAGGAATTTAAATAACACAAAGGTTTAAAATTTTCATAAGTTATATATATTATATAACTTATGATGGTCAATGACCAAATGTATTGTATATATATTATATACAAAATTACAAATTCCTTTCTTTATAGATTTACAAGATAAAATGGAAAGGAATTAAAAGTTGAAGTCGCAGATGACTTCTGCCTGAAAAATCTAACTAAGTAGACATAGACAACCTCTCATTACAATCGCTCCATACAAAACTAATCTAGAATCTAAACAACAATTGTAATATTGGACAGAATGTTGTCGACACACTTAGGCAACACTTGTGATCCAGATTTCTAAGATGAAATCCTTAGAGTTCTCTTGGTATTTTTGTAATCTGATTCTGGATGATCGATTCACTGTTATGGCCTATCTATATATAGTAGAGAGTTCCCTTGAAAGACTCATCGATTAGTTGTGGAAGTTGAGGAAAAGATGGGCAGCTTGTAGTAGATGATTAAGGAGTGAAAATCTCAACAATTTTGACTTGTTCCTTACTCGACTTCTTCCCCAAGCTTTGACTCTTTCTCCCCACGTTTTACACAACTCCAATTCACCACGCCTAAGTCGTTTTTACCTCACAATAAATATTACTGCTTACCGTGAAGTAACACAAAACTGTTTTTTGAAGATGTTGGTCCGAATGTTATGACATTTGTCCCAACATTTTTATGCATTCAAATCAATACTTCAGAAGATATGTTGGGTCAAATGTCACAACACCAAACTCAACATTAACAAGTTTGATGGGGTCAAATTCAGGAGTTGCAATAAATAATTATCTGAGGAAAAATACTCTCTATTTTTTTCCCATCAAAGATAGCATGAGTGACAAAGCACTAATTAGCTGATTCAGTCATTGAGAAGGTCGAACCTAGTTGGACTGAGCTAAGTCATAGTATAACACCTTTTAATAATAAATAAAGTTTCAAATATGTGGGGCTTCTACATGCAAATAATACTTTGTCTATTAATGAACTCTTCTGTGTAAGTCATAGCACAACACATTTTAGTAATAAATAAAGTTTCAAATATGTACATGCAAATAATACTTTATTAATGAACTCTTCTGTGTAAGTCATAGCACAACACCTTTTAGTAATAAATAAAGTTTCAAATATGTGGGGGCTTCAACATGCAGATAATAATTTGTCTAATTATTGAACTCTTCTGTATATGATGGTTCCAAAAGTCAAAATCTTCATTCAAATTTTAACAACAAAATCCAATTTGCCCAAAACTAAGGAAATAGTCTCAGCTGCCGCTGTTTTTGTCTTTAATATTTTTATTGGTTTTATTTGCTTTTTATTTTAGGTTGGGTGGGTGGGGGGGGGGGGGGGAGAAGGACGGCCACAGGCAATGCAATATAGCATATACATTCTGATGAAAATTCCATATTTTCCATCTATTTTGACTGACTCATTCTGATGAAAATTCCATATTTTCCATCTACTTTGACTGACTCACCATAGTAAAATTCTAGAAGTTTTACAGACACACACATATATAAACCTATTTATTTTGTGGTTAATGTTTATTTAGACTTGTTATTCTTGCTAAAAGAAGATGTATATCACAACTTCATGAATTTTTTATAAAGTAAAATCGAAGTTGCTTTCATGCTTGATTATAATCATTTTGATCTTGCCGTGCCTCTCCTCTTTTTTTTTTGGGGTATATTCCAATAATTATTTTGAACACTTCTATTTCAGTCTTAAGAGTGCTCTTTTCACAAATTGAAGATTTTTTTTCAAGTGAAAACTAATTAAGTAACTTCACTACAAAAACTTAATAATTCCTTTTTGACCAGCAAGGATTGTGATGGAATTAATAGGATTTCTTATCCTTAACCAGCGTTCTTGAGTTCGAGCACTGAGGAATGAGAAAAAATTATGGTATAAATTAACAGTTGATTGACCACATGAACTTTCACCTTGTTGGTGAGGGTTCGAATCCCCACGTTGTAATCTTCTCCCCATTTCCCCTTCTCCCACCCCTATATAATAAAATTATTTTTAAAAAAAAATCCTCCGTTCTATACACAACACGAATTAACTCCAATTAATCAAGATTTCAATATCGGAGTGAGAAATAGAAAAAATGTTTTTCAGGACTTGCCATTCCGGTCTAAAGGGATTATGTATCTATTTGAGAAAAGAAGTATTATCACTATGCCATTATGCTTCGTGAGTTAAAAATGTTATTTTTTGGGATAACCATCATAAACATGATTATAACAAAATCAAGATCACGAACTGAAAGAGAAAGGAAAAAAAAAGGGAGAAATGAAAAGAAGGGGTCAATTCACATGATAATTTAATTTGGCAGAGAGGTTAGTAGGTAGCGGAGAGGGGTAGGGGCTAGCCATTTGTTATCACGTAGTCTCTTATTCTTTTATGGTATTACTATTTGTTGTTGTATTTATTTTGTATTATCTTTTTTCTTATAATTCTGTGTCGAATACTTTTCTGTCAAGTCGAAGATTTATTAAAAACAACCTTACTACTTCACAAAGGTAGGGTGAATGAGATTATATTGATTATAATATTATTGTTGTTGTAATTTAATGGGGTAGAGATTTCCAAAATGCACATGGTTATTAATTATGGACGAAAGGATTACAACTGTTTATGAAGTGTATATGTGCATAGTTGACCAAGTTTTATATAAATTAAATTGCATTCTTACTCTTAATTTTAATTGGGATCGAATACAACGTGCTAAGTTTCTATATCGTGTGAGCATTTTCTACATCGATAGAAATAAATTTAAAATCAGCCATGTGATCAGTGATTTGTGGCATCAACATCAATTCTGTGAATTTATAATTTGGAAAAAGTTTCATGCAAGTATTGTTAGAGTGTACATAATGTTCCACATGAGGGGGAAAATAATTAAGTCGGTGGAGCAATTCTCCTTCCCACGATATTTCGTTTTCTTTTAAAAAATTCTTGCCACCCCAAAGAATATTTCTAGAGTTACGTGTTCCATACGATGAATAATATCTTCTTAAAAATTAAAGGTAAATTTCATAGACAGTTTAATAATTATGATATTTTTCATCATTATTATTTAACTATGTCTTTTAATACGAAAATCACAAAGCATTTCCCTTATTAATACAAATATTACATATGTCGAAAAATTTAACTTTCAATGAATAATTAATTTTTACTATTTTTTAATTTTTAATCTAATAATACAAATCCAGTTAAAAACAGACCAACTCAATTCGATCATCTATGTTGTGTATTAGAAAACATAGTTAAAGATATATAATATTTTCATCAAAAGTAGGTAAATAATTTACTCATCTTTGTATGAACGGAAGTAAGTCCCCTTCATAACTATGTCATATACTGTTAATTTTGTATCATTGTTTCAACTAGCATTTAAATTTTATTACTTAAAGATTTCACCAAAGCACTACTTTAATTTATTTGCCAACATGAATTTCAATTTATTCTTATTCAACTGAACACGAAGATATTTTTTCATTTTTCAAAAGATATTTTTCGAAAGTGTTTCCGTCCCTATTTCCAAGAATAATACATCGCCAATAAAGACTAAGAAGCTCTAATGTAATATATAGTTACAATTTCTTAAAGATTATCTATCACTGGAGCTAGTTAACCATCTTATTCCTTAAGGTTGACTACATATCTAATCCTCATTTTTCCTGTTTGATGGTCTTCTGCTGTTTTGGAAGAATGATCACTCGGATATGACTGGACTCCATGGACATTTCCCCTTTGGTTAAATTCTCAATCTCTAGCCTTTCCATCCCTTCAAATTCTAATAGTGGGGAGTAGTGTTTTAAAATACAGTTTTGGGACTCGCCTCGAGACGGGGCACTGGTAAAACGTTTTGGGCACACATGTGAGACTTAGTTCTGTGAGGCTTATGTCCTTAGTTGTGTCAAGTTCCTTACTTTACACTATTAACCTTCATAATTCTTTAATAAATGAATGATACTTAATAGTTTTTGACCTATAGAAATAAAAAGACTGAGAGTAAATCAAATAACAAGCTGTAATATTGCATATTTACTATTTGAAAATATTGTGAGGGTGAATATCATTTAACAATTACAAAATAATAATACATAACCGAATTTTAAATCTTCACTTGTCATTAATTTTCAATGTTTTTATCTTATGTCTCAAAATTATCATATTTTATTACTTCACTAATTGAAAGTAATTTTGTTCTTATTCATAAAGGAACGATGTTTTAATTATAATACTGATAAAATTAATGATTATTTTCTTTTAAGGAGGTATATTGCATAGTATGATAGTAATGTATTTTAAGAAATTGTGATTCTTTTTATTGTTTGAAATCAAGATGTTAGAGTTGCTTTGCATATTATAATAGCTTTTATATCATTGCATTACTTGTAAAATCATGTTAAAAGTTTTGTTTTCAATGAGCTTCTTTAATCACGTTTTATTTTTTTTATTAATTATTAATGTATTTTCTATAATTTTTATGTTATTATACTATTTTACTAAATTACAAATTAAAAATTTAAAGATTCATGGGGCTTACGCCTCATGCCTAAGGACTTACGCCTCGCCTCATGCTAGATAAAACGACTCGTCTCACGCCCCCACTTTTTAAAACATTGGTGGAGACAATATGCCGGGGAATAACTAGTAATGGTTGTTTTACCTCTAGCTCTGCTTATAAGCTTATTGATAATAAGTCCATTAGTAATAATTCTACTTTTGCAAATTTCTTTAATTGGATATGGAGAATCAAAGCTCCTAGTAAGATCAAATCTTTTCTCTGAATACTAAATCATGGCAAATTCCCTACAAACTCCTTCCTTCATTTTATTGGGCTGAATATAGAACCTCATTATAGTTTCTGTAATCATCCCAATGAAAGCGCGTGTGAACTTTCAGTGTTGCTTCGTGAAGAGAAGAAGAGAGTTAAATGGTTGTGGTGGCCATTAAAGGCAAACTGAGAAGCAGTAGAGCAGAGAAGTAGAGAAGAGAAGTGAGAGGCTCAAACTTGAGGTGTGTATATTTGATATATTGCCTTTATGAAAAACAAATGATACAATGTGAATATATACACCACAATTCATCTAAACAACCTATTGATTATACTTCAACTAATTTTCAACAAACTATCAACAAACTTGTAACTAACTCAACTAATATAACAAACTCAACTAACTAAGAATAAAGCTTTCATGTGCTACACCTCATGGCACCTTGGTGCACTTGTCTAATTCTTCCACACACACCCTCAAGCTAGGAGACATGAAGATATTCTTCATTCCTAGCTTGGACATCAAATGAGTATGTTGTACTTGGCCAAGAGCTTTAGTGAGCAAATCTGCAGAAGGCACATAGGCAATATGGATGAGGCCTTTTTGGATCTTCTCCCTAATGAAATGACAATCTATGTCAATGTGTTTGGTACGCTCATGGGAGACTGGATTAGCAGCAATTTGAAGGGCATATTTACTATTTGTGAACACAGAAACTGGCAAGTGCACAGAAATACCAAGTTCCTGATATAAATCAGTGAGCCATACTACTTCTCCAACTAAAGTATCTAATGCTCTATACTCAACCTCAGCTGAACTTCTGGACACTATAACTTGATTCTTAGATTTCCAAGATACAAGTGAATAACCAAACAATACTAGATAACCTGTAATGGATCTCCTGCTATTGACACAAGACCCCCAATCTGCATCACAAAACACTTGTAGTTGAGGAGTGCTAGAACTAGACAAAAGAATACCTGATCCTGGAGCATGTTTTATATATCTGACAAGTCTGAGTCCATCATCCATATGTGAAGCTTTAGGAGCCTGCATAAACTGACTAAGGCAGTTTATATCAAAGACTATATCACGCCTAGTAATGGTGAGATATAATAGTCTTCCAATTATCCTCATATAGATACCAGGATCTGGCAGAGGCAAATCCTATATTGAGAAGGATGTAGATGTTGTATCACATGATGCGGATTGTGAGGCAACATACTGATCAAATTCCACAGTAGTGAACTTTTGATGCATTTCCATGGGTGAAAGAACAGGTTTAGCCCCTGCTAGTCCCATATCAGAATTAAGTTCCAATGCATACTTTCTTTGATGCATAAGAATGCCTTGGGAGTTTCTTTCAAACTCTATTCCAAGGAAATATCTAAGTTCTCCCGGATATTTTATCTTGAAAGCTGCCTGTAATTCTTCTTTAGTAGACTGGATAAGAGCTGGATCATTACCAGTAAGTAGCAAGTCATCAACATACACCAACACCACCACTATCTTATCATCCTTTAATTTTGTGAATAAAGAATAATCCATGTGACTTTGATGAAAACCAAAGGAAACCAAGGCGGAAGTTAGTTTAATGTTCCACTGTCTAGATGCTTGTTTTAAACCATATAAAGACTTTAACAATCTGCAGACCTGTTTTTGTCCTCCTGTAGTGTTAAAACCTTCTGGTAATTTCATAAACACCTCCTCATAGATATCTCCTTGTAAGAATGTATTATATACATCCATTTGATGAATAACCCACTATTTAACAGATGTAACAAATATAACTATTATGACAGTAGTCATTTTAACTACAGGTGAGAGGGTCTCTTGATAATCAAGACCCTCATTTTGATTGTATCCTTTTGCAACCAGCCTAGCTTTGAATCTTTCCACCTCTCATGTAGCCTTATATTTGATCCTGTACACCCACCTACATCCAATAGCCTTCTTGCCTTCAGGAAGTTCCACTAACTCCCATGTCTTATTTTCTTCCAAAGCGTGAATCTCAGCCTTCATTGCTTCAATCCACCTTCTGTCTTTGGCAGCTTTTGAATAATTGTATGGTTTAGTGTTAGCAAAAACTTTTGCCACAAAGCCTTGGTAATTGCATGATAGTCCTGTATAACTCAATCCTGCAGATATAGAATATAAACAACTAGTGGAACCCTGCTGTGTAATGTAATCTTTATGCCAAATGAGAAGTCTACTAGTCCTTGTAGACTTCCTAATTGTAGGTTCAGGTGCTGATGTTCCCTCCGTCATGTCTATATCTTGATGATCATGATTATGACCAGCAACAATAGTATCTCTATCAGCAAAAATGTCAGCACATTGACCTTTTGGATTGATATGTGCAATCTTAATACTCTGAGGGTGTACTAGATCATCAAAACAGAAGTGCTCATGTGATTTTATATAATCAAGCATGTCATCAGAATAATTCTTAAAAGGAAAGACTGACTCCATGAATACTATATCTCTGCTCATAAAAAAAGTTCTATTCTTCATGTCATATAGTTTGTATCCTTTATGTGCAGATCCATATCCTAGAAGAACAGTTTTCACTACCCTAGGACTAAACTTGTCCAGTTTGATCAAAGTAGTTGCAAAGCATAGGCAGCCTATCACTCTTAAATGATAAAGTGATGGAACCTTATTGTACATCATCTCATAGGGTGATTTGTTACCTATAACAGTTGAAGATATTCTATTCATAATATATACAACTTCTACTACATAGAAACCCCAGAACTTGTCTGGCAAATTTTCCTGAATCTTTATGGCTCTAGCTGTTTCTAATATATGTCTATGTTTCCTTTCCAACACCATTTTATTGTGGTGTGTATGGGCAAGAAATTTCATGTATTACACCATATTGTTGAAACAATTCCTTACATTTATGATTAAAAAAACACAGTCTCATTATCTGACCTCACTATTTTGATTTTGATATCAAACTGAGTATTCACTTCAACAAAGAAATTTTTAAGCAAGGTAGTCACATCTGATTTTAGCCTCATTAAATAATCCAAGTCCATCTAGAATAGTCATCCACAATAGTAAAAAAATATCTCATCCCATTATATGTTTCAACCTTATAAGGCCTCCATATATCCATATGAAGCAATTGAAAAAGTCATGTCTTTTTACCAGCAATGACATAAAAAGACATCCTAGTTTATCTAGCTAAAGGACACACTTCACAATTATGCAAGATGAAAGAACTATCATTCTTGAAACATGAAATTTTCCTCAGAACATTCATATGTACATGGCATAACCTTTGGTGCCAAATAATTGCATCTACATGCTGAGTTGCAGCTAAACATTGAGATATCTTTCCTCATTTATTCTGTGTGTCTAAATACAATATGTACAACCCTTCTTCCTCATTACCAATCACCCCCACCTTTCCAGATGAGAGATCCTGAAAAACACAACATTTAGAAAAAAAACTAACACTGCAATTCAGTTCCTTTGTCACCTTTGAAACATACATGAGATTAAACTTGAATGTTGGCACACACAAAACATTTTTAAGAACATCACCTCCTCCAAGTGATAGTCACCAACATGTGAGATTCTGGCTGAATTTCCTTTATTTTCTATCAAATTTTTATTCTGAAAGTGTTTCTGATTACTAATCATATGATTAGTTGCACCTGTGTCCATAATACATTTTAATAGTGCCTCTGTGTCAATATTAAATGTATCTGTCATATTTGCAATTACATCAGTTTCTCCAATTCCAATTTTGTTTTTTAGCAAGTTGAGTAGTTGCTGGTGTTGGCTAGGTGTGAACTGATTAGTTATCATCTGCATCTCTTGATGATACTGATATGACTTGCAGTTTGGCATGATCTGTGGTCCCTGTGAATAGAACTATGAATTTGAAAATGTTCCATGTTGATACTGTGTATTTTGTCCAAACTGTTGATTCATTATGTGTCTTGTGTCATGTTGTTGATGTTGTGCTTCACCTCCTTGTCTAGTATCTTCAAAAGACAGACCTCCTCATGACACCACATTTGCCTTCCTTGTTTTTCCTTTAAAATTTTCTGGATATCCATTGAGTTTGTAACAATCATCCTGTACATGTCCAGTTTTGTGACAAAATGCACACTTCATCAAATTAAAACAGTCTATTTTTAAATGTCCCCTGACATGGCAGAAATCACAAATTGCATTAGGATTATATGGCTTCTTTTACTTTGGACCTCCACTTCCATTTCTAGGTCATGTGAACATGGCATAAGATTTTATTGTGTATTCCATCATCCTACTTGTTCCTGATACTATTCTTTGACTTTCCTCCTGATTGATTGATGCATATACCTGATTTAGATTTGGCATTTGGTGCATCATTATCACCTGACTCCTTACTTGACCATAAATATCATTAAGTCCCATAAGAAATTGCAACATTCTCTGATATTGCAGATGGTCTACAAACTCCTTGGACTTAGGACAACAAGCTGGTGGTGGTATCATAGAATCATATTCATCCCAAAGATCCTTAAGTCTTGAGTAGTACATAGTTATTGAAAGTGTTCCTTGTCTTAATGTGAATATCTCCTTGTGCAATTGAAAGACTCTTGAACTATTTATTTTTATCAAATCTATCCTTCAATTCTTCCCATATCATGTAAGAATCATAATTGAATAACATTCCAGCGAGCAGATTTTCGCTCACATTTCCCATTAACCAGGATACCACAATTGCATTACATCTATCCCATAGTTTAGCTAAATCACCATGAAAAAGCTTCTCTCTTCACTGTTCCATCGATGAAGCCTATTTAATTCTTTCATAATAGAGCCAATTTCATTGTTATACTCCACAATGTGTAATTATACATTCCGGTTAACATAATTCCAACAGATAACGAACCTGGTGCATCTGGAGGAAAAAGGTACAATGGATGATTGTGATCGATGTGAGATGTTCGTCACCATTGCCGTAGCTCCATCCATCACGTCTTCTCCATTGATTTCCATTGTCCTTGATTTTTAATACTCAGGCCTCAATTGTAATCGTGATTAACAATTTCAGTTTCAATTGCACTTGAAATAAACTGATTTCAGTTTTCTCAATTTTCAGCCATAGACTTCTCAAGATCTTCACTGCATGCGACATAATCTTCTTTGATATGCCCCAATCGATTGCTCTGATACCATGTGAACTTTCTGTGTTACTTCGTGAAGAGAAGAAGATAGTTAAATGGATGTGGTGGTCATTAAAGGCAAACTAAGAAGCAGTAGAGCAGAGGAGTAGAGAAGAGAAGTGAGAGGCTCGAACTTGAGGTGTGTATATTTGATATATTGCCTTAATGAAAAAAAAAATGATACAATGTGAATATAAATACACAACAATTCATCTAAACAACATATTAATTATACTTCAACTAATTCTCAACAAACTATCAACAAACTTGTAACTAATTCAATTAATATAACAAACTCAACTAACTAAGAATAAAGCTTTCATGTGCTACACCTCATTACACCTTGATGCACTTGTCTAATTCTTTCACATTTCCATATCTTTCTGGAATGTAATGTTGTTCAAAATTTCTTGTAAATGCTAAATCGTGATTGTAATAACAAATTGTTGACCAATAACTTCTTCAAATAACTGGAAAGACTTTTGGGATAGGGTTAAAAGGAAGAATTATAACAGCATGCTCCTGTGGGATGTCCTTATACCTTCCTGCCTTTGGACAATCCGGAATAATAGAAACTCAAACCTCTTCAACAAAACTCACTATCTTCCATCCTTTAAGAATGCTTATAGTAATTCTAACGAGGTTAACCCGAAATTAATGTGGAATACACTTTCACCTTAGTTTGTAATAGTTTTTTTCTCCAGGAAAACCCCACAGTATGCATATTGTTGGTCCGGGGCTAGAGATAAGCAAGAATATGTAAGAATAAAATAGCAACATCTAAAGAAATTAAAACAGTTTCTGGATGTTGCCTTCAATGTTGTGTCAACATCTGAGGCAACATTGTGATAAAACAGTTATAAACCTTTATAGAGTAAATGCAGCGAAAAAGTAAAGAGACACAAGATTTATATTTTCAAGGGTATATATTAATATATCCCTTGATGGTCAATGACCAAAGAATTGTATAAGTTATATACAATTACAAATGAATTTCTTTTTACAAGATTGAACAATAAATGCGAAAAAGAAATTACAAACAAAAATGAAGTCGCATATGACTTCAGCCTAAAGTTAAAATATCTAAAAAGATAAATACAACATCTTCATTACTATTGCTTGAAATATAAGCTTGATCTAGAATCTGGGCAGCAATAGTAACGTGGGACTAGATGTTGTTATACTACTTTAGGCCAAGTGTGTTGATCCAGTTTCTAAGGTGAATATCCGAGAGCTCTCTTGGTAATTCTTCTTGTTCAATACTGGATATCGATACTCTGAAGTTCCCTTCTATTTATAGTGTGGAACTTCCCTTGAAATCCTCAATGGTTGGTTGCGGAGGCTGAGTAAAAGAAGGCTTCAGCTTGGACCGGTTCTTGCTCCTTCAAAAGCTCAACGTTCTGGACTTGGTCTTCACGCTGCTTCCTCTCCAAGCTTTGACTGTTTCTTTTACCACGTTTTAAACACAACATCATTGTTAGTTTGCCTAGGTCATTTTTTACTCACAATAACACAACCTGTTTTGACCGGAAGAATAGGCAAAATCGTTACAGAAATGTTATCAGGAATGTAACATCCTGAGCATTTACAGATGTTGTCACAACATCCATCCAACATCAACACATATGTATAGTTTTGAATTACTGTGTCTTTGACTTGCCATTATGTAATTTGTCCAATTCAACATCATGATGAACTGGGTGCTAATTTATTACTACTACTCAATGTTCTGTTATTTTTTCCAATAGGTAAAAGATTCCACTATTTCCAGAAAAAGATTCATATGAATTGGTTGATGTGTTAGATTGGCGAAAGGCCGACTACATGAAGGTTGTTTAATGCAAAAGAATTAGGCTTAAGCTAATTAATTAACAATAATAATAATAATATACTCGGTATAATCCCATCGGACGAGATGGGGAGGCTAACTAACATAAGTCAATTAGACTAGATTAACTGCCTCAACTAATGATGAGTTGACTTAGACCAGATTAACTATCTCAACTAATGATGAGTTAATGGTCATATACATATATTACCATTAAATTTAATTTACTAGTTAAATTACAAAATTAAATCATTATATTAAAATAATTAAATTTTATTTACTGTTATAATAAACTTATTAAATTATTTTTTATTATCTTAATTTAACTGTATTAGGTATGAATTTATTAAAAAAATGAATGACTTATAAATTCAAATTAAATTCATAAAATTAAAATTTTATACTCCCTAAGGTCTATCTCTGAACTCCAAATAAGGTAAATCTTTTGTATTTCTACAATTCAGCTAAGCATCTCCGTGGCAGCGTATAAGCAAATTGTCACCTTGCTGCCACGCATCATTCCCATTGCTGAGGTGTTCTGCGGGACTAATCCCCACATAGCCATGTCAGTATCGACGTGTCAATTTAGATATACATAATATTCTCTCAAGCTCCCTCTATAAATGAACAACTAGCCAAAGCTCATAAAAAATATATATTTCTCAATAAAAGTTGCTGCAGGTTTTAAATAAAATTTAAGTCTATATACATTGCTACCCGTACTTACATACTATAGAAAATACAAAAATAAGTACAATACTATGTTCGTAACCGAATAAATTGAATATATGCTAGAAAAATCCAAACATATAAATTAAAATTCCGAATCAGCAATAAAACTAAAATTTTGAATTAGTATTTAATGAGATATATTCCCCCGCACTTCTATGATTCAGCTTAGCTCTCCTGTGCCAGCGTGTAAGCAAATCTTTAACTTGCTGCCACGTATCATTTCCATTGCTGAGCTGTTGCGTAGGAATATCTGAAAATAGCCATGACGTGTCAACATGGATATAACATAACACTCTCAATTTCCCTCTATAAATTGACAAACTAGCCCAAGAATATCAAAATTATTCTCAACCAAGGTTTAAGTTTTAACTGAAATTTGAGTCATACATATATTGTTACTACTCATTTGCTAAAGGAAGAAGAAAAATGACAACACGTCAGCAGGAAAGAGCTGAGCTGGACAGGAAGGCAAGGGAAGGAGAGACGGTAGTTCCTGGTGGGACAGGTGGCAAAAGTCTTGAAGCTCAGGAACACCTTGCCGAGGGTAAGCCCAGATTAATTAGAGTGGATGTTACTCTTAATTCTTATTTTTATACTTTTTAAGTTTTCAAAAATTTGCATAGTAAATGCTCTTTTGTGTTTCAGTTTATATGCTATTTTTCTTTTAATTTGTTTAAAAATTTACTCATTTTCAAAAAGTAATTTAATAACTTTAAATTTTTACTGTTAATAAATCATAAAAATAGTGATATTTGTAGCATTTTAAGGGTTTAATTTTATGGATGGTCACTGGAAAAATCACTGAACATCATTCAGTTTTAGTACGTAAGTATTACAAAGTTACTTAAAACTGTTTTTATAACTATAAGGCCATTCAAATTCCTCTAGTAAGAGGAAACAAGAGATATTTTAATGATATATAGATAAAATTAAATTATTTTATGGTGAAAACTTTACGTAGTGACTTATGATGTTTAGATGGAGTTAGTAATTATTTTTTACAAAAAATAGTTCAATAATTATCTATTTAACTTGTAGGATAATTAAACTTTCACAAAGTTGAGTGATTCTTAATCTTTTGAAAATAAATTGGATGGATTTTTATGTTATGGAAAATAGTTTAATAACTTTGACGTATATATAGTAAAATAAAAGTTGAAAAGTTCACCAATTACCATTTGTGAAATTAATCTTTTTAAAATCATAAATTTCAAAAAATTTATAGACGACTCTTATAGACCACGTGAATGTTAAGCGCATTTATAATTTTCATAACAACTAATTTTTTTATTTACTCACTAAATATGTTTTAGTAGTTATTTTCTATTGAAGGTCACTAATGTTTTCACATAGAAAAATTTAATAGTTTTTCAACGTTCCTGTGTTTTTTTTAGTTTTTCCAGTAAGTTCATTTGGGAGAATAGAATGAAGATTTTTCACTGAATATCGATAGAATCCAGTGGTGGAAGGTATTCTTTTAAGATCACGAGTTAATTTTCCATCCTTAAATTGCGTCTTACGAGATAAATAGGTTCACAAAGTTGAGTCGTTTGTGTATAAGGGAGGAGCCGAGGAGGGCAGACGAGGAAGGAGCAGATTGGACAAGAAGGCTACCAAGAAATGGGGCGCAAGGGAGGCTTCAGTTCCAGCGGCGCCTCAGGTGGCGAGCGTGCTCCAATTGATGAGTCTAAATATAAAACCAAAACTTGATAAGCGATCGAGCTGTTGATGCTACTAAATATTATAGTGCTAGGTCTTTAATTTTAACCTATGTCTAGAAAACAGGATATGTTGAATATGTAAAGTCTCTTTGTTTCGTGTGTAGTGTAGTATTATAATTCGGTTTGTTATGTTTATGTACAGTTTTGAGTCTGAATATTATGTATCAGCAGATTTTAGCTAAGGCGGAGCTTGATTTTGTATGGTTACGTTGTTTATCAACACGCTATGCATACATAACTTGATTTTTGAATATCATTTGTTAGTTTTAGAATTGAACTGACTATCACGGTGTCACCTACAGCTACAGGAACTGGATTTTCTCAATGTTATCTAACGTAGCTTTTTACCATATAGTTTTTGATCGATGATTTTCTTCCCATTTTTTAAATTGAGAAATCTTTATTGGTGGGGGTATAAGACGGAACCTTGCGTGTTAATCTATTCGTCTCAATTTAGTTAGCGTTCAATTCATGTAGCATTATTTTGATTTTTGCTTGAATGAAGAGAATGTGGTAGCATTGTTTGATTGACATGTTTTAAGAAAAAAAAGTCGCTGAAAGTTGTTAAAATACTCCCTCTTCTAAAAAGATTGGCAATTGGATTGGATTGGATGTACTTTGTCTCTAAAGATTGACATTTTTTTAGTTTAATTTTTTATATTTAGAAATAATTTGATTGGATTGATCTATCAAAATTGATATTTTTTTTATATTTAGAAATAATTTAATTTTATAAGATGATTTACGGCTTTACAAATATATAACGATTATTTTGAATCACACCTTTTATGTAATTTTTTTTTTTTTTACCTTTTATATATAAAAAAATTATACCGAGGGAGTAACATCTTCTGTGTAAGTCCTAATAATTCCACATTAGGAATTTAGAGAGGTACACTCCTCTTAAGAGAGATTGTTTCTGGACCTTGGATTTAGGTAGACTGTTTTAGGACCTTCGATTTCGCTGTTTTCAAACCTTCGATATACCTTCGATTTAGGTAAAGTATTTTAAAGCTGTTTCGACACTTATATGGTGAAAAATAACTTTTAAAGTAATAATTCATCTACTTAAGGTTAAATAATAATTTTAAAATCAAATTATTTATAAACATAGAACGGTGGGTAATTTGCTTGGAATGAATTAAAAATGAAAGTACTTTCACATATATTGTGGGAAGGAGGTAATAAGAATATTATATTATCTATACTCATGATATGGAAACACTCCTGATCTAAACGGACTAGTCCCTTCTAAATATTCCTGATATAACGTATTAATCAATTCATAAAACTTAAAAAATAAAATAGATAAATAAAAGGCTACATATTCGGTAAGATTATATTAATCTTTCTTGGGAGCCTTTCTCATTAATACAAATAATATTTATAGGTGTACAATATTGAATTATTCTATGACAAGGATTTTAATCCTATCATAATTACATAATACAAAATATGGTAAATATATACTCTTTATTCCTACTTTACACGTGTGCTAATACACCCCTTCAGTCGGAGCGGGAGGAGGCCGGACGCTAAGACTGGATCTGAAGTTAAGAAATAGATGCCTAGGAAGGCCCCTCGTGAATATGTCTGCATACTGATAGGAAGAAGGCACATGCAATACCCTGATATGACCAAGATCAACTTTTTCACGAACAAAGTGGATATCCATCTCAATATGCTTGGTTTGCTGATGCTGAATCGGATTACGAGACAGGTATACAACGGATATATTATCATAATAAACGAAAGAAGTCTTACGTAACGGACACTGAAGCTCCAATAGTATGTTTCTAAGCCAATAGATTTCAGCAACAACATTAGCAACGCCTCTATATTCTGCTTCTACACTAGACCGGGATAGTGTGGGTTGCCTCTTGGCAGACCATGAAATAAGATTATCCCCTAAGAACACACAGTATCCTGAGGTAGAACGTCGCGTGTCCGAACAACCTGCCCAATCAGCGTCTGTATATGCTAACAACCTAGTCGAGGAGGATAGGTATAGATGCAAACCATAGTCAGTGTGCGCTTAACATATCGAATGATACGTTTGCCGGCAGTAAAGTGAGGCTTCATGGGGGTATGCATAAACAAACATACCTGCTGAACGACATAAGCAATGTCTGACCTGGTGAAAGTGAGGTATTGTAGTGCACCTGCAAGACTCTTGTAGAGAGGGATATGACACTGGATCACCATCCAAAGCACTGAGCTTTGATTTAGAAAACAATGGAGTAGTCATGATCTTGCAATTAGCCATTTTAGCCTTGTACACAATCTCTTCTGCATACTTACGCTGACAAAGAAACATATTATCTGGAGATCTAGTCACTGAAATAACCAAGAAATAACTCAACTTCCCCAAGTCAGTCATAGCAAATTCTGATTTTAGCCGTGCAATAATCTCATTTTTGAACAACTCAGATGAGGCAGTGAGCACAATATCATCCACATACAACAGTAAATAAGCAATGCTACTACCTCGGTGAAAAATAAATAGAGAATTATCACACATACTGCACACAAATCTGATCTGCAAAATATACTGAGCAAAGCGATCATACCATGCTCTAGGGGATTGTTTCAAGCCATACAGTGACTTACGAAGACGGCATACATACTAAGGGGCTGCTGGATGGACAAATCTAGGTGACTGGTGCATGTAGATTGTTTCTGTGTAAAAATGCATTCTTCACATCAAGTTGATGTATCGGCCGGTGCTTGCCTATGATTATACTCAGAATTGTGCGGATGGTAGCCGGTTTGACAACCGGGTTGAATGTCTCACCACAATCAATACCCTCCTGCTAATTTGTGCCATTAGCCACAAGTCGTGCCTTATATCTCTCTAGGTCTCCATTGTCTCTGAATTGTGATGAAATAGCCACATGCAACGGATCACATTCACCCCATCCGATCTAGGTACTAAATCTCACGTGTGCTATTTCGTTAAAGCATTAAATTTCTCACACATAGCAACATTCCAATTAGGGTCTTCTTTGGCCAATTTGGGATTTTTAGGAATTGGGGAAATTGTTTGGGTAGACAGGTTAAATTGGGCCTTGGGTTTGAAAATCCCGTGTTTGGTACGCGTTTCCATTTGGTGAGTGGAGGCAGTGGGCGGGTTTGTCTGTTGGTGATTGGTGGGTATCGGGTTTGGGTGCTGTTGCGGGTATGTGGGTGGATGTATGTAGGAGCTTGGTGTGGGTATGGGTGTCGCGGTGGTCACGATTAGATCTGGTTGGGTCGACAGTGGTGCGGTCACAGTCAGAGGCGATTGAGGTGGGTTTGGTAGCGTCGGGTAATGGGAGGGTGGTGGTTGAGGGTTGTGGTTCTGGTCGTCGGAAGCTGGGTTGGTGTCGGGTCTGTTGGAAGTGATGATCTGGGGAGGTGGCGGAGCTGCTGGAAGTGTGGGTCGGAGTTGAGTGGGCTGCAGGTTGTGTACCGGTGTGGCGACAGTGGGAGCAGCCGGTGAAGACTGTGTGGAGGAAGATTCCAGCAGTACTGCCGCTGGTCGGACGACTGAAAGAGAGGAGAATCTGGTGGTGGACTGATTTATTTGACTGAGTATGACGGGGGAGATATCGGACTCGTCAAGGAAGGTGTAGTCCAATTTTCAGAATTTTTGAATGTTCGAAAACGGGAATGTGGTCTCGTCAAACGTGAAATGGTGAGAGACGTGAATTTTACGAGTGGACAAGTCATAACACAAATAGCCCCTATCTAAGGTGGTCATATGAGGGGATCCAACGGTAGAGATTTTCAGTGGGGGTTTTGTTGTGAAGAGTACTGGTAGGTAAAATATTAAGGATATATTCTACCATTTTGACTGCATAGACCCAGAACGATGGGGGAAGAGAGGCATGGAAAAGACAGGTACGAACCATGTTGTTGATAGTACAGATGATTCATTCGGCTTTTCCATTTTGGGGTGAGGTGTGGGGACAAGAGAAACGGAAGACCATGCCATTATTGGTGCAAAAATTATGAAACGCGAAATTATTAAACTCACGACCGTTATCACATTAGAATGATTTTATGGATTTTTCAAATTGTGTTTTGATAAAGGTACGAAACTCAAGAAACTTGGTATAGACTTCAAATTTGAATTTTAGAGGGTAAATCCATATAAAGTGCAAAAAGTCATCTAACAACACATGATAAAATTTATGATTCAGTGAACTAACAACGGGAGATGTCCATAAATCTGCATGAACAATATCAAACGGAGATAACGTAACACTTAAGGAAGACTTTTCTAGGAAGGCGAACGTGTTTTTCTAGAGGGCAAGACAAACATTGTTGGGCAGGTTTCCCACTAGAACAACGAATTAAATTATTGGTCCGAAGAAAATTAAAAACAGGGGCTCCTGGATGTCCAAGTCTATTGTGCCAAGTAGACGGAGAGATTGTTGCTAAGGCTGTGGGGGAGTGACTTGGGCAGTTAGAGACGTGGGAGGGGTGACACCGGCAACAGACGTGGATAGGAACGGATAGAGGTCCCCTTCACTATTGCATCTCGTAAGGAGTTTTTCGGTACGTAGGTTCGTTACAGAAAATCCGAACGGATCAAAGTTAATTGAGACAGAATTATCGGTGGCAAATTTTCTAACGGAGATTAGATTTTTGATAATGTGTAGGGCATAGAGGACGTTATTTTGGGAGAAGTGAGGATTTGAAAAAGAACAAAAAATTAATTGTTCTTGGGTGATGAAACAAAAAGTAGAGAAAGCAACCGTGAATAGTGAATAAGCAGTTGTGTTTCTTGGGTGAAACAAAGGCAGAGAAAGTAAAACAATAATAGTAAATGACAAACTATTAAATCGTTTGGGGAATTGGAAAGCAAAGGAAACAGAAATATTTGCTTGCCGGAAAGAGAAAGGATTTGGCTTCTGTCTTGGGGGTTGCCTCGGGCAGGGAGACGCGCAAAGGGCCTGCAAAAGGCTGCGCAGAGGACAGCTTTTCGGTTAAGAAAAAAATAGGGTGGCCGCCGTTGGTAAGTTCCGAGAGCGGGGCGGCTGATTTTCTATAGAAGACCCAGGGGTTTGGCTTCTGATACCATGTAAATAATAGATTTTGGGCCTAACTCAACCCCAAAAGCTAGCTTGTAGGGTGAGGATTGTCCAAGTCCATCTAAGGAGTCCATGTTCCCATTTCATTTTCCGATGTGGGACTCTTAACACTCCCCCGCACACCCAGACCTCGTTAATTGGAACGTGTACATATAATTTGGGGGTCCAACATTGGTAAACAAAGTATTGGACAACCGAAAAATCTACTACGTAGGTATAATATATAATATTTTTAATAAAGGAATTGTAATATATTGAAGATACGGGGGTTTAGTCAGAAATAATCGTCTTTACCATACTTCACTAATCACTATTCTTCTACAATTTCCGTAATAGGAAAATTCTATTCCTAAAACCTTATTCTATTTGTACAATAACTATACAATTATGGTAAGTGTACAATTCTAATTACAACAAAACATCTCCTAAAATAGGCCACTAAACCGTGATATACACGGTATGTATACACTGTGTATATCACGGGTTTAACATCCCATCTTTGCTAAGTCAGCCAGTGATATACATAGCCAATATACCGTGTATATCACGGGTGTTTATCACACCCCCGCAGTCATAGCGGGTGGTCTTCGTACGCTGAGACTGTCCCTAAAATCTTCAAAAATGACCGAGAGAAGACCCTTAGTAAAGATGTCTGCAATTTGATACCTGAAAGAGACATGGCAGATGCATACTTGTCCATGAGCTACCTTTTCGAGAACAAAGTGAATATCCATCTCGATGTGTTTAGTGCGCTGGTGTTGAACTGGATTACCGGAAAGGTAGACGACACTAATATTATCACAATTAACCAAGGTAGCTTTCTGAATAGGACAATGAAGCTCTAAAAGAAGATTACGTAACCAAAAAGATTCAGAGACCACATTGGTTACCTCTCGATACTCGGTCTTTGCACTAGAGCGTGATAATGTAGACTGACGCTTTGCAGACCATGAGACCAAGTTATTACTAAGAAACATACAATAGCCGGACGTAGAACGCCTGGTATCTGGACAGCCACCCCAATCAGCATCTGTATACGAGACAAGTGTAGACATCGATGAAGGATATAAATGTAAGCCATAGTCAAGTGTTCCTTGGATGTATCGAATAATGCGTTTTGAGCGCATTCATATGCTCAATCCTGGGTTCATTCATAAACAAGCACACCTGTTTTACGACATACGTAATATCTGGTCTCGTGAAAGTAAGATACTAAAGAGCCCCTGCAAGACTGCGATAGTGGGTCGGATCCTAGTATGGTGAGCCAGCCGCAACACCCAGCTTGGGTTTAGTATCAACTGGAGTGGAAGTAGACTTGCATGAGGACATACCAACTCGCTCAATGATCTCAGCTGCATACTTCCGTTGTGATAAGAATAACCCACTTGTATAACGAGTGACAGTAATCCCCAAAAAGTAACTCAATGGCCCAAGTCTTTCATAACAAACTCAGAAGTGAGCATTGTCATGATAGACTTGCGCAAAGCATCAGAAGAAGCAGTCAAGATAATATCATCCACATATAATAGTATATAAGCCAGGGAAGTACCACAATGATATATGAACAATGAGTTATCAGACATGCTGTGTGAAAACCCAATAGATGAAACATAGTCTGCAAATCTCTTATACCAAGCTCGTGGGGCCTGCTTAAGCCCATACAAGGACTTCTTCAATAAACAGACATGATGAGGATATTTGGGGTCTCGAAAATCCAAGGGCTGATGCATGTAAACAATCTCGTTAAGATCACGATGTAAGAAAGCATTCTTCACATCTAACTGATGAATGGGCCAAGCTTTCAAAAGAGCCAGACTGAGAACAATGCGAATGGTAGCCGGTTTGACCACCGGACTAAACGTCTCACCACAATCCACGCCAACCTGCTGAGTCTTACCATCACCTACAAGACGAGCCTTATGCCTTGCAAAAGAACCGTCAGAATTATCCTTATGAGTAAAAATCCACATAGACCGAATAATTAACACCAGAAGGACGGGGTACCAACTCCCACGTCTTATTTTCAATAAGAGCATCATATTCATTATTCATAACCAATTTTCAATTCGGGTCATTTAAAGCGGATACTAGGTTACGGGGTAGGGGGATTTAAGAACATTAGAATTTAGATTAAAATGTCTTTTTGGTTTAAAAATACCCCGTTGACTACGAGTGACCGGTCTGTGACTCAAGGGAGAATTGGGTGGATTTTGGGATAAAATCGGCGGGGTGACAGACTAAGCAGGCAGTGGGCCTTCTGGCCCAAAACTGGAAACAGTAGCGGGGATAGAAGCAGAAACTGGAGCAGTTTCGGTATTGGGCTGGGCAACTGGCCCAATAGCTGAAACTGGGGCAGAAATCGTGGGATGTGGCGGAACAGTAGTGGCAGTGGGCCCTCTGCCGGATTCCAGGTGCGGGACAAGTTTGATAAATGGTGGATAATATACGGGGAGATGTCGTTATCCAAAAAATTATACGAACTAGGCACGGGACAACCCACTTTAGCAAACGAAAATTGAGTTTCATAAAAAATAACATGGCGACTAATGATGATTTTATTATATGACAAATCAAAACATTTGTAACCACGATGATTAGACGGATAACCCAAAAACACGCAAAGGGTAGAACGGCCCTAAAGTTTGTTAATTGTAGTTGACAGAAATAGTGGATAACATAAGCACCCAAAGACCTTAAGATAGGAATACGAAGGATTTTTATTATAGAGGAATTTAAGAGGAGACGCATTTGCCAACCCTTTGCTAGGAAGTATGTTAAGAAGATAGGTAGTCATTTGTAGAGCATGATGCCAAAAGAAAGGGGGTATGGAAGCATGGACCAATATAGTTCGGACAATGTTATTAATTGTACAACTTTTTCGTTTGGCTTTCCCATTTTGTGAGGACGTATGAGGACAAGAGAAACAAAAAACTATGCCATTAGTATCACAAAAATCCCGAAACACCCCATTATCATATTCTTTGCCATTATCACATTGAATATTTTTTATTTTCCGGCCGAATTGGGTACGGATGAATGCTCTAAATTTTAAGAATGTGAAAAAAACTAGTGATTTTTTCGCTAACGGAAAAGTCCATAAAAAATAGAATAATCATCCAAAAATAGAACATAATAATGATGGCCCACAGAACTTAAAACGGGAGATGTCTATGCTATGAATAATATCAAATGGCATTAAAGTACGAGAAGTGGAGACTACAAATGGTAATCTAACATGTTTTCCTAAAGGACAGAATTGACAAATTGGAGTACTATGCGTACCCTTACAAGAAATAAAATTATTTTTATGCAATGAAGAAACAATGGATGACCCAGGGTGACCCAAACGTGCATGCCACAAGGAAGTAGCTAGAGCTGCAAAAGTAGATGGCAAGGCTTGACTCGAGAGACTGGATGTGGGCGTGATAGGATAAAGATATCCCATACTATTACATCTCATGAGAGGTATCCCTGTCTTGAAATCCTTCACAGAAAACACAAATGGATCAAAATCAACAGAAACCCAATTATCAGTGGTGAATTTACGGACATACATCAAATTTTTAATTAAGTTTGGGGCATGAAGGGTATTTTTTAAGACAAGAGGTGTATGTGGGGGAGACAAAGTTTTATGACTGTAACTAGGAATTGGAATTAATTTGTCATCACCAACAATTATGTCACGATTGTTGCTCAAATTAGAATAAGACGAGAGAGTACCTTGGTCGGACGTCATGTGAGAAGTGGCGTCGGTGTCCATGTACCAATTTGCGTCTGGAGGATTCAATCCAAATGTTTGCATTGCGGCTTCAATGTCGGTCGGAGTGGGGCCCGCAACATGATGGGCCTGTAGAGGCTGAGGCCCAAGCACACATGCTTGCTGCCCCAGCCCAGTGTGGTTGCTGAAACTACTGGGCCATGTCGAATTGGGCCGAAAGGAAGGCTGGGCAGTCCATTGCCCAGGGGCTGGAGTCGAAGAAAAATAGGGGTCATTGGGCCATTGGCCACCAGCCCAGGCCCACTGCCAGTGGGCCCATGGCTGGGACCAGTTGTCCTGCGGCCCACTGCCATTATACCGGGGCCCGCTGCCACTGTTCTAGCCGCCCCCACCACCACCGGAACCACCATGATTGCCACCGCGATTTTTGCCATTATTCTTCCTAATTTTCTTGCCTCCACCGTGAGCACAGTTTTGGTCCAAATTATCAACAAAATCAGGAGAATTACCGGAGGATGTCATCATCGCCACAGAAGTGACGCCGGTAGCCGCCTTTTTAGACAAACGGTCCTCTTCTAACGTGAGCATGGAACATGTTTAATAAAAAGGGGGAAGTGGATTACTGTGACGTAGGAGAGTCCCAACGCCATTGTAGGCCTCAGATAGGTCTGCCACCATTTGTAGAACAAGACGATTATTGGTAACCGGAGCTCCGACGTTACAGAGTTGGTCCGCTAATTCCTTGAGCCGTTTACAATAAGCGGAAACACTCGGGAAATCTTCCATGACTTGGGAAAATTCCTGCTCAAGGGTGACAGTACGAGAATGTTGGTTATCCTGGAATATATCACGCAATCTATTCCAAGTAGCCATAGCCGTAGTGTCTGGTTCAATGAGCGTCTGTAAGAGGTCAGTAGAACTAGTGGAGTAAATCCACTGAAGGACGGTAGCATCAAAAGTAATCCATAACTGAGGATCCTTCGCGGGAGAAAGGATAACGGGAGGAATTATGTGATGGAGGACTTGATGAGAGATTGCGTGAATTTTAAACAACTCCGCTCACATCGCATATTGGACGTTTTCCATCTCAAGAACAATAGGGATGTTGTTCTTGATGTTAGAAACAGTAAGGGCAGGATGAAACGTGTTCTTTAACGTGGACATAACGAAAGAACAAAGGGATTTGGAAGAAAAATTGGGAAGAGAGAAGGCAAATTTTGACACGAAATCCGAGAAAGGGGCACGAATTCTGATGCAATTTTTGGCCGAGAAGGGGCACGAAAATCGGAAATAAATTTGGAGAAGAGCGGAAGTAATTTAGTCCTAGACTTCTGATACCATGAAATAAATAATCCCTTGATTATTTTCATTAATGAAAGAGTATATATACAATTTACAATTTCCATAATAGGAAAATCCTATTCCTATTCTACTCCTAAAATCTTATTCTACTTGTACAATAACTATACAATTATGGTAAGTGTACAATTCTAATTATAACAAAACATCTCCTAAAATAGGCCACTAAACCGTGATATACACGGTATGTATACACCGTGTATATCACGGGTTTAACAGACCATCTTTGTTAAGTCAGCCCATGATATACATGGCCAATATACCGTGTATATCATGGGTGTTTATCAAAGTGCTAAACTATGAAAGCATAAACAACAATATAGGGGCTTAGCCAATATTAGCTTTGACCAACTGGCAAAAGTTGAGGCTGGATAATCTAGGATTCCTGGTTCATTTCTTATATGAACAACAACATATTCAGTGAAATCCCACAACGTAGAGTCTGGGGAGGGTAGAGTGTACGCAGATCTTACCTCTACATTGGTAGGTAGAGCGGTTGTTTCCGAGAGACCCTCGGCTCAAGACAGAGCACAAGCAAAGCAACAGCAAAAGCAAAGCAAGAACAAAGCAAAAGAAACAGTCAGATCCAGTCAGAAAAAAAATTAAAGCGGTATGAAAATGTTGGTATCAAAGGCAAATAATTCATGGTTCATTTCTTCTATAAAACAAAGTAATAGTATCATCTCTTTTATGAAATCATCACCAATTATATTTGAAAAGCCACAAAAGTGAGCTTTATCGTGTATCTATAAATAAAACAATAATGCTAATTAATCTATCTGAAAATATTTAATTTATTCAGCTAGCTAATCGGGCTAAAACTCCAACTAATGGTGCTGTATTAGCTGTGGCAGGCTCAGCTTGCTGAAAATTGGGAGGACTGAAAATTGATGTATGTATGTGTACCTGGGATTTGACGAAGGTGATTAGTTGCAAAGGTTCCATATTTCCACTAGAGCATTGCAGAGAATTTTTAGTGGCAGATAGTGTATCTGCATAACTTGTTACGACAAATGATGCAGCTGTGACATATTGAAGATCATTCCAAGGTTGCCACCCTAAAATCAAAAGGGCGGCTTGGTGCATAAAGCATTTCGCATTAGCAGTGTTCGGGGAAGGCTACATCTCAAGGAGTGTGATGTAGACAACTTACCCTATTACAAATATTAGTGGCTGCTTCCACGACTCAAACCCATGATATAGATTATAAGAAGACAACTTTGGCGTTGCTCTCTCGTGAAAGCCCCAATAACTTACAGAATGGTCTTCTGTTTTATTTGAGTTGTTACTTCTTTAACTTCCATTGAATTAAAGTAGAATAATATTCACATGGAGATTTATCGACCCTCCTTTTGCTTTCCCTTTATTAACTCTTCTTTTTATCTTGTTTGATCATACTACTTAATTTTCTGCACAAACATTATCTACATGTATCTGTGGTCCCAATTTACATAATTAAGAACAATAAATATCCCAAAGGGAAAATAAATTGCTACTAAAGTTGTGTTTTATCTTCTTAAAATTCAAGAAGAAAAAAAGTGATTCTTGATGATGAGTGAGCTGGAAATTAATTCTATTATGATGCTTTTGGAAGGCTTTGAATATTGACATGATTTTCATAACTTTAGGAAAGAGTTCAATTACATTAGTTAGGTGAAAGTTTAACCAAAGTTAGGAACTTTTGATCATTACGTAACATCAACTACTTATTTTTACATCTAGGTTGAAAATAGTACTCCACTAATTAACTTTTACGTAATGATCAAATTTGTTGTCATTTTTAAACACTATCATCACATGGCATGAAGCTAAGCTATATATGAACCATTCCATCTCTTTTTCTTCTTTTTTTTAATGACAAGGAATCAGGTCTTCTTCGGATGCACACAGGGTAAATTCCGCTCATGTGTAATAGCCCCCAAACAACTCAGGAGAGAACCCGCACTAGTAAGCCTTGTGCCACGAGCTCGACCTAGAAGAAAAATCCCATGTTATCGTAGGCATGGGATTTCGAACCGTTCAAAACCATTTTCCCAACAAAAGCATTTTGAAGGTCTAGTTGTTTCTGGCTAGTGGACTTGAATCTCCTTAAAGAGAGCGAGATATTTGTCCTCGGCTTGAATATTTATTTATTATTTATTTTATTTTTCAACTGTAATTTATTGTATTTTCACCAACATATAATATTAGATTAAGTACACTGTACATGTATGGCAAATTTTATGTAAATTGTATAAATGCTTCTCTCCAAAATTTATTTCATTGTTAGAGGTAAATATGGTAGGTGAGAGTCCAGTTTCGAGCTCATATCTCACTTACTAATGAGGTGAGATCATGTTTATTAATTAATAATGATTAAGGGATAACAGTAATAAGTAAAAATATCGTTAAGAGAGTTCTTAAAAATGTAACTGGTTTTATCAGTGTTACATCCGGATTTTTACACATTTTCTTTTCTTTTGAAAATTACTCTCTTGATTTAACCACTTGGGGGTAGTTGAGAAATAAGAAATAACAATCCCGGGATAAACTACGAACTTATTTTTATGTCGCATTTAGTTGAATTTTTTATTTATCCATTATTGATCCTGTGATTAGCTATACCACAATTATAATATATTTTTTACACCAACTTCGATGCGTGGTATGTCTACCTTTGAAAAATACATTTATTCCAAAACAATATGAATCAACTAAAAACATTTGAAAGGTGTGTTTCTCTACCATCATCTTATCTTTTTTTCTTTTGTTTCCTCCCATCTTACATTTGAAATTTTGAAGAGGGATGAGACCAAACATCCTTTTTTCTTTTAAAAATTAATTATCCTTTTGTGTTGGCAAACTTTAATAAACATAATTGAAACAAGAGTACAAGAAGGAAGCTGGAGTAAGGGGTCCAGTGTCAATGAGATGCAAGAATTTTGGACAATAGATTTGTCTTCAAATGAGAATATGTAGGCCCAATTCTCCTTCTTGGGCTACAACAACATGGGCCATGTCTCTAGAATGAGTCCAAGGACACATAAATTGCCAAAGAAGGACCTAGTAATGATTTTTATTTTCCAAGTCCAACAGAACTATATATATGTGGCCCTCACCATGGATTCCAAGTGTTCCAAAAAAACATAACTCCATGAACCCCACATTGTCCTTTGGAGTGATCAACTTTTTTTTTTTCAATCAGCCCAAATTTTGGCCAAGAATTTGAGATCATTTACAACTTGTTTGGATGGTTGTTATCTATGTATCGTATTGTATTGTTAGTTTAGATATAATGTTTGATTTTTATGATACTTAAATTTTACTATATCGTATCGTTATATTCATCGTTAAGTAATGACGAAAAGTTTCATTTAATGTAACGATCGATTTGGTGTGATCGAGTCGTTGCCTTATTTGTTTCTTTTCATTTTGTCTTTGCTTATTATCTAATAATCTTATTTTATCTTTTATCCTATTTTTTTATAATAGTTCTAACCCGTACTCTACTTTTCTGATAGGATTATCCTTCAAATTTCTAATATGTGACATTATGTAACGACAAAACAATACAACAATACAACACAACACAATATTCATCAAAACAATACAACAAAACACAATATAGTCAGACATGATATAATACGATACATTATGAAACAATACTTAATAACCATCGAAACAAAGTCATTAAAGTGATTGACTTCCGAGTTAATTTTAAGCTGGCTTCGGTCACAACTTATTATATAAGACAAAAAATGCAAGGTGATTTTTCTTATTCGCCTAAATAGCAGATATACAGTAAAAATGATAAAGAAACGTGCAAATTAGCTTGAACAATAGCGTTTGCAAAAAGAAAATGTGAAAGATGCACATAATGCTGTAGAGGCAGGCATTTCTAACCTTGCTGTAAAAACTAAAAACCGATCCGTTGTTGCTTGAGTTCTTTAAATAGAATTTGGCACATAGCTGATTATTTTTTTTGAAAAAAAAAAATTGGGTCCTATTTATATTTTTTTGATTCATTCCCTAATTCCTTCATTTGTTTTAAAGTGTAAAAATATTCATACAGTGAAGGGTAAAACAGGAATCTTATACTTATAAGAGATTAATATTGAAAGAACCGTGTATACCACTTAGGTGGATTTTGTATATAATTTATCATATTTGTAGAATTCTTGTACAAGTGTAATTATTGTAGTAGTTTTGTATTAGGAGAAGGTATTAGTCTTGTATTAGGAAAAGGTAAATTTATTTTTCATAATAAGATATTGTATATCATGTATATATACCTCTTCATTAATGAAAATAATCGAGGGGATTATTCTCTTCAATGGTATCAGAAATGTAGGGCAGCTTTTCCTTCTCCAAACTTACATCTTCCGACGCCCTCTTCTCGGAAACCGAGTGTCGGCCACCAGTCGAACACCTCCTCCTTCCCAAATTTTCTTCCAAATCCCTAATTCTCCTCTTGTTCTTTAATCATGTCTACCACAAAGAACATGTTTCATCCTGTCCTTACAATCTCCAACATCAAGAACAACATCTCTATCGTTCTTGAGATGAAAAACGTCCAATACGCAACGTGGGCAGAAATATTTAAAGTTCATGCACGCTCTCATCAAGTCCTTCATTACATCATCCCCTCAGCAACAGGCAAGGAGAATGTGCCTACCACCGATGATGACACAGAGTTATGGGCAACTCTTCATGCTACGGTACTCGAGAGGATTTATTCCACTATTTCTACAAACCTCTTGTAGACTATTATTGAACCCGACGCCACGGCAATGGACACTTGGAATAGGTTGCGTGATATATTCCGGGATAACAAAAATTCTCGTGTCGTGACCCTTGAGTAGGAATTCTCACATATCAACATGGAAGATTTTTCGAATGTCTCAGTGTATTGTAAACAGCTTAAGGAGTTAGCGGATCAACTTAAGAATGTTGGCACACCCATCACGAATGATCATCTTGTTCTTAAGATGGTTGCAGGTCTATCCGAGACTTATAATGGTGTCGAAACTCTTCTTCGTCAAAGCAATCCTCTCTCCCGTCGTTCTACCAAGCATGTTCCATGCTCACATTAGAAGAGGCCAGCTTGGCTAAAAATGCGGCTACCAGCGTAAATTCTGCCATAATGATGGCCATATCCGATAAACCTCACTAATTCTTGGACAATTCTAGCCAACACCGTAACAACGGTGGTGGCAAAAAGGGCCGAAATTGGAAAAATGGTGGAAAGAACTACGGCGGCGGCCGCGTCAATGGCGGTGGCAGTGGCGGAGGACGTGGTGATGGAGGCAGTGGCGGGGGACGTGGTGGCAGTGGACAGCCGGCTGGGCCGCAACACCACTAGCCGCGGGTTTGGGCCAGTGCACAATGGTCGTGGGGCTGGGTCAGTGGCCCACACCACAATTTCCAGGTTTTCCAGCAAATTAGGTCATGCCCAATTACACCCAGCAGTCACGGACTGGGCCTGCAGCAGGCTGGTCTACTTGGGCTTCGACCTTTGCTGCTGCGGGCCCAGCCCCGATTTTGACTCACATGGATATTGAGGCAGCGATACATATGCTTGGATTAAATCTTCCGGACGCAAATTGGTACATGGACACCGGTGCTACTTCTCACATGACATCCGCTCCAGGTAATCTCTCATCTTGTTTTAATTTGAGCAAAAATCATAGCATAATTGTTGGTAATGGTAATTCAATTCCAATTTGTGGTTATGGTCACATGAATTTATCTCCCCCGAACCCACCTTTAGTCTTAAAAAATGTCCTTCATGCTCCTCACTTAATTAAAAATTGGTGTTTGTCTAAAAATTTACAACTGATAATTGGGTTTCTGTTGACTTTATACCCTTTTGGATTTTTTGTGAAGTATTTCACGACGGGGATACCTCTAATGAGATGTAATAGTCGGGGCGAGATCTATCCTATCACCACCACTACCACTAATCAAGTCACACCGTCAACGTTTGCCGCTTTAGCACATTCCTTGTGGCATGCGCATTTGGGTCATCCGGGAGTGTCTGTTCTGTCTTCTCTTAAAAATAATAATTTTATTAATTGTAATAGTACGCGTAGTACTAATATTTTTCCTTCTTGTCCACGAGGGAAACATGTTAGATTACCTTTTGTAGCCTCAACTTCTAGTACTTTGATGCTTTTTGATATCATTCATAGTGATTTGTGGACATCTCCCATTTTGAGCTCTTTGGGCCACCATTATTATGTGTTTTTTTTGGATGATTATTCTAATTTTTTATGGACCTTTCCTTTATCTAAAAAGTCTCAAGTTTTTTCCACATTCCTAAAGTTTAGAGCATTTATATGTACCCAATTTGAACGGAAAATTAAAAATATTCAATGTGATAATAGAAGGGAGTTTGATAATGGGCCGTTCGGGAATTTTGTGACAATTATGGCATCTATTTTCGGTTTTTGTGTCCTCATACGTCCTCACAAAATGGGAAAGCCAAAAGAAAAATTCGTACCATTAATAATATTATCTGAATCTTACTAGCACATGCTTCATTACCACCTTCTTTTTGGCATCATGCATTACAAATGGCTAATTACCTCCTTAACATATTCCCTAGTAAAGTATTAGCATATCAATCCCCCACTACGAATTCTTTATCATAAAGATCCCTTGTATTCTCATCTTAGGGTGTTTGGGTGTTTGTGCTATCCATTTTTTCCGTCCACTACAATTAACAAACATTAAGCTTGTTCTACCACTTGTGTGTTTTTGGGTTATCCATCTCACCATCGTGGTTACAAATGTTTTGATTTATTCTCTAATAAAATCATAATTAGTGGTCATGTCATTTCTGATGAGACCCAGTTTCCATTTGCTAATTTGTATAATTTTGTGTCTCATTCTAATAATTTTTTGGATGATGGACTCTCACCGTATATTATCCATCATTTAGCCCAACAGGCCTGTGACCTGAATCTGCCAGCAAGCCCACTGCCTGCTGGCCCAATTGTCTCGAGTATATCTTCGGTTTCTCGGCCAGCAGGCCCACTGCCTGCTGGCCCAAATCTATCGTTCCTACGTCCAGTTACTGGGCCAGCAGGCCCACTACCTGCTGGCCAGTCCCGAGCAGACCCGACTCCTACCCAAGTCCCCGCCACTTTTATTTCGAGTCAAGGGTCCATTACTCATTGTCAACGGGGTATTTTTAAACCTAAAAGACGTTTTAATCTAAATTCTAATGTCACTAAGTTAGTCCTACAACGTAACACCGTGTCTGCCCTTCATGACCCGAATTGAAAAATGGCCATGGATGATGAATATAATACTCTTATTGAAAATAAGACGTGGGAGTTGGTGCCCCATCCGCCTGGTGACAATGTTATTCGTTCTATGTAGATTTTTACTCATAAGGACAAATCTGATGGTTGTTTTGAGAGACATAAGACCCGTCTTGTAGGTGATAGAAAAACTCAACAGGTTGGCGCGAATTGTGGGAGACATTTAGTCCGGTGGTCAAACTGGCAACCATTCACAATGTTCTCATTCTGGCTCTCTCGAAAGCATGGCCCATTCATCAGCTGGATGTGAAAAATGCTTTCTTACACGGTGATCTTAAGGAGACAGTATGCATGCATCATCTCTTAAGTTTCAGGGACCCCGATCATCCTAATCATGTCTGTTTGCTCAAAAAGTCCTTGAATGGGCTTAAGCAGGCTCCACGGGTTTGGTATAAGAAGTTTGCATATTATGTGTCTACTGTTGGGTTTTATTACAGCATGTCTAATCATTCTCTGTTCATCTATCGTCGTGGTACTTCTCTGGCATACATTCTGTTATATGTGGATGATATTATATTGACTGGCTCTTCTGATAAACTGCATAAGTCTATCATGTCTCTTCTCAGTTCTGAATTTGCTATGAAAGACTTGGGGCCCTTGAGTTATTTTTTGTGTATAGCTATCACACGTCATGCAAAATCGGAGCTGAGTGCTAACTCTAGCACACCTTACGAGGATCTCTTCCACTGTCGCAGTCTTGCAAAGGCTCTTTAGTATCTTACTTTCACGAGGCCCGATATTACTTATGTAGTGCAGCATGTGTATTTATTTATGCATGATATGAGGGATGAGCACATACATGCGCTTAAACGCATTGTGTGTTATATACAAGGCACTCTTGATTATGGTTTGCATTGGGATGAGCACATACATGTGCTTAAACGCATTGTGTGTTATATACAAGGCACTCTTGATTATGGTATGTTTCTTGGTGATCACTTGGTCTCGTGGTCGGCGAAACGCCATGCTAATTTATCGCGATCCAGTGCGAAGGCTGAGTATCGAGGGGTAGTCAATATGGTGTCTGAGTCCTGTTGGTTGCGTAATCTTCTATTAGAGCTTCACTTTTCTATTCAGAAAGCTACCTTGGTCTAATGTGATAATGTTAGTGCAGTCTATCTCTCTGGAAATCCGGTCCAATATCAGCGCACTAAACATATCAAGATTTATATTCACTTTGTGCGTGAAAAGGTGGCTCGTGGACGAGTACGTGTCTTTCATGTCCCTTCACAGTACCAAATTGCTGACATCTTTACTAAAGGTCTTCCCTTATTTATGTTTGAATATTTTAAGGACAGTCTTAGCGTACGACAACCGTCCGCTATGACTGCAGGGGTGTGAAAGACACAGTATACACGGTTTGATCGTGTATATCACTTAGGTGGATTTTGTATATATTTTATCATAGTTGTAGAATTCATGTACAAGTGTAATTATGGTAGTAGTCTTGTATTAGAAAAAAGTAGATTTATTTTTCATAATTAGATATTATGTGTCATGTATATATATACCTCTTCATTAATGAAAAAAATCAAGGGGATTATTCTCTTTTAAATATCACTACTAATTAATCTAATAATAAATTAGTTTTCCTCAGTACCAATTTTAGCATTATCACTAGCTCTTTTTTTGTAATAATGTTTTTTATTTGTAACTAAAATCTAATTTACCAAAGGATTTTTTTTGTAATAATGTTATTAAGAATAAACAGAACTTTTTTTAAAATTTAAATTATCTTTAGAAAATAAATAAAAATATAATATTTTTTATCAAATTAAAAATAAAATAGTGTCACATAAAATAAATGAAGCATATAACAACAAGAATAAAATCATAGAGATCTAGTAATTTAGTTGGTTGACTATCTGAAATTTCACCTTGTTGGTGAGGTTCGAATCCCCTCCACATTCCTTTCCCTACCCCATATATAATAATAATAAAAAAATAATAAAATCTAAATCTTGAGAATGACGAAGGGCGATTTACTAGAATGACTTTGGAGGTGGGTGGTCATGAATTTTTTATCTCGCTTCTCTCATAGGCAAAACTTACCGCTATGCCTCTTGGTAAATCGAATGGTCCTTTGGCCTTCGTTTGATTCCAACAGTGGCACTAGAGGCTCTGCCCCTACCCACCGGTCCTTTATGGAGTTAATGGATCAAGAGAGAAAAAATTCAATATAATAAATAAAGTAAGAAGTTTCAAACTATTGAAACATAAAGCATTAAAGACCGTTATGACGTGGCAGAAATGATCACCCTCAAGCACAAAGATTTAAAACTTGAATCTTCCTACTCTTGTTAGTGCAAATTTAACAAGTTTTATTCAACCTTGAAGGTTTGCCCATGCGGTAAACGGGGTTAAAAGTTTAAAAGGTTATTTGGTGTAATTTCCTTAATACGGAAGTGAACAAGGCCTCTCATATATGCGATTGGGCCGGTCACATGCTAATATCTACCAAGTTAGGCTGCCTCGACCTATGATTTATTTGGGGAAAACTACATAAATGCCCCTAAAACGAAAGTATTTACGCGCATGTGCTCCTATTACTTTAGATATCTCCTAAACTATTTACACGCTATACCCCCAAACCTTTACCATGCCACAAAAAAAAGTATGATTCAAAAAATCCAGTTCAAAACTAGATGACGATGGTGACATAGATATGATTGACAATGTCATTCATCAACCACAACACATGGATCACAACATCATCATTACTGATCCACTCAAACAAGCAATTGAAGTTGGCCAAAATTATATTGACAAATCACACTAATTGATGTTGTGTGACAATACTCAGTACAAAATTAATTCGAATATCAAACTAAAAAATCATGTCACAGAAGGTCTGTGCCTGTTTTTGTCAATTGTCTATATAATTTTATATGATACCTATTGTACACACATGATACCATCATGATATATCCATATACTGAGATGATATCATGATGGACTGGGTTGCAGTCCTTCCTTCAGTGGTGGACTCCCTCAGTCCACACATGATACCATTATGGTATATCCATATATTTATATGGTATCATAAAGAACTGGGTGAAGTCCATCAATGTGAGACTCCCCATCAATCCTTCATGATACCATCATGGTATATTCATATACTGAGATGGTATCATAAAGGACTGGGTTGTAGTCCTTCAATGAGAGACTCCCCCTCAGTCCACACATGATACCATCATGATATATCCATATATTGAGATGGTATCATGAAATACCTAGTTGCAGTCCTTCAATAAGAGACTCATCTTAGTCCACACGTGATACCATCATGGTATATCCATAAACTGAGATAGTATCATGATGGACTGGGTTGCGTCCTTCATTAAATTATAGACTCCATCAGTCCACACATGATACCATCATGGTATATCCATAGATTGATATGGTATCATGAAGGAATGGGTTAAGTCCATCAATATGAGACTCCGATCAATCCTTCATGATATCATCATGGTATATCCATATACTGAAATGGTATCATAAAGGACTGGGTGTGGTCTCCCTCAATCCACATGGTATATCCATATACTGAGATGGTATCATAAAGGACTGGGTTGCAGTCCTTCAATGAGAGACTTTCCTCAATCCGCACATGATACCATCATGGTATATTCATATACGAATTTGGTATCATGAATGGATATGTGAAGTTCATCAATGTGAAACTTCCTCAGTCCTTCATAATACCATCATGATATATTCATATACTAAGATGGTATCATGAAGCATTGCTTCAGTCATTCACCCCATGTACACGCCCCTATTTTTCCCTAAAAAATATACTCATGATGCAACCATTATATGCAGGTATTATGTCGCTTGTGTCAAAGAAGGATGCATGTGGAGTCTTAAATAAGAAAGTTTACAAAACTCAAACATGTTTTGAGTGTCATATTTCAATGACGTCCACAATTGTCACTTTTTCCTTCCCCTTTCTTTTGACATTGTCAACATCTTTACCCGTCACTGCTTCATCAACCTACTATGAGTGTCAGAATTTTGGGTCATTACATAATTTGGGGTCACCCTGATTCAGTTTAGGGCTACTAACAGAAACCGACTGCAAATCATCAATGTGCAATGAAAAACTTGAACCCGATATCACTGACGAAATACACTCATGTTTACCTACACCTTCATCTAAAGAATCATCAAAATTAGTCAAATATTGAAGATGGTGGTCCCTCCGTCGAGTTGTAACGTGCTTTTGACGCATGCATACAATACAAAAGCTACACACTGAAAGACTTTGAAAAATAGGAGAAGCTACTACTAAAAAACTCAATTAACCTAGATTTTTTTATGAAACTAATTATTAAAACAATGAAGAAACGTGAACAACTGTCACTTTTCCCAAATTTCAAAGCAAAAATCGATGATGAAGAAACGTGCAAAAACTTACTAAGAGAGATTGGATCGAATTGGGTACAATTAGAACTTGGGCCACGCGAAAATTGGGTCGAATTAAGACATCGTTTGGGCCGATCTGGGAAGGGGATATCGCGCATAAATACTTTGGGCTGGACTGGCCATAGCGCGTAAATAGTTTGGGAGAGAGGCATAGCGCGTAAATAGTTTGGGAGAGAGGCATAGCGCGTAAATAGTTTGGGTTTTAGGGACATTAAATGTAGTTTTCCCTTTTATTTGGTCCAACCCACTTGACATGAATTGTCATATACCAAGAGACATGGTTTCTGATTGAATTGAACACAAACAATCCACCAGCTGTGACTTGGTGTTGTGATCCTTGTTTTTTATTGAACTTAATAGTCAAAGTATTTAATTTGTAGCCAATATAGCTAAACTTCAAACTTGCATGTTATTGCTCCTCCGCTTAATGATGAGAAATCACTAGCCATATTTATTGTATAAAGGCTTTGAGGTTTAATTTTAAGTAAAACATATACGAGTATTTTAGTAATAGTACCTAGACAGATCTCTAATGTTAGAATGTTATGCCAACTTCATATACGGCTAATACCAACTTCAGATATTCAATTGTGAAGTTACGTATGAAAGTTCAAACTTCAGACATACGACATTATAGTTGGACCGCCAAATGTAATCTTAAATCTAAATGTCTGAAATTCAAATTGTGAAGCAGTAAGTAAAACTTCAGACAATTTGTGATTAGTTTGACTTGATAGTTTTTAATTTTAGACTCCTATATTTGAAGTTTGTAACTTCAAATCAGATTTTAAACGTCGGTCACTGTAAGTCTGAAGTTGATCTTTGTGAAACGATTAAATATTAAATATTTTATAGTATTGGTTAAGAATAAAGTAAGGCTCTCTAGTGTTAGCAATAAATTTTTAATTTCTTGAGTTTATATTTTTGCATTGTCGGTCATAAAAAGAAATATTTACATTATCAAAACATTTAATAGGTGGGTAATTATTATTATATATAATAAGCATGTTTAATAACTTAAATTAAATGGTGGTCAACCTACTATAACAACTAAATCACACTAATGATGTGAATATTACTTATACTGCTAATATATAAATAACTTATGTCTTGTCATGTGTTAGTCGAACCGAGTGTCTTTCGAAAATAGTTTCTCTATCTTCACAGGGTAAGAATAAGGTATGCGTACAATATGCTCTTCCCAAACCTCACTTATGAAAATATATTGGATATGGAGTTTTTGTAATATATATAACTTAGAGTAGTGTGGTATTGAAAGGTCTTCTTCACAACGAATACGAGAAAATGAGGTAATGTCCACTCCAAGATCAAAATTTGGTATTTGGTATAATGGTATTAATCTCTATCAAGGCAAAGGGTTGGTCAACCTTTTCCAAATAAAGTAAATTAATTACGTAAGTAGTAGTCTTTCAAGCATAAAAGTCATAAAACTTGTTTTTGTGGTCAAATCATTTGATTGCAATTTGCAAGTATCTAATTTTTTATGTTATAGATGTACCGTTGTTCTTTAGCAATTACATATTCTTTCGTCATTCCGTTTACATGATCACATTCTAACGTGTTGTTTGGCATATTTGAAATGGTATTACCAACTAAGGAAATTGTGATCAATTAAAATACCGTTTCAAATGTTCCAAACAATACCTTTTTGCGACTTCTTTCAAACTCTATAATTACACATGTACAAGAATTCTAATAATATGGTAAGAGAATATATGTGTATATATACAATATACACGGCACATAAATTCCTTCAAACTGGACAAAAACAAACAGATCTAGTGCATGATTGAGAAAAATAAACGCTAGGACAAATTAACCTGTTAATTTGTATTGTGAATAACGTGCATAATTGTTGTTGAACTAGCGTACATCACTCCATATGATGCATGCATAATTACGCTAATTGTTATAAGTTCATTTGAATCCATAACTTTCAACACGGAATATAGAGTTATGGATTTGAACTCATAATTTGAACAGTACAATAAGTTTAATAATAAAAATCTAAAAAGTTGAACATATTAAATTTAAATTTTGAATCCGTCCCTTTTTTTCCAAAGATCAACTTAATGACGACAATGAAATGGCCACTTGAAAACCATATAATTATTCTGGTTTAATTTTCACCAACTAGATTTATTGCGAAATCAAAATTTTCATTAAGAAGATTTCAAAATTTTAAAAAATAAACACATAAGAAAGCCAATGGCGTGAACCCCTTTGCGCCCCGATAGCTCCACCCCTTCGGGCAAAGTTTCCAGAGATATATTTGGAATATAATTCAAATGGAAGGCAAATTTATTTTATTTCCAGTCGGAAAGCAAATTTGAGTCATTTCACTAATTATGATAAAAATATAAGTATTTAGAATCAAATTTAAACGGCGGACAAAATCATCTATTTTCCATAAAGGAGAGATATTTTGTGCCCTTTTCCCAATTTATAATCATGTGGAAACAACAAAGCGAACGTCGACGGTCAACGGCCGGAATGAATGGAGTAGGAGTTTCCAAAAAGGGGAAAACAAATCATTGATAGGTGAAAACAACTAGATTGAAATATTTCCAAGTCAGATGAGTGATGATTTCCAATCCACTAGCAATATTCAATATATAATATGCTAGTTGTAGTTGTTGGCTTTCTATTGTAAAGCAATACGAGAAGTAAATAAATATTACAAGTGTTCGAAAGGATAAACAGATAGTCAATCTTTAGAACTGTCGCAAAGTTGTTGAGTCTTGAATCTTGATAACCTGAAATCAAGAAACACTAAATCTGGATGGTTACAACTGTGTGCTGAGTCGAGTGATTGCACTCTGTCCTTAAGACAAGATTGGCCCGTATATATGCTTTTACGTTAGCGGGCAATAGTCTCCCAAGATAAAACAACACTTTAATCTCAACACTACAAAGCAAATAGGTTGAGTCTGACGAAGAAAACAAATACAAATCGACTTCTCTGTTTTTCGTCACTGTATTTGGTCTCTTGTGTTTCACAATTGAGCCAAACAACTCAATATATAGCACAAGGGAGGCTGCTCAATTGCCCAAGACATGGCTGTTTAAGAGCCATTAGTGAGGGCTGTTTATGGAGGAGTTAACACCCACACCCACACTCATGACCCACGACCCGAGCACGAGCACGAGCCCGAGATCGGACGGGACGGGCGGGCGGCGGCGCGCGCGTGGGCTTAGCCTTGAACCCAAGCACATCTAGGTCCTCCCTCCTTTAAACACATGGGATACCCTTGGGGTCCCAAACCCTTAACCACTTTAGAGACTTATAAAGAGAGCAATTCTTCTTTTTTCCACCGATGTGGTAGATTTGTCCCACACCATATTTACATGCCTCAAACACCTTACTTCGTGGACCAATATCTCTTTTATTTCTCAACGAAATTTGACGATTCTTGGCCCTACGGTCATCTATTCACTTAGTAGATTATGCATGCGTGAAGAGACAAAGCCTACAACATGCGGAACACCAGTGTTTAATTCATTAAATATGGGTGGACGCACCTCCCCGCCAAAGGCAAATTTCCAACCGTAGCTACTTTGCCTGCACCATTTAATAGTCATGTTGTCAACTTCTCCTATCCCACCGCCATTTATGACTACCAACATGCAACAATTAAGATCTCCTTCACACTTGCTGGCGGATCCAAAGGTCTGATTACACATTCATGTAAATTCAGTAATTTTTGCATAAATAATATTTTTTTTTCTCAATTTATACGATACATTTTTCTTTTTAGTTAGTACAAAAAAGAATTATACATTTCCTTATTTGATAATAATTTAACTTTAAATTTTATCTTTTACGCTTAATGAGATGATCTATAACTACACAAATATCTTTATCTTATTTTAGACCACAAGATTCAAAAATCTTCTTTTATTTCTTAAACTTCATGCCCGTCAAACTACATCTATAAATTGGGACGGAGAGTATATATATTAGGAAAATTATTTATTACGTTTTACTATTTGAGACTTAAATTAAATAAAATTTGCCAATTTTTAGATGTACTTTTTATGATATTAATATGAGAGAAATTTGTTACACCCCGTGACCAACAACTAATTGTTCATACAAAGAATTTCACTTAGTTGCAACTAAGGCTGTCTAGTGGGCCGGGACATCTCGATCCCGCCCCGACCCGTCCTGATCCTGACCCGCCCCATCCCGGTCCCGCCAGATAAATTACGGGATGTGAATTATCGGTAACCGGGTTCGAAAATGGGACGAGACTAGGGTTGGTCCCGCCCGTACCGGTCCCTACCCGACCCTCCACCCGACTCGGCCCGTCCCACCCCGTTTGCAGAAACTAGTTGTTGCACAAACCATCATTTTCAATTTTAACCATTGGCAACGGTTTGTAACGGTCAGTTTGGCTCCCCCACTCCCCATAAACCCCCTTATCCCCTTAATATTTATTCCTAACCCCTAAGTTAGTATATTTACACATTAACCTTATTTTCAACTATAAATACCTCATTTTTCTCTTCATTTTCCTCACAAATCTTCCTACCATCTCTCTAATCTTTCTCTCTCTACAAGTCTAAATTACACACTAAATATTATATTTTATTTGCTAATTTCTATCAATGTTAAAAAATTGGGAGTGAAGTTGACAATTAGCTTGAGGATCATCGAGCAAAGTTTTAATTTTCAACCTCGATTACACGTCGACTATACGTCGGTGTTTGGTACACTCATTCCTTCTTTTATTTAAATTATTATTGTTACTTAATTGTAATTATCGTACTTAATTTTCTTAACTTTAATTATTTATTCGCATAATTATAATAAAACAAGGTTGACGTTTTTCTGGTAGAGGTAGTAGGGGTAACAGGGGTAAGGGTGCATCTTCTAGTAATCCTAATTATGATAATTTCACTCATTGAGATGAAACTGAATTTTTTAATGTTAATATTAATATAACATTAGATCATGAGGTATATTCTGCATCTGAACCAGACTATAATTTAGAAAATGAATTAGAAGATAATTTAGATAACACACTCACTAGTGCAACTCCACCTCAGGCTCAGACTGAGTCTCGGGCTGAAACTGAAACTGGAATCCCTCATATATCCCATAGTATGAGTAGAGGCCAAAAACAACAAAAATTAAAATCATATACATGAGATTTTTTTGATAGGGACATTCCTAATCAACTAGTTATTTGTATAATTTATCGCGAAGTTTATAAATGTAAAACTGGAAAAGGTCAATGTGGGACAGGAGGTTTAATGAGACATGTGGAAAAGGATCACAAAGCAAGATATAATCAATACTTGGCTAAAAAAATGGGTGTGCAAATGCCCGATGACGGGAGTTATAGGTCTGAAATATGATAACCACAAAGATCGGGAAAATTTTGCAAAATTAGTTGTTGTGGAGGGTTTGCCTTTTTCATTTCCTTCATCTCCTGGTTTTATTCATTACATTCGAGAAACACATAATTCTGCTTTTAACGATTTTTCTATCAACTATTAGAAGAGATGTTTTTAAATTTGCGCATGAATATCAACAATATTTACGTTATGCATTGTATTATTTTAATGGCAAAGTGGTTATCACTTATGACATAGGCCGTAGTACTAATAGTAATGATTATTTAACTGTTACATGTCATTGGATAGATCACAATTGGTCTATACAAAAAAAGTATATTAGCATATAGATATATTGATTAAAGGCACACTTGAATTTTTGTTTCAAGAAACATTCATGAAAATAGTGAATATTATGGAATTACTGATAAAATTATGACTATTACATTAGTTAATGCTTCTTCTAATGATTATGATGTAAACATTTTAAAAATGATTTACTCCATCTTTTTCTGATATTTTTCATGTTAGATGTGCATGTCATATTTATAACTTAGTTGTAAATGATGGTCTAAAACTTTTTAAAGTCATCCTTGATAAAGTACAATTTGTTATCAGCTTCATTTTTAAAGATAATAAAATACAAAGACGCAAAGAGTATAAAAAATATGTCATGATTGTGGATTACCTATAGAAAAATTCCAGAAGAAGTTGCAACTAGTTGGAATTCTTTGTATGAACAATTAGTTCTTGCTCACGAGTATAGAAGACCTATAACTTTATTATTTAACGCCTATAATCAAAATCTTTCGGATATGCTTGTATATGATGGTTGGGATAAATTTTTGGAACTTATTGTATTCTTAGAGAAGTTTTTTCTAGCTACTAAGGAATTTTCTGGTATTTATTATCCTACTATTTCATCTATGTTATTTATATAGCTCTAATAATTTTGTTATTTAATGAATATATGAAAAAACCAACTTACGCTCCAGCTATTAAAAAATTGTTTGTAAAATTAAAAAATATATTTTTTAACTATTCCTACTATTTATTTTATTGGTGTTGTATTAAATCCTACTATTAAAATAGACGGTTGTAATGCCCTTATTGAAACGTGAAAGAAATAATCCCCTTGATTATTTTCATTAATTGAAAGGCTATATATACAAGTTACATATTTCCATAATAGGAAAAATCCTTTTCCTATTCTACTTCTAAATCCTTATTCTACCATAATTCTAACTATACAATTATGGTAGGTGTATAACACTAATTAAGGTATCCTTTTTATTACAATATACTACAAATATATATACCATATATACAATATCTTATTGGAACAATTTTCTAGCAAATCTGGCCGAGAGGCCCAACCCACTGCTATTGTTTAACACACCCCCGCAGTCATAGCGGGCGGCTTTCGAACGCCGAGATCGTCCCTAAAATCTTCAAAGAGAACCGCCGGTAGACCCTTTGTAAAGATGTCTGCAATTTGATAACGAGACGGGACATGGCATACGCGAACTTGACCCTTTGCAACCTTTTCACGGACAAAGTGAATGTCCATTTCGATATGTTTGGTGCGCTGGTGTTGAACGGGGTTACCTGAAAGGTAGATGGCACTAATGTTATCGCAATATACCAAGGTTGCCTTTCGAATGGGACAATGAAGCTCCAAAAGCAAATTACGTAGCCAACATGATTCGGAGACCACATTTGATACCCTCGATATTTCGCCTCGGCACTTGAGCGTGACAGAGTTGCTCGACGTTTTGCCGACCATGAGACCAAGTTGTTGCCAAGGAACATACAAGAGCGAAGTCGACCGTCCGGTGTCGGGACAACCACCCCAATCAAGCATCGTGTGTAGGAGACAAGCGTAGATGTAGCCGACGGATACAAGTGCAACCCATAGTCTAGTGTCCCCCGAATATACCGAATGATGCGTTTTATTGCATTCATGTGTTCAACTCGGGGTCATGCATGAATAAACACACCGCCGAACCGCATACGTAATATCCGGTCCGGTAAAGGTAAGATATCTTGGAGAGCCCCCGCAAGATCGCGATATCGGGTCGGGTCCTCGTATGGTGCACCGTCGCGGCACTTAGCTTTGGGTTTACATCAACCGGCGTGGAAGTGGACTTACGGGATGACATTCCAGCCCTCTCGATGATCTCAAGAAGATACTTCCGTTGAGACAGAAACAACCCACCGAATGACGTTTGACAAACAATTCCCAAAAAGTAACTCAATGGCCCCAAGTCTTTCATAGCAAATTCGAACCGAGCATGGCCATGATAGACCGACGCAAAGCATCGGAGGAGGCGGTCAAGATGATATCATCCACATATAACGAGAATGTAGGCCAATGACGAACCACTGCGGTAGATGAACAAAGAATTGTCGGACCGCTTGTGTGTGAACCCAATAGTCGAAACAAAATCAGCAAATCGTGTATACCAGGCACGTGGAGACCGCTTAAGCCCATATAAGGACTTTTTCAACAAACGAGACATGATGAGGGCGGTGGGATCCCCGAAACCCAACGGCTGATGCATATAAACTCGTTTCCTTGAGATCTCCATGTAGAAAAGCATTCTTGACATCTAACCGATGAATTGGCCAAGTCTTTGAAAGGGCCAAGCTAAGTACCGTGCGAATGGTAGCCGGTTTGACCACCGGACTAAATGTCTCACCACAATCAATACCAACCTCGCCGAGTCTTACCATCACCAACAAGTCGCGCCTTATGCCGAGCAAAGGACCCATCCGAATTCTCCTTGTGAGCAAAAATCCACATAGACCCGATAATATTAATACCATATGGACGGGGCACCAACTCCCACGTCTTATTATCAATAAGAGCATTATATTCATCGGTCATAGCAATTTTCCAATTAGGGTCATTTAATGCGGACACGGGATTGCGGGGCAAGGGGGATTTAGAGACATCGAATGTAAATTAAAATGTCTTTTAGGCGTAAAAATACCCCCCGACTACGAGTGACCGGTCTATGACTCGAGGAAGAATTAATGGAATTTTGGGAATTTTCTCGGGCTCGGGACGGACCGGCGCCAAGAAGCGGTGGGCCCGCCGGCCCAAATCGGAAATGGCCGGACTCGGCTTCGGACCGTTCCAGGAATCGGGCCGGACCGGCCCGATTCGGAACTGTTCCGGTGGGCTGGAAGAAGGGGTGTGGATGCTTGTTGGGCCGGCGGGCGGCGTGGGCCCGCCGGAGGATTTTGGGTACGGGAGATGTCCGAAAAATTCCGAATAATATACGGGGATATTTGGTCATCCAAAAAATTATACGACTTAGGTTCGGAGTATGAACTTTCGTAAATGGGAATTGAGTTTCATCAAAAATGACATGGCGATTGATTATGATTTTCTTGGAGGATAAATCAAAACACTTATAACCACGATGATTCGACGGATAACCCAAAAACACACACGGGGTAGACCGAGCCTGAAGTTTGTTAATTGTGGTGGATGAAAATAACGGATAACACAAGCACCCAAAAATCCGAAGGTGAGAATAAGAAGGGTTCTTATTATATAGGATTTTGAGGGGGAAGAATATGTCAGACCTTTAGACGGAATTATGTTAAGAAGGTAAGTGGCCATTTGTAGAGCATGATGCCAAAAATACGGAGGTATGGAGGCATGGATTAGGAGAGTTCGGACAATGTTATTTATCGAACGAATTTTGCGTTCGGCTTTCCCATTTTGTGAAGATGTATGAGGACATGAAAACCGAAAATTTATCCTATGAGTAGCACAAAATTCTCGAAACTCCCTATTGTCATACTCTTTCCCATTATCACATTGAATATTTTTTATTTCTCTTTCGAATTGAGTACGAATGAACGCTCTAAATTTTATGAAGACGGAAAACACTTGTGATTTATTCGCAATTGGAAACGTCCACAAAAATCTAGAATAATCATCTAAAAAGAGAACATAATATCGATGACCCATTGAACTAAGAACATGAGATGTCCATAAGTCGCTATGAATAATGTCAAATGGCATAGAAGTATGAGAATTGGAGTCTACAAATGGCAACTTAACAATTTTTCCTAATGAACAAGATCGACAAATTGGAGTACGACTCGTACCCTTACAAGAAATAAAGCTATTTTTATCTAAAACGATAAAATAGAAGATCCCGGATGACCCGACGAGCATGCCACATGGAAGGAGAGATGGTCGCAAAAGCCGATGGCAAGGTGGACTCGATGGACGAAAACCGGGCATGATAGGATATAGATCCCCCCTACTATCACACCTCATGAGACGACTCCCCGTCTTGAAATCCTTCACGGAGAGAAACCGAAAGGATCAAATTCAACGAAAAGAATTGTCATTTGTGAACTTTCGGACGTACACTAAATTTTTAATCAATTTAGGAGCATGTAAAGTATTTTTCAAGAGGAGTGGTGGATTGGGGGGAGACAACGTTTTCGACCATACCCTAGAATTGGAATAGAACTCGCCATTACCAATAATTATCCCCGAGGGGTGCTCAAATTGGAATAAGATGAGAGAGTACCGAGTCGGAAGTCATGTGAGTAGTGGCCCCGGTGTCCATGTACCAATTTTGATCCGGTTGAGTCAATCCCAACGTGTGCATCGCGGCCTCGATATCGGTCCGAGTAGGGCCTCGCCGCATGATGGGCTTGCGGAGGTCGGGGCCCAAGAACTCCCGGCCGTGCCGGTCCCGGCCCGTAACTACTACCACCGCCGCCGCCTGGGCCACCGGCCGCCGGGCCGCCACCGCCGGGCATTGGGGCCGGATCGTTGGCCGCCCCACCGGCCGCCGGGAATTTCCCCGCCGCCCGCCGGTATGGGCCGCCGGCCCACGGTCCACTTCCATTGCTCCATCGCCATGGGCCCCACCGCCGGGCCCATGGGGGTGGTGGGCCACCTTGTTCATTGGATGGGACCCACCGACGTTTTCGACTACGGAACCTCCACCATTACCACCGTGTTTGCCCCCCGGTTTTTTTTGTTATTATTTTTGCGATTATTCTTGCCGCCACCATGATTATGGTTTTGGCCCGAATTATTAACAAAACCCGAAGGATTAGGAGAGGATGCCATCATGACAACCGGACTTGCTCCGTAGCCGCCTTTTTAGCCAAACCGGCTTCTTCCAACGTAAGCATGGAGCGGGCTTGATGGAAGTCGGGAAGAGGGTTGCTTTGGCGAAGGAGAGTGCCAACACCATTATAGGCCTCCGAAAGACCGGCAACCAACCGTAGAACTAGACGATTATTTGTCACCGGTGCGCCAACATTACGGAGTTGATCCGCCAATTCCTTTAGTTTCTTGCAATATGCGAAACGTTTGGAAATACGTCCATTCGAACGAGAGAGAATTCTCGCTCGAGTGTGACGATACGGGAATGTTGGTTGTCTTGGAATATGTCACGCAATCTATTCCATGCAGCCATAGCCGTGGTATCGGGCTCCATAATCGTCGTAGAAGGTCCACCGAAATAGTGGCGTATATCCACCGAAGAACGGTAGCATCAAGTGTAATCCACACCTCGGGATCCTCCGCGGGGAAGGGGTCTAGCGGGAGAAATTATGTGATGAAGAACTTGATAAGAGATAGCGTGAATTTTAAACAACTCCGCCCACGTTGCATATTGAACGTTTTCCATCTCAAGGACAATAGGGACACTGAGCTTGATATTGGAAACCGTGAGGGCAGGGTGAAAATTGTTCTTAGACATATTTGAAAGAACAAAGAAGGAGGATAAATTTAAGAGAGGTTTTTGAGAGCGGAAGACGAGATATTTGGAGAGAAAAACCGAGGGAGGGGGGGGGGGTTCTCGGCCAAAGAGGCAAAAGTTTGAGAGAAGAAAACTTTTGGTTTAGACCTAGTCTCTTGATACCATGAAAGAAATAATCCCCTTGATTATTTTCATTAATTGAAAGGCTATATATACAAGTTACATATTTCCATAATAGGAAAAATCCTTTTCCTATTCTACTTCTAAATCCTTATTCTACCATAATTCTAACTATACAATTATGGTAGGCGTATAACACTAATTAAGGTATCCTTTTTATTACAATATACTACAAATATATATACCATATATACAATATCTTATTGGAACAATTTTCTAGCAAATCTGGCCGAGAGGCCCAACCCACTGCTATTGTTTAACAAAACGATTTATGAATGCTTAGAAATACTTCCACCAGAACTACTGAAGAACCAACTAACAAACCAAATAAAGAAGATGTTATCTCTAGCATACAAACACAATGCAAAATTATGTATATATATTACCAACAACAAAGTGCAAATAATCAACCGGCTTCTGTACCATCTTCTTCTACTTCACTTCAACCTTATAAAAACATGTGATTTCTGCTTCAAGTATTCAAGGCCTTCGAAATAGAATATATAGTGGTTCAAGTGCTTCACAAATTAGCGAGTATGATGTTTATGTTTTGCAGGGTGTTGTACCGTTTGAATCAATTGCTAATGAAAATGGACATGAAGACTTGCTAAATTACTAGAGGGAGAATGAAAAGACATTTCCGACTCTATCAAAGATGGCCCGAGATGTGTTGAATAATCAAGCGTCATCTACAGCTTATGAAAGCGTCTTTTCTGCTGGAAGGTTTCAAATAGGAGAGCACATACACTCATTGGCGGGAGACAGTTTGGAGATTGCAGTTTTATTCAGAGATTGGATTAGAGCGAAGCGTAGAAGGTGCGGTCAACCAAAGACCAATGAAGAAGACGACTACAATTACAACAAAATCTTATCTGAGGGAGCAGGAAGCGGCGTTGAACAATTTGATCAACAAATTTCAATTCCAACAGAAGATCCTCAAGAGATTGTCAGAAAATTAGAAAAAGTATGGTTACATATGTAATTTTTTTAATGCCAATTTTACTATGTGATTTGCAACTTTTGAACTACGAAATAAAGTTGCAATTTAGAAATTGTATTACAAAAAAATCATATTTCTATTAAATTATATAAGAGGCAATTAGCCTTGGGATGTTTTTTCACTATCTTGTTCAATTATTTAAGTGTTTAAATATAAATTTAAAAAAGTCCCCCTAAATCCCCATTTCTAACCCGACCCGACCCACCCCCACCCACCCACCCCACCCCTCCAAATCCCGTCCCATCCCGTCCCATTGGCCACCCTTAGTTGCAACTTCTTCTAGAATTTTCCTCTAAGGTAATCCACAATCATGACATATTTTTTAAAACTCTTTGCGTCTTTGTATTTTATTATGTCATCCTTTACAACTAAGTTATAAATATGACATGCACATCTAACATGAAAAATATCGGGAAAAGATGGAGTAAATTGAGTTTTTAAAATGTTTACAACATAATCATTAGAAGAAGCATTATCTAATGTAATAGACATAATTTTATCAGTAATTCCATAATATTCACTAATTTCATGAATGTTTCTTGAAATAAAATTTCAGTGTGTCTTTCATCAATATATCTATATGCTAATATACGTTTTTTTCCATAGACCAATTGTGATCTATCCAATGACATGTAACAGTTAAATAATCATTACTAGTAGTACTACGGCCTATGTCAGTAGTGATAGCCACTTTGCCATTAAAATGCTAAAAATGCATAACGTAAATATTGTTGATATTCATGCGCAAATTTAAAAACATCTCTTCTAAATTTCGGACCTATAACTCCCCCCGTCATCGGGTTAATTCGATCAAGTACTTGGTCGGGGACACTATGTGAACCTTGTCCCGACTCAAAAGACATTTGCACACCCGTTTTTTCAGCCAAGTATTAGTTATACATTGCTTTGTGATCCTTTTCCACACGTTTCATTAAACCTCCTGTCCCACCTTGACCTTTTTCAGTTTTAAATTTATAAACTTCGCGACAAATGTTATAAATAGCTAGTTGATTAGAAACGTCCCTTTAAAAAAACTCTCATGCATATGATTTTAATTTTCGTTGTTTTTGGCCTCTACTCATACTAGGGGATATATGAGGGAATCCAGTTTCAGTTTCAGCCCGAGACTCAGTCTGAGCATGAGTTGGAGTTGCACTAGTGAGTGTGTTATCTAAATTATCTTCTAATTCATTTTCTAAATTATAGTCTGGTTCAGATGCAGAATATACCTCATGATCTAATGGTATATTAATATTAACATTAAAAAATTCAGTTTCATCTCAATGAGTGAAATTATCATAATTAGGATTACTAGAAGATGCACCCTTACCCCTGTTACCCCTACTACCTCTACCAGAAAAACGTCAACCTCGTTTCATTATAATTATGCGAATAAATAATTAAAGTTAAGAAAATTAAGTACGATAATTACAATTAAGTAACAATAATAATTTAAATAAAAGAAGGAATGAGTGTACCAAACACCGACGTATAGTAGACGTGTTATCGAGGTTGAAAATTAAAACTTTGCTCGATGATCCTTAAGCTAATTGTCAACTTCACTCCCAATTTTTTAACATTGATAGAAATTAGCAAATAAAATATAATATTTAGTGTGTAATTTAGACTTGTAGAGAGAGAAAGATTAGAGAGATGGTAGGAAGATTTGTGAGGAAAATGAAGAGAAAAATGAGATATTTATAGTTGAAAATAAGGTTAATGTGTAAATATACTAACTTAGGGGTTAGGAATAAATATTAAGGGGATAAGGGGGTTTATGGGGAGTGGGGGAGCCAAACTGACCGTTACTAACCGTTGCCAATGGTTAAAATTGAAAATGGTCGTTTGTGCAACGGCTATAATCAATAAACGGGACGGGATCGGGGTGGGACGGGATGGGCTGGGTTGATAGCGGGACAGGGTGGGACCGAAATAGGCGGGATCAACTCTAGTCCCGTCCCGATTTCGAACTCGATTACCGACAATCTCCATCCCCTAATTTACCTGCGAGACTGGGGCGGGTCGGTTTCGGGACGGGACGGGTTGGGATCGGGACGTCCCGGCCCAGTTCCATAAATGGCATTTCAAGTTCATTGTCTCCTCCCTGCTCCCTGCCCCAACGCCCCCAACTCTCGGCATTTGACCATCCCACCCCCGCTACCCCACTTAGCACCCATCCCACATCACCCCATAGTATTTTCCTAAATTACTTATAAATAATTGAGATAATATATATTTCCGTTTACTTATCAAACACTAGAAAATAAGTAAGAATAGTCATTTTCCAAGAAAATATATTCCAAAAAAACTATACCAAACACATATCCTTAGTTTGATGTAAACATTGACTAAAGCTCACTCTTTAGATGAGTTGCGTTATTCCTTTTGAATTGATCTGATCCGTCTAATTAGGATGGTCTATTAGTTTGGAGATGGAATATGCTCAATTTTGGCTTGCTGTAGGATATTTTTCAAGAAGTATAATGATATTATAATGACAACTATATGAATTGAAATAGTTAAAAGGGTTAATTTGGTCAACTTTTTAGTTACAGGTGATAATAGTCCAATCAAAAAGGAGATTATCTTTTTACTCCAAATCCGAAATCCAAATTCCAAGCCACTTTTTGCTCTGGAGTTTGTAATATTGTCATAGTTCTACAAATATCCTTATTTTTCTTTTTAGTTTGCAGTATACAATTAGTCAAAATCTTCTTCTCTAGTACTCATTGCTTTTATTATATGTATGTTGTATACTAGTAGACTAGCTGAAAATTAATTTTTGTTCTTCATATAATCTCATACTTGTCAAAAAGTCAACTTTTTATTCACCAAGATTCACATAGTCACATTGTTTCCTTTTGTATTTGGAAAAAGAAAATACATTGTAGTCCAATTTCATTTAATCTTTGTGTTAGTTCTTGCTAAAACATTTTTTCCTTCAATTTACAAATCAGACATCAAAAATCCGTAAAAACTTAGTCAAATTAGAAGTGTTTATAAGCCGGAGATAATCAACTTATGATTTTTTGTTGATTTTGATAGATTTTGTTGTGTCATGAACACAATGTTCGCACAGCGGAAGTTAAATTTTTGCCCAACAATGAACTGGTATAGCTATATGATAATCTAATGAATGTCAAAACATAATCATGAATACTTACAAGTCTTTGTATGTTGGATTCACAACTATGGTATCCACACGAGTTGTCTCTCCAATTGCAAATTCCAACTCCAATGTATTTATCTAACGAAGAACGCTAAGAATTCTTTTATTAGAAGAGAGAAAGTAATTCAAGACTCTAAGTCTTGAATCCTCTGTTTTGTCTGACTGACTAACGACATAATTACGGGGTTTGTGTTGTTTATATAATAGGTAAAGGGAAAAACCTAAACCTAAAAAAAGTACAAAAGACTAATTAGGCCCAAGTACTTTCTTTAGGTTTTCATCCAAGCCCCTTTATTATATTAACATATTTAATTAAGTCCAAAATTCAATCTTGACTTAATTAAATAATTTCCATCAAATAGAAATATATTCCATAATTATTATAAATTAAATATTTCGGTTCCTAACCGAATATTTAATAATTTCTCAATACACTCTTAGATTGAAAAGACAATCTCATATAGTGTGACCTTATAGGCCTTCACATATCGACATTAATCTAATTAAGGTTCATACGAAACTCCTAGACGGCTTCGTATGACGAACTCAATATGTGAAGTACGTTTACACGAATTTAGCAAACTTTACCTTTATGTGGAATAATAAAATCCTTTCATTCACGACACACTCGATTAAGCTTAGGATTTACCAAGTATCTATCTAAATGGCTTAATCACTTTATCTCATCTTTATTAGTCGACAACTAGACCATATTCAAAATATGTCTCTTGCATTGGCCAATGACTTTATTCGACCTAATATAGAGAAGTTGAGTGTTTTCTCGAATTTCCAATCGATGAATGAATCCTATTTTTGGCTCAACTACTGCATTCGTTTACATCGTAATGCACCCAACTCAAGTCGTATCTACCCCATAAGGAGTGCAAGCTTTGAACTTGGTCAAAGTACATCATTCTGCGAACAAGGCACGTATTGACCTCAAGTTGAATGACTTTTATATCCCACATGCCGATAACATTATAGACATGTATAACAAATAGTTTATCGGCAGGGTGTACCAATACTCTCCAAAGTATCCATGTGTCCATCACGAATAATAATTGCCCGTAGTCGTGAAACTCACTACATTCTCTAAGAATGTGATGCAGATCACATGTCGTCTTATAACATATCATCGATATCCCATTCTCGATGATCATTAGTCGAGGCAATTTTGAGAGTTACGCTTTATCATTAATATCTCACTCTATCAATGACAGCGCCAACTCAAGGGAGCACATATATGAATAATTGCAAACAATCAAACAATTCAATAACTGCAAATGCCATAAATATTAATCATTAATAATATGAATGTGTTCAAGTACATTTGTCCATAATTAGGATTGTCTCTAGGACACATATACTTTCATATTTGGGCTTATAAACACTTGATTTGTAAGTCATTTGAGTATTTACCAAACACGTAAATAAGTTAAAAGTGTTTATAAGTTAGTTTGACCAGCTTATAAGCTTAGCCAAACACTCTAAGTCATTCAAATTTATGGATTTATGACTTTGATAAGACATACTCCTTCCGTCTCAATTTGTGTAATTATTTTACCAGACAATTTAAGAAAAAAGGAGGAATTTTGAAATTTTTGGACTAAAACAAGCCTTAAGAGTTACAACTATAAGAAGTTTAAATTTAAATCGTTTTTATATATAGTAGATAAATTGAAAAGAAAAGAGTGTCACATGAATTGTGACTAGGAGTATATGAAAATATGCGATTGAAGAAAAAGAGCACGTATATTTATTTGTGGTTTTGACTTAAGTTTAGTAAGTCTGTGTTGTGTCTTGTGTTTTGCAAAAAATGTAGATTCATGGTTTCAGGTGGGAGTTGTACTGAGCACTGGTGTCAACAGTGCCTATGCTCTAGGATATGCTGGCACTATCATGGTTCCTCTTGGCTGGACTGGTGGTGTCATTGGTCTTGTTTTATCAACACTCATATCATTATATGCAAGTGTTCTTATGCCCAAGATTCGTGAATATGGTGGAAAGAGGCATATCAGATACAGAGATCTTGCAGGATTTATGTATGGTAAGAGCAATTGAAGTAACAAAACACTCCCTCCGTCCCAATTTATGTAACAGTCTTTCTGTTCTAGTTTGTCGAAAAGAGATTGTCATCTTCTTTTACCCTTAAAAAATGATTTATAACCACATAAATATTTAAGGTTTGTTTTAGACTACAAATCTCAAATAAGACTTGGTTAATGTTGCATGCAGGTCGGGCAGCTTATATGATTGTGTGGGCATCACAGTATGCAAATCTTTTCTTGATAAATATTGGATTCATCATTTTGGGTGGACAGGCCTTGAAGGTGAGATAAATTTCCCTATCATCTTCTGCTAGTCTAAATCTTTATGTCTAAGTACTGCGAGCTTGTTATCCCGTTAGTGTCTATGTTGCTCCGACTCTCCAAAAATGTTACCGCACCCACGTTGATCCTCCAAAAATGCATTATTTTTTAAGGATCCGACGTGCACCTGTCAATAATTTTGAAGAGTTCGAGCAACATAGGTTAGCGCCCAAGATCATTGTACGTATTGTCTGGCCTCACGGATTTGTCCCGTGGAGGGGCGGATTTAGTGGGGGCCCAGTGTATATATTGGATAGATTTTCTGTGTTTATGTACATATATTAACTTTTGAACACCTTAAACAAATGCAAAAGGTTAGCTCAAGTGGTCCAGAATGTTCAAAATTGTCTCTAGCATCCTAGATTCGATTCTCAAGGACAATGTTATTTTTTATATTTAGCTTTGTTTTTTTTCAAACATCCTGAATAAAAATCCTAATCCGCCACTGGGCCTATGGTACAATGAGCCCAAAACACGTGTATCATGTGAACTTGTGTTTTGTCGTATATAACGTTTCACTTTCTCTTCTCCGATATAGAATTTGCCTAAGGTGTCCTATGCACCTCTTCTTCATAAACTCATTAGCCTCTAAGCCTGTCAGCCTAAAGTGTCATATGCACTCCTTCGTGAGCTTGTTAGCCTATAAGACTCTTAGTCCTTCTCCTTGACTGACCCTCATCAGCCCGCCCTTCGTCATGCGCGTCATATATCCAGTACCTCCTCCCAAAGCTTCCTACTATTCCAAAAAGGTGGTGAAATTGAAAATAGAAAGAAGATATATCAGATGAAGCTAGGAATAATGAAATATGAAGATAAATATTATATTGTCAAGTTAATTTTATCATAACTGTCAATTAATGGATAAGGAATGATTCTGAAACGAATTTTTTTTAATGATTGGCAGGCTTTCTATCTTCTCTTCAAGGATGATGATCGAATGAAGCTAGCATACTTCATCGCGATTGCTGAATTTGCCTGCGTCTTATTCGCCATTGTTGTGCCCACCTTGTCATCACTAAGGATTTGGCTGGCAGTTTCATCAGTTTTCAGTCTAGTGTATCTCACTATAGCCTTTGCTTTAGCTCTTAGGGATGGTATGTATATCTCCTAATATCTGACAACACCAAATATATAAAACATTTATTATATAAGCACTGTCAATGAACCAACAAATGTGAAGTTAATCATCTTCGCGCTTGCAAATTATTGATATCTCTGGTGCTTGTGTAGTAAATTTTTTGTGATGTGAAGAAGTAAATGCATGAGATGTAAATAAACAGTTTTTTTTTCTTCTTTTTGTGGTGGCTAATTTACAGGGATTAATGCTCCTCCTAGGGACTATAGTATTCCAGGATCCAAAATAAACCGACTTTTTACAACTGTTGGTGCAGCTGTCTTGTTTTTGTATTCAACACAGGAATGATTCCAGAGCTCCAGGTAACTAACCTAAACATTTATGAACTTCTGTGAAGAACCAAACACTTTATACCTTAAACTGGATGTGGTTCCAATTGAGGCTAATGTGTATAATTAAAGGAGGTGACATATTTTATGTAGTTGACTTATAAACGTAATTGACACTTGAGAACAAGTGCAAAAGATTTTCCAAAATTTGAGTCAGAGGTGTGTAATAGGATTACTTTATTTGTTCAGGTATTCAATTGGAACATACAGTAGTTCGAATTTCTAAGTGAAATTTATTATCAAGTTTAAGAGGTTGTTGATGTATTCCGCCAAAATATTTAAATTGTGACCTCTGATTGAAATACCTTAAACTGGATACAGTTCCTTAGTATCTTAACATGACAAATCAGTTTCGTGCTCTTTTTCTTGATTTTATTTGATTCTGACGAATTACGTTAAATCTTTTTCTTTAACAGGCTACTGTGAGAGCACTTGTTGTCGACAACATGTTGAAATCTCTATATTTTCAGTTTAGTTTAGGATCTGTGCCTGTGCATGCTGTTACTTACGTCGGGTACTGGCCATATGGATCCAGTTCATCGTCCTATTTGCTCAACAATGTCAGTGGTCCAGTTTGGGTCAAGGCACTCGCCAACATTACCGCATTCTTGCAAGCTATCATAGCTCTACATGTAATCATCTTTCTGCTTTGATCTTATATTATTGATTAACTTCTATACAGTGAGAATATAAAAGAATTCAGTTTACTATAGTACTGCCATTCTTTTTTGCTTATTGTAGATATTTGCGAGTCCTACGTATGAATTCTTGGATACCCAATACGGGATTAAAGGAAGTGCAGTTGCTGTTCGGAACCTGGCATTCAGAACTCTAGTAAGAGGAGGTTATCTCGCGCTTACTACATTCCTATCTGCTTTGTTACCTTTCTTGGGAGATTTCATGAGCCTCACTGGTGCTATCAGCTCGATTCCACTAACGTTTATTCTTCCGAACCATATGTATATAATTGCCATGAAAAAGAAATTGTCTTGGTTACAAAGGAGTAGGCATATGATCAATGTTGTCTTCTTTAGTTTCATGGCTGCTGCTGCAGCAGTAGCTGCTTTCAGGCTTATAGCAGTGGACTCGAAAACTTACCACGCCTTTGCTGATTTGTAGTTTCAAATTAATCTCAACTTTCTCAATTCTTGGCCTCAGAGAGGTATATGTTTGTACTATATATTGGATGAATGATATTATAAAACAGATTCAGATTGATTTGGATGAAATGTGAAAAGGAATATCTTCATTTTGAGGGGAATGTTTCTCATCTTATTCTATTGGCATTCAAATTTATCTCAACCTCCTCAATTCGCAGCCTCATAGAGATATATGTGTTTGTACTACAGTTAGACCTCTTTATAACAATCATTCTCTGTAATATCATTCTCTATAACGACATTTCACTGTAGCAGTCGGATTTTCCCTGGAATCGATTTTTCATGTTATGTTTGTTATATTATATGTTTTCTATAATAGGATTTCATTATAGCAGCCAATAAATATCCAAACAAACAATGTTGTTATAGGGAGATTTGATTGGATATATTGGATGAATGATACTAGAACAGTTTTCAGATTGATTTGGATGAAATGTGGAAAGGAGATCATGTTCATTATTTTGTGTTAAACTTGTGGACCTAAACATGTTTGATCGATAAGGGGATATTAATACAATCTATTAATTAACGATTCATCTCATCCTTAAAAATACATCTAGCTACTGTGGCCATAAGCCCATAAGTATTTTTTCACAACAGTTGATGATTTACTAGAGCTACATGGCATCAAGTCATGAAACTTGAACTTACAACACAATGCAAGGAGAAATTACAATACTCAATAGTAGTCAAATGTTACTTCACCTACCAATTTGGATGTATATTTACCATTCTCTTCAGTATAAAATAACAGGACTTTTATTATAGTTGAATAATTTAACATTTACATAAAATGATCTCAAAAGATGAAAACATTATCCCCTTTATCTACTACTGAAAAATAAAATTATAAATCAGCAAAGACATAGTAGGTTTTAGAGTCTACAGTGATAAGCTTCAATGCAGCTACTAATGCAGCAACTGATATGCAACTAAAGAAAAAAATATTGAGCCAATGCCAGATCTTCTGTAATAATGACAGCTTCTTTCTCTTAGCAACAATGTACATGTGATTTGGAAGTATAAATGTGAGTGGAAATGTACTGATAGCTCCGGTAAGGCTCATGAAGTCTCCGAGAAAAGGCAACAGAGCAGAGAGGAAAGCTGTAATGACTAGATAACCACCTCTAACAACAATTCTGAATCCCAAGTTTTTACAAGCCAGTGCACTCCCTTTAATTCCGTACTTAGTATCCAAAAACTCGTATGTCGGACTTGCAAATATCTGGGATCATAAATAGAAGCAACTTTCAGTATGCTAAAAATAGTTAGAGACATAGCATGTATATGAGGGACCAAACGAGTGTTATTTGGAACTGTTTAGGGCAGTCCGGTGCACAAATTATCACACGTTCATGCAGGGTCCGGGGAAGAGTTCTAATGTAGGCAGTCTACCCTGACGCAAGCATCAGTGGTTGATTCCACGGCTTGAACCCGTGATATATAGGTCAAACGGAGACAAGTTTATTATTGCTCCAAGGCTCGCCTTCTTATCTTGAAATGTTTGAAGGAAAAAAACCTACCAACACCTAGTGTTTACACTTAAGTACATTATTCTATCATGACTAGTGTAAGAAAAGATGAGGTGAGAATCGGTATTAGTTAACTATGGTTGACTGATAACAGTTTATTTAAAGACATATGGTATGGATCTATTGTGTTAGAGTAAACACCCGGTGTGGGTGAATTGTGTTCCTGTTCGAATAATGTAACATGAAAATATATGTTGTATAAAGGTCATAAGGTTGGAGCAAAGTGATAATTACATGCAACGCGATGATAGCTTGCAAGAAAGCAGCAATGTTAGCCATTCCCTTCAACCAAATTGGACCACTAACATTATTCAGCAAATACGAAGATGCATTGGATCCATAAGCCCAATATCCAATGTAAGTAACGGCATGCATTGGAACAATGCCTAAAGTAAACTGAAAGTTGAGGGCTTTTATCATGTTCTTGACAACAGGTTCTCTCACGGTAGCCTACAAGAAAGAAAGAAGAGATCGTGAGAATTAAAAACAATGGAGAAACCAAATCCAGAAGACATACAAAAGTATCTGTATGTAAGGAAATGGTGATAAGACTTTAAAAGTACTCAGCAGAAAATAATCATCATCATTCATTCATCATTAAAGGCATCTCTTTAGTAGAATGTTGCACCACTTCCCCCAGCAGATATCTCTCTCGTCCATTTCTTTTAGCAGACATTCTTCATTGTATTGTTCGATCAAGTCTTTACATCAAAGTTGAAGCCAATCAGTAAAGTCAGAAGTAGACCATTATTACATCAACCATGGTAGCTAATTACGTAATTCTTTTTCACTCCAAAGGACACAATGAATAGAACAAGAACCAAAATTTCAAAAGAAAAGCACAATGGTAACAAAAATCACCTTAAATGGTGCCTATAACTGTAACTAAGTATTATACAGCTTTGGTTATCACTTAGCATGTAAAAGACAAAATTATCATTTTATGAAAACTGTCAAGAATTTCCAACTCTCTATGTACATGAAAATATTCACTGGGCATGTAGAGGTAAGGTCTATGTACAATCTACCCTCCCCAGACCCCACGGATTCTAGCAAAAAGAAGCATGAAAACTATAGTGGGGTTAAAAGATGTTGAGGCTATTGTGGTTAGTACGTGCAAATTAGTTTAAGCATCTGAAAACATGCAGCTGATTATATACAGCCAACACATTATCATACAAAATTTCAATTATCAACTCATGTCAAGTACTTCACTACTTTAGACTTCATAATTAGTCAGGTGGTTGACCAAAAAATTCTATCCATAAACAGAATTATCGATTTCTAGGTCAGTTACTTGTATCTCGGGAAGCATTCCTGTGTTATATGCAAAAACAAGATTAGCAGCAGCACCAATAGTTGCCCAAATCCCACTGCTTTTGGTTCCTGGAATGTAGTCTCTAGGAGGTGCCTGAAGACCTGCAATTCAGGATATTTAAAAAAGGATGAACACAAAACAGCATTCCTCTTAATAATATAGAGCTACAAGGTTGAAACAGCAAATATGATTTTTGGTAAAGAAGCAAAACTACGCTTTCCATTCCGGGTAAATCCAAATGAACCACGTTTCATGCAGAGATGTTGTAATACTCATATGAACTTACTTTATAAAACAAGCCCTGATACTATGTGGGAGAGGACTAATACTTAAGACAAAAAATGTTACGAGAAGCATAATCAGAGAAAAGTAATTTTTTGCATGGAAGCGTGCTCCAATTTCTAGAGAAAGCCCTATATTGTAGAAATGATCTGCATGACTGCAACAAAAATACTCAACAGAAACGGTCTTAATGGAGAGAGAATCAGATGTGCAAGCCTGTAGAAACTCATAGACCAAGCAACCATGAGGGGGGGTTGTTTCTTTTAATTTTTGTATCACAATCAGGTTCAGTCAGTTCAACAAAGTATTTTAAAAGGCATAAAACAATAACTAATTGGAACTTTTAGACAGCTGAAGAGGTTACAATATATGCCGGTAACAACCTAGGTGCCTAGCCCATATACTTAAATTGGTATGAATTGTATTCAGAATCAGCACACGATGAGCTCTCTGAATACCCAAAAAACTGATGGTTCAATTGTGCATTCAGTATTTTTAGGACTTAAATTCTTTATATGACAGGTAATCTCTGTGGTGCCAAAAATACCCTCACCCCTCAGAACCCAAAAAAAGCAACAATAAGCTTTTCATCAATTTGCAAACAGGAGAATTGGGAGAACCTAGAGGCAAACCACATATTCATACACTAAGATCTGATCAATTTTACTTTTCGACATAGAAGGTACAGCAGAAAGGAAAATTTCCCAAAAGTGCCGTCTGTTAAATTTACAGTATGCACAAATTGTAAATTTTAATGCGTCTGACTCAAGATATTAAGGAAGAAGAGCTTACCGTCTTTAAGAGACAAAGAAATCACTATACAAACATACACTAGACTGAAGAATGTTGAGAACCCCAGCCAAACCCTTAAAGCTGACAAATGGGGTATAGCAATGGCAAAAAGGACACAGGCGAACCCAGCCAGTGCAATGAAGTATGGAAGTTTCATCTGATGGTCATCCCTAAAGAGAACATAGAAAGCCTGCAATCAAGTTATTGGGAAAGTCCCATCAGAAAACCCAAAGAAGCTGACAGAATCATATTATAGTTTTGCTTGGACATCAAATCCATGAACTAAAAGATATTACTATGAATATGTCAAGATAAATTGACTGTCAATACTTCAGAATTTCTTTGGTGCAGGGGGGGAAAAAGGACGAACCAATCAATGAAGCGTGCATGTGTACTTGACAAAGCACATTTTATTTCTCATCATATTTTCCTTTTCCTTTCCCTTTATTTATCCTTGTTTTTTCTACTACACCTTCTCAGTGACCTGGAGAGTTACAGAGGCAAATTACCTTTAAGGCCTGTCCACCCAAAATGACAAATCCGGTATTTATCAAGAATAGATTTGCATACTGCAACGCCCAGACAAGTGAATAGGCTGTCTGTCCTGCAGCAGCCAAAATCCCATTTTAGCTAAACCAATGGAATCAAAACCAGATGAATCACAGAAGAAGCAAATCAAACGGGATCAAGCTTGACTATGTATTTGATATGTTTTCAGCAACACATACCATATATAAATCCTGCGAGGTCTCTATATCTGATATGTCTCCGTCCTCCATATTCGTGGAGCTTAGCGATAAGAGTACTAGCATATAGAGATATAGCTGATGATAAAATCAAACCAACCACACCACCAACCCAACCTAGAGGAACCATGATTATGCCAGCATATCCCAGAGCAAAGGCACTGTTGATGCCAGTGCCCAAAACAATTCCCACCTGAATCCATGAATCTGCGGTTTGCGCAACAGGTGAAATAAACACGAATTACTATAAATCACCACATGATTAAGGAAACTAGGCAAGAATCATAGTTTATAGATATTAATTATACAATTATTTTCTCCTTTTTCTTCCTCGTGACCATCTTAACAGGATTGTAGACAGAAGCGAATCCAGGATTTAAGCTCTATACGTTCAACCTTTACGGTTCTTAGCATTGAACTCATTATATTTATAAAGCCGTGGGTTCATATCTACTATTTATTGCAATTTGACATATTTTTACACATAAATCTATACTCCACACTGAAAGTACTCGGTTCATATGAACCCGGTACCAACAAGTTGTGTCTGCCCCTGACTGTAGATGACAATAGTAAGACATTCAAAATTTTGCCAACAAACTAAACTTTACAAAAGAAAATGATTCAAATTCAGCAACTAAAAATTCTTAGTGCCTCATAAACATCAGAAAATACTTGGTAATTCTGCACTCGACCGTCTGATTTCATGGGGATGATAGTGCTACATTTATGGGACTGGTAGGTTCTACATCATGTATCTCTATGATAGGAGTGTAGTTTACTAGGTTTACAACTGAACTGGGCTACATGTGAAAGGAAATGTTATCCAAAGAGGTCACTGGCTTGCTTTTTATCACCAGACTTATCATAGGAAAAAAGTGCATTTGAAATTAATGTCACAGAAACATGAGAGTATTATGCAGTAAAGAAGACACTAATCTTGCTTGCTCATTTACATCTTTGGAGGGGTTATAATACAGTAGGAAAACTAAATCTGTCTTCTTCAATTTCAAAGATAATTTTTTGGCATACCTCCAATCTACACAATTCTGGAACTGAATAATGAAGGGACCTTGGAGTAACTGTTAAAGTTGTTGTCATGTGATTAGGAGTTCATGGGTTCAAGCGGAAACAGCCTCTGACATAAATGAAAGGTAAGGTTGCGTACAACAAAACCTTGTGGTCTGGCCCTTCCACGTACCCGCTCATAGCGGGACTGCATCGGGCTGGAATAGATTGCTTATAGATATGTTAACATATCTGTAATGTTCTCTTAGCTAAAAGAAGTTTTTTTAAAACATTAAAAAAAAACTTGAAATTAATTGGCTATAATCTAAATTCATAAATTACTTGTAAGCATTGAAAATAACATTTTTTATAAAAAAAATATTATTTTAATATTAATTAATAAAAAATAATAAAATTTTGAAATATTTAAAAATTATACTAAAAATACTATGAATTCCAATTACTCTCATGTCAATATGATTAAAATTATATTTTAAAATATCAATCAAATTTCACATAGTTTGAATCTCGATAAATGAAAAGTGTCACATAAATTGGAACGAATGGACTAATAATTTGGCATCTGACAAAACTAGAACAATAAACATAAATGAACTCAAATGTCAGATTTGGTTTTAGGCCACTAATTTTATTGAGCTTGATGAATTGATATTAGAAAAAGTAAAAGATCACGAATATAGAGTAAAAGAGAAAGAGACCATTACTAACTTGGTGAGCAGTATTAGGAATATCAATGGCCAATCTGTCATCACTGTGCACACTGAGGAGAAGAGGATGATCCAACGACGTCGTTGACATCGTTAAAACACAAAGATTCTGATCTGAAAGAGGCTATAAGAGCAAAGCAAAGCAGTGAGGTATAATAAATTCTGTTTTTTGGAGTGCCACCCATGATTGGGATAGTGATGCCGTCGTTTTCTCTTTTCGCTTGTTGCTTGGGATAGTGGGATTTGTTTTTTTATTTTATTTTTCAGGATAGGTGGGAGGGATTCCTTCAGTTGATCAATTATTGGGAGAGAAAAATCTGATGTGTCGATAGTAGGGGTGTAAAAAAAATCGACAAATCACACCAAACTCATAATTGGAGTCAAACCGAGAAAAAACCGAAACTAGTGGATTGGTTTAACTTGATTTGATATTAGAAAAAAAATCGATTGGTTTGGTTTAGTTTTCAATAAAAAATTCAAATCGAACCAAATCAATTCAAAAATACATGTATACAATTTTTAAAATATTTTATACATGAAAAAAATTATTTATAATATAATTTATAAATATTTCATAAGTTTTTTTATAGTTTTTGTCTTTTAACATATTATTTCAAGTTTGAGCTTAGAATTTTTAATGGTACAATAAATTTTATAGCGCATTGATATTAGTAACTCAAATAAAACTCAAATCAATACTAATGCTAACAAAGAAATTCAATTCTAACAATAACAATAATATTGGATATTTATTACTATGTACTATTAGTTTTGCATTGGTTAGAAGTTAAAAGACATAACTTAATTTAATTTTTCTTTAATATATAATTATGTAATTAATAATTAGTCGTATTTTTTTTCTTTTAGTACTTTTAGATTATGATCATTATCATTATTACTTAGCAATTTCATTATTTTTTTTGTTGAATATTTTAGTACAATATCATCACTTATCTTACATTTTGTGTCATTTTAATAGGAAACATTTTAATTAGATAGTTGTATCTTACTAGAACTAAAGAAATTTTTAAAGCACAAGTTATAGATTTTGTATGAAGATTTTATTAAAAAAAAAATGAACAATCCGAGAAAATCACAAAATCAGAGAAAATCCGAAGTTGAAAAATCCAACTTTTATTGGTTAGGTTTAATTTATAAATTTAAAAATCCAACACAATTGTTTGATTTAATTTAGTATTTGAGAAACCGGAACCAACCCGGTCCATGTACACCCTAATCGCTAGTGAAGAAGACAGTTATATTACATCACTAGTTTTAGTACACGCGCGATGCGCGATCAATATGAGAAGAAACTAATCATAAAATTTTAATACATATAGCTTGTTTATAATTTGACATCAAATCTAATTGCTTCAATGTTTATGCTGTTATTTTCGCTGAGATCGTTTATTTTCTATTTAAAATTAATTGTAATACTCCTACCCACAGAGAAAAAAAATTATTAAAGTGATTTCCTATAGCTTTTAAGTCAAAAATAAAGGAAGCTTTAAAATTTATATTTTATAGCATCTTTCTTTCACAAATATTATTGTTCCCGTTTATATATATATATATATATATATATAATATTATGTCTTCATCACTAAATTAAATTTCTTGTCCCAGTGTCTTAATTTTTCCCCCTTATATATTACACTGTAATTTTTCTTCTTCTCCTACAATAGCCATTCTTTACCCGTATATCTTTGAGAGAAAATGTATGTTCCTTTTTTTATAATGGTACCTTTGCATTTTTTTCCCAAACTTTTATATTTATTTCTTTCTCAAACTTTTTTTGGTTTAGTGAATTTACGAAAAACGTTGAAGACGATAAAAGGCCGGTGCTTGATTTCAAGTATCAACCTCAATAATTAATGTATCGAAAACATTTTCTGAACTATATTTATTCAACAACTATAACAAAAATTATTTTTTTGTTTTTAACTTTTGTCCAAATTTTTCCAAGTGAGTTTAAATTAAATCTTTTCTACCGCACAAAAAATGTTTCATCCTTATCGCTACATTTTTTAGATTATATTTTATTTAATGTTGAAATACTTATCTTTGAATTAAAATTTATTAATTGAAAAATAATATTTATAATAATATCCTTCCCACATTTAGAATTGCCAAATAGCTTTTTAATAGCTTAACGTTTGGCCTAATTACAATATAAATTATCCTCCTTTATTTATATATATAGAGAGAGATAGATATTTTCTACAAATAATTTTATCTTTAGCGGTTAAAAAATAACTCACACCTCTAACTCGTAAGTCAATTTAGAACTGTCTTTTATGAAAAAAAATTATTGTTTAATTGAAAAACATCATTTATCAATCCCACGAGACTATCTAGTGAGTGTTATTAATAATTAATGTCTTCTTCCAAATATTTTTGTGATTGCTTAACCACATGATGATTTATATTTAAAAATATTATAGAGCAATATGTTTTGTTATTCACTCTATGGAACCTGTGTTATCATTAGCAAATATATGCATTGAGTAGAATTTTGAATCTTGTGATGGATCACTTTGAGTTTATCAAATATTCTTGTCAAGATTTATCCTTATCAAAGAATAACAAAGAATGTGTTGGAAATTTGTCTTTGGTGGGGAGGTGCGTCTACCTATATTTAATGAATTAAATATGAGGGTTCCGCATGTTGGAGGCTTTGTTTCTTCACACGTGCATAATCTACTAAGTGAGTAGATGACCGTAGGGCCAAGAATCGTCAAATTTCGTTGAGAAATGAAAGAGATATTGGTCCACGAAGTAAGATGTTTGAGTAGGGCTGGCAATGGATCGGAGGTGGATCGGGTGGAGCTCAATCCGCCTCCACCCGCCAACGATCCATCCACCACCCGACCCATCCATCACCCTATTTTTTTAATCCACATCCAATCCACCCATCATCCACTGGTGGATCGGGTGCTTCGCGGTTGTAAAATTCTGGAACCCAACATAATAAGCATATTGTAAAATTCCCTCCAATCCACTGTAAGAAACTGAAGGGCAATCCCTCTAAAAATCTCTTAGTCATATAAGATATGCAGTATTTTACAATAAAGAAATACTGAACCACAAATCCACAATATGAAGATATTGAACTCTGTCTTCTAAACTAAGACAAGAGCAAGGAGCAACTTTCTGAGAATGAAATAAACTAAACTAAAGAAATAGCAGAAACTCTGAAACACTACTGATAAAACCAGCTTAAATTACATTTCACTTCTAATAGCAGACATTATTTTCTGAGAAATAGCAGCTGAAACTCTGATAAAACCAGCTTATAGCAGTTATACACTTATTGAGAAATAGCAGAAACTCTGAAACAGTGAAACACTATTGATAAAACCAGCTTAAATTACATTTCACTTCTAATAGCAGACATTATTTTATGAGAAATAGCAGCTGAAACTCTGAAATAAAACCAGTTGAAACTCTAAAATAAAACCAAAGCTGAAACTCTGAAATAAAACCAGCTGAAACTCTGAAATAAAACCAGCTTATGTTCCGTATTCATATCACATCATTGAAGATCCATTCATTTTCTAAATCACATATACATGTCCTCTCCATCCTGTCGTTAATGAAATAAAAGCATATAAAAAAACATTATTAAAACAAACATTATCGTAGGAAATAAATGTGATTAGTTTACCGAGTTAACATCAATGAATTCACTTGTAGTTGTAGAGCTTCCATCACCTCTCACATCGGCATTATCCAAAATAGTAGCACATGTGTGTGCATTATCAAAAGAAGATTCTAAAAAAAATCCACCCGAACTCATAAATTATCATCATATCAATTTTAAAAAAACGGTTCAAGTGAGTGTAAATCAAAAATATTTATTACCTGAATACTCTCCAAGGATCCAATTTTGCATACACATAAGTGCTTCCACTGTATCGGCATGAAGGCTCGAACGATGGGGACTAACCACCCTACCGCCCATACTAAAAGCACTCTCAGAAGCTACTGTTGATGCAGGTATTGCTAATATATCTTTAGCAATTTTTCTCAAAGTTGGATACTTCAAGTCAGTCTTCCAAAAATTAAGGACATCAAACTCACTACTCTCTGGTAATGCATCCTCTTCAAGGTAGTGGTCTAACTCACACCGTACATTGCCTTTTCTTTTCTTAGTCTTTTTCATCAAAGTCCATTTATCAGAAGCATTGCAATCACTAGGTCGCTTCCTAAGAAATACATTATGTCTACAAGTAGGAGACACAACATCCTCTATTTCGGATTTCTCATGGTACTCATGCAACAAATCATACAACAAACTCTTTATCCTAGATACCTCAACATAAGCTTCATCACCAAATATTTCATTAAAATAAAACTCCACACATTCCAACTTATTTCTAGGGTCTAAAATTGCAGCAACCGACAGTATTCCATTGATATTAGACCAATACTTGTCAGATTTTTCAACCATTTTTTGAGTCATATCCTTAACAACCTGCTCATTACTATTTCTCCACAAGTGCAAAGCTAATTTAATCTCACATACTTGACGAAAGAACAAGTTGGCAGTGGGATATTTTCTACCCGAGAACAACTGAGTCACTATGTGAAATCTTTTCAATTTATCACATATAATTTCAGCCAACTCCCAATCACGTTGAGTAGGAACCACAAATTTAAACTTCGGATTTTGAGTTTTCAAGTTAGCAAAAACATTCTTATATGGTAGAGCACTTTCAAGCATTAAAAAAGTCGAGTTCCACCTTGTTTTACAATCAAGAGACAACTTTCTAGAACAATCAACTTTCGAACATCTCGCCTTATCCTCAAACTTTTGAAGTCTTTTTTGTGTTGAACCCCAAAAAACAACACAATTACGTATCATTTCTATTCCAGATCCAATCACCTCCAAACCATCCTGGATAATCAAATTTAATATATGTGCACTACAACGCAGATGCAAAAATTGACCAGAACACAAAAGACTATCCGAATCAAACTTTTCTTGTAATAGATCAACCATGGCATCATTTGTGGAACAATTATCAAGAACCACAGAAGATATTTTCTCGGCTATATTGTATACATTCAATGTATCCACCAGAACTTGAGCAAGCATATTGGCAGTGTGTGGACAAGGAACGTAAACAAACCTATTTTGAAAACAATATATCAATTTGGTGGAAAACAATATGCATAAAATTAAACAAGCATATATACAGCCAATAATCAGTAAATAATAAATAACAAGAAGCTTCAAATTTTAAGTACCTCAAAGTTTTGTTCCGCAAAACTCATTGATCATCAATGAAATGTGATGTGACGACCATATAACCTTTCTTTTGGTGTGAAGCAGTCCACATATCGGTTGTAATAGCTACTCTTCCCACATGACCATCAAACAACTTCTTGAGATTTGCTTTCTCAATCACAAACATCTTCATAATATCACTTTTTAAAGTGTTGCGACTTATTATCTTGAAGTTTGGATTCAAGCAATTAATAAATCTCGTAAACCCATTATGCTCTACAATTGACAATGGGTACTCATGGAGAACAACCATGTGAGTCAACTCCTTTCTTGCTTCTTCTTGACTAAAGACATGGTTTTCTAGACTTAAGCATGAATCTTTTCTACGATTAACCGACAATAATTTTTGACGTATATCACCCTTAATGTGTTTTTAGTGCATCTATGATCAAGATGGTCTTTCAAATGAGAAGTCTCATTCTTACTATTGCCCGAAAATAATAACTTACAGTGTAAACATCTAGCCTTTTGTTCACCATTGATTACGGACTTCTCGAAGTGATTCCACACTTCTGATTTAAATCTCCTGGGCTGACGTAGAGGTGACGGTCCCATTTCTTCTTCTCCCTCTCCTTGTTGAGGTTGAGTAGTTAGACGAGAAGGCATTGGGACTGAGATTTCAAGAGACAACAGAGAAGGGGATAATGAGACAGACTTGGAGCCAGCACTACTATCTTCCGTGTCCATCGTTGTCATACATTAAAATTACAAAAAATAATTAGAAAGCCTCTTTTTTAATAATTGTTTTCACTGAAATTGACAATTCAGTTAGAACAACACAACATAAACAATAATCAATACACAAACAAATACAGAACAAAACTCACACTTGTTGCCAAACCTGAATGTTGGTAATTTCTACAGACAAATACAGAACAACACAACCTGAATGTTGGTAATTTCTACAGAGAAATAACAGAAACTGATTGTCAAAAGGAATAAAAGATTTATCGTAGCCTTAACTACAGAGAAATAACAGCCGTAACGTAGCCTTAACTACATAGAAATAACAGTCGTATGAATGTGCTGAAAATGCACAAAAACACCTCCAACATGCACAAAAACACCTCCAACATGCACAAAAAACCTCCAACATGCACAAAAAAATAACATAAAATCTTGAATTTTAGTACTATTACCTTAACAGTATTGGGTGAAGAGTGAAGACGAGCGAGGATTTTACCTTGTGTGGTGGCGATTTGTCGCATTAAATGTTCAGGAGGACTTGCCATTTCTGGCTGAAGAACTCTGAAGACTGGCTGAAGAACGGCTGATGAGAGGGCTGATTGGCTGAAGACTGGCTGATGAGAGGGATGTGTTCTTTCAGTTCAACGGCGGCTGGCTGAAGTGAAGAGATGAGGGTTTACTGGTTTAGGTCGTCTAGGTTAGTTCATAGGAGTTGTGTTTGTGACTTTGTGTATAGTGAAGATAGGGTGGACTGTGGAGACGTGGAGTAGAGAACCGGATTAGGGAATATGGATTTAAATTGGGCTTTGATATTTTGGGCTTTACAATAATTTAAGAGAGGGCGGGCCGCGGGGTGGACTGGACTGTTGGACCGTGGTATTAAATTATAACAGATGGATGGGTGGGTCGGGTGGTGGGTCGGGTGATGGGTTGGATGTATGTCCACCCGAATCCGACCCGATCCGTCACCCGATTAAAATCCATATTTTGTCGGATTTTCGTCCGTATAATCGGGTCGGGTGGATGGATATCCATCGGGTTAGGGTGAAATTGCCAGCATGTTTGAGGCATGAAAATATGATATGGGACAAATCTATCACATCGGTGGGAAAATGAAGAATTGTTCTCTTTATAAGTCTCATAATTACCTAAGGGTTTGGAACCCCAAGGGGTAACCCATGTTTAAAGGAGGGATGACCTAGATGTGCTTGGGTTCAAGGCTAAGCCCACACGCGCGCCGCCGCCGCGCGCCCGTCCCGTCGGGTCACGGGTCGTGGGGCTTGGGCTTCTTCTGATATTATCTCTTTGGACCCCAAATTATTTAATATTTACAGTTTGATCCCTGGAGTTTCTGGAAAGATGAATTTGGCAACAACGGAAGGCGGAAAGTTTCTGCCTACCGTTTGGGCTGATTTTTGGAGCATTAACCAATCATTACTTAGATGTTAACTCCTCCATAAACAGTCCTCACTAATGGTCATTAACAGTCATGTCTTTGGCAGTTGAGCAGCCTCCCTTATGCTATATATTGATGCTTTTTGGCTCAATTGCGACACACGAAAAACACACAGAAAAATGAGACACACTATATACACGGAGACAAAACAGAAGAGAAACAGAAAGTCCAAAACATAGAGCAGAAACGTTGGGACAAAAATAGAAAACTCTTCCTTCATTTTCTATTCTTCAGCAAGTCGTTTCGTGTTTGTTTTCTTCGTCAGAATCAACCTATTTGCTTTGTAGTGTTGATTAGTTGTTGTTTTATCTTGGGAGATTATTGCCCGTTAACGAAAAAGCATATATACGGGGCAATCTTGTCTTAAAGACAGAATATCATCACTCGACTCAGCACACAGTTGTAACAATCCAGATTTAATGTTTCTTGATTTCAGGTTATCAAGATTCAAGATTCAACAACTTTGCGGCAGTTCTGAATATTGGCTACTTGTTTATCCTTTCGAACACTTGTAATATTTATTTACTTCCCGTACTGCTTTACAATATCCAACAGAATGCAATGCATATAATTTTTTTTTAATGTATTCAAATATATTTTTTAACGTTTGAAGGGATAAGTTTATGCAATAGTAATAGTTCAATTAGAACTCTTTAGCTGTGGATTTCTGGTATGAAACTAATGAAAATCTAATCTATTTCAAAGCCTAATTTTTAAAATTCACATACTTTTAATCTTTTAATTCAAATATTGTTAATGATAGCCAAAGAAAGACATAGAAGTTATTAATTATTTATCACAAAATTCACCGATGTTTTTGTAATTCTTATTTATGTATTACCTGCAGTAAGCAATTGAAATGTTTTATCACATTTGTTTTCAATATAACTTTTGAATTATGATTGTGATTATTTAAATTACCTACCTGAGAGATTTAGTTAAAGTTTTAAATTTTCATTTGTTATCTGAAATTCTTTACGTTCAAGTTTCTTTTCTGGTTTTATCTACTAAGAGATCCTATTCATAATATGTATTTTCTTTACACAATTTAAAAAGCTTTCTCATCTCAAATTTTAATAAATCCATTCCGTTGTAACATTCCACATCTACATTCTTTCTATTCATTTATGCATCTTCCACTATGGTATTGGTTAGTTTTTATCATTAAGTGTTTCACCATCTATAATTGAAAACATATTTCCATAGGAGAATCATATTCCTATTCTATTTTTAAATCCTTATTTTACTTGGATACTAACTGTACATTTATGGTAATACAATTATTATGGTAAGTGTACAATACTAATTACATTACAATATTACCTAAACTAGGATACTAAATATTTACCCATATACATGGTACAAACACGGTACAATCTTAGCCAAAATCGAGAGCACAGTCGAGACCAATATACACAATATACACATGTATATTGTGTATATCTAACACACACCCGCAGTCATAGCGGGCGGTCTTTGAACGCTGAGATTGTCCCTAAAATCTTTAAAAAGGACCGAGGGAAGACCCTTTGTAAAGATGTCTTCAATTTGATATCTTGACGGGACATGACAGACGCGTACCAGACCTCGAGCAACCTTTTCACGGACAAAGTGAATGTCCATTTCGATATGCTTAGTGCGTTGGTGCTGAACCGGATTACCAGAAAGGTAGATGGCACTAATATTATCGCAATAAACCAAAGTTGCCTTCTGAATGGGACAATGAAGCTCCAAAAGCAAATTACGTAACCAACATGATTCCGAGACCACATTAGCTACCCCTCGATATTCAGTCACGGCACTTGAGCGGGATAGAGTCGACTGACGCTTGGCAGACCAGGAGACCAAGTTGTTACCAAGAAACATACAATAGCCCGACGTAGATCGTCTGGTGTCTGGACAGCCACCCGAATCAGCATCCGTATACGAGACAATTGTGGACGTCGAGGAAGGATATAAATGCAAACCATAGTCAAGTGTACCTTGAATATACCGAATGATGCGTTTGGGTGCATTCATGTGCTCAATTCTGGGATCATGCATGAACAAACACACATGTTGGACAGCATATATGTAATATCCAATCTCGTAAAGGTAAGTTACTGAAGGGCCCCTGCAAGACTGCGATAGTGGGTCGGATCCTCGTAGGGTACGCCGGTCGCGACACTCAGCTTGGGCATAGTATCAACTGGAGTAGAAGTGGACTTACAGGATGACATCCCATCCCTCTCGATGATCTCAACTGCATACTTTCGTTGAGATAAGAACAACCCATCAGAATGTCGAGTGACAGCAATCCCCAAAAAGTAACTCAAGGGCCCCAAGTCTTTCATAGCAAACTCAGAGCTGAGCAGTGTCATGATAGACTGGCGTAAGGCATCGGAAGAGGCCGTCAAAATAATATCATCCACATATAACAGGATATAGGCCACGGATGAACCACGATGGTAGATGAACAATGAATTATCCGATATGATGTGAGTGAACCCAATAGTCGAAACATAGTCTGCAAACCTCGTATATCAGTCCCGTGGAGACTGCTTAAGCCCATATAAGGACTTCTTCAACAAACAAACATGATGAGGATGTTCGGGATCCCTGAATCCCAACGGCTGATGAATATAGACTGTTTCTTTGAGATCACCATGTAGGAAAACATTCTTTACATCCAACTGATGAATATGTCATGCCTTCGAAAGAGCCAAGCTAAGCACAGTGCGAATGGTAGCAGGCTTGACCACCGGACTAAATGTCTTACCACAATCAATACCAACCTGCTGAGTCTTACCATCACCCACAAGCCGCGCCTTATGTCGGGTAAATGAATCATCTAAATTTTTCTTATGAGCAAAAATCTACATGGACCTAATAATATTAATATCAGATGAACGGGGTACCAACACCCACGTCTTATTATCAATAAGAGCATTATATTCATCGGTCATATCAATTTTCCAATTCGGGTCATTTAATGCAGACATAGGATTTCGGGGTAAGGGTGATTTAAGAACATTATAATGCAAATTAAAATGTCTTTTTGGTGTAAAAAACCCCCGTTGACTACGGGTGACTGGTCCATGACTCGGGGTAGAGGCGGGTGGATTTTGGGAATTTTCGGGACTCGGGACGGACTGGCCAGCAGGCAGTGGGCCTGCTGGCCCAAATCGGTAACCTGGAGCCGGAACTGGACCAGTTCCAGAAGTGGGCTGGACTGGCCCAAATGCAGGAACTGGCCCAGTGGCTGGACTAGGATCGGCAGTGAGCGACGGACCAGTGGGGCCAGTGGGCAATGGGCCCGTTGGAGAAATTTGGGTGCGGGAGACGTCCGAAAAATGCTGAATAATATACGGGGATATACTATCATCCAAAAAATTGTACGAACTAGGCACCGGAGTATTAACTTTAGCGAATGGAAATTGGGATTCATAAAAAATGACATGGCGATTAATGATGATTTTATTAGAGGATAAATCAAAGCATTTGTAGCCACGATGATTAGACGGAAACCCCAAAAACACACACGGAGTAGACCGGGACTGAAGTTAGTTAATTGTGGTGGACGGGAATAACGGATAACACAAACACCCAAAAACCCGCAGATGTGAATATGAAGGAATTTTATTATACAAAATTTGAAGGGGGGAAGAATATGTCAAACCTTTGGACGGAATTATGTTAAGGATATAGTTAGCCATTTGGAGAGCATGATGCTAAAAAGGTGGTGGTACGGAAGCATGAATCAATAGAGTTCGGACAATGTTATTTATGGAACGAATTTTGCGTTCGGATTTCCCATTTTGTGAAGATGTATGAGGACAAGAAAAATGAAAATTGGTCCCATTATTAGCACAGAATTCCCGAAACGCCCCATTGTCATATTCTTTGCCATTATCACACTGAATATTTTTTATTTCTCGGTTGAATTGGGTACTGATGAAAGCTCTAAATTTTAAGAAGACGGAAAAAACTTGAGATTTTTTCGCTATTGGAAATGTCCATAAAACTTAGAATAATCATCCAAAAAGAGAACATAATACCGATGACCCACAGAACTAAGAACATGAGATGTCCATAAGTCGCTATGAATAATATCAAATGACATTAAAGTACGAGAATTTGAGTCTACAAATGGCAACTTAACATTTTTTTCCAAAGAACAAGACTGACAATTTGGAGTACTACTCGTACCCTTACATGAAATAAAACTATTTTTATCTAAAGACGACAAAATAGATGATCCCGGATGACCAAGGCGAGCATGCCACAAGGAAGGAGAAATGGCTGCAAAGGCTGATGGCAAGGCTTGACTCGATGGACCGGAACTGGGTGTGATAGGATAAAAATCTCCCCTACTATCACACCTCATGAGAGGACTCCCCGTCTTGAAATCCTTCACAGAGAAACCAAATGGATCAAATTCAATAGAAATTGAATTGTCAGTAGTGAATTTACGGACAGAAACTAAGTTTTTAATCAATTTGGGGTGAATGTAGGGTGTTTTTCAAGATAAGGGGTGGATGAGGGAGAGATAACGTTTTATGACCATAACCACGAATTGGAATAGAATTACAATTACCAATAATTATGCCGCGAGGGTTGCTCAAATTGGAATAGGACGAGAGCGTACCTGAATCAGATGCCATGTGGGTAGTGGCACCGGTATCCATATACCAATTTGGGTCCGGAGGAGTTAAACCCAGCGTGTGCATTGCGGCTTTGATGACTGTAGACGTGGGTGCTGCTGCGTGATGGGCCTGCGGGGGTCGAGGCCCAAGCACCTCTGCTTGCGGTCTCGGCCCACATTGCTTATTGTATGTGGACCAAGCCGAATTGGGCCTGGACTGCTATTGGGTTGCTCACTGCCAGTTGGGCGAGACTTGGTTGGGCTGAAACTGTTGCAGTGGGAAAACTAACTTGGCCCAAATTGCTGTTGTGGGGCCCACTACCACTGTATAGGGGCCCACTGTGGGCCCCAGAACTGCTGCTGCTGCGACCACCGCGAGGACCCCCACCGCCACCACCATTCTGTCGGTTGCCGCCGCGGTTCTTGCCATTATTTTTCTTATTGCCACCTCTTTTGCCGCCACCGTTGTTGCGGTTTTGGCCCGAGTTATTGGAACCGATAGGATACACCGTGGACTCGGTCATCATGACTACGGGACTAGCACCGATAGCCGCTCATTTTGCCATGTCTGCTTCTTCAAGTGTAATCATAGAACGAGCCTGATAAAATTGCGGAAACAGATTGCTTTGTCGAAGAAGTGTTTTAACACCACTATAGGCCTCGGAGATGCCGGAAACCATTTGGAGGACCAAACGATCGTTCGAAACTGGCGCGCCAATGTTGCGAAGTTGGTCCGCCAATTCCTTTAATCTTTTGCAATAAGCCAAAACATTAGGAAAATCTTCCATATTTATGTGGGAGAAATCCTGCTCAAGGGTAACAGCTCTAGAATTTTGATTATCTTGGAATATATCATGCAGTCTATCTCAAGTCACATGTGTCATAGCGTCAGGCTCAATAATTGTTTGTAAAAGGTCGGTAGAAATTGTGGAATATATCCACTGAAGGACGGTAGCATCAAGAGGCATCCACAACGTAGGATCATCCTCGCGTTTTGGCACTTCCGTATCCTCAGGAGCCGCGGGGATTATGTGATGGATGACTTGATGCGAGCGTGCGTGAATTTTGAACAGTTTGGCCCACATCGCATATTGGACGTTTTCTATTTCAAGAACAAGAGAGATGTTATTCTTGATGTTAGAAACTATAAGGGCAGGATAAAACATGTTCCAGGATGTAGACATATTGATAGAACAATATGTGATTGATGGATTAGGGAGAAAAATTTGGGAAGAAGGGGGTTCTCGTCGGCACGAAAACCGAGAGCAAGGTCTCGGAATTTGCAAGGGAGTCGACGGAACAAAATTGGAGAATTTTGGGAGAGAAAATAAACCTAGACTCTTGATACCATGAAAGAAATAATCCCTTGATTATTTTCATTAATTGAAAGACTATTTATACAAGTTACATATTTCCAAAATAGGAGAATCATATTCCTATTCTATTCCTAAAACCTTATTCTACTTGGATACTAACTATACATTTATGGTAATACAATTATTATGGTAAGTGTACAATACTAATTACATTACAATATTACCTAAACTAGGATACTAAATATTTACCCATATACATGGTACAAACACGGTACAATCTTAGCCAAAACCGAGAGCACAGCCGAGACCAATATACACATGTACACATGTATATTGTGTATATCTAACAATAATCTAAGGGCGAATATTTATCTGTTTGGGGTGTTTACATTAAAATAATTTAAATTATTATAATTAAGTGATTTAATTATATACAAATACATATTAATTATCCATGGTTAAGGAATAGAAGTATATATGTTATAACATAAATGTATTTATATTTAATATTTGCCCTCAATATACATATAATGTAAAATATCAATAAAAGTGTTACTTTCGTCCATATTACTTCTGCCTCCAAAGAAAGAATGCACGAATTTCTTGAGCATATGTTTGTCGAAATAATGGATTGCAGAGATCTCTTTGACAATACCGTTCTTGTTGCACTTTTAATTGTATGACGATGCACTTTAAATTTTCTTTCAGACTCCGTCAGTATAAAATTTAAATGCTAATCTTATCTAGTAAATTATCTAAATAAATTAGAAACTTCTTGTATAATGAGAGTAATCAATTTGTATATTTTATTTTTACTAGAAAAAAATTCGTAAGCCAAAAAGTTGACCCGAAGGTGTAGAAATGTTTTTGAAAAGCTCCAAGCATCCTTCTAAAAATATATCTCTAAGGGGTCGTTTGGTTCGGGGTCATAGTCCTAAGGTTATAATCCTTGAATTATGTATCAAAGATAAAAATTAATAAATATACCTGGAGAAAAATTAAACTATTAATTCATTATTTTTTAAAATAAAAATAAATTGTAGATTCATATATTTACCTATGCAGGAAACCTCAATTCTTCTTTGGCACTTTTATCTTCTCAAGCATATCAACTTCAAACCTCTAATCGAATAAAAAAATATCTTAGAACCTCCAAATTCATGTCTGTTCAGAAAATTGTTAAATAAAAAGTTATGAAATATATTTATGCCGCAAATGAAGCATGCAAGAGGGAATTCTAAATCAAACTTACTCTAATCATCTTCAAATGCATTCTTTGTAAACGTGTACAAGTATAACATTACAATCCCTACCCATAATTAGAATAGGATTCCTCTTGTATTAGAAATAGGATTCCTCTTGTATTAGGATTGTATATTGTACCGTATATATATATTGATGTTAATGAGAAAGACTCCCTAAGGGAGATTAATATAATCTTACATGGTATCAAGAGCCAAAACCCTACTATAGAAAAATTCCTCCTTGCCCCCCCCCCCCACCTCTCGGCCGACAGCACGTAGTAATTTTTTTCCCTTCCCAATTTCCATCCCAATGGAGAATTTGGCTACTCTCACCTCTTCCGATGCTTCCGCTTCTCACTCAGTCTTCATCCAACCCCTCCCCTCACCGTCTTTTCATCAGACTCTCGCCGTTACCAACATCAAGAATTTTATCCCTATAATTCTTGATCAAGAAGACGTCCAATATTGGTCATGGGTGGAACTATTTCGCATCCATGCATGTGTATATCATGTGCTTGATCATATAGACGACTCTTTCCCTCGTCCTCCCGATATGGACGACATCACATGTCGTCGTCTCGATGTCGTGGTCAAACAGTGGATATATGGCACTATATCCAAGGCTTACTATACACAATTATGAAAATAGGTGCCTCTGCCCATGATCTATGGACACGTTTGGAAGAAATTTTTCAAGACAACAAGAACACTCGCGCCGTGTACTTGGAAGAACAGTTCAACACCACCCGTCTTGAAAACTTCTCTAATATGTCAGAATATTGCAGGCATTTGAAACTTGTGGCAGATCAACTGTCTAACGTTGGTGCACCTGTGTCCGAAACTAAGATGGTGTTACAATTAGTTATGGGCCTCCCCAAGGGTGAATATGACACCCTAGCCACGATGATACAATAGGCTGACCATCTACTAAGTTTCAACAAAGCACGCTCGCAATTGTTATTGGAGGAAACCCGACGTGCGAAACAGGATGAGCATAACCAGAAGGCATTAACAGTTGAACCGCCCGCACAACATCAGGCCACCGCCGGCCAACAGCCTCCACCGGAAACTATCCAGCCGCAGAGGTGGCAAGGGCCGCGGCAGTGGGCGAGGCGCCAAGGGCCGCGGCAGCAAGGGTCGCGGGAAGGGCCGAGGCCAACAATCTAAGCAGTCCAGCAACACCATGACATGGGCCGGCCTAGTCTCTGGTTACCCAAATCAGAACTGGTCCACGGCTTCAGCATATCCTCCAGCCTATTTCCCTTTTCAGCAACAAGGGCTATTGGGCCAGGCTCTAGGTCCGCGCCTGCCCATGTTCCAGCACCAACAGGCCCATGTCGTGCAGGCCCAGTTCCCATAGCAGCCCTTCAATCAAATCCCCACCGACTTAGGTCAGGCATTCTGCAGTATGAAAATGCACCAACCCAACGAAAATTGGTATATGGACTCCAGAGCCTCCTCTCACCTCACCCGGTCCGCAGGTAATCTTTCTCAAGTGTATCATTTAAAGTCTCCACAATTTATTACAGTTGGTAATGGTCATTGCATTCCGATTCAGGGCTATGGTCACACCCACACTCTGCCACCTCACCCACCCTTCTCCCTAAATAACGTTCTGCATGCCCCACACATCATCAAAAATTTAATATCTATTAGGAAATTTACTCGCAATAATTATGTGTCTGTTGACTTTGATCCCTTTGGTTTTACTGTGAAGGATCTACGTACGGGGACACCTCTTACGAGATGCAATAGCATAGAGGATCTCTATCCATTCACATCCTCGCCCGCTGCCAGTTCCCGATCACACACTACCCTAGCTGCTCTATCTCCGTCAGTTTGGCACAATACACAATAGGTTCGGACACCCAGGAGCTCCCGTTTTTAATATTCTTAGAAGTAATAATTTTATTCAATGTAATGGGAAACTTGCCCAGACCTGCATTTCCTACCAATTAGGCAAACATGTTCGTCTTCCGTTTAATTCCTCAGTTAGTGTTACGTTTGCTCCTTTTGATATTGTTCATGCTGATCTGTGGACTTCCCCTATTACTAGTTCCCTAGGTCATAAATATTATCTCGTGTTATTGGATGACTACTCTCACTTTCTTTGGATCTACCCATTAAAAATTAAGTCTGAAGTTTTTGTCAAATTTCTTGAATTTTGCACTTTTATCAAAACACAATTCGAACGCGCCATTAAATCTTTCCAATGTGACAATGGCCGTGAATTTAACAATTATGCGTTTCAAAAATTCTGCACCAATAATGGCATGGTCTTCCGATTTTCGTGTCCTCACACGTCCCCTCAAAATGGCAAGGTCGAGCATCTCATCCGTACAATAAATAACATAGTCCGCACGTTTCTGTTTCATGCCTCCCTCCCTCCATCATTTTGGGTATATGCAGTCAAAATGGTAGAATACGTCCTTAATACCTACTAGTACCCTCTATAGCATGACTCCAACTGAAATCGTACACCGTCGGGTTCCCTCCTATGATCACCTACGGATATTCGGTTGCCTTTGTTTCCGTAATCTCTCTTCCACGATCACGCACAAATTAGCTCCCCGCACCACTCCGTGTGTCTTCTTATGTTTTTCGTCAAACCATAGGGGCTATCTGTGCTATGACTTCTCAATCTTACTTCCCGCATCTTGCCCTCCATCAAGGTTGCTCTCACATTGTCCCAGATTCTTTATTTCTATATAGCTCTCAGTATGCCCACACATCCATCTTAACATCTCCATTTCCTCAACTTTCATCTTCGTAACATAGGAGTTCTTGACTTGACAACACTCCGATCCATACAACATAGTTGATCTAACCACCGCTCTATAGAATTTATTTTTCAGTTTTTATAGCACATTCTTAACACACAAGTCTCCGGATGACAACCTATATTTCATCTATCTTACATCAATACGATGAGTGACATCATTGTTAATATAATAGATCCAAGATACTTGAGGCTTTTTCTATTTTGGATGGCATGGTTCTCAAGGCTCACTTCCACGCCAGCCTCATGCATTAACTCATTAAACTCCAAGTATTCTATCTTGGTCATGCTTAACCTGAACTCTTTACATAATTAGATACTTTTTAAAATTACTATAAGTTATAATTGTTAATAATTTAAAATATTTAAAAAGCATATGAAAAAATTACAATAAAAAGATAATTCATATGACTCTTAAAATCCGAATTAATCTCACAAGTTGTCCAAATTGTGTCTAATTTAATTTCAATTTGCCGATGATTAAATTAGCCTTTGTTTCAATTCAATCCGAACAAAGCCATAGAAGCCAGAGAAAAATTCAATAAGCGGTTGGAGGAAGCTTCAGGAAGGTGAGAGACGCTTGTTATAAAATCACGAGAGGGACAGAGAGAACAAGGGTTGAAGAGTTAATAATATAAGTAATAACTAAAGAGTTGGAACAAATTTCGTAAATTATATCGGGTCATTTGTACTTTTTTCCTATTTTGTGTTGTTCTTTAATTTTTGATGTCTCTCAAGATAAATAATTTTGCGCATCATAATATCTCATAAGTTATATCGAATTCTTTAATAACTTAATCCCGATAGGCATAAGGAAAGGACCAAAATTAAAGAGCAACCCAGTTCATTCGAAGGGAAAACCGTGCAATTAAATGTCTTGACAAGGGACCTGACCTCCTTTTTAATCCAGCCCAAATAAGTCAAGCCCGAAATATCATACAACTGGGCCTCAAGCCCATCCCTCTTTCGGTAAATAGCAGCGCCCACCCAATAATATAAATTCTCTAGGGTTTTAGGGTTTCCTTCTTCGCTGTCATCTCCGTCAGTTTGCAGCTCCAGAGTCGCGAAAATGGTGAAGGGACGCCAAGGAGAACGTGTAAGGTAAACGAATCATTTCCATTCCATTTAATCATTCCTCTGTAAAAAAATAATCACATTTTCACTTACATTTTACTTGTTTTTTTCAATCCAGACTCTATACTAGAGGAACTGTTCTCGGATACAAGAGGTAAATTATTAATCCTCATAATAGTATTCTTAGTCCCTAAATTATAGGTATATTCTGATTTTGGTCCTTCTGATATCTGACGAAGCACATTTAACCTTCAATGAATCGAAATGTGTGTTTTAGTCCTTTTATGTAAGTAGTATATGATGTATTTGAAATACTTTTACAACTATATTTTCGTCAAATATGGAGTGATTATATGGTGTAACTTACTTATTACATGACCTTAGAAAGGGGTATGTGGATTACACGAATTAGGGTAGAATGTTATTAGTTAGTCGAGCTTAGTCCTACTTGCGCTTGCAAACTGGTATTTGTAGTGTTATTATTGTAGGCCCGCTTAGCCTCTCATACTAATAGGTTCAATATTGCTTTATAGTCATTGTAGTTTGATTTTTGCTGCTCCGTGTCCTTTAGTGTACTTTGATGATCTTATCTAATTATTGCTTACTTTTTTCAGAATGCGCTACCATGACGTATTCGCTTTTGTTACCATTATTTTCATACTGCTTTAACTCTTTTCGATCGGGTCTGACCGTATCTCTCGGTTTGCTCTTGCTTTGCTTGTGCTTATCAAGATGTGGGTCTCTCGGAAACAGTCGCTCTACCTACCAAGGTAGAGTTAATGTCTGCGTACAGTCTACCCCACATTGTGTGATTTCACTGGGTTGTTGTAACATGACAGGCTGTAAGATGCTCAATCAATCGGGCGCTATCCCATGGTGGAGCGACTAATAATTATCGTAAATTTGTGAATATTTAGAAACAGAGGGATCAAAAGTGCACAATGGAATTAATTGATGGTTATGGTTGTATTTGAACTGCTTTTACTACTATATTTTTGTCAAATATGGAGTAATTAAATGGTGTAGCGACTCATGATTATGTACATTAGTGAATATTCACAAGCAAATGGATCAAAAGTGTGCATTTTAATTAAGTTATGGTTAAATGTGCTTAGTCAGATATCACAATGATCAAAATTAGAATTTACCAATAATTGAAGGACCAAAAGTGCTATTAACCCTATTATTATATAGTGGATCCAGAGTAGTTTGAATTTGAAGTATTGTTGATTGTTTTTATGGAATTTTGATTTGTGAATTAGGTCCAAGTCGAATCAGTATCCCAACACGTCATTGGTTCAGATTGAGGGAGTGAACACTAAGGAGGAAGTAGATTGGTACTTAGGGAAGCGTATGGCCTATATATACAAGGCGAAAACAAAGAAGAATAACTCTCATTATCGCTGTATTTGGGGTAAAGTTTGTAGGCCACATGGAAACAGTGGTGTTGTTAGAGCCAAGTTCAAGTCCAATCTGCCACCGAAGTCCATGGTACATTTCGACCAAAATACACACTCGACTAATTGTGTTGTATATTGGTGCTTGTGTAATTTTTTTTGTGTATTTATTATTGTCTTCCACTCTTACAGGGAGCTAAGGTTAGAGTTTTCATGTACCCAAGCAACATATAAGGTACTGTATTTTAGTTAACTTTTTGGTATGATAGGGTCTGTAGTTATTAATGTGTTGAATGTTTCTCTCATTTGCTTAAGTTGGCCTGCTATAGGACATATATTAATGAATAAACGATTTTTTAGTTTGTGGTGATGGAAGAACGCGTAGCTTTTATGAATAAAGGATCTTTTAGTTCCTTGGGAAGGAAGAACACACAGATTAGTGAATAAAAGATCTTTTAGTTTGTGGGAATGGAAGAATGGTTTTATAATTGGTCTAAGTATTTGTAAAAGTTGCATACTTTTGGAATTTGACTCTTAGAATAAGATCCTTTCATAATACGATATTAAAACAATGAGTTTCCGTGCCTGATAAATTGGAAGTTCATTCATTGACATATACCAAGCTGGTGTGAGCAATTTGCTCAAAGTTTGTGAGGTACTCAACCACAGTTTAAAACTCATGCTATGCTAATCATCTACTATATTGCCCCTTTTCCTCCTTTCACCCAAAAAGGTGAATGTAACAGAAGATGTTGATACTTCTTGTGTACCTATGGAACAATCTCCTATTCCTTCAATCTACATTAAAAGGAGTACAAAGAGGCTCATTACTGTAGTGTCTTTTTTAGGCTTTTAAGAAACATTGATTACCTCTTTTTATCAGTGTCCACTCAGAAGTTATAAAAAATAAGCCCCAAAACATATCAAAAGATGTTTGCTGTTTCGGATTAGCTATACGGTCTTTATGCCATACCTTCCAACATAAATTAGTGCCTACTTCCATCCCTTCAAGTAGCACATTTCTTGAAGATATGCACAGAAGTATTAAGCAGATAACCAGTTGTGATCCTCTGTTTGGACAGTGTGGAAAGGGGAAGGTGTCCTAACTGAGCTGTTTTGACTTGTTATCACAACAGATGAAATATAACATTGAAATTGCATTCATCCCATTATCTTGCTACCTCATGTAGTGTTTAACCTGAGCTGGAAAATTAGTTTTTAAGATGGATTTTCCTGTTATATGTTGTCGTGATATGAAGCTACCTTTATCATCAGATATTCTAACTGGTTCGTATGTCCTACTATTGCCACATTACGTTTCTGTAGAATCAGCCTGTTACCTAAATATAGTGCTGTTGTGACTGTCATTTACAATTGCCTTCGTGTATACTTGCCCGTTGACACTATTTGAAGTTGGTAACTGATTGTACATACTTACTCTTGCAGAAAGTGTTTAGTTGATGCTTGCTTGGAGGTCCTACATTCGTCTATCAAGGTCATTAGTGAAGGATTTTGAATCTTTAATAGTAGTTGGACATAAATTGTTTTGGGGTACATGGAATTACATTGTCTATTTGTTTATCATGTATTGGGAGACACAAATGAGTGAACATCTGGCTAGATGTCTAATTTTGTTCTTGGAATTTCTGCATACAATCATTTGGTTCTCTTTGCTCTTAAATCTTGATATGTCCAGCGAGTTTCATAATTGGCTTTTTACAAATGAATGGTTTCCGGGTTTTAATTGTTATGCTGAGATGAGTTTGATGTGGAATAACTATCTCAAAAGAAATTCGGCGCGGGAGTTATTCCAAAACATTCAGTCTCTTGGAGATTCATTGGAACTTATTGTTGCAACATGCGTGACATGTTACACAATTAGCTATTATGACTAACCATGCTCTCATATACCTAGAATTTATTTTCCACCTTTTTCTACTTGAAAAGTCAGGTCTATCGGAAACAACTTCTCTACCTCTATGGTAGGGTAAGGTTTGCGTTCCGAGACCCCACCTTGTGGGACTACACTGAGTATGTTGTTGTCTACTTGAAAGGCCATTTTAAATATCACCCTGAAGAAAAGGAAGGGAGACAACAATAGAAAGGAGTTTATAGTGTAGAAGACTTTAGCAGTTCCTCGATTTCTTGGTTTGTAGCGTAGTAGTAGTAGGGTAATTGTTCAGTGTTTTACAGTTTTTCTGCAGCAAGTAGTTTAGTTTATTCTTGATACAAGTTTGGAACTGTGTGTTTGGCTTTTTTAATCTGTGGTGCACTAGATGGAGGTAAGAACTTGCACGCAGTGTTTGATTTTATTTAGTTGAAAGCATCCTAGTCACTAGATGGGAGTTCTAGTAAATAGATAGGCAACATAACAGTAACATTGTCTATCTATTAGGATTTAGGAGGCAAGAATAGCAGTAACATTTGTCTATTACTACTACTAAGAGTAGGGGCTAGTAAGTAGAATTGTTCAAGTATTGTAAAGAAAATTGACTAGACATCCGTAGTTATTATTCCCCATTAGTTGGTTGCTGTCATATAGAGAAGCAATGTTCTAAGACGTTAATTCAGCACCATTAGAAAGACAATTCACAAAAACCAAAACTGCCATGGTTAAAGCATATTCCTTTAGAGGATAAAACTAATTTCGTATCATCGCAATTCACATGTAGTGTTACGTATTCGAATTTTAGTTATCTGTTGATTAGTGTTATTCACTTTAACTTAACCCGATATACAATATACAAAAAATGGGGTGGGAGCTTGGGTTATTTCCAGAATATGCAAAATTGATACTTTGAGAAATTTCAAAATAACCGGTAAACTGAATTGTAAGGAGCTTAACTGCCACATATTATTATAGGTTGAGTTGCATATGCAGAATAGTGATATGTGGTAGGTGACACCCAGTGGCGGAACTCGGATTTTATTAAGGAGAGTCAGAATATGAAAAAAAATATATATTAAGAAATTAAGGAGATTCAACACATAGTGTATATCCGTGAAAATATTTTTTGTACGTATCTATACAATGTAATTTTCAAGCTAAGGGGTGTCGATTGACACCACTTGCATGCATGTAGCTCTGCCACTAGTGACATCCCTAAAGTTTGAGCTAGGGGAATGGGAAATTAGTTAATGCAAATCTAAATTAGTTGGACAGATAAATTGATAATACCTGATGTTAAAAAAGAATATGTTGAAGGATATAAATAAGTAGCAAGTAGTTTCGAAATTCTTTCCCCTTATATTGCTTTATTTAGTGAAAAGGAAAAATAGAATCCTACAATTTTGGATTATTTTCACAAAAATTAAATTAGAGCAGCTCTTTTCTTTAAATTGTCGGAGATGAACCTTAATGGTTGATCACGTTGTCTAATAAATCCCTACTTTCACACCGTGTATTACGGACCACCTTTTCTTGTTTATTCCGGAATCATATTTTTCTTCGTTGACTAGGAAAATGCATGGAAATGTACCTAATTTTAATTATATTCTAATTAACTTATACATATTCAGCAATTCATTAAATTGAAAATTGAAAATGAGTATCCTATTTATCACCGTCTTTATAAAAGTATTTCTTTGTCATGACGACAAAAAAAGAAATAAAAAAATTTAATTTAAATTTTAGACCATGTTTTACTATCAGTATTGTTTGATGACTTTTATCTCTAATCTTGACTTAAAACATTATAATCAATATTTTGCGCTTTTACTTAATCCATTACTGAATAATTAACTACCGAAAGAAAATTGAGCATTTAAATTTTTATTTCATTCATCACATTGTAAGCTTGATTGATATTATTTAGGGTTCGAATCTATCTTATCTACCAAACTCTTGTACTATATAGATTGTAGTTTGCAAATAAGATAAAATAGAAAGATGCAAAGGGAAAAAATAATGCGAAAATGCCAACTAAAAATGAACTACTACCGCAAAAGCCAGCGAGGATGTTATATTTATTATCAAAACAAGATATTTATAAATAATTTGTCTGCTTTCTTTTTGTGTTATTTAGCATATTTCCTTTAATCTTTTTAACAGTAGAATTCTCCCAGACACATGTAAGTTGCCCGGCTTGCACGAAAATGCTCAAAAACAAAACACTGAATTAAATATTACATCAGAATAATAAAGATACCTAATAAAAGTTAAACAAAGTGCCCCTTTTACATTCACAAGACAACTATACAAGCCTACCAAAACATCTCACCTCCAATGACCATTGACCAAGATATTATCACTAATCCGAATTTCAAAAATAAATAAATTTTTATTGACCTTTTATTCTTTAATTGGGTACTACCTCTACCTCTTGTAATATCCACTATAGCCAACCTACCACACCTCCTCACCGAAGCATCCACGCACCTCCTTTTTATGTGTTCGAATCATGTCAGTCTCACTTTCCTCATCTTGTCCACTACCTCTCCTAATATCCACTATAACCAACCTCCCACACCTCCTCACTGAAGCATCCGCGCACCTCCTCTTTATGTGCTCGAATCATCCCATTCTCACTTTCCTCATCTTGTCCTTTATAGAGGCCACTCTGACTTTGTCCCGTATGACTTCATTCCTAGTTATATCTCTCTTAGTATGTCATTCATCTGAGCATTCTCATCTTTATATTCTAAACATATGCTTTCTTGATTGGTTAGCACTCTGCCTTATACAACAAAGTCGGTCTAAATACTTTTCTATAGAACCCCTTAAATCTTGTTGGCACATTTTTATCACATAAAACCTCAAAAGTGAGTGTCCATTTCACTCACCCCACTCCATTGCTATAGGCAAGATCCTTGTGAATCTCACAGTTATCTTGTACGATGGACTCAAAGTATTTGAAATTTCCCTTCTGAGTATAGATTGTGCATCAATCTTCTCTTCCACCGCCATTCATCGCTATGTCACTGAACTTGCACTCCAGAATTCAAATACTTTGTTTTAATTCTGCTCAACCTAAATCTTTTAAATTAAAGGGTGTCTCCAAACTTCAAGCCTCTCGTTAACTCCCCACCCGTCTATTAAATCAAAAGTTCCAATTTTACCAAAAAGTCATCCTATCTTCTTAACTTCTCTGTCTTGCTATTCGCGAACTATCCCCTATTCCAAAACCAAAAACATAAAAAGAAGAATTCAAAGAACAAACAAAAGAATCCAACCAAAAAATACTTTTTTCTTTTGCAAATCAAAACAAAGGAGTAATTAATTTATTAATTGCAACTTGCTAAACATAACAACATATACTAATTCAATGACTAGTGAGTAAACTCGTATAGTAGTAATTTACTAGCACTACTAAAACACTTTGTACGCGTTTACCCCTCTCTCTCTCTCTCTGCAAATCCGTCGGTCGTCTTCCTCAAACACTTTGTTTTCTATATTTGTTGCAACTTTTACATTTCTAGCTTTATTTCTTCGGTACTACTAAAGTTGTCTAATATATTTGCTCTCTTTTTTAACATTATATTTACTTTTTTGGGTTTTCATCCATTTTTTTGCTAATGAAATTGAATCAGATCCAATTGATAGTAAAAATGTTTTCAAAATCACTTCTTGTTTTCTCTTTATCTACCCCTATCAGATCCATTCTCATAACTACATAATATCTCCACTCCCCCCCCCCCCCCCTTTATTTCTTGAAATTCTTGATTTTTATTTTTTTATTTTAACTCTATACAATTTTTCCTTTCTGGGTTTTGTTCTTAGTGATATTTTAGGTTGTGGGTATTGATTAGATTTTAATATAATGCCAGGAACAAAGAATTCAAGCCAATTCAAGCCACTTTTTTTCCCCTTTATTTCTTGAAATTCTTGATTTTTATATTTTGTATTTTATCTCTAAATATTTTTTCCTTTCTGGGTTTTGTTCTTAGTGATATTTTGGGTTGTGGGTATTGATTAGATTTTAATATAATGTCAGGAACAAAGAATTCAAGCCAATTCTTTACAATTGGGTTAGTAACAGCTTGGTATTCATCAAACATTGGGGTTTTACTACTGAACAAGTATTTGTTAAGCAATTATGGGTTTAAATATCCAATTTTTCTTACTATGTGTCATATGACTGCTTGTTCTTTACTAAGTTATATAGCTATTGGTTGGATGAAAATGGTCCCAATGCAAACTATAAGATCTAGGGTTCAGTTTATGAAGATCTCTGCTTTGAGTCTTATTTTTTGTACTTCTGTTGTTAGTGGAAATATATCACTTAGATACTTGCCAGTATCTTTCAATCAGGCTATTGGTGCTACTACACCTTTTTTCACTGCTGTATTTGCTTATTTGATGACATTGAAGAGGGAGGCTTGGTTGACTTATGTCACTCTACTTCCAGTTGTTACCGGGGTTGTTATCGCCAGTGGGGTATGCCCTTTGTATATTTTGTCAATTTTCTAGTTGAATTGTGGTACTATGTTTAATGATATCTCATCATAATTGTAGTTGAATTGTGGTACATGTGTAATGATACTTTCATCAAATTGTAGTTGAAATGTGGTACTATGTCTAATGATACTTTCAACAAAATTGTAGTTGAAATGTGGTACTATGTCTAATGATATTTAATCAAAATTGTAGTTGAATTGTGGTACTATGTGTAATGGTCTTGGTCTGCTTTTGGTTAGTTTAATCAACTAGAGTTTAAATTCGTGTTCTTTTAATATAATCGTCTGAACTTTGGGAATCATAGTGGTGATTCGGCTGCTTACCACCCAGTGGCGGAGCTAGAAATTTCATCTAGGGGATTCAACTTTTATAAAAATTAGTTATATCAAGCTTCCTTTTCAAGTCAAGGGGATTTTACCCTTGTATTTATCATGCATTTTATTTTTTTGTGGCTTGTAATATACATGAATAATAAGTAAAAAATTTGAGCAAGGGGTATCATAGGAAACCCCTTGCTTGAATGTGGCTCCACCAGCTTCTTAGCTCAATAAAGTCAGGTTGCTTGTTCAGTGGCCGCACAATATTTAGAATGTGCTAAAAGATATATCTTCTGAGCTAGGCTTATGAAAGGACTGCATTAATATTCTTTATGCCTGAGTTGTATTAGGATTTAGTTTTAGTAGTCTAATACCGAGGAAGAAAATTGGTCGGGTCTACTTAAGAAACTGAGATGGTCTCTATTGCTATTTGTTTTCTTTTATATTTTTTGTTTTTCCTTCTTTCTTTTGGGGAGTGGAGGGATTGATAGAATATATAAGAAGGGGATCTTTGTGTTAGATGTGAAGATATTGTTCATGAAGCCTCCTTGATCTATCAAGGGTGTAATATTGTCTGTTGAACCGGTCCTTATATATTGTATTAACATAATATGGTCAGATAAGTTGCGTTATGATGAATTGCTAAACTAGAAGTGTTTTTGTATTTATTTCCTTGTTAGCCGGATGATTCTGGCCAATCTATGATTAAGAGCACGTTCTTTCTTCAGATTATATTTTTAATGGTAGCACAATGTTTAGGTTGTGAAAGATGTACTGAGATAAGCTTATGAAAAGTATTGTGTCGATATTCTGTATGACTTAGGGTGTGTTTGGCATGAAGGAAAATGCTTTCTGCGGAAAATTAGTGGTTTTCTTACTTATTTTCTGGTGTTTGGTAAGTAAGCAAAAAATATTATCTCAAAAGCATTTACTATAATCTTGGCAGATATTGTGGGTGGTGGGGGTAGTGGGTAAGGGTGGGGGTGGTAGAGGTGGGGGCTATGGGGTGGGGTGTGTTGTGTTGTGTTGTGTTGGAGGATGGGGAGTAATGGGATGCCACTTTTGAAACTTGTTTTCCCTGCTTTCACTAGGAAAGTCATTTTCCTCTTTTTTAAGGAATTTGTTTTCCTAGAGAAAATATTTTCCAAATATTTTGACCAACCAAATATAGGAAAATTGGAAAACTCTACCAAACACACCCTAAATTGTATCAGCTGTTTCCTTCATCAAAAATTGTATTAGCAGTTTCATGTTATTTGTGAAATGGTGTTGGAGAAATTTATTGGTGTCTGATCATTTCAGTTTATCTTCTCAGGGTGAACCAAGTTTTCATCTATTTGGATTCATAATGTGTGTCGGTGCAACAGCTGCAAGAGCACTCAAGTCAGTGCTTCAGGGGATTTTGCTGTCTTCTGAAGGGTAATTACTGCACTAATATGTGTGTTTTATATATGAGTGAATCTCTAGCCAAGTTTTTTGCTTTTTGTTGAATGCTGAAATGTTTCCTTCCGAATGAAGGGAGAAGCTGAATTCCATGAACCTTCTACTGTATATGGCTCCTATAGCAGTTGTATTTCTATTACCGGCAACACTTTTGATGGAAGAAAATGTAGTTGGCATCACATTGGCACTTGCAAGAGATGATAGTAGAATCATCTGGCTTTTGCTGTTCAATTCCGCCCTTGCTTATTTTGTAAATCTGACCAACTTTCTGGTGACAAAACACACCAGTGCACTGACACTTCAGGTACTCGTCCTTATTCTCTAGACAGATCACTTTTCATACAAATTAGTCTATAAAATTGTTAGATAAGGTTGAGTGTTGCTCGTTGAATTCGTAGATCGTTGCTTCAATCTGATAAAGAAATTATTATCCGATCGTTTCTCTATGATGTGAAAGTGTCAGTCCTTGAATTTCATGATCACTCTACAAATTATGCATGGACCTACTCATTCCAAAATCTTGTCTCTCTTCTCTGATTCATCAGATATAGCTCTCGTCTTATTTAGTTTGATCATTTGATTTTCTGGGAGGCACTTTTCATTGTCTTCCTTCTAACTTCTGATAAACGTTAAATTTTAAATTCCGTATTCTTGGAGAGCTTCGGGATCTCCTAGTGAACAGTATGCATGGAGGTTCAATGTTTTCATTTATGATTTCTTTCTGACGTTTAGTTTTACCATCAATTTGTTATTTCAAACATTTTGACTTCCTTTTGTATGTTGTTTTCAATTGATTAATCCAGACTTCCAGTGCTAGCAATTTTACGTGCAAATGAATGAGCTTGCACTTCTCTTATTCTTAGTAGATACTAGGGGTGGCCAGTGGGTTGGGCCGGACTAATCCCGGAGGGATGGGGGAGGGTCGGGACGCGGGCTCCGGCTGGATTAGCGGGACGGGAATAGGCCCCGTCCCGTCCCACATCCCGCCGGAAGGGGGGCCGGGATTTGGGGGGCGGGGTGGGACGGGTCGCGGGATTTGAGAGATTTTTTTTAAAATTGAATTTCCAACACTGAAATTGACATTCACACCTACATTATCACGAAATTTCGACGTTGAAATCTATTGTATATCGTCAAATCTTTATTAAAGAAAAGGGAAAATTAGAAATCAATTTGGGGTTCAAATTGATTGGGAAAACGGACGTTTTCCTAAAAATTGGCCACGCCAAACTGCCTTGCGTCAGTTTGACCGGCTACGTCTCGAAAAAATACATAAAATAAAAAGATCGGATAAATAGACATCCGAGCGCAGAGTTATGACCATTTAAAGTTGCACCAATTTACAACTAAATGCCAATTGAAATAGATTTTTAACAACTCAATGCTTCCGTGATATGTTAATTAAGTTCATGCCGCATTCGACTTCCATAAAAGTTTCATAGATTGGATTCAATCTAGCCACTCAAAGACAAATGTACCATTAAATGCCAATAAGGCTTCATAAATTGGCGTTCATAACACATCTCATGTTGCTACTTTATTTGTTCATAATATGATTATTGCATGGTGTTCTGTAAACAATTCTTACATGCTATTCAAGTTTTCCGAGTCTCGTCTGAATCTGAACGTTTCTCTTGCTTTGCTTTGCCTGTGATTATGCTTTGTCTTGAGCCGATGGTCTCTCGGAAACAGCCTCTCTACCTATCAAGGTGGAGTTAAGGTCTATGTACACTCTACCCTCCCCAGACCCCACGTTGTGGGCTGGGTATGTTGTTGTTATTCAAGTTTTTCTAATTCTTGTAAGCTCTACGAACAATTATCTACATTATATAAATGATAGCAATACCGGAGTCAATAATTTAACTCAAAAGAATTGACAAGTTCACTATTCACAATTTACCGCTTCTGATATGGTAGGAAGATTTGTGAGAAAAATGAAGGAGAAAATAATGTATTTATAGTTGAGAAATAGGGTTAAGTGTAAATATACTAACTTAGGGGGGCGGGTTGAGTTATGACCCACTTTTTAGCCCATTTCAGCCCAAATAGCTTTTGGACGGGTCAATAACCCGCCCATTAATTAATTCAACCTATTCTGACCCGTCCAAATTCAGCCAAACCCGCCCAAATTCAGCCAACCCGCCCACTTGACACCCCTAATTAGGAGTACTCAAGCTTAGCCCATTTGACATCCCTAATTTGACAAACCCGTTAGTGGAGATAACTTTTCATTGTAGAATGTTCATGTGTTTGCTTATTAAAAAAAAGGAGTTTCACTTCAAAACTCATCCTTGTTCGGTGGGGATTACCATGTAATGAACCATATAGAGAGCTGTACATAGGTTTCTGCCTCTGTACCTAAGAAGAGGATCCCCTGTAATTAGCACATACAATAAGCGAAGAAGTGAAATGGTTCATTTTGTTAGAGCTTGGAAATATGTTAAACCGTAAACAATATTCAAATTGTTTATGAGAAGTCACAACATGGCAAAACTATTGTCATATATTTCATGATTTGTCCCAAACTAACTTTGTGCGAAGGAAAGAGTTGAAAATGTTGTCGTTTCATGGTTAGGGTATATTTTGGCCAGGAGACGTTGAGCCATGTAACTTTTTGTGGTTATACAAAAGGTGCTAGAACTTTGTGTTCAAGGAAAGTGGAAAAAATTGGAATCTAATTTGAAGCACATCATGTACTATTGTAGCAAATCCAATTACATTCTGGAAATGAAGATTTTTTCAGTTGAATAATGGTGTTTGATAGACTAGATAGGAAGTGGCTAGATTGAAATTGGGATGGAGAGGGGGAAGATCTTTGAGTGGTCTACACTAGTTATATTCGTTCCGTTCAATTATTGTGTTTCTGTAATTTCTCTGCATTTATCTTGTTCTTTTTGGTTGAGGAGGAATATGTTTCTTTTGATATTTTCTATAGATTTTTGTCCTTAAACAAAAATTGCTTGCTTTCACAGGTGCTGGGAAATGCAAAAGGAGCTGTAGCTGTTGTCATCTCAATCTTAATATTTAGAAACCCGGTGTCAGTTACAGGGATGCTTGGCTATGCACTTACAGTTTTTGGAGTCATACTCTATAGTCAAGCGAAGAAACGTAGTAAATGAAACATCCAAAATCATCCACTTGTGACTTCTGAATTAATTGTTGTTCAAGAAATCGTTCAACTTTCACGAGCCTGTCGGATCATGCTCTTGCATTTTGGTGCCACAGATTTTCTTCCTCGAATTTGTATTTTTTGCCTGGAAACCTGTGAAACAGGCTTCCATCTGTATCTATCAGCCAAGAGACAAGAATAGGCTGAATAGCGAGTCTTAAGAAGTGATTTGATTTGTCTATCCATTCTTCCCTGGCTTGGATAGTATAAATATCTCGTCTTTTTATTCTTTCAAGAAGATTGTAAAATTGGGACTACACAATGTTACTTATAGTTGCCAAATTGATTTATTAATGAAAGGATCTCAAAATTAAAAATCTATAAATGGCTTCTTTTGTGTGATGGGAAAGAGATTAAAGGTGTTCACATATTTTGTCGTGGCAAATGTCTGGTGAACTATCTGTTGCTGATTTCTGCCAAGTGAAGAGTTCAGCACTACCCGTTACGTCTCAACCGCGTTACTGTGGTTTTTATTTGACATAGTTTGACTGGCGTAACATAGTTTGACTGGCGTAAACTTGTGGTTTTATACCTCTCATAACATTTGTATGATTAAAAAACTTTTGAAATTTGTGGTCTTATTTATAACATTTGTCACTAGATATGAAAGATTCTCATTAAGGGTACAATGAGAATGATCATTGCAATAAAGTGATAATCATCGACACTTAACTATATATCTATAATTCGCTTTCGGATTTGGTTTCTGCCTTTACTTGACCATTAGTTCTTCTGCCTGCGCACACACACACACACACACACAAAGAGCCTCATGAATATCACTAGTTACTTAGTAGTTGAAATTGGCATATTGGACTAAATTCTTTAACAATTTCAAGAACTTTCATAAGCAGGATTCCAGCCATTGTGATCAAGCTGGCTTTCTCCTTTTCCTTTGGGGTTTGTTTCCTTGAACTTGGAGAGGAGAATGTAAAAGTTGTCTCGACAATTATATCAATAAAATGTCAGAGAGAAGAGAAAGAACTACGGATTGGTCGCGCCACCTTTTTGACACCAATGAGAGGATGTGTATTCACCTAAAGACGTCTGCAGAACAAGGTTCTTTTGGTGGTGGTAAGAATTACCCACTTAAGTTGAAAACGACGTGACTGAACTCATATAGAACCACCAAGGGCGTGGTGGAACAGTTCTAATCCTTCCACCCTTAACTAACTAGGAGTATCTGATTCAAACTCTATGAATAGAGAACTCTTGGTGAGCAAAACCATTGAGCCTACTCAGTGTAAAAATTCAGATTAGTTGATCCGGTGGATTTCAGATATTGGATGCAGAGCATAAGAAGACAGAATATATTACTAATGCAACATTATAGGTCACGGTTCGAGCCGTGAAAGCAGCCACTGTGTACATCACATCCCTTGGGGTGCAACCCTTCCCCAGATCCAGCTAAGCGGGATTCTTGTGCACCGGGCTGCCCTTTTTAGCCTATTAGAGATACATTACAGCCATATACAAGCAGAAAACTTCACAAAGATGAGCATTATTTTTGTAGATTGATTGACTATGAATTAACTTGAAGTTACCCATCATTGGTTTCCTTTAACATGTCTATATAGGTAGATAAGCCAAATGATATGTTCCAATTTCCTAGCTTAACCATTATAAAGATTTTTCAATAACTGGAAAACTATGTTGGTTCGGATTCTCCAAAAAAGTTCCGTACTCGTGTTGGACCCTCCAAAAATGCACTACTGTTGGAGGATTCAGCACACACACATCACATTTTTGAAGAGTCCTAGCAACATAGCTGGAAAATGCATATCAACTCAACCGAGACAAATAAACAACAGCACAAGAGGACTACAATGTACCAACACTCGAATGAACTGCACAATGTACTCCTGCCAAAGGTCATGAGAAATAGCAGGAACGATTAACATCCAAAAGTTAATGGAACAATAATAGGATAATAGTTTTCACAATCATGGAAATCAGATCACACAGTAAACCAAAATGGTGCAACAACTGGAGATACAAAGAAAGAGGACGAAAACAAAGTTAAGAAGACCAAGCCCGTGTGGATAAAATAGCTGACATCGGATATAGTTTAAGAATCTGGAACAGTTGCTGCTGGACGCTTCATCGAAGCAGACTTGATTAAATGATTGTAGCTGCCTTTCTCCTTGAAAAGCTGTGAAAAATGAGGTTTGCAGTATAAAATCCCATCTAGGGCAGCATAATTCGAAGGATTTAAAGAGCATCCACCATGAGAACACTTGAAACACCACTTGTGATAACTTTGGTTCTCCACTGTCACCTGAAAAAATGGTCGATCAACTTAGATATAAATCCAGAAATTGAAGTGTTGCGCAAGTGAGGCCTATGGTTGAAAACTACTCCATTTTTTGAAATTCTGAAAAAGAAATAGAGGATGTTTGGCTAAGCTTATAAGCTGGTCAAACTTGATTATAAGCACCTTTTGACTTATCTAAGCGTTTGGTAAAGACTCAAAGTGCTGGTAAGCCAGAATCAGCTAAAAGAACAACTTATCAACACTTTTTTATCAAACACATCAAGTGCTTCTTATTATCCGTTTCAGCATTTTTATCCAAACACCTAACTGCTTATTTATTTTTTAATTTCAGCACGTAATGCTTATAAGCTATTTACAATCAACAATCAGATAGTCCAAAAGGAATTTTTTTATGATCTTACACTCTCAAGAAGATAAAAACATTTAACAATCTACAGTCAACAGCACGTATCCCTTCACTGACAGAAGCCGGCAGTGGAACAAGAGCAAATATTGTCTACAATTTAAAATGATGAGAGGAACCCTGAACTTAAAATCTCTGGGATATAAACAGGTCGAAAAGTTTTGTTCACTTCGAAACCCTCCAGTTTCACAGATGGCTACACATTTAGGACATCTTCAAGAAAAGCACATATGTTAACTATAATGAGATAAAACTAGCTTCCTGCAGCTGGATAAAATAAGCATATGGAAGGTTCAGATGACTCAGCTGTTTTTCTTTTTTGTGGAATTATTACATACTATACAACACAGTAGACTTTACCATAATAAAGTTCAAGTTCTTTACTACCCTACAACTCAAAGGTGGAAGTTCACTGATGTGAGGTCAAGGAGAAGATGGGGTACACACAACTTACCTAGTAACTTCCGAGTTAAGCATTCAGTGGGATGTGTAATGACAAAGTAGAACTGAGTGGTGGAGCACTAGATGATATCTTTACTTAAAAGAATGGGATTAAAGCTTATAGCCCGTTTGGACAAGATTCTAAAATCAGCTTATTTTAGAAAGTGTTTTTCAAAATAGTACTTTTGGTGAGAAGCAGTTTGTGTTTGGGCATTTAGCTAATATGACCAAGCTTTTTAAAAGTGCTTCTAACTAAAAAATGGTGAAGTTACAAGAGTCCATGGTGCACAATATCACAGCAGAAATCAATTTTGAGGCCATCGCTTATAAAGGATAAAGATGAAACTTTTCGGACACACAAGACTAACTCCAGAAACAGAAAAAGTTGATAATGGAATCAGCTCCCCCCCTCCCAAACAACACAGACACACACTCTATTCTCTGAATAAGGTCCACATTATTGATCAAGTCCAATCAGAGGATAAGTACAACTTATTCCTCAGCAAAGACATCCTAATAGGGTGAAATTTTGAGAATTTGATATTTGTACCTTCTCAAGTGGATAAGCCGTTTTACCACAGGTTCCACATTTTTCCTGTGTCCCAGAAAACATGCCGGCAGCTTTGCTAGGAGATCTTGTCTGTGTACCGAAAGCAAGAAAATAATGAATAAGAAGCACAGCATTACGACAGATCTAAAAAATACACAATTTCCCCTCTTTTTCAGTTTGTTAATCTTAGGTACAAAAGGTCGCAAAGGAAGTTACCAGCTCCGGAGTTAACTTCTCAGCTGACTTCACAGCTGTCACGAGTAAAATGCATTTTTATATCGAATAAAGTAAATGGATTAAGCAAGAAATAAATGACACATACGGGATTGAAAGTTCTTGTTGAAGTTGCCAGACTCCTTGTAGAGCTGCTCAAAATGAGGCTTGCAATACAGAACACCTTCCATTGAGGAATAATTGCTCAGCTAATAAAAGATCACATAAACATATACCATCAGTTAGTATGCATCAAAACACCACAATCTTTTCACATTGGAACTATACATATACTACAGTATGGGTTCACGAGAACCCATGCTCCTCTCCCCCGATCATGTATAGCAATGTTATATTTTCACAAAGCTACTTGAATATATATGTTTGCACCCACGCACAAAGTGTCTTATGGTGCAATAATTATGTGAAAATCACTAAAGTTGTAAAAAGAATTTAATTTTGAACCTATAATTTCAAAAGTGTAATAAGTAACCCATCAAATGTAAATTTTGGATCTGCTTTTTCATAATAGTGCACCTATACTCTTGAAATCCTGGATCCGCCTCTGACTACATACACTAAGACAATTATTCTAAATGATTGAGCCAGTAGCAACGTTGATGCTCAAATTACAACTCCTATTGCAGCATGCTCCAACATCATGATAATAAAAGTTTACACTGCGCCAATTTTCCAACTCAAATCACCGAAAAACTAGGATGAAAATATGTAATCTATCAGTTAGGGGTTTGCTCCACATTAAAAGTCAAGATATCGGATCTCTGCTTCTGCATTAAAAAATCCCGCAAATCTACATTGCTCTTAGCAAAAATCAAGTACTGCTTATGTCTGAAATCACGGTCAAAATTAAGAAGTTTAACTCTCGAAATTCAAACTATGACACATAAATTGGGACTCAGGGAGTATTAATCAATCGACTACGACTCAATTTGGATCTCTGAATAGATTCTTAAAAAACCTCAGAAATCTGTGTTGCTCTTAGCAAAAATCAAGTACTCCCTATGTCTGAATTCACGGTCAAAATTAAGAAGTTTGATTTTCAAAATCCAAACTATGACACATAAATTGAGACTGAGAGAGTTATTAATCAATTAACTAAGACTCAATCCCAAACAAGTTGAGATCCACAATATCAATCCTCAACATCCATACTACTTTATTCTTTTTGAAAAAAAAATATTTTTATTACATAGGGGTATAGGGGAAGGAGAAATACGGAGGGGATTACAACATGGGATTCGAACCCTCACCAACAAGGTGAAAGTTGAGTTAACTAACCAACTGAGCTACTAGACCTACCATTGTGCTTTATTCAGGTGATAAAAACATATAGCAAGAAAATTATATAATGTGCAAAGGCTTTACCTTAAGAGTTCCTTTACAATGGGTGCATTTGAAGCAAGATTTGTGATAACTAATCCCATCAGCTGATAAAAGCTCAACTGGGTAAACTGTCTTTTCACATGCCTTGCATTTCTGTTGAGTGCCCGTGAAAGACATGTCTTCAACACACAACAAAAATATTCTTAGATCTGACTCTACAATAACAAAAACAAAACAAAAAGATTCAGTCTTTAATACTTATTCAATCACATGTATCCACACCGATCTGATACAACAACAAAAATTAAAAGATTAAACAGCTTAGTTACAAGAAAGTGTATATTTTTTTATTGGGTCAAAGGAGCATACATTGGAAGATTAAAAAGAATGTTACAGTTCTTGATCTACAGGGCAAGATTATTTGTGGATTAAAATTTCAAGATTGTGATGCAGCAGATGAAGAATGTTTTTTTGGGAGATGATGTTGGAATAGGAAGAAGTAAGTGGTTTCCTTGTTTTGACTATAGTTATAAATGGTCTTTACACAAATGTAATGGATATACTTTTGACACAATAAATTCTATCCGAGGTATCCGATATTTGTCATACATAATTAATTACCTCTCGAATTGTCTTTTTTTTTTTGTCAACTACATACTGATCATTCTCCTTTGAGTCGAAGGGCTTCGACTAGTAAATTTATGAATTTTTACAGTGATTTTAAGTTAATATAACTAGTTTTATAATTAAATATATAATGGAAGATATTTAGTGAATATTAAATTTTAATCTATATATAGAGAGAGTTTGAACAAAAGCTAATAGGTTTTCGTGAACCCTCACCTAACATGTTGGATCAATCTCTGAGTGCATATGATCTCTATTAGCGCGGGAACTATAAAAGCATAATGATTAAGGTGGATCAGAATTTCGTTAAAAGGAAAAATATTTTTAATGCGAAAATTAAAGTCAAGGGCAATTGGAATCAAATAGGTGGAAGGAGTCACGTTTTTAACACGAAAATTAACATTAAGGGCAATTGGATCCAATAGACGGAAGGAGAATAAATTTAAGTCGTTTTCAAGGATACTTTTAATCTTTTTCGTATATAATATCATCAAGCTATTTCAATATTAATTTAATATTTGTAGCATCTAATTACTTATTTAGTGAGATAAATATTTGCATAGATTGTGAATAAACCCTAATAATATATGGAGAATCCTCCGCATCGCTATCACATCGAATAATACATGTTAATGGTGCTGAGCAAAATTCGTTTTGGACAATGTTTTGTCTTGCATCACTTTTTTTTTTTTGTTGACGAAGGAATCCGAGTGCGCACAGGGTAAACCCGGACTGACGCAATAGCCTGCAAACCACGTCAGCCGATTAACCACACTTGGCAAGCCATGTGTGATAGGTTCAACCAAGAAGGTTTATGCAGGGGATCGAACTCGTGACCTTGCGGTCCCGCGCTCTACCGCTACACCAACTTGGCTACCCTTGCGGGTAACTGTGGTAGGGTAAACTTTTTAAAGTGACCGGTCCCACCGCATTACGGCCCCATACCCCGAAAACCCCACCTCCGGCCGGCCCTACGGATTAGTATACACCGCTTGGCCCTACGCGTATGGAGGGATTTTTTTTGGGGAACACAGTTCCACTCTCGTTGATCAAAGGACTGGAACACGGAACCTCAGACAGCAATACCCTAATGTATTGGCCACTGGGCCAAACACTTTGGTGCCGGTAAGTAGAACAAAATCCAATTATATGATCACTGATTTACCTCAATAACCCTATCTAATTGGAGAAATAAATTTAATTGCACCACTATTAAATGCATATTAGTATAATCTGAGTTTAATAAAATTACGTGATCAGTAAGAATTCATATAAACGATTCAACTTGCTTAAAATTTAATTGTAATTTATATACACCACTAAATTAATAGATAAAACCCTTTTATATACCAATAGTAAAAGAAAAATATACGCCTCTAATATACGAATCAGCCATTTCAAGTTAATGATAAAGCCTTTAAAATTAAATAAAGTGAATAATTGGATGTCAATTAGGACAGACACCGCATGCAATATGCCTAGCACGTTATCAATGTTTTGACTGACACAATGAAGACTGAATATAAAGCTTTACATGAGGCCCCCTTTGCTCGAATTAAACTTGCAGAGTTGCAGTTATTATTCAAAGCATTTGAAAAAAGGAGAATAAAAATCATATACGAGTTGTAGCATTTAGTTATTTCCCCAATTTTATTATCAATTGATCCATAATTCTACTGTTCAATTAAGCAAGGGATGAGGACACAAATGACCATCCGGGTGAAATTATTGACACCCAATAACCAAAGAATCTTAAAAGTCATTTTTAGCCTTTTTAAAATAACTCCATTTTCTAGTCATTTTCCAACTAATTCTAACATATGTATATAAATTGTATTATTCTTGTATAAAATATGTATTACTACTGTATATGTATAAAAAATGTATCATACGTATAGAAATTATATCATTATTGTATCGCATATGTATCATTACTATATATGTATAGAAAAAATGCATCACACGTATAGAAACTGTATCATTATCGTATAGAGTATGCATCCCTAAAGTATATGCATAGAAAATATATCATTGTTGTATAATTTGTGTATAATCAACGTATAATTTATGTTTAGTAAATGTATAATTAATGTATACTTACTCATTATATACATATACAATAATGATACATATTTTATACAAAAATGATACAGTTTTTGAAGGCTTAATAATAAATTTTTTCGTTGATCTTTAATGGCGATTTGTGGCGACTTTTCAATCTTTTATGGCGATTAAAAAAGTCAATTTTTTAGTGAATGGGCTGGGTGGCTAGCGTCTGAGATTATTTTGGGCCGAAAGGCCAGCTTGCGGTATTAAGCCAAAATAAAGCCTTTTTTTTAGCTGATGACACTCAATGTCCTTTTCCCATTTAGCAACCACTTACACCTAGGGATGTCAACGGGGCAGAGGAAGGGTACCCCATACCCGTACCCGCCACCTAAAACCCACCCCCACACCCGCTCCACCACCCATGGCGGGTAGCACTTTTGATACACATACCCGTCCCACCACCTACCAAACCATCCCCGATACCCGACCCAATTGGAGCGGGAGCGGGGCGGTACCCGCCCCATTGGAGATGCTTGGAGTATTATTGGGCAGGAGGTGATAAGTGTTGTGCTGGAGTTCTTTAAGAATAGTAAATTACTAAGACAAGTAAATTCTACCATTATATCTCTGATCCCCAAAGTGGCAGCCCCCCAATATGTTAGTTAATATATGCTCATATCTTGATGCAATGTCCTATATAAATGCATTTCTAAATTATTTTGCATGAGATTAAAGAACATCATTCCTACTGTTGTGGTTGAAAATCAAGCAACTTTTGTAGCTGGAAGATCATTGACTCACCTTATCTTTGATGATGACTTGATGATTTTCTGCAAATGAAATATGAATACCATCTCTAGAGTTATGGAGGCACTCAGGCATTTCAGTGATGTAACAGATTTGGTGGCTAATTTAGATGTCAGTGGGGCGGGTATATGCGAGTACCCGCCCCATTATTTAGGCGGTGCGGGTACGAGCGGTGCGGGTGCGGTGCGGGTATAGTGCAGGTCTTATATGAAATCCACCCCTGCCCCACTATCCATGGCGGACAACACTTTTGATACCAATACCCGCCCCACCACCCACCAAACTATCCCCATACCCGACCCAACTGGAGCGGGTGCAGAGCGGTGACCGCATTTACCCGCCCCACTGACATCCCTACTTACACCTCAATGTAGAGGTGGTCAGTGGGTCGGGCTCGGGTCTGGCGGGGTCGGGGTCGGGGAGGGACGGGCGAAGGGGTCGGGGTCGGGTCTGGTGGGACTTGCTCCAGTCCCGTCCCCATCCCGTCGGAATCGGGGCGGGGTCGGGTCGGGGCGGATTCCGGCGGGTTTTCCTTTTTTTTTTTAATAACATATGTATAAAAAAATTCAATAAACAAGACAATATAGTGTAATAAAAACATCCCAATACTGTTTTTGTGCCTCTTATATTATTTAATAGACATATGATTTTTTTGTAATACAAATACAATTGTCTAAAATCTAAATTGCAACTTTGTGGTGGTGTCCAAAAGTTGCAAATTACATAATAAAATTGCAATTAAAAAAATTACATTCTCAAAAAAAACCTGTTCTAATTGCTTGATAATTTCCTGTGGTTCTTCGGTTGGAATTGGTATTTGTTGGTCAAATTGATCCACGTCGCTTCCACCACCTTCGGATAAGATTTCGTTGTAGTTTTCGTCTTCTTCTTCGTTGATCTCGGTTGACCGCACCTTCTCTCCCTCCGCTTGTATCCAATCTTTGAATAATACTGTAATTTCCAAGCTGTCTCCGGCTAATGAGTGTCTGTGGTCTCCTATTTGATATTTGTCGACAGAAAAAGCGCTTTCAGACGCAGTTGATGACGCTTGAATGTTCAAAACATCTCGGGCCATCAATGAAAGTGTCGGAAAGGTCTTCTCATTCCCCTTCCAGTATTTCAGCAAGTCTTCATGTCCATCTTCATTGATAACTTCTTGGTACGGTACAGAACCCTGCAAAACAAAAATATCAAACTCGCTAATTTGGTTAGTAGTAGAGATACGGCCGCACATTCTATTTCTGAGGCTTTCAATACTAGCCACAGAAACAACATGTCTTTTGTGAGGTTGTGTTGAAGATGAAGAAGATGGTATGGAAGCCGGAAAGTTACTAGCATTTTCTTGTTGATAAAACCTATATTTTTTTTTGCATTGGTCTTCTACGCTAGACAACACTTCTTCTTTAGTTTGTTCAATAGGTGGTGGGTGATTTAGATTTTTGGGACTTGGAGGTGGTAGTACTTCTATACAATCGTAAATAGTTTCAACTAGTGATTTAGTACCGTCTATTTTAATAGTCGGATTTAATACAGAACCAATAATATAAATAGTGGGAATAGGAATAAAATATTTTTTTTATTTTGATAAACATTTTTAATAGCTGCCATATAAGCTGGTTTTTCCATATATTCACTAAGTAATAAAAATATAAGAGTTATATAAAACAACATAGTTGAAATAGTAGGATAATATATACCGGAAAATTCTTTTGTTGCTTGAAAAAATTTCTCTAAAAATACAATAAGTTCGGAAATTTTTACCCAATCACTATCTACAATCATATCAGCTGGATTTTGATTATGAGAGTTAAAAAATAAAGTTATAGGTTTTCTATAGTCATAAGCAACAAGTAGTTGCTCGTATAAAGAATTCCACCTAGTGGATACTTCTTGTGGAATTTTTCTATAAGATAGTCCACAATCGTGACAAGTTTTTTTATATTCTTTTCTTCGTTGTACTTTATTACTTTTAAAAATAAAGTTTATAGCAAATTGTATTTTACTAAGAATGTCTTCAAAAAGTGATAGACCATCCTTTACAATTAAGTTATATATATGGCACGCGCATTTTATATGAAAATGATCTGGAAAAGATGGAGTTAAACTATTTTTTAAAATTGTAATTGCGTAATTGTTAGAAGAAGCGTTATCTAATGTAATAGTCATAATTTTATCGGTTATTCCGTAATAATGGCACACTTGATAAATATTATTTGCAATAAAAGTACCAGTGTGCCTATCATCTATATATCCATACGCTAAGATACGTTTTTGCATAGACCATTTATAATCTATCCAATGACAAGTTATAGTTAAATAATCATAGCCGTTAGTACTACGACCTATATCAGACGTGATAGATACTTTGCCATTAAAATGATATAATGAATAACGTAAATATTGTTGATATTCATGCGCGAATTTAAATACATCTCTCTTAACAGTTGATCTAGAAAAACCGTTAAAAGCAGGATTATATATGTCTCTAATGTAATGAATAAAATCGGGAGATGAAGGAAATGATAAAGGCAAACCCTCCACAGCAACTAATTTTGATATTGCTTCCCTATCACTATGTTTATTGTATTTAGGGCCTACAATTCCCCCCGTCATAGGGTTAATTTGACCCTGTACTTGGTCCGGGACAGTATCAGTATGTGAACCTTGTCCCGATGGAGCGGGCGTTTAAGTACCCTGTTTTGAAGCCTGGTATTGGGCATACCTAGCTGGATGAGCACTTACTACGTGTTTAATTAAACCCCCCGTCCCACCGTGACCTTTTCCATTTTTAAATTTTACAACATTTTTACAAACTTTACATATACCTTCTTGATTCTCTACGTCCCTATCAAAAAAATGTCCATGCATCTGATTTTAATGGTCGTTTTGCTGGACCTCGTCTCATACTAGGGGGAATATGAGGTATTTCAGTTGAAGGTGCACTAGTGGGTGTGTTGTCATCAACATTAGTGGGTGTATCATCTAGATCATCATCTAAATTAAAGTCTTATTGAGTTTCAGAAAATAGCTCCTCGTCTAAATCTAATGGTATTGTAGGAAAATGTTGAGTATCAACAAAATCATCATGTGTAGGAATAAGATGACTAGAAGAAGTACCCTTGCCCTGGTTGCCCCTACTAGAAGAAGCATTATTACCCTTACCCTTAAACATACATCTTAATCCTTTCATTTTAATTATGATAATAAATAATTAAAGCTAATAAAATTAAGTGCGCTAAATAAAATAAATAGACAATAATAATTTAATGAAGGAACGAATGCACCAAACGCCGACGTAACGTCGACGTGTAATCGAGAGGTTGAAAATTGAAACTTTGCTCGATGGAAGATCCTCAAGCTAGTTGTCAACTTCACTCCCAATTCTCAAATGAATAAATAAAATTGAATATTTAGTAAACAATGTAGACTTGTAGAGAGATATATTGAGAGATTAGAGAGATTGTAGGAAGATTTGTGAGAAAGATGAAGAGAAAATGAGTTATTTATAGTTGGAAAATTGTGTTAAAGTGTAAATATAATAACTTATGGGTTAAAAATAAATATTAAGGGGTAGGGGGAGGGGGGGAGGCCAAAAATGGCCATTGTCCAACGGCTAAAATCTAAAATGGCCGTTGGTGCAACGGTTATATTCGCAAAGGGGGGCTCTTGGGCGGGATTGGGGGCGGTCTCGGGACGGGCTCGGGTCTGGCGGGACGAGACATTGTCCCGTCCCGAGTTTGAGTCCCACTACCGTTTTTTTTTTTTATTCAGTGTCGGGGCGGGCTCGGGACGGGGTCGGACCGTCCTGGCCCACTGGCCAGCCTTACCTCAATGTGTCAAACCAACTTTAACTAGGAATATATCTCAAAAAGTTATAGGTCTTTTTAATTTGTTAGCCCTAATTTTATAATGTTAAAAATATTTTTTTTAAAAATACACGTGTCATTTGTTAATTCATCCATTTGACACGTCACTTGCGATTGGATTTCAGACGTGAGGTTTGCTGGATCAGGGAGTCCACGAGACACACCCATGTCAAGTTAAAGTGTCTAAATAATCGCCTAGTAAATTTATGTGTCAAACTGATAGTTAGGGCCAAATTTGAATGTCTATTATGTATTATTTTTTTGCTTAATAATGTCTATTATATATTTTGCATATTATAATCCTTTATCTGATCGTTTACTAAGTAAACCAAATATTCTTGGACTCTTTTGTCACAGTTTCCAAATGAATAAATATTATTTCAAAACTTTGAAAATTTTATGTTAGAGAAAATAAGAGCCCGTTTGGTTTTATATCAAGTAGGGTTTCGGACAATATTTGGTTGAAGTTCAAAAGGAAAAAAAGAATTTAAACTCAAGTATTAACACTTGAAATCGTCGTTCTAAACTTCAAAACATATAAAGTTGCATGAAACCCTAGCTCCGCTCTGAATATAGTATAATAATTTAAAATTAAAATTGTGTTTGAACATGAATTAAACTTGAAAAAAATTTAAGTTAAAACATTTATGAGTGAAAATCATTTTGTCACTTGTAATACTCCCCAAACCAATAGTATTTTAATATTACAACAAGTATTTGAAATAATATTTGAAGTTCAAATCCATAATACACATGTAGATAACGGTAAGAGTGACACATAGGAAATGAAATGGAAATATGGATTCCTTATATGAACTTGGACAATTCTCATCCTACAAGCTAGCTTTTGGGTTGAGTTATGTCCAAGATCCATTCTTTACATGGTATCAGAGTCAGACTCATTTCAATTCTTTGTTCACCGATGTTGACCCCCAAATTATATTGTCCACGCTCCAGTTAACGAGTTATGGGCGTGCGGAGAGTGTTAAGAGTCCACATCGGAAATGAAATGGGAACATGGACCTACAAGCTAGCTTTTGGTTGAGTTAGACCCAAAATTCATTCTTTATAATAAGAATGCTTTTTTATGCAGGAAACATCAAAGCTCTCCAGAAATTTAAGATCAGTTTCTCTCCACTTTGCACCAGCAAAATGCTTGTACTCATCCACCACAGCACCCAAACACCAGTTCTGCAATTTCCTCAAGCATCCAACAAGGCAACCCGTTCGATGTTTCCCACGTTTACAGTGTACTAAAACAGGTTGATTCCTCACATCAACTATCACTCTCAATGCATCCATTAGGATTTCACTAGACATATTTGATGGTTCCTTCGTTCCATCGATACCGAATTGGTATAGCTTTATGTTGTTATTACGTAGGAATTCGAGATTTTCTTTGGGGTAGGGTTCAGGACATAAGTATATGATAGAGCGAAGATTGAGTGATTGAAGGAAACGGAAATTGGAGGGATTAGGAAATCCGGATCTGTAAATGCAGTTGTTTTCAACTGCGCAAAAGTTTGTTGGTGGCAGTGGTACCGACATATTATTGTTACTATCTGCATATATCCTATTCTCCCCAGATTCCACAAGTGGAATCACACTGGGTATGTTATTGTTGTCTGCTTTCAAATCCAGAATCACACTCATGTTATGTTGATGTGAATGATTCATCGACATTATTGTACTCATAATGGTTCTACCAGGGTGTCATGGAAGTTACAATGAGGGGGTTAGGGTAAGGGGGTGTTTGGATGATTATGGAAAAATATGAAAAAATTAGGAAAAGAGGTATGATTTGTGAGAGTTTCTTAATTCTTTTAATTTGTTCCAATCAGGGAGGCGTGAAAGTTGCAAGGGAGTGATTTTGGGCGGTGTTTGGATAATAATAATAATTGTTGAAAGAGCAAATCAAGAAGAAAAGAAAGAGATTGGTGAATGGACTGATTTGAGAAAGCAATATAGTAGTATTATATATAGTTTGATTTTGGAAAATTGAATTTGAGTTGGTTTATGATTTTGATAACTAAAGAATGTTATAGCTTAGACATGAATTGGTAAATTAACAATTACCAAATCCTAGACAATTTAGGATTACTAATCCTGATTTAAATCCAACTTATGTGTTCTAATGAAACCTCTAGAGAAAGTAAGTGCAACACAATCCATAATCTAAAGGGAGTGAAATTACCGAAATAAAAGTCAGTAAAAGAGAGAACAAAAAAGAAGTGAAAGTATTCGATTACCAATGTCATTACTAGTCATACCTGTACTATGCACGATTAGAAATCAAACTATAGTTTTCTGAACATTCAATTTCCGATTCTCATAATAATTGGATGGGATTTTTTTTTTTTCATAATAATTGGATGGAAAAGTAATTCTCATGATAATTGGATGGGGAAAAATTCTCATAATAATTGGGCACGCTCAAACAAGAAGAATATGAGACAAAAATCCTTACTATATTTGCCTATTTCTACATCACATCAGGCATATACGTTTTACTTTCAACATCGAGTAACTTTGCCACAAAGACTCCAGTAAATGAAAGAACTCAATATGTAATTATTTTTGTTTATGCTGGAATTTAAACTATAATATTCCAGATTTTCGCCACAATATGTTTTACTTTATTATAGCGATACAAACCACCAGGGAATTGTAAAAAAAAATCCAAAAATTAGTCTCACACATAAATCATCACATATACATTTACATCTCAGCATATACATTGATTGACAAAGTTACAGAAATTTACCATAGATTACAAAGAGACAGGACGATTTTACAAAAAATATTTGCCACATTTTACCACAAACTTATTTACATCTCAACGCACATATTGACAAAGATACAGTGTTAACATACCACAAAATACACACAAGCAAGCCTGCAAAGCCTGCAAAGCATGCAAAATCCTTATTTCTACAAACAGAACAGAACAAAACAAACTCACAGTTAGATAAATTCGAAACGCATAAGTAGGCTTCACAGAGTTGTATTTCTCTCCCTTGCGTTTGTGGAGTGGAACTGCTCGGATACCTTGTTTTAGTTCTGAAACAGGCAAACAAGTTTGGCCAGCAAAATCATCTTTTTCAGACATTCATACTCATGAACTTCAATGCGGAGTAGAGCCAATTCAGGAACTGTTAATGGGAACCCAAACTGTTCATCCCAAGTTGGTATCCAATTGTCCTCCAGTGTCTTTGTTTTCTTCATTACAACATCACAGGAACTCCAGCAATTCCTATCTGCATACAGTTATACACACCTAAACCATTCAGATTCTCCATTTCAACCTAACTCATTGGTTTATTTATCAGAAAACGCGAAAAGACAGTTTCCTGTGATTTTTAGGCCTAACTCCCAACCCCAGAGTCTATTGAGGGATAATTATCGCAAAGAAACAAGTTTTTAACCATAATAATAATAATGATAATGAAGGTTAAGTATATCCATCTACCTTCGCATAGAAGTCTGGAGGAGAGTATGCATCAAAGTGTGTGTGTTCGAAGTCATAATACCACCCTTCACCCATAAACATGGTTACCTGCTTAATTCAATAAGCCTTGGATTATTTGCATCAACATGATCAAACGATACATACTCCACCAAGGCCAGATAAAAAACTAGATCCCCTCAAGTACCTTCAATGTAGTTTTGACTGGCAAATTTGCTTGTGGATCGAAGATCTCATTGTTGGGACCTGCTTTCAATAGTATATCTGGTTTCTTAACATATCCACAACCACCATTGGCTTTGAACATACCATGCATTAACCAAAGTGATCTGCCATAACCCTGCCACTTAACTTTTGTTTATTTTCCTTGGGAAGACTATGACAAGCGAATTGATAAAGAAAACAATATTGGGAGCAAATAAAGTTCAAGAGAGTGACCCTTTTAGCTTTTTTCCTTCTTTTCGTGGGTGCTTAAAGGGGTATTGTCGGGGGTGCATGGGGGGGGGGGGGGGATCTAACATAGTCACACCAACCTTCGAGCACTCCCTCAATTACTAGTATTGTCACCTCTCCTCCAAGTTCATTTCCAGACAAATCATTTAAAATATAACAGATCTGAGGCTTCAATTCAAGCTAATAAATTATCAGGTTTCAAATATTGGAGTAATGGCACATATGCAAGTGTAAGGAAAGCTTCAAATAGATTCTAATGTGATATGTGTCAGACGTCAAAATGATAAAAAATGTATGGGAATCCAAGTATTTATATGCATGCTTGGGGATATGTAACTGTGTTCTGATAGATATTTATAATTGCTGTGTCCTTCACCTTGAGAAAACAGAACAAGGATTAATAGTTCACTATTTCCTCTAAATCAATAGTTACACTTACATCATGAAGGGAAAGACATACGTGACTCTTGTAATCATGCATGTGATATCAACAGTAGTCTAACCAAGAAAATGTTTACCGAGATCAAGCACTAAATTGTATTTTGTTTATCTGACATTGTGGTTTTATGCGAATTTATTTTTTCCTATAGAAGTTTTCTCAAATTTAATTACGGCACAGCAGAAAAGATTAACTTTGCATTACGATTTTGTCTTACAAAGACTACCTGCATATTGTATGCCACCATTTGAGCTCCATGTGTCTGTGCAACAAAAGGATTGTAATTGGTTAAGTCAAAACGTATGCCCTTTGCGTATATTCTCAGCAAGTTCCCCCGAGTGAACCTGTAAACATACCATAATTATGCACATACAGTCTATTACATGTACATGGCATGAATAAATTGGAACGGGTGCTGTAGATCAATTACATCACACATTATGACAAGTAGATCTGCTATAATATTCCAAAATTCTGAAGTATCAAATGAGTTGGATTGTGTCATCTGAAACTCCTTCAATCACACATGACAAACAAGAACACCAACATCAACGATGATGACACCTCAATCCCAAGCTAGTTGTGGCCGGCTATAAGAATCCAACGTCCATTTCGCTCCATTTGCACTTGTTTCATTCCAATAATGTAAGTGTACATTCATGCTTAATCTCAACTAGTTGTTATGGCTATATGGATCTTTTGTTTCAATTGTGTACTTTTTTCACTAAGTCTCCTTGGATTTTGAGAGATTGTAGGTCTTTTGAAGCAACTTCCTTCACACGCAATTTTAGGTCGGGTTTGTCCTTTTAAAACCTTCATCATTGAACCTACACACTGGTACATTTTAGGCCTACAAAGGACATGATCAAACCATCTTCACTCATTTGATCACATAAAACAAAATTTAATGGTTTTAATTCCGCATATCACAAAGTATAAAAACAAAAGGACAGCCCGGTGCACTAAGCTCCCGCTATGCGCGGGTTCCGGGGAAGGACCGGACCACAAGGGTCTATTGTACGCACCCTTACCTCACATTTCTGCAAGAGGATGTTTCAACGGCTTGAACACATGACCTCCTGGTCACATGACAACAACTTTACCGGTTACTCCAAAGCTCCCCTTCACATATCACAAAGTATACATCACTAAAATGATATACCCTTGGTTATGAGCAAACCGTGTACCGGCATGACTAAACCTTAATCTCAACTAGTTGGTATTTCATATGGATTTTTTATTCGATTATGTGGTCTTTTTTTTTTTTTTTTTGCTAAGTCTGCTTGTATTTCGAGAAATTGTGTCTTTTAAAACGACACCTTTTACATGCAATTTTAGGTCTAGCATGTCCTTTTAACACCTTCATCATTGAACCTACACACCGGTGGCGGTACATATTAGGCCTACATAGGACATGATCAAACCATCTCAAGCAATATCCCTTGTTTGAAAACATAAAAAATGGTTTTTAATTCCGCATATCACAAAGTATACATCACTAAAACAAATAACCTTGGTTATGAGCAGGCCTCCCCTCCCCCCAAAAAAAAAAAAAAAAAAAAAACACCAGTCCCACCCCAGAAAATGCCACAGAGGAAAAGACAGAAAGTTAATGCATACTGGGGAAGCAATTGAAGTTATCCAACTTGCATATCCACAGGTCTGAAACATTGACAAAGAACAGGGTTACATTGTATGTAATTAGTTTTATGGATGGAGCAAAATAATACCTGATAATTTCTTTTACATGAGTAGGTACAGCCTTCTGAAGTTCTTGCTCACTCAAGCTAAGTCGTCTTACTTTATCAGGATCAACCCTCAGCCAATAAGACAGTCCACCTTTCCCCCTTCCAGCATGAACGGCAATTAAGCGCTTGTATTCTGGTGCTGTATTTTGCTGCGAGGTGGGATCTCCTTCATCATCTTCGTCAGCTTCTGTGTCATCAGAATCATCCTGCTTGGAACAGTGCCAGAATGTGGCAAAAATAGAATTTTATTGAAGAAACTGACATACTCAAATGGGTCAAACTAATTGGTAATGCATTTATCACACCTTATCACTGTATCGGGCTTTAAGGTCTGAAACTTCCCTTCCCCAAGCTTCTGTATCAGCTTGATCCGTTCCTTTCGCGGTTTCTTTCTCCTTAACTTCCTTTGCTTGAAGGTATTCTTTGGGTGGCTTAGTTGATATCAGAACACATCTTTTCAGTGTTTCAGGGGATGGAAAGTCTTTCAAACACGAATCGGGAGAAAACAGCATGTCTCCAAATGTTTGTGTGATCAGATCATCTAGTATTTTGCCACAAAAGCATTATTAGGATCAATAAAGGTGGTAACATATCCAGAATTTGAACATACACACCTCTGCCACTTTTGCCTGAAGATCTGTAGTTAGATGATCTTCAAGTGTTATTACCACAGGATACTCAGATACAGAAAAAGCATGTTCCTTGATAGACTTCAAACATTTGATGAGCGCAACTGGAGTGGTCAATGTCCTGTATGAAAAGAAGTACACTTACAAACTACAAAAAGAATGAGAAGTACAAGCACAATAGAGACAGCTCAATAATGGAGACATGTGTTTCAGTGAACCAAAAAATCATAAGTATAGTCCAAGAAGTATGACATGAAATTCAAATTCCATTAACATACACAGCAAAGCTCAAGAGGTTTTTTCTTTTCTTTTTGTCCTTTAAAATCTTAAAAGATTGTGTGTTTATACACGAATTAATTCTCCAATTTCTCAAGAGAAAAAAAGCACCACACTTCAAGATATCATATACTAGTAAGTTTATGGGAAAATATAGCAACCTGATAATACCATAATCTGGAATCATCTCATTATATTTTATGAACCCAAATTGCAAGTTCATTTCCAAGATAGAAACAAATAATTCAGTAATAACTAATAACAGAAACAACATTCCTAAAGCGCAAGATTAATATCACTGGTCATCCAAAAGTTCTAGCCTACTCAAGACATGGACTTTGTTATTAGCATATTCATGCCCACTAGAGTCTCAAGTACTTGGTACAGGCAATCTGGCAGTAGCAGCAGTCTTGATTGGCCGCGATAGACATGTATGCCAATGAGCAAACTGTGAAGCTCATTTTCTGGGCTTCAGTTTTATTAAAACAACCAATAGTGAAAGAAGGGTCACGGGTTCAAGTCGTGGAAACAGCCTCTTGCAGAAATGCAAGATAAGGCTGCGTACAATAGACCCTTGTGGTCCGCCCCTTCCCCGGACCCCGCACATAGCGGGAGCTTAGTGCACCGGGCTGCCTTTTTTTTTTTTAACCAATAGTGAAAGAGGAAAACAAGATTTGGAAAAACAATGGGAAAAAAAACCTTTTGGCAAGTGGCTACTTCAAATTCGCTAACTTATAAAGAAGTTGAACCACTAAATATTTTATTTTTAAGGCCTTGAATACTACCGCATAAACCGCATGTTTTTTTATAAGATTGCAGCGAAGTAGTAGAAGATGGTACAGAAGTCGGTTGATTATTTGCACTTTGTTGTTGGTAATACATATATCTTTTTTTGAATTCATTGTGTATGCTAGACATAACTTCTGCTTTAGTTGGTTCGTGAGTTGGTTCTTCAGTTGGGTCTGTTGGAAGTACTTATATACAATCATAAATCGTTTCAACAAGTGTTTTACAACCGTCTACTTTAATAGTCGGATTTAATACAACACAAATAATATAAATAGTGGGAATAGGAAAAAAATATTTTTTTATTTTTTAAAACATTTTTTCAATAGATGCCTTATAAATTTATTTTTGCATATATTCATTAAGTAACAAAATATTAGAGCTATATAAAATAACATAGTTGAAATAGTAGTATAATAAATACCAGAAAAATCTTTAAAAACAAGATTATACATTTCTCTAATGTAATGAATAAAACCAGGAGAGGAAGGAAATGAAAAAGGCAAACGCTCCAACGCAACTAATGGGTGTGTCATATTTAGGACCAAAAATTCCCTCCGTCATCGGGTTAATTTGACCTTGTACATGGTCGGAGACACTATGTGAACCTTGTCCCGACTCAGCTGGCACACCAGAGTTTTTAGCCTGGTATTGATTCCACCTAGATGTGTGCTCGCCTTGTACATGTCTCGATAAACCTCCCGTCCCACCTTGACCTTTTTCGGTTTTAAATTTATAAACATTTTTAAAAATTTTACATCTAACTACTTGATTCTCTTTGTCCTTATCAAAAATATCACATGCCGCTAATTTTAATTTTCGTTGTGTGGGGCTCGACTCATACTACGGAGAATATGAGGCATTCCAGTTTCAGTTTGAGATTGAGACTCAGAGTTTGAGGTTGAGGAGCACTAGTGGGTGTGTCATCTACATTATCGTCAAAATTAAAGTCTGGTTCAGATGCAGAATATACCTCATCATCTAATGGTATATCATTAAAAAAAGTAGTTTCATCTATATGAGTGAAATCAATCAGATTATCGGGACTAGGAATATGATTACTAGAAGAAGTATCATTACCCTTGTTACCCCTACTAGAAGAAGCACCCTTACCCTTAATCATACGTCCAAGGCGTTCCATTATAATTATGCAAATAAATAATTAAAGTAAATAAAATTAAGTGCGATAATTAAATTAATTAACAACAATAATTTAAAGAAGGAACGAAGGTACCAAACGCCGACGTGTAATCGAGGTTGAAAATTGAAACTTTGCTCGATGGATAATCCTCGAGCTAGTTGTCAACTTCACTCCCAGTTTTTTAACTTTGATATATATGAGAAAAAAATATAATATTTAGTAGGTAATGTAGAATTGTAGAGAGATAAATTGAGAGATTAGAGAGATGGTAGGAAGATTTGTGAGAAAAATGAAGAGGAAAATGAGGTATTTATAGTTGAGAAATAGGTTTAAAGTGTAAATATACTGACTTAGGGATTAAAAATAAATATTAAGGGGGCAGGAGGTTTATGGAGTAGGGGGCAAAAAATGACCGATATAGCTGTTGCACAACTGCCAAAATCGAAATTTGGTCATTGTTGCAACGGTTATTTTTGCAAAGGGGACGGGGGTTGGCGGGGCGGGGCGAGACAGGGTCGGGGTGGGGCGGGTCGGATCGGAATCGGAACGGGCGGGACGAGCTCATGTCTTATGAATCCGCTCTACTTTGGTGGCCTTCAGAAGTCGAATTCAACTAGTTCGAAAGTGACGGCCCACTTCGTTGATTGCTGGGTATAAGTTGGCAGGCCCAAGCAGAAATCAGTTCCAGAAAGCATGGACTGGCCCAACATAATAGTCCAAGTCAAATACTCAAATCAAGTAATAAAAGTCATTTCTTTGTGCGGATTGACCCTCAAACGCAGTGGTCTTTAATTCCCCCCCTTCGTATATGTGGTCTTTAATTTTTGTCCATGCTGTTTTTTTATGAAAATATCCAGGTCTACTTAGCAAGACAGTTTCTATAATATTTTTTTCTTCGAAAACTGAATTTTTGCCTCGCGCGACATAAGTTATGTAGGAATTAAGTTATGCGGCATAGTTTTATACTAATTTTTTAAATTATGTTGAGTGTTGGAAATTATGCATTATCCGGCATAGTTTGTGTGGATGTTGTGATACATATGTTGAAATTAAACGCTAGCTATGCTGCCGAAATATGAAATTATGCCTTTTTTCATATTATGTTTAGTGTTGACAGTTATGCCTTATCCGACATAATCTGTGGGTTGTGTATGATACATTTACCGAAGATATAACACTAATTATGCCGAACGAAATTCTAATTATGTCGCGCCAAAAATAATAAAGGGTAAAAATTAATCAACTCAACTTTGAAGGGAAAAAATTAAAGAGCACCCCAAAATAGGGCCATTTGTGAGAATGACCCAATAAAAGTCAACATAATTTACCATTTTGCTGCAGTCTTCTCACTTCTAATTTCTAACTACTAATGTTTTGGGATTTTTTATTTGCATAGCATTTATATTTGTAATAATATAGAATAATATTCAATTATGTCAACCAAAATAGACAGAAGATGGGCGAGTGAGACTAGGAAGATGATGGGATTAGTGAATCTTTTTGGCAACATGGTATATTATACTACGTCTGTTCCAATTTATGTGGTACAATACGTTGGAATTTCGAGATTCAAACTTTTAAATTTTGATCGTGTAATCGGACATAGAAGTTTTAAGTTTTTTTTTTTAAAATAAAATTTAAATATTAAAAAACTACGTAAAAAAATAATATAAATCACATAATTACGCGACATTGGGATTTCCCTGGGCCATGGCTGATATAACACTACCTAAAACATTGAGATTTCCCTGACATTGGGTTCTTCAGAGACTTTGACAGGTGACACTCTCTAGGTGTAGTGTTGCTCGAATTAATTAACCCTTCGAGGCCATGGTTGATAGTAGCATTAGAACACTGATGAGGTTTCCCTATTTTTTGGACTCCCCCGAGAATTAGACAGCTGATATTGTGGGGTGTACTGATTATGCTAGCACCTTGATGGTCGGTGGCCCAAAAGCTAAGAACACGTTGATGGTTAGAGGCGAATGTAAAATTTAATTAGAGTCAATTAAGGGTGTTTAAAATTGAACTGTACCAATAATTTAAATCAAAAAAGGTATTAGTTGTTTACTGCTATTGAATTATCGAATTAACAACACGAGATTGGTCCAGATTTATTTGACTAACTTATGGTTCGAGTAATGATTTATTCAATTTGTTTTACTTAGTTTAACCGATAATAACCTTGCATAATGTATCATAACTCGACTTAAAAATAATAAGTTCATTCGAACCTATAGAATTTGCTTTAGCTTTGTATCTGCGGGTCAATTAGGTATATATAATTAAATCTTTTTACAACAATCATTCTTTAAAATAATATTTTATTAAATTTTTAATATTATATTATATATTTTCTATAATAACATTTGCTATAGCCATTAAAAGTTACTCAAACTAACGATGCTATTATAAAAGAATTTGATTTAGGTGGCAATGCATTTCTTTAATTCTAGAAGGAGAGATGATGGTTTGGTATTCTTCCTACTTCTCCGTGTGTAATTCGCGTACGTCGATGTCATTATTCCTTCTTTAACAAAACTTTGGGTAATACTCTTCTTTTCTTCCATTTGTATAACGTGACAAGAAAAGGATACTCCAGTACAGACAAATTAAAGTGATTGATTAAGATTAAGATGAGATCAGTACTATCACTATTTGGATTATAGTATAAGTGTTAATTTATAAAATTCTTGTTGTATTGCGTGGCTGAATAACAGTCCCCAACACTCAAAAAATCAGTTGGGGCCTGGGTGTTTTAACTTTTAATTACATATTTTTTTATTTCTCATCCGTGTCCGGTATCCTTTATTGGAGCCACTACAAGAAGAAAGACATTTACCAACAACATTTTTTGTTACCATATGTTGGATGTCGTTGCCAATAGTACTTTTTGCAACAAAAAAAATTGTTGCATATCATTGCAATAACCTCTGATACAAAAAGTTTTTGCAATAACATGCAACAAAAAGTTGTTGGCATTTACGTTTTTTAGCAACAATATATTAAAGTTATATATATATATATATATATATATATATATATATATATATATATTGTTGCTAAAGTTTTATTGACAATTCTATACTTTCTGGTAGTGAGCCCGACTATATCCGGATTTGCGCCGTGTAGGATCCTATTCGGTAGAAGCACTCCCTATCAAAGATTTTTTTATACTCAGAACTCAAATCTGAAATCTTTTGATTAAAGAAGGAGCAACTCCTTTCGCTACACCACATCTTTTGATGATTAATCAAATATATTGATATAAGGTTTTGATGGAACTTCTATCAATATGGTCTCTATCATATTGTTGATACATTATGAAAAAAAAAAAGACACGGACAAATTTCATGAAAATTTGGATTGAGACTTTCTTTTTTTGATATTTCACACACGAAAGAACTCTAAAAATTGAGTTGATTGCTTATATGATCACTTAATTAGTGAATTGTAACAAAGTTGTTTTTTTATATTATTTCATACGGAAAATTACTTAATTATTGAAAATGGTATAACAAAGTTACCTTTATTTATTTTATAAAAGAAAAGTTACTTTACTATTGTTATATCACGCCAAATATATTCTTAGCTGAAAAGTGTGAAGGAAATAATCCCTTGATTATTTTCATTAATGAATGAGTATATATACAATTTACAATATTCATAATATGGAAAATCCTATTCCTATTCTATTCCAAAACCCTATTCTATTTGTACAAGAATTTTACCATTATGGTAATTGTACAATACTAATTTAACTACAACAACTTTACCTAAAATAAGCTTCTCAAACCGTGATATACACGGTTATGTATACCATGTATATCACGGTCCAAATCAGTATATTTATCACACCCCCGCAGTCATAGCGGGCGGTCTTCGTACACTGAGACTGTCCTTAAAATCTTCAAAGATAACCGAGGGAAGAGCCTTTGTAAAGATGTCTGCAATTTGATCTTGGAAGGGACATGTAAGACACATACTTGTCCACAAGCTACCTTTTCGCGAATAAAATGGATATCCATCTTAATATGTTTAGTGCGCCGATGTTGAACTGAATTTTCAGAAAGATAGACATCACTAACATTATCACAATAAACCAAGATAGCTTTATGAATGGGAAAGTGAAGTTCTAAGAGAAGATTACTTAACCAACATGATTCAGAAACGACATTGGCTACCCATCGATACTCGACCTCGGCACTGGAACATGATAAGGTAGTTTGTCGTTTTGCAGACCATGAGACCATGTTATCACCTAGAAACATACAATAACCAAACGTAAAGCGTCTGGTGTCCGGACAATCACCCCAATCAACATTTGTATAAGAGACAAGTGTAGAGACCGATGACGGATATAGATGCAAGCCATAATCAAGTGTTCACTGTAAATATCATATAATGCGTTTGAGCGTATTCATGTGCTCAACCCTAGGATCATGCATAAACAAACACACCTGATGTATAGCATACGTAATATCAGGTCTCGTGAAAGTAAGATACCGAAGTGCCCCTGCAAGACTGCTATTGTGGGTGGGATCCTCGTAAGGTGAGCCATCTGCAACACCCAGCTTGGTTTTAGTATCGACTAGAGTGGAGATAGACTTACACGAGGACATACCAGCTCTCTCAATTATCTCAGCAGCTTACTTCCTTTGTGATAAGAATAACCATTCGACATGACGAGTGACAACAATACCCAAAAAATAACTCAAGGGCCCTAAGTCCTTCATAGCAAACTCAGAACCAAGTAGTGTCATGACAGATTTGCGTAATGCATCCGAAGAGGCAATCAATATAATATCATCCACATAATGGGCAGATTTTGGGTAAGATTCGAATCGGTGACGGACTGGCCAGTAGGTAGTGGGCCTGCTAGCCCAACACTAGAAACAGGAACTGGAACGGGATAGAGCTGGGAGTGAGCTGGGACGGGTGACTGGGGAAACGGCCCACTAGACAGCCAAATGATGACGGACCAGAGACGGAAGTGGGCTGGGACGGGAGATGTGGGCCAGTGGTACAGGATTAGTCCAACAGATGATGGATAATATATGTTGGGACCCCGTCATCCAAAAAAATATACGAGCTAGGCACGGGACTACACACTTTGGCAAACAGATATTGGGTTTCATAAAAAATAACATGACTACTGATTATGATTTTATTAGATGATAAATCAAAACACTTGTAACCACGATGATTTGACGGATAACCCAAAAAAGCATAAGCGGTAGAACGGGATTGAAGTTTGTTTATCGTAGTTGATGGAAATAGTGGATAGCATAAACACCCAAAGACCCTAAGATGAGAATATGAGGGATTTTTATTATAGAGAATTTTAAGGGGAGAATCATATGCTAACCCTTTGGTAGGAAGTATGTTAAGGAGGTGAGTAGTCATTTGTAGAGCATGATGCCAAAAAGAAAGAGGTACAGAAGCATGTGCCAATAAAGTTCGGACAATATTATTAATGGTGCGAATTTTCCGTTCGGCTTTCCCATTTTGTGAGGACGTATGAGGACAAGTGAAACGAAAAACTATACCATTAGCATCACAAAATTCCTGAAACAACCCATTATCATATTCCTTGTCATTATCACATTGAATATTTTTTATTTTCCGTTCGAATTGGGTACGGATGAATGCTCTAAATTTTAAGAATGTGGAAAACACTTGAGATTTTTTGGATAAGGGAAACGTCCACAAAAAATTAGAATAATCATAAAAAAATAAGACATAATAACGATGGCCCACAGAACTCAAAATGGGAGATGTCCATAAATCACTGTGAATAATATCAAAAGACATCAAAGTACGAGAAGAAGAAGCTACAAATGGTAATCTAACATGTTTCCCTAACGATAAAAAATGACAAGGTGGAGTACTCTGTGTATCCTTACAAGAAATAAAATTATTTTATGTAAAGAAGACATAATAGACGACCCTGGATGACCCAGACATGCATGCCACAAGGTAGGAGCAAGGGCCGCAACGGTAGATGACATGGCTAGACTCGTGGAAAAAGTAGTGCTGGTGATTGGATAAAGTTCTCCCCTACTATTGCATCTCATTAGTGGTGTCCCCGTCTTGAAATCCTTCACAGAAAAACTCAAAAGGATCAAAATTAACTGAAACTCAATTATCAGTGGTGAATTTACGAACAGACACCAAATTTTTAATTAGGTTAGGGGCATGAAGAGTATTTTTCAAAACCAGAGGTGAGTGTGGGGGAGATAAAGTGGTATGTCTATAACCGTGAATTGGAATTGAGTTGCCATTACCAACAATGATACCACGATTTTTGCTCAAATTAAAATAAGACAAGAGAGTACCTTGATCGGACGTCATATGAGAAGTGGCACCGGTGTCCATGTACCAATTTGGGTCTGGAGGAGCTAATCCAAGCATGCATCGCAACCTCAATATCCATCGGTGTCGGTGTGGGGCCCACTGCCTGAAATGCCTGTGAGGGACGAGGCCCAAGTACACCTACCTGTGGCCCCGGCCCAGAGGGAATTCTGCTGCCAGTTGCTGGACCCGAGTAATTTGGCTTGCGTAGTGCTGGAACTGGGCCCAGTTACCCAGGTAAGGGCTTGGGGGAAAATAGCTACTGTTGGGCCACGGGCCACTGGCCCAGTTCCATGGCCATGGGGCCCACGACCGGGGCCAGTTCCCACTGCCCCTAGGCCCACTTTCGTCGCCACCACCATTACCGCCGTGATTGCCACCGCGGTTCTTGCCATTATTTTTCCGATTTGTCCCTTTTTGTCGCCATCGTTATTGCAGTTTTGACCAGAATTTTCGGAGAACGAGTGAGGATCGTCTGACGTGGTCATCATTACAACGAAATTTTCACATATAGCCGCCTTTTTAGCTATGTCGGCTTCTTCTAATGTAAGCATGGAACAGGCTTGGTAGAAAGGTGGGAGAGGATTACTTTGACGAAGAAGAGTTCCAAAGCCATTATAGGCCTCGGATATGCCTGCAACCATCTGAAGGACAAGACAATAATTGGTGACGGGCGCACCAACGTTGTGGAGTTGGTCCGCCATTTCCTTCAACCTTTTACAATAGGTTGAGACGTTCGGAAAATCCTCCATGTTAACATGAGAAAATTCCTGCTCAAGAGTAACAACTCGGGAGTTTTTGTTATCTTGGAATATGTCACTCACCCTATTCCAAGTGTCCATCGCCGTAACATCGGGTTCAATAATCGTTTGTAAGAAGTCCGTAGAGATAGTGAAATAAATCCACTGGAGAACGGTAGCATCAAGGGTTGTCCATAACACCGGGTCAGCCTCTGGGGCAGGCTATGTGCCTGTGACTGAGGGGATGATATGATGTAGCACTTGATGCGAGCGTGCGTGAATCTTAAAAAAATTTGCCCACGTCACATATTGGGCGTTTTCCATCTCAAGAACAATATGATGTGGTTCCTGATGTTGGAAACCGTAAGGGCTGGATGAAACATGTTCTTCGATGTAGACATAACGAGGAACAATAGGAGAAGAAGGGATTAGGAAGAAAATTTGGGAAGGGAGGAGGAAGAAGATGACAGAAAATCGAGAAGGATTCTCGGATTTGGAGCCAAGAGTAGCGAAAGAAATTTAAGGTTTTGTGAGACCTAAACTTCTGATACAAGAAATAATCCATTGATTATTTTCATTAATGAATGAGTATATATACAATTTACAATATCCATAATATGAAAAATCCTATTCATATTTTATTCCCAAAACCCTATTCTATTTGTACAAGAATTCTACAATTATGGTAAGTGTACAATGTTAATTTAACTACAACAACTTTACCTAAAATAAGCTTCTCAAACCATTTTATGTATACTGTATATATCACGGTCCAAATCAGTATATTTATCAAAGTGTATTTCCGATAACAATTCAATGAAACGGCACAAAATGTTTGAAGTCAAAAAATAAAATACATAAAATCTAACAACTACATAAAATCTAACAATTTTAACCAATATAGGATTATTGACCCATGAACCCAACTATTAATATTCTATATATAATTTTTTTTATAGCAAAGTATAGATTGATAATTTTTGAATACATAGAAACTTAACAGTTCTACACTGATAAGTGACGTATTACAGTAAAAAAGATGCACTGATAGAGTTAATTCTTATATATTATTCGTGCATATAATTTAAATTGATAACATAAGCATATCTAAAGCTTTTGGTAGCGGCATTGTATCCTCGTCATCCTTTTTTTAACATATTACCCTACCGTCTCATTTTAAGTGTTTTATTTTTTTTTATCTGTCCAAAAAACAGTGTCTTTTTCTATATTTAGTACGTTAACAATTCAAACATCTTACATTGCAACCTTATAACCACAAGACTCAAAGAACATTTTAATACATCACACATCTTTAAATTAGGATCATAAAATTCAAAAATCTCTCTTTATTTCTTAAACTACGTGTCTAGTCAAATTAAAACACTTAAATTGAGACGGAGGGAGTAACTTGTTATTCTCTCAAATATTCTTTTTGTCTTTATTTTAAAATAACTCCCATCATAAACAACTTTACATAAAGCACTAGATATTGGATCAACTTCTGGATATATACAAAGAGAATAAATAATTAAAAGATCAAACACTCATGTCACATACATGCTAAAACCTAAAAATCTATTTATCCTTGTTTAATTAAAGGTTAGAACAGCGTCATTGCTTTTGTCATTAACACAAAAATCACACTAAAAGGATAGTGAATTAGTTGACAAAAGTGAACTTAATATGTTAGCATGCCAATAACCAGTAAACAAGAAGGAAAAAAAGGGAAATATCTCATTTTTCATGGGGTTGAATTACATATATTAGCAGCCTTTGGCTTAAACTATTCATTTTCAGTCAACGAGTTGGAAAGAGAGATTTATATTAGGCAAAACGGAGGCGAAGCAAATATTTTAGTTTAAGGGTTCTATACCAACTTGTTTACATACTGTGTTTTGATGTACATATTAATTGAACATTTAAATGTAAATTAAGGTATGAACCAGAGTTACTAAGTTCTAATTAATATTGTGGCTCCACTGGGCAAAAATCGAATTCATAAGCATCATTTTATTTCCTTTATTCCAATGTTATTACTGTGGGAGTAAAAAAAAATTCTTTAATTTAACCACGTTTTTCTTAATCGTTTTCTTAAATAATTTTAATTATTAGTTATTATGACTTATAATATATTGTTTTGAAATATATATTTAAATTTTATATTTGAAAAACTTGAATAACTTACATTAGAATTCACATCCAAACTTAAATATTGACCTCCTATCTTGCCACATAAAGTGGAACATAAGGAGTAGTTAGCTAGCATGGCTTAACTATTATTGAAACTAACAACTGTAGTAATATATAGATATGTAATTTTAGGTATAAACTACATCAATAGTTTACTCAATAAATGTCTTATAGTTAGTTTAATTTACCATACATCACAGCTGTTCATATAATGTGAAAAATCATTCAAACAACATGACCTACGACGAATTGCATAAAAGGGGTTAGTACATACATAAACTGACATGCCAGTCGTTTCATGCCTTTAGAGGACTTTTTTTTCATCCGATATTCGGTATTCGCGTTAGGTAAAGCTCATTTCCGAGGGAAGCGCTCCCTACCAATGATTTTTTTAATACTCAAGGCTCGAATCTGAAACCTCGGGTTAAGGGAGGAACAGTCTCATCCACGGCACCACATTCTTTGGTGATGCTTTTAGAGGACCTTAACTAGGGGTTTTGGCTTATGTAGGGAGTATTAAAAAAGTTGGACTTCATGAATATGGCGTTTGTTTTGGGGAAAGAAAAATTAAAAATGAAAATTTATCAATTTTTGAAAAAAAGTTTGAGTTGTTTATGGAATGGAAACATGGACTCCTTATATAGACTTGGACAATCCTCACCCTATACAAGCTAGCTTTTGCGGTTGAGTTAGACATAAGATCCATTCTTTACATGGTATCAGAGTCAGGCCCATTCCAATTCTTTGTTCACCGATGTTGTACCCTCAAATTATATTATTCACGCTCCAATGAACAAGGTTTGGACGTGAGGGGAGTGTTAAGAGTCATACATCGGATATGAAATGGAAACATGAACTACTTATATGGACTTAGACAATCCTCACCCAATACAAGTTAGCTTTTGGGTTGAGTTGTCAAAGTCCATATAAAGAGTCATGTTCTCATTCCATATCCGATGTGGGACTCTTAACAATTTTCGCAAAACTAGGTCACTTTTTTTTAAGATTTCTAAATTAGATTTTCAAAATTTTTGAAAAGCTAAAAAACTAGGTGGTATATTTTTAAGAATGAATCTTGATCTTAATTTAATTCAAACAATTAGCTCAAGAGAGAGCAGTGGCGGAGCCAGAAATTTGACGAATGATGTGCAAAATTTTCTTTTCACTTGCATTAATGATATATAAAATTAAATATATACTCATAATAACTAACAATAACATATATATACTGTGTAATTTTTTGATAAAGAATGTGCATCAAATCACCCTTCACCTAAAGTGGCTCCACCTATACGACGGAAGTAACATATAAGGAGAACACTTGTCCCATTAAGCACCAACGTGGGACTTCTAATTTGAAGTTTCTTTATTTGAGTATGAAAACAAGTTTTGATCAGTTTCTAGAAAGTGCCTACGTAGCAGCCTTTCTCTTTCTCAGTCAACGAGTTGGAATGAGAGATCAAATTCACAAGCTTCATTAATTCTTAGGAAGCCAACATGTAACACGTGGCAACACGTACTTGGAGCCGCTGTTGGCCGGACTATGCGTGAATTTTCCTAATAATATAGAAATGTAAAAGACTTTTAGTCTTTGTTTTACCTCCTATATGCACCCCGCGGCGTAATTGTGTGAAATTATGATAAAATGAAGGTATCAACATAAAGATTAGTTTATAGAAGGACCATTAATGTTTTGAAATTCATACCGATTTAGTGGAAGATATAACATCATAGAAGAAAAGAATTTTATATAAACAATGCCGATTAGTTTAGAATATATGTTTAAGTCATTTTTAATATATGTCTTACATGTGATTTTTAAAAATTATTTAGTCCTATATATATTGAATTATTTACTTATCTTAGTAGAAAGTATAAAGAATTTGTAGTACGTTTTATTTTGTAGAATATGCTAGCATAAGATGAATTTAAAGAAACAAAATATAATCGGTGATAATTTATATAGTCGATTTCAACTTTTGAACGAAAAGGTCAAAACGTTAATAAACCAACACATTTTTATTGTTTGTAAATACCTTTCAACCTCCTTCTAGGAGTTAGAAAAGTCAATTTTAGATTATGTTTCTCTCTCTAAAACCTTCTCGAGCAAGTAGAAAAAGTCCTATTTATTTATTTCTCTCGTTCTCTCCAGTTATTGGGGGCTTTAATTTTGCTCCCTCTCATAAATTTGCTAGAAAGATGAACTTCCTTGTTGTGCAACATTTACAACTGCTTTCATTTTTACGTAAACTTATTCTAAAAATTATGTGGTCAAGGGACTCAGAGTTTTCCTTTTCTTAAGTAAAATTACAAACGGTACATTTTTTGTCTGGATCTTATATTTAATGTGTTGATCGTTTGTTTGAAGTTTATATATTTGATGTGTTGACTATGTAAAATAATTTTATTGCTATCTGCAATGGTCAACGACTCTCTCTCTCATGTGGTGTAGAATTGTAGACTTTACTTAAATATAAGAATCAAAGTGCCGGTTGCTTCCTTAATGCGTTAATGCACCATGCAACAGCCTATTTTTAAAAATTTAATTATATTTTTTCTTATATATGACGGTGTTGGAATGAATATATAAGATGTTGGTTCAATTTATCAGTTCTTTTAAAAGAAAAAGAATTTGCATTCTCAAAAGTTGTATAAGAATGATGCTTTTTATTAGAAAAATAGAGTTGAATATTTTAAGATTTTTAAAAAGTATCATATAATTTAGGACAAAGTGGTTCAATAACTGAGAAAGGCTAATGCAGTGTACTCGTATTTTTCCACAGCCAAATTCGCTGCATTAAGAGTCAAATGCATTCATTGATTAAAGTACATTGTATATAGTTCACGAGAAGAGGTAATTAAAAAGCAAGTTGCTTGGCCGTTTAAAGAAGCAAAAAAAAAAAAAAAAAGCAAGTTGCATGACCATAGGAGAATCTAAGAATTCTAATTTGATGGATTCAATCAGTTTAATTTTTTAAATATAATTCATTGTAATTTTAAAATTATTAATTTATATGTAATATATTTTTCAATTTTGTGAATTTTTAAATAAAAATCTATATTACACATCAATCCGTCCCCGATTGCGTCATGCCAAAAGATTGTAAAAAGATGCTTCTTTTCTTTTTATTTGATTTCTTTTAGCTTTTTACACATTTATTAAGAAAACTATTTTGGAACATTAATTAAGAATGTTATTGATTATATTAACATTTATCTCTTCTCAAATTTAATCATTATAGAAAGAAGTACTCTTCGTTTCTTTTATTTATTTTTTTAGATTTTTACACACCTATTAATAAAATTACTATTGAAACATTAATTAAGAATGCTATTGATTATATTAACCTTTATCTCTTCTCAAATTTGCTCATTATAAAAAGTACTCTTCGTTTCTTTTATTTGTTTTTTTAGATTTTTACACGCCTATTAAGAAAATTACTATTGAAAATTAATTAAGAATGCTGTTGATTATATTAACCTTTATCTCTTCTCAAATTTACTCACTAAAATTACAAGGACTCTTAAAAAAATTGTTTAGATCATTTATTAGCAAGGGTAAATTTGAAAAAAAATTGAAAAAACCCAATTATTTTGGACTAATAAAAATGCTTAAAATTAAATTAAAGTTTGTAAGAAAATTTAGAAATGTTTCCTCTATCCAGAAGTATTGCCTTCTAGAAGCCTATTCTCTAAGCACCCCAACCCCCACCAACATTATCTGTCCTTATTTAACTTATGTTTCAAGCCTGTAATGAGATTTCTTTCCTGTTTCCCTTTTAGTAAGCGTAGAAGTTTTATTTTGCTTTCCATAGTTGCCTAGTTATCTGATTTTCGTGTTGCAGTATACCATTATCCTTTTAAAATACATTTTACTTTGATCGTTTAATTCTCGACTACTAAAATGAAAAGAAAGATGGATGGATAGAGTCTTAATTAGAGGTTTTGGATTTGAGCTTTGGGTATGAAAAAAAATTATGTTAGGGAACATCTCTCGAGTTTTACAAGGCGTGAATCCAAATTAATCGAGGCCCAATACAGATACCGAATACTAAATAAAAACCAAAAAAATAATGTCTTTCCATTTAAAATATTAGATAAAGACATGACTTTAATCCAAAACTCTATTAAAAAAATTGAAGGATATGTATTGGAGCTAGGTGATCCGAACTCGAACACTTTTTTTATAAATGTATGTGTAGTCTTTTTATCCATTTATCTATTTATTTATGTTTATGACGATTTCACTTTCTAATTCAATTTAGTTTTTCTGAATAACTTTTATTTTAAAATTATATTTGATTATTCATATATTAAAAACAAGTTCTTTTATATCTCATCTTTTTTAACTAAGATATCCTTGAGATAAGTGTCGCAGGGTTCTAACTCAGTGGATAATAATGGGCTAACTCTTTTACCTTTTTCCACTTAAATATCATATTTGTGTATAGAGGAGAATTCGATAATGTGACATACGCCTAACCTACACATCACTGGTTGCACTTTCACCACTAAATCAAAGCCATGTTGGTTTCTTTTGTGTCTCATTATCGATGAAATTATGTAAGTAGTTTAAGGACCTTTTAATATATTTTGGCTTTAGGACTCTAAATCAAGGAGCAGCCCTTGGATGTAGTCACGTTGTTGTAACATAGGAGTGAAAAGCCTACGTAATTCAGAAGTAAGCTCTAGTAAGGTGTACCATCAAGAGTTGTTGTGAGATGAATAAAATTAATTTATCTTTATTCAAAGATTTCAGTTTCGAACTTTGAAAATGAAAAAAATTCTCATAGAAAACATCTTCCCTCTAATGAACCTTACACAACGCAGATCTAAATTAATTAGAGCACCAAAATGAATACCATAAAAACCTCTAGTTGCAATGTAGATAGAATAGTGCCATTTATCTACGTATAAAACATATGTGATGACCAAATATTCTGACAGCAATGACTCAATACCAAACATCTTAATACCGATCGCAAAATCCAAATGTGAATTAGATTAAATAAACCAGACAAAAGTTTTGGCAGAACCAAATTTTTGATGTGGTCACAGGTGTCATCCAATTTCCAAGAATAAAACCATTATTGTAATCTCCAATCAATCTAGTTAATTAAGAATAAACAATTCACAATTCATCATAAGACAATTTTAGGTTTTAAATTTCAGTTTGGTCCAATTATGGCATCTATTCCAATATAGAAGGCTGGCCATGCCTTCAAGATTTATAGAATTAGATCAAGTACACTGCCCAGATGAATCAACCCTTGTGATAAACACATAAGTTTTCCCAATTAAAGGCATATATTCTGTTAATTTTACATATATAGAATTCACAGTGTCATTAAGAAAGAATATTGCATCCCAATTTTATTCGAGTTGTCCTAGAAAACGGCAAAAGTAACACACCAATTCTTTGTCTTCTCTTTTATTGTCTTTCTAAAACCATGGAACATAGTATATAATTATATACAGGGTGGAGCTAGCTCTTCGATATGAGCTCGGTCAAATCTAGTAATTTTGTCCAAATCTTTATATTTGTATTAAAATTTTATATTAATTTAAAATTCAATAACTTTAAAATATTAAAATTTTAAATTCTGGCTCCGCCTCTAAATATTTAAATAATTGTAGTCTGTCATGAGTTGCGGGCAATTAAATTTAAAAGAATGTCCATCGCGAAATTTATCTTAAGCAAATTTCACATTAAAATATGAGGAGAAAACAAGAGTCTTATGACATCAAATTTATATACAAACTATTGAGATGACTTTTGAGCTAAAATCTAAGGGAAATAAAAACAGTGAGGTTCTGAAATTTTGAGGTGACTTAGAAGAATCGGACCAAAGCGAACAATGTCCGGACAATTGAGCTTGAACTGTGACAGTTGGCTCGAAATTAATAATTAGGACTTTATAACTTAGTCAACAAGCATGCAATCTGATTTTGACCTAAAAAGTTATAATTGGTGCTAATTCACTAATGACTATCTACTATTGGAGCTTCTAGCCTCTATGCAAATATTGGAAGTTAGAATAAGCAACATTAAAGTGTGTGGATTATCTCTTTTGATGAGTACAATTTGTTAGTGTCAATCTAGTATCATCAATGATGAAATGATTTGAGCACAATAATATAATAATAACTCAAAATAGCTTGAAATCAACAACAACAAATTCAGCAAATTGAAAACACATACTAACTTGGTGTCGATAGAGGCCTGCTTGATGCAGTGTCCTAAGATAAAAATTCGCCCCCACTTGTCTTTCAGCGAGTTTTACGGACGTCTGTCTAGAGGATACAACTATCTAAGTGAGAGTTCTAGCACAAAAACTTCACTTCTGGCGAATTTACTATATGTGTTCTTCAGAAACTTGTTTTGAAGAAGATGAAGTAAAAGCCACAATCTTAAATCATTAATTGTGAAAAAACTGATTGATTGTAGTTTTTTCTGTCTTGTTGTGTATATTTCTCCAACCAAGTGATCAACCTTCTTTATATAGAATAACATATGAATAGTTACAACCATTCATACCAAAGATTGTAATTGTTCTGAAAAGTTGCAACCTTTGTGAAAAGTTGCAACCTTTTATTCAAATTTTTTGTCCGTTGATCACTTTATTTCTTCTTAATTCCATACAAGTTCCAACAATACCCCACATTTTCTATTCAAACATCAACAATACCCCACATTTGGATAGAAAATAAGATAATAAGGAACTTTTCGTTATTTCTGAACAACGCGATATGACATGCATCGAAAAAGGTGTCTGGTGGACTTGAACCGTTCGTAGTGAATACCTATCGGATCTACTTTGTGAAATAGTGGACGAAATGTCTTGAACTATTCATGTTTTGTAGTAAATCAAGACAACAAGTATCACACAGATCATATCAACATATTTTAATTCTTACGGTTGTGTTCATTTCGGTCGTGAACAACTCCTTCTTCGTGAGATTTTCTAGAGAACGTAGCCATATCGGTTCTCCCAGATGCGACCCCACATCAATCTCATATAGGTAATACCAAACAAGAATAGTCTGTACTATCCCACCATAGGCTTTTAGTATTATTAAGAATAAGATTCAACCCTTAAAACATCAACGGATTAACACACTTAGTACACCATAGGAATGAGCATATGTGTGTTTTATGCTCCTTGAGTCTTCCCTAACTAGTTTTCCTATTGAACCTAAACCATGGGATCTCCAATTATGATAGGTTAGGTTTCCGCCAGTTAACGACTCATTGTGTTGGCTTTAAGCTCATTCCCCTCGATGTAAATACGACTTGCTCTCTGTTAAGGCCTTTTGTCAAAGGATCCGCTGTATTGTCCTTTGATCTCACATAATCAATGGAAATAATTTCATTCTTTAGCAAGCTTCGTATTGTATTATGACGTCGCCTTATATGTCTCGACTTGCCATTATATATCTGATTCTTTGCCCTCATCAGGGCAGCCATACTATCACAATGTATGCAAATGGCTGTCACATGCTTTGTCCATAACGGAATACCTTCTAGGAAGTTTCTGAGTCATTCTGCCTCTTCGGTAGCTTTGTCTAAGGCTACAAACTCTGCTTCCATAGTTGATCGTGTATTTACCGTTTGCTTTGATGATTTCCAATATACCAATGCTCCACCAAGTGTAAATACATAACTATTTATGGACTTACTTTCCGACTGGTTGGACATCCAATTAGCATCACAATATCCTTCTAACACAGAAGGATATTTTGTATAATGCAATCCATAATTCATTGTATGATGTAGATATCAGAGTGCTCGTCTTAGTGCAAACCAATGATCCTTTCCAGGATTATGTGAGTATCGACTTAGTCGACTCACAGTATATGCTAAATCCGGTCTCGTACAATTCATTATGTACATCAAGCTTCCAAGAACTTGTGTATACTCCAATTGGGACACACTTTCACCTTCATTCTTCTTAAGGTGACTAGCGGGATCAAATGGTGTAACAACCGGTCGATCATCATAGTGTCCAAATTTTCTGAGGACCTTTTCAATATAATGGGATTGTGTTAAGATGTAACCATCAAAATTCTTTTGAATTCTAATACCAAGAATGACATCCGCTATTCCCATATCTTTCATATTAAAAGCGGCATGCAACATCTTCTTAGTTTGGTTAATTACATCTTTATCCATTCCCATAATTAGCATATCATCAACATATAAGCATATAATGACACATGCATCTTTACATTATTTAATGTAGACACATTTATCACATTCATTTATTTGAAAATCATTTGATAATAACATATTATCAAACTTTTCATGTCATTGCTTTGGAGCTTGTTTAAGTCCGTATAAAGACTTAATCAATTTACAAACCTTCCGTTCTTGACCTTTAACAACAAACCCTTCGAGTTTTTCCATGTAAATTTCTTCATCTAATTCACCATTCAAGAATGCTGTCTTCACATCCATTTGGTGTATTTCCAAATTGTGAATCGCCGCTATAGCAATTAACGTTCTTATAGACGTAATTCTCGTTACTGGTGAGTAGGTATCAAAGAAATCTACACCATCTTTTTGTCGAAACACATTGGCTACTATACGAGCTTTGTATTTTTCTATAGTACAATTAGGCCTTAATTTCCGTTTGAAAATCCATTTATGGCCTAGTGGTTTTTGTCCCGGAGGGAGATCAACCAATATCCATGTATTATTTTGCACAATGGATTCTACCTCACTTTGAATAGCCTCTTTCCAATAAGGTGCTTCGGATGATTCCATAGCAGCCCTATATGTTTGAGGTTCTCCTTCAACAGAAAAGGTCATGAAGTCCGGTCCAAAATCTTTGGAAATTTTCCCACATTTACTCCTCCGTGGTTCAGAGATTTTTTCTTGAACAGATGAAGTAAGATTTTCATCATTATTAGTGTTTTGGTTTGACTCATCTTGAGGCAGTGTCATTTTCTTATGATTAGGAACACTTTTATCATTGTCTTTGTAAGGAAAAATATCCTCAAAAAATTCTGCTTCAGCAGATTCCATAAGTGTGTTTTTGTGAATACCTTCAACATCAGAATGATACACCAAAAACTTATATGCTGCACTATTAGTGGCATGACCATTATATATGCAATCCACCGTTTTTGGTCCAAGTTTAGTTCTCTTTGGTAAGGGAACTTGAACTTTCGCTAGGCAACCCCACACTTTCATCCGTTTGAAAGTAGGCAATCTTCCTCTCCATAACTCATAGGGAGATTGGTCATTTTTCTTTTGAAGAATTTTGTTCAATATCATATTTGTAGTAATTAACGCCTCACCCCATAGACTAAGGGGTGCACCCGAACTAATCAACATTGAATTCATCATATTCTTCAACGTTCGGCAACTCCATTTTGTTTTGGAATATATGGCGCAATGGTTTGATGAACTATACCATGAGTAGAACAGAATTCTTTGAACTCATTTGATTGATATTCAGCACCTCTGTCTGACCTTAGAATCTTAATTCTTTTGTCAAGTTGGTTTTCCACTTCTGCTTTATATGTTTCAAACATGTTCAAAGTCTCATCTTTGGTATGTATTAAATATACATAACAAAATTTACTGCAATCATCTATGAATGATTTATAGTAATTCTTTCCTCCACGAGATGTGGTTGCTTGGTAATCACATAAATCACTATGAATTAAACCAAGCACTTCATTTGATTTCACTACAGATTTATGAGGATGACTTGCGTATTTTGATTCTATGCAAACTCCACACTTAGTCATTTTGTTCATAGAGCAATTTGGCAATATGCCTAACTTCACCATTCTTTGTAAAGAGCGATAATTAACATGGCCTAATCGTGAATGCCATAAAGAAGGGGAATCAACCATATACATAGAAGCAGTGCTAGTGCCTGCATTTTCATTAATAATGGCAATTGCCTTAGTAGGTACAACAGATAGTTTGAAGAGTCCCTCACTGATGTAATCCTTCCCTACATACAACCCACCCTTGGTGAGTACAAATTTGTCAGATTCAAATACAATTTTGAAGCCCTTGTTACTAAGAACAGGCCCAGAAATCAAATTCTTACAAATTTCAGGCACGTGCAACACATTAGTGAGCACAAGATCATTCCCGGAAGTGAGTTGTAAAGTCACCTTCCTTTTCCTTTTCCTTTCCACTTTCACAGAAGCAGCATTCCCTACGAACAATGGTTTTCCATCCTTGATGGCCTGGTAGGATGAAAACATATCCTTTTCAGAACATACGTGCATCGTAGCACCCGTGTCCATCCATCAATCGGTTGAATTTGTAATCAGATTTGCTTGAGCCGCCACAACCCCAATGAATTGGTTTTTAGTTTCAGCCCGGTTGGATTGGTTGACATTACTCGAACCTCCAATACCACCACCTTGATTCTTGCGAAGGCGACAATCTTTTGCTCTGTGTCCAGATTTGCCACATACCCAACACAGTCCTGATTGTGGTTTCTTGAATGCATTGGTCCTTTGTGGGGCGAATGCATTCCTCCTGGTTGCAAAAGATGGCTTGGCACCATTAAATTTGCCCTTGCCTTTCTGAAACTTGGCCTTAGAAGCATTGCCTTCAACCATGTTGGCATTAGGCTCCAATGAAACAACATCTGCCTTTTCATTCTTTCGGTTATCCTATTCAACTCGAATTTTCAGAACCAATTGCTCAAAATTCATTTCCTCGGTTAAATGCTTAAGATAAACCTTAAAATCCTTCCATGAGGGAGGTAATTTCTCAATAATAGCACCAACAAGGAAATTCGGGTTAAGGCCCATACCTTCAACCTCTAACTCATGAACAATGATTTGGAGTTCCTCCACTTGCTTGACAACTGCCTTGGCATCACTCATCTTAAAGTTCAGAAATTTTCCGATGACGAACTTCTTGGAACAAACAACCTCAGTTTTGTACTTGTTCTCCAACGATTGCCACAACTCCCGTGCCGTTCTGAACGTGGAGTAAATGTCATAGAGAGAATCATCCAAGGCATTGAGAATCTAGTTTCTGCAAAGAAACTCCTGACTTTCCCAAGTTTGAATGTCTTTCAGCCTTTTCCGCATCAGTCGGAGTATTCTCCCCTTCTCCTTCTGGCAAAGCCATAGGAGCCTCAACAATCAATACGTTTGCCACGTGAAGAGTTGTCAAGTAGAACAACATCTTCTGTTGCCAGTGTTTGAAATCAGAACCTTTGAATTTCTCAGGTTTCTCAACATGGTTTTTCACCATTGACGATCCAGATTGATCCATATTTGCAAATCAGGAAATTGAATTCTCTGAAAAATTTTTGCAACCTCAATAAATCACAGAATTTTTTTTTTGAATAGTAATTTTTGTCTTAGATTGTTAGTGTCAATCTAGTATCATCAATGATGAAATGATTTGAGCACAATAATATAATAATAACTTGAAATCAACAACAATGAATTCAGCAAATTGAAAACACATACTAACTTGGTGTCGATAGAGGCCTGCTTGATGCAGTGTCCTAAGACAAAAATTCGCCCCCACTTGTGCTTCAGTTTTACGGACGTCTGTCTAGAGGATACAACTATTTAAGTGAGAGTTCTAGCACAAGAACTTCACTTCTGGCGAACTTACTATATGTGTTCTTCAGAAACTTGTTTTGAAGAAGAAGAAGTAGAAGCCACAATCTTAAATCATTAATTGTGAAAAAACTGATTGATTATAGTTTTTTCTGTCTTGTTGTGTATATTTCTCCAACCAAGTGATCAACCTTCTTTATATAGAGTAGCATATGAATAGTTACAACCATTCATACCAAAGGTTGTAATTATTCTGAAAAGTTGCAACCTTTGATTCGAATTTTCTGTCCGTTGATCACTTTATTTCTTCTTAATTCCATACAAGTTCCAACAATTTTGAAGAAGAAGAAGTAGAAGCCACAATCTTAAATCATTAATTGTGAAAAAACTGATTAATTGTAGTTTTTTCTGTCTTGTTGTGTATATTTCTCCAACCAAGTGATCAACCTTCTTTATATAGAGTAGCATATGAATAGTTACAACCATTCATACCAAAGGTTGTAATTGTTCTGAAAAGTTGCAACCTTTGATTCAAATTTTCTGTCCGTTGATCACTTTATTTCTTCTTAATTCCATACAAGTTCCAACAATACCCCACATTTTCTATTCAAACATCAACACAATTGATAGTGACGTAGTCAAAACTTTTACTATCTGAGTTCAAAATATAAGAAAATAACACACAAATTTGTTATTTAACATTTAACACACAAATTAAATAACAATTTATTATTTTAATTTTTATATATACAATACAAATTTCGGACAAAACAGATTTGTTGAACGCTATGCCCTAGCTCCACCCATAGGTGCAAGAGCAACTAATTTCCTCCCATTAATGATTTCTCTTCAAATAATTCAAGATTCACGAAGAATGGGTAATTGGACCTAATATTATGAGTTAGAAATTATTAGTTGTGAGGAAATTAAATAAATAGGGAATACTGAAAGTTATTGTAGGGTCAATATGGAAAGATAAAAACAAATAGGATTCAAACTTGTGATGCTACTTAAAATTATGATTTTTCTTCCTATTGAGCTTTCAAAAGTCAAAATGTGAAGTTTCCAGAAATAATTGTAGCAAATTTTGTTTAGAATTTTAGAAGATAAATTATGCAAAAGTCACATGTTTAAAATGTCAAACTCGTCTTAGTAAAGCGATTTGTACATATTCTATTTCCAAGAAACTTAGATATATGAAAAATGTCAGAATATTTATTTAAATCTTGTGATTCTATTTTTTCTCATAGTTTTAATTCTAAATTCATTGACAAATACTGTAGCTGAAGTTCCCATCTCAATTTCACCTGATCACATATGAATTAAGAAAAATAAAATAAAATCAACGGAACACAGACCTTGCAACAGTGAATCACCTAACACCATTATGCTACATCCAACATTGACTAATGCGAGTATTTAATTAAAATTGTTTGAATTCATAATTCATCATATCTACTCATGTGATATTCCTTTCACTCTAGTGCATATCTCAAAATATTTGCTCCTCTGTTTATATTTATGTATTACTTTATTTGTTTTCGATATTTTTTTTAAAAAAAATCATCATTTTATACTTAATAAATTTGAATTACAACAATCTCATTTGATGTATAGTGATACTTTCTTAATTATTAACATGGAATGATTAAGATCTTGAGATTAAAAGGACATTTTATGTATATCATTTATAATTTTAGTTTATGATCACAAAATTCTAAAGTATTGAAAAGTAAATTAAAGTTGTAATAGGAACCTAAATTATTAGGATGGTTTACTTAATTCATATATCAATAGGATTTGTGTTCAAAATATCACCAACTAATTTGTAAAATACACTTCAGTAAAAGTGAACAACTAATAATTGCGGTATGTTTTGCAAACTAATTAATGATAGTTTAAACAAGAAAAGTGAACAACTGATAGTTGTATTGCATTTTGTAAATTAATTTGTGATAGTTTAGGTAAAAATTCTCTCACGCCTGAAAGTTCAGATACCATTATTCTTTGTAAAAATAATTACTTAAATTATTGAGGCTGTTGATTGTTGGTAAGAAAGTTAATTAGGTAATTGCCGTTAGTCCACATAAGAAAGCCCCCAAACCATTTTTTTTTGTTTTTGTTTTGCGCAGACAATGACACAATAAGAAGCTGAGTGCAGCTTCGTATATTTGACCGGTACCTTGTGCGTGTAAATTTCAAGTCATCTTCCCCAATTATTCTCTCAGTCAAATCATCAAACATCTTGCCTTCATTCCACAAATTCTCCTCTTTTAAGCCCTTTTCCCACTATTCTCTTCACCAAAACACAAACAAACTCAAAATCTCAATACACAGAAGAAATACAGAGATGGGGTTCTTGAAAGAAGATAAAAAAACTAGAGTTTTGAGATGGGTCAAGACTCTTTTTTTCTTGATTTCTATGTTGATTTCACTTCTACTTTTTTCTGCCCCTATTCTTCTTGTAATCGCAGATACACTTATTCCCTCACTATTATTGTCTGCTTCGATTTCTCCTTCTTCTCTTTCTGTTCAAGCTCTTTCTTCTCATCTAAGCAACTATGATTTTCGGTATTCGCTCATCGACATTCCTCTTATCTCCTTCGTTAGGTCCGTCGTCATTTTATGTAAGTATATATATACCTTTAATTCACCATTTGATGTTTTAATCATTTGTATATTGAGTTAGCGTATCAAAAAATGATTTTGTAGTTTTACTTGAAGTGAGTAAAATTAGTTCAGACATTTTGTCGAACAGGTTATGTTCAATTGGTAAGTTGAATACTGAAAAGATTTAATTTTTGTGATTATAGCTTATTTCGATCATTTGTAATTTCTGAGCAATTCAAACATAGTTGAGTTAGCGTGTCACAAAATAATGTTGTAGTTTACTAGTAAAATTGGTTCAGACATTTTGTCAAACAGGTTATGATCAATTGGTATGTTGAACACTGGAAAGATTGATTTTTTATGAATTTGAATTCAGGTATTTTATATTCCGATGTTTTGTATTTTCTGAGCAATTCACACATAGTTCAGTTAGCGTGTCAAAAAATAATTTTGTAGCTTTACTTATAGTGAGTAAAATTGGTTCAGACATTTTGTCGAACAGGTTATGCTCAATTGGTAATTTGAACACTGAAAAGATTGATTTATTTTTTTTGTAAATTTGAATACAGGTGTTTTATATTCTGATGTTTGTATTTTCTGAGCAATTCAATTAGCGTGTCAAAAAATAATTTTGTAGTTTTACTTCTAGTGAGTAAAATTGGTTCAGACATTTTGTCGAGTAGGTTATGATCAATTGGTATGTTGAATCATACTGAGAAGATTGATTTTTTGTGATTTTGGATATAGGTGTATATAGCTTATGTGATGGACCAAGGCTATCAAGAGGACCATATTTGGGAATTGCCACAATTTGTTCAGTGTCATCTTTGGTGTTTGTGTCCTTGAAAGCATCATATGTATTTGCACATAGTTCGAGTTTGGATCGGGGAGGATATGTTCGAGCTATGGAGATGGCGTTGTTCGTATGCTCGTTAGCGCTAGCCGTTGCACATGTAGTGGTGGCGTATAGAATTAGCTGCAGGGAAAGAAGAAAGCTTCTTGTTTACAAAATTGATATTGAAGCTGTAAGTCAATCTATTTCATTTCCCTTTAGTTTTTTTTTTGTTGACAAGGGAAACCGCAGCCGCTACCTTTGGGTGCGCACAGGGTAAATGGTATAGTCCGCAAACCACACAGGAGAGATAACCCGCACTAGGCAAGCCCCGTTTCTCCTTGATCTAAGCAAATTTCAAAATTTTGGTACATGCCAATAGTGAAGGACTACATAGCCAGTTCAGCAAGTTATTTTTTAAAAATATCACCAATTTGGATTTATTTTCTAGAAATAGTACAACCAATTTGAAAAGTGGGGACTGAGGAAGATTATATTTAGAGAGAATATGGGCATGGAATTACAAGTTGGTTGGTCCATGTGCTGAGAAAGGAAGACAGTACTTGTTCCAAGTTGAAATGCTACAAAAGCACACTTACTGTTTATAATAAGTGGAATAGTTAATCTAGAAAAAAAAAAGAACTACATACTACAACAGGTTAAGTTACATCGGAAGTGTTTAATACTTTTCACTATCAGTGTATAGAAGTTAAATTCGACTTAAACCCCTCTAGTTTTGTATAATACTTGTTTTCTTTATTAGGATACTTATTGGGAAATTTGAGTAGTTAGATTTGAAAATAGAAATGAAATTGGACTCTGATCTTTGCATTTTGAGAAGGCTTGAGAGGTAGTGGCGCAGTCAGGATTTTTATTAAGGTGATTCAAGATATAAAGAAGTAAACACATAAGAAGCTAAGAAAATTTAACATCTGTTATATATACATAAAAATAATTTTGATCTTACATATACAGTATAATTTTCCAGTGAAGGAGGAGGCAACAATACGTGTTTTTTTCCACTTGCCAATTGCAACTTCCATGTGCCTTTTGACTTGTTCACATTTGGTTTGAACAAATACTTCACTGAGATATTGATTCACTCTCCTTGAATGATAGATTGAAATAAACATACATATTCATTAATCATGATTAAGTGCTAAAGTTTTGTATGAAAACACGTCACTCATCACTCATTTATTAGGCCTTATTCTATTTTCTGTTTTTATCTAACATATTAGCACATGAATGCAGGTCTCAACATTCAATACCGGATCATTTTATAGATATCTTAAAGTTGCTCCCGGCAGAAAGAGTGAAGCAAAACTCAAATCTACAGAGTCCATAATATGCACATGAAATTGTTTTTCTAGTTTCTTTGGACCAAATCCAGTTTCCACAGAGCAGGTTTCAGGTAACTAACTATTGCCATATCATGTATTCTATTTTGTCTGCTGGTGCACTACATATTTTACCATAAACCATGTGCTGCCACCAGATTCATACTCATAGCCTGTTTGGCCAAGCTTTAAAAAATTACCTATCTTAAAAGTGCGTTTTGTCATAAGTGTTGGAGAGAAGCAATTTGTGTTTGGCTAACCACTTTTGTTAATATTAGAGCAGCAATTTCTGCTTGGCCAAAGTTCCATAAAGTGTTTCTCGGGGAAAACTACTTTCTTCCGCCTCTAAAAAAAACAACTGCTGCTGCTACTACTACTACTACTACTGAAAAACACATTTTTTTTGCTAAAAAAACAACATATTCAGTGAAATCTCACAAAGTGGGTTCTGGGAGGGTAGAGTGCACGCAGACTTTACTCCTATCTTGGGAGATAGAGAGGTTGTTTCCGATAGACCATCGGCATAAGGACAAGCTTTTTAAAGCAGCATGAAAAAAGAAAAACTTTTTGCTAAAAGTTTGGCCAAAAAACTCAACTTTCTCAAATCAGCACTTTTAGCTGTCGGAAAACTGGGCCAAACAGATTAATGAAGTAACCACTTATTTTTTCTATTTACTCTTTTTCTATGGATTAGTTTCTTTGTAATATTTTCTGTCATGGTACATAACTAACTAGCTGCTTTTATTACAGGTATATCCAAAGGAGATCTGAAGCCTGATTGGTCAAGAGAAATAGTCTATATATACTAATATAAAAAGAAAATATAAAACAAGATTATGATATGTGCAAATGTGGTGTGTTCTGTATCAGCAATTAGCTTATTATAGAGATTATGATACAGGACAAGAGCATTATGATTCAGCACCCATTGCTCTGCTTACGCAACTTGTACAGATATTTTGTTCTATTTAATGAAAATTGTGTTCCACAGATTAGCAGATAGCATTCTTTTTTAAAAAATTCAATGTATCAGACGTCTTGAATTTTGTCGTCTTTTTTTTTTTTGTTTTGACATTAGATACGTGGCTAAAATGGATAGGTATCTTTTATCGACCTGACTTATATCTTATAGAGCTCTTATATATTTTTAATTAGAAAAATATATAATCAAGATTAGAGTGATCAGAATCCGTTTTAAGTGAATTCTTCCTCAACTGGTTTATTCTAGTTGGGATGGAAATAACAAGATCTGCCTTTGGCGGGAAAAATGACTTGAATGCACGGCATGAGCCTTCTCTTCCTTTACATTATCCACCACTTTGTTCTATTAATTCTCCCTTATTCTTTATGTTATCTTTTCTGTATTCAAAAATATATCTTTGGAAACTAAACAAAAATGTAAAATAGAAATGGAGAAGAAAGTAGAAATTAATCCGAGCCCATTGAATTTACAATGTTTTGTAAGAAATTTAACCTCCTCTTAGTAGCTGGAAAAAGTACTTCTATATATAAGCATACTAATCTTGCTTTCCGTTCACCAATAAGGGATTAAGGAACTTTTCATTTTCTCTCCATTTTTGAATTTGACATTTCCTCCATTTTTTAATTCTTTCATTTCTCATTCCCACCACATCCAAAACCTAACACTCTATTCATAATTTAAAGAAGAAAATAGGCATAATAAGTATTTACTGAATAACACAAGCATGATTCACATAGAGGTGTTGCTGGCTCAAATGTCAAAGGGTGGAAATAAGCTATAAAAAATGAGAAGCATGACTGGGGTCATTGTGGTCCAAGATAATCAAATCATTAATAACAATAACATAAGTATGAGAGGTTTTGGTAGTATCGGTGAATTAGAATATGATTGCGGTAATGAAATTTGAATCGGAAGACTTGTAGTATCTCTCAATATCTGACAAAAAACAAAAGACTCCACAACATAACTCTATTGGAGGTTGACCGTTGAGGCCACTCTTGCTTTGTAGGTCGAACTCCTATAGAATTGGAGCAGTCATGCTTATCGATATAACAATGGGAGGGGATCAACAGA